>JAJPGS010000991.1:0-1200000 GCA_028654335.1 Alnus rubra
CAAGTGAATTTTGGGCCAACAAAGCCCAAGTCTCCCAACTGGCTGTCAGAAAGTGCCTTTTGAAAAGCTTTCATCTGGGATAAAGGCCTAATTTTATGATGGATTTTTCAGCAGCCGTGGTGATTTCATTGAAATCACCCACGCAAATCCAAGGAGAAGGGGAAAGAGTTGATAATTCTGAGCAAGGACCAAGATTCACCTCTTTTTGCAGCCTCTGGGTGTCCGTAGAAACCTGTTAACTTCCAAGATGGGTCATCAGAGTGACTGTGCACAACATCATTAATATGTCTTCGACTGTAATTCTGTATCTCCACAGAATAATTAGAATTCCATAGCAGCATTAAGCCTCCACTCTTACCTTTACAGTCCACCACAAAACAACTGTCGAAACCAAGCTTGGTTCTTATTGATTCTGCTTTCCTTTGCTGCATTTTGGTCTCCATTAAGAAAACCAAATGGGGTCTCTTAACCTTCACCATCCGGCGAAGGAATCGAACTGCCGGGATTCCCAAGCCCCGGTAGTTCCAGCTTAAAAGAATCATGATTGAGGGCGGGGCTGGGACCCAGCCACCGCCTGATCTTCCGTTTGAGGAGAAGTAACCACCTCCATCTTTCTTCTTTTTAGCCTGACTCTTTGCTGTGTCCTCTTCCGAATCCTCAACCTTCCTTTTGCCTTCTTTCCCATCATCCAGGTTTACAGAAAGAACTGGAGAATGTGTTCGCCGGATTTTCCTTTTCCAAGTCGCCTTGTCACCCACCTCCTTGTTGCTAGCCAACTGAGTGGACTTAGACTGGGTCTCTGATACGAGAACCTTCGAAAAACATTCAGAGGATTTATTTGTCTTATCTTCATAAAGCTCCATCTTTTGTGGGGTAGCCATGTAATTTAGTTCCCAAAGAATCACTTCTGGACTCAACACGTGGGAAGTATGTGGCTGACTTCGGATCCCTTTCCAGCAGGACTTCCTCTTCCCTCTTTAAGGCTGGTCCATCCATACGATTTTGGTCTGAGTTCCATTGGCCCACATATCTTTGGGCCAAATTCTTATTACTTTTTTGTTCAGAATCCACACTTTCTTCAGGCATAGTATTAAACAATCCACTTGTAGAAAACTTTTCATTTATATAACTTTTTCCTTCCCGCCTTTCCGCACGTCGTTGAGCCCCCCTTCTTTTTTCTCCTTAGAGTAGGCTTCAGTAGCATTAATCTCCTCCTGGTCCCGGACGTCCGCGATCACATCAAACAGCCTTAAATTGCGATTACCCAATAGCTGCTCCTTCTGATCCGTCCCAAAATCCGTTTCAGCTTGTTTCAGAAGTATCCTATTCCCTTATCTTCATGAGATAAAAAATTCCCCTTCATTAGATTTCTGTCTGACACTACTAGATTTACCCATGTCTAGTCTCTGCTCCTGCATGCCAGGGTTACAACCTAGCCCATCTTTTGCTTCTGCTCTTCCAGAATCACCGGTCTGGGAAATCACCAACTCCTTCCGTCCTTCCTCCGAGTTTGGCCACCAACTCTGATGAGCTCCTTCTTCTCCTTGAGTTCTATGTGTCCCAAACTTCTTTTCAGACCCAGCATATCTTCTCATGGGAAAGATTAACCCTTAACCATGGCCCGAAGGGTTGACCATCTTCGTGCACGGATGGCCGGTCTACTACAACTTTGCTGCATCCTTCGTTCCCATGAATTATCTTGCCACAACTGGTAACAGAATTTGGGCAATTTTTCGTACTTGAAAGCAATCCATAGTGACTGCTTATGGACATGTAACATCCTACCTCTCGCTAAAGGCTTGGAGAGATCTATAAGGATTTTCACCCGAAGATATTCACCCCAACCGGGTTCATCTTCCTCCACATCCACCTCCTGGACTACCCCAACTGAAGCTCCTATTTTTTGGCCAGTTTCTTTTCCCATACACGCCAAAGGCAAATTATACATGCGTACCCAAAAAGCTTCAGTATCAAATTCATCTTTGCTGGAGGAGTTAGACCATCAAAGACTGCTAGGGAGACCAGGTTGCCATCGAATAACCAAGGTCTACCTGCCAAAATGCGATCTTTATCTCCTCATACTCAAGATCTACTATAAACAGATTCCCCCCTATCACTTGAAATGAGGCTGTTCCTTTCGGTCTCCAAGCTCTGAGAAGCGGAACCTTGAAAAAATCTTTTGGTACAATACGATCTACCAAAAGCTTCCCAATCAAGCAGAATCTTCCTCTTTGTACCATCGGTGCTATCTCCTCCAAATCCAAGGAAACCCCTCATTTTCGTCCTCATTGAGGGAGAACTTCCCCCATTTTTCCGTTAATACTTCCTCCATTTCTTCAAATAAAGAAACAAATAAAAGACAAACCAAAGAGCAAGCTCAGACACTAATATTGAAGAAGAAAACTCTCTCTTGGTCTCAAAGACAAGAGAAAGAACTAACACTCTAGACCCCAAAGGATCAAAGAGCCAGACAGCTTCATTCATTAGGTTCAGAGGAGAGCCTCAGAGGAAGAATCATAAGCACACTTACTGTGTGATTATATGAGTTGCAATCATTACAATAAATACCATTTTAAATCAAATCACATAACATAAATAATTTGAAAACGCATAAAATTTGATTTTTCAAATTGCAAGTTAGATGAAAACACAGAATTTTAAAAGCTAATTTGCGATTTTAAATGCCAAACTATGATTTTGTCAAACACTTAACTGCGTTTTTAAAAAATATATTTTTTTAAATCGCACATTTTTAAATTGCAAACCCAAAGAACCATAAATATGTTAGCATGAATTGTTTTTTCCACGGTCTTAAATTTAAATTTTTTACGTTATTATCCCACTTGAATCTTTTATTGAAACTTTTTGCATGATTATTCAATGTAATAACATGCATGAACATTAATGTTGGCATTTTTTAAAAAAATGATTTTTTATTATGTTTAAATCCAAAAAATGTTCTAAAATATTTGTGTTTGAGAAATAATAAAATATGCCTATATTAGAGATGCATGTTATGTTATGATTTATATAATTCTATACGATAAATATGGCATAATCTTAATATAATTATTCATATTTTGCTTCATAATATTGAGGAATAAATTGGTATGCCTATGATTACAGATGCTCTAGTAATTCAAATTTCAAACAATTACGAGCCTAGACAGCTGAACAAGTTTATCTATAAGCTCACTTAAAAAAAAAAAAAAAAAAAAAAAACTACAACAGAGAGAGACAAAAGCCTATTGTTTGAGGGGGAGGGAAGCATTGGAAGCATAATGCTTTCCTCTTCCCATGGTGTTTTGAGTACTTGCTTTTAGAATCTGGTAGTTTTTTCTCGTCCTGTTCTGAGATTAAGAAATAGATTTCTATCTTTGTTGTGGTTTTTCTCCTTTGAAATTTATTTTTACATTTGTAGTTCGTATCGTGGGTAAGATTGCAATAAAACATACTCTGATCCAGGAATGGAAATCAATATGGGATGAATGCTTTCACGGTCCTGGGTGAAATCGGTTTTGTTCTATTGTGGTGTAATCCCAGGGTTTGTCCAGAGGTTATTCCTACTATGGCGGCATGGAGCGATGACGGCCGGTTGGTCAAGCCTATGACGGCAGACAAAGGAGGCAGCAACGGTTATATGGCAAATGAAACTGTTCTAACTTTCTCAAAAAGATCGGTCGTAATTGCAGAATACGTGGTCATACATGAGCAATTTCGTCCCGAGTTTTTGGGACAAAAAGATTATTGTAAACTTCTAACATGGAAAATGTTATGGAGAATTTTTAGGTGTATGGCTAATTTGTTTATTGGCGTGTTTCTGAAAAACTGTATCCTTATAGTCTAAGACTCTGTTTTCTGTAGAGTATGTATACTCTATTGGTTTTATGAATGACATCCGATCTATTATTTCAAACAAAAAAAAAGTATTTGCTTCTTATTTGTAAGGGTGTATCAGTAATTGCCTGAATGGGGTGTTTATGTGGATTTTGCTTATGATTTATTTTCTTCTATTTAGCTTTGATAGTGTCGTTTATTCCCCTTGCCTAAATTTCCTTGGTTTGCTTAAGAAAAAGAAATGGGGGCTTGTCCCACGTCAGCAAAGGAGCGGGAGTTTGATGGATTTATAAACTCCACAAGATCCTCTTTTAATAAGCAATTGCCTTAATGTGGTACCTTTGTGGATCCTGCTTATTACTCATTCTTTTCTATTTAACTCTAATAGTGTGGTTTCTTTCTCTTACCCAAATCATTTGATTTGCTTAAAAAAAAAGAAAAAGGGTACAAGAGTAACAATGATTAAATTTTGTTGTTTAATTTTGTCACCATCAAAATATTGACACCTAAGTTTATAAAAAAAAATGAACAAAATATTTTCTCTAAAAATGACATGTCTCCCTTAACATGCAGATGAAAAACATGTGTTTTTTTTTTTTTTTTTTTTTTTTTTTTTAAAAAAAAAACATGTAAATCTCGTATTGTTTTAGGGGACACATTTAGAAATTAGACGCTGATTTGCCGAAAAATTTTGTCCTAAAAAAATTTATAGAGAAAACTGTAAATTTCCAAATATTTTCTTTGTTTGAACATTTTAAATTCAAAAATAAAAATAAAAAATAACAAACATAGTGGATTTTTGTCATGGCACTCAACCTCCACCACGCAAAAACAATATAGATATCTGTTATCCACCGGATATTCCACGTACTCTAATAGATTGAGAGAGGACACCTGGCCCAATGACATAGCAAAACCAAGTGTCATTAGCCAATCGCAATCCAGATATGGATTCGCCTATATCCCACTTCCACAACTTGAAGTACCGCTTGCTCTTCATCAGCAGCCCATATCCAAGTCCCTCCCCCATCACACCCATCTTCAATTCCTGCGAGCATGGCTTCCAACACATTGATGAGCTATGGCATCGCCACCACCGCGTTCCCATCAGTCCTCTCCTCTTCGAAGTCCAAGTTCTCCGCCTCTCTCCCCCTTCCTAGCGTCGGTGCCAACGCCTCGTCCCGGTTCACCATGACGGCCGACTGGATGCCAGGCCAGCCCCGGCCTCCGTACCTCGACGGCTCAGCACCCGGGTAATTAATCGTAATGAACAGTAACAGCTTCGTTTGGTCCTCAGAAATTAATCATAATTACTTTCTTTCATGAGCTCATGAATCATTTTGTTATTGTTGTGTTTGTGTAATCATGATGATGTGAACATTGTGAAGTATGCGTTGCATGTGTTTGTTTTTATTTGGCAGTGACTTTGGTTTTGACCCACTTCGGCTTGGTGAAGTCCCAGAGAACCTTGAAAGATTTAAGGAATCTGAACTCATTCACTGCAGATGGGCTATGCTTGCTGTTGTAAGTGTCCGTTTTAAAAAATCTTGAAATAACTATTTAAAACTATTTATTTATTTAAAAAAAATGCTATTTGCCTATTATTTGAAAATGTGAATTTTTTTTCTTCATATTTGAAAAGCCCTAAAAAGCACTTTTTAAGCTCTTTTAACGCTCTCTCCTTTCAAAGACAGCCATTTGTTGATGTTCTTTTAAGCTAGCAACTTGTAAAAGCATAATTAGTATGTCTCCTAATTGAAGTTTGTGATATAGATGATCGAGTTTTGCTTTAGCTGATTTCCATTAATTTCCTTATTTGTGCATGCAGCCAGGAATTTTAGTGCCGGAGGCCTTGGGGTTGGGGAATTGGGTGAAGGCTCAAGAGTGGGCAGCCGTTCCAGGAGGTCAAGCCACCTACTTGGGCAACCCAGTGCCATGGGGCTACCTCCCTACCATTTTGGTCATTGAATTCCTTGCCATCGCCTTTGTAGAGCACCAACGCAGCATGGAGAAAGATCCCGAGAAGAAGAAGTACCCTGGTGGTGCTTTTGACCCCTTGGGCTACTCCAAGGACCCCGAAAAGTTCAAGGAGTACAAGGTCAAAGAGATCAAAAATGGTTAGAACCTCAAACTTTTTTTTTCTTTTTCTTCGGTTGAGTCATAGTCTAACCTAACTCCACTAAAGACATTAGTGAAACTCACAGCGGCTAATACTAGTCAAGCTTGTGTGGGGATTCCTGTTGCAAGATTCGAATCCACGCCTTAGTATATACCTAGCCATTTGGGAGTTTCCTTTGAGACCACTGAACCACCATCATTTATGGTTGCCTTTAGAGTAATTGATTTGTAATGTAAATCATCTGATTAATATGCTTTGGATTATTTGATTTTATTATGTAGGCCGGCTTGCATTGTTGGCTTTTGTGGGTTTCTGCGTTCAACAAACAGCTTATCCTGGCACAGGACCATTGGAGAACTTGGCTACTCACTTGGCTGACCCATGGCACAACAACATTGGGGATATCATTATCCCCCCATCATTTTATCCATGAATCAAGGAATTTTGATCATACTTCCTCTGTAAAATTAGATGTAACAAATCTGTAATGAATGAATCAGTACTTCGTATCTTTGGTCTGTGTAGTTGTGTTTTCAAGTGATTAATTTACTCTCACGACTTTCACTTTAGTACCTAAAAATATGGTGAAAAATATTTGTTTCATATCTAGGTAAAATATATGCTTGTGCTATATCAAGATTTTTGGCATTAATAAATGCATAATTTATAGCATTAGTCATACTTTTTGCCTTGTGATAAAATGTAGGACTAATTAAATTTATGAATTGATTTGTGTCTTGTGAGCAAAGGAAAATAACAAAAGCTTTTTGTGACATGGTCCATCAAGAATGATTTATTTCCCTTTCTTTATTTAAAAGAGTTCTTACTTTTCTTTATCTAAACATTTTAAAAATGAAATAAAAAATGATCTAAACTGATTTTTTAGTAACTTTTTTATAAGTATGAGACAAGGTGATTAACATTAATTAATCCACATAAAAGGACTATTAGATCTTCCATTGTCTAAGACTAAGGGTCCGTTTGAATTTGTAAAATTTAAAAAAGTGCGATTTAAAAATAGCGATTTAAAAATGTGCGATTTTAAAAAGTGATTTTTTAAAAACACAGTTAAGCGTTTGACAAAATTGTTGTTTGGCCTTTAAAATTGTAGTTTAGCCTTTTAAAATACTGCGTTTTCAAAAAAGCACTACATTGCCTGCGATTTGAATAAACACTTTTCTGCGTTTTCAAATCGCAATTTTTTAAAAACGCATTTTTCAAACGGTTCATTTTCTCCGATTTGGTTTAAAATCGCGTTTTTTCTCTATGAAATCGCAATCCTAAACGCACCCTAAAAAAAACTCAAAACACTATTTTACTAAAAGAATTCGTTTGATGGTCACTTATTAAGTTTGTATATTTATATTTTATTTTCATAGTGTTTTTGTGTTAGAGTATTTACATTCGGTTTAGTAAATTTATTTTCGATTTTAGCTAAAAAAATCACAATTTTTTTATTATAGCTATCCACTTTTTCAACACACCTACATCCGACTCAATATTTTAACTATCAACTTTTATTATTTCATTTAAATATTATTATTTTTTTAATTATTTTTCTATTCATTCATTGAAAAAGACAATAAAAACAAGATTTAGTAGGTGAATAGTGCACACCTAATTTGGTAAGCATTGTTCACTCTCAACAAATATTTTATCATTTTAGACCTATTTTAATATTTTCACTAATCAAAATAATATTTGGGTTATTGAACTAGCCGGATGTGACTATGTGAGTGCTTTGAGCCCCGCCATTGCCTGAACACCCTACATCCCTGTATTTGAACATATTACGGTTATTACCCTGCTATTCTACCAAAAACAAAATTTACCATTAATTTCAAATCTATTGATTGTAATCCAATCACCCGTCCAAAGAACTAGATTTAAGATATTGGGAAATAGTTTTCCATAAAAAATAATAATGATGAAGTTTTCCTCTTAATTGGGTTTTAAGATTTTATCCAATCTAATTTATTAAATTAACTTGTGTTTAAAAATATATAACTCAGAATATATGTAATTCTCATATATATTTTTAGCCGTGATTCTACTAAAAAAAAAAAATGTAATTCACTGAATTCTTATTTTTCAGAATTAAAACTTCAATCCAGTCATAAATAAACGCATAATTTTTGTAGCCAAACAAACTGGTTTAGTGGAGACCTTTAGATATACGGATAATTATAAAAAAAAATATCTCTAATGCTCCGTTTGTTTCAGCGTAAAATGATTTTTGAAAAATAATTTCGGCATTTTAAAGTGTTTGGGAGGGGCGAAAGTAATGGTCAATGAAAATCATTTTCGGTTTGACTGTAAAACATTTTTTAATTTTTGGAAAACTATTTACGGTTTTTAAAACCGTAAATTGTTTTTCGAAATTAAACTCTTCGTCTTGCACGCACATTTGATATCCGATTGTCGGAATCTGGCAGTGGTTAGTCGTCGGAATCCAGGCAGCACCGGAATCCGGCAACATCCGGCCACCGGAATACTGCAGGCGCCGGAATCCGGCGACATTCGGCCACCGTCACCAGTGCCAGTCGGATTTGGCCAAAATGGCCTGGATCCGGCCAAACGTGCTCGCCGAAATTCGGCAACGGCGACCGGACGTTGCCGGATTCCGGCGATAATTGCATTTTCTCTTTTCATAATTTTTTCGTGTGAACCAAACGCCGAAAAATATTTTCGAGAAAATTATTTTTTTTTTTGAAAATATTTTACGACGAAAACTATTTTATGTCGAAACAAACGGAGCATAAATTACGTGCCGTTTTTAAAGTAACTCTTGAACTATTTAGTGTATTAATATGACTTCAAATGTTTTTAAGGGAGTAACTCAATCGTTAGAGACCACACCTCATGAAGCAGTAGTCACTAGTTCGAATTTTCTTCCCCTTTTACGTGGACATTAAAATAAATAAAAAATGACTTCAAATTATCAAATAAGGCCGGAAATATACTTTTGCAAATATTCTTACAATACTTTTCTCATCCGTCGTATATTCAATTAAAAAATAATAAAAATTAAAACAATTAAAAAAAAAAAAAATCAAATTTTGGCCAAGACAGGGTCTCGCACAGAGCGGACGAGATCGAGAACCGGTTCTGAATATTTCGGACCAATTCCAGGTCGTCATCGGAGTCGGAATCGGCGGAGTAGTATCCGTTGGCGGCGGAGGTGGAGGGATTGTCGAGGTCGTTAGGTTTTCTTCCGGTGATCACGCAGGCTCGCCCCAGGGCTTCCATGTCCTCGTCCAAATCGTTCTCGTCTTCGCTCCCGGAGAGGTCATCTTTTTCTTGTTCTTCTTTGTGTTCGGTGCGATGAGACATTTGCGTGAGGTATCTGTGGAGAAGGTCGTTAGGGTTTAGTGGGAGGTTCTCACTTCTTCCCGGTGGGTTGACGAGAACAGAGGGTCGTTGGGGGTTTGGCCCTTGGGGGTGGCCGAACCATCCCATGGGCCACAGGGGTGGTTTCGGCCACCCCCATTTTGCTTATTGGGGGTGGCCAAGCACCAAGGGCCATGGGGTGGTTCGGCCACCCCCTTGGCCAAAATGGGGTGGCCGGCCACCTCATTGGCCAAAATTTGATTTTTTTTAATTTTTCTTTGATTTTTAAATTGTTTTAATTTTTATTAGTTTTTAGTTGAATATATGACACGGGACAATGATATTATTTAATTTAAAAAAAAAAAAAAAAAATGCCGGACACATCAGCATTGTTGTGCAGCTAACATATCTCTTCGGCTAAAGGGGTCTTTTTAGCACTCTATGGTAGTTTGAGGGGCCATATTAGTACACTTGGTAGATCAGAAAGCTACTTTAAAAACGGCTTATAATTTGGGGGGATTTTTTTATAATTATCCCTTAGATATATAATAATTAGCTAACTAGGCATTCTGCTTTTGATTTGTTTTCCTTTCAAATAATTAGATTTTGAATTTTTTTGCAGAATGGGAATGGAGCAAGGCAAATTGAATTCCGAAATAGAGGAGAAAATTTACCAGATATATAAGGATTTTTTGTTGAGGTAATCCTTTCCATAGCCTTTTCAGAATGATTCTTGCAAGAATAGTGAAAATGTGCCAATGAGCTCTTGCTCAGTTGGCATGTCTCCTCTCGTTGTAAGAACAAGGTTGGGGGGTGAGGTTGTGAGTTCAGAACTCATTGAGTGCATAAATTAAAAGGCGTTTAGCTAACATTTTAATTTGTTTTATTGGAGTATATGATTACGTTTTCTAATGGTTTTGAATTGCAATGCTTTGGTAGGGTTACGAAGTTTGAGGAATTAGTGGCTGTAGGAGCCGGGTTACTTGCTGGCTTTCAGCAAGGGCTGGGTAAATGTTCTAAAGAATTATGGTTATTTGTCTTGTGTTGCTAAGGAGGTTTATATTTGCAATTCTCAGTAACATTATTTTCTTAAACTTCTCGTATAGAGTATCTTCGGCGGTGTCCGATAGACAGAACATCTGAGTTGGTTAAGAAGATCGTTGAAGCTAATGGAACAAAGAGAGTTAAATCATATTTTGATGCTGGATGTATCAATGCCCATGATGGTGTACAAAATATAAGCAAGTGTAAGTGCAATTGCAACCCCCCACCCCCGTGTCTGTATGTGTGTTTGCTACAATGTTTCAAGTTAAATTTTCCATTTTGAACTTTTGTTCACCTAAAAATTATTGTTCTGACTGCACTAATTGTTCATCTGTGGGGAAAATGTGCATACAAAAGTGCAAACATGCAAACTTGGACTTCTTGACCACTTAAGTAAAGGTAACTTCTCCTTCTAAAATTTACCATTTTCTGTGCTTTTATATATTCTCATTCTCAAAGGGAACTTGTCAAAAATTGGTATGAACCTGTGATGCCTCAGCATATCTCTTAAGAAGATAATGTTGTTTCATTTCAAATACTTATTACTAATGTTATTTCATTTTAAGTTGGGGATTGAGGGCTATCGATGTAGAGATTTATGTTTTTGAGGGCTGGAAAATGAAAGGTTATTTGTCCAGTTTTTGCTTTTCTGTGTGGTCATCTACATTGGACTATACCTTTTAGTGTCAGAGGAGTGCCAATGCCAGCAGCCTTTGGTCAAATGGCAACTCTGTTCCCCATGGGTGGTTGGGTGAGGTTACAGGTTCAAGTCCTGTAGAATGTGTGAGTTACTTATATTAGGAGAAAAAAAGAAGGGAAAAAGAAGGAAAAATTCATTACCTTTTATTAGCAATGATTGTATATTATCTAGCAATCCAGCAGTAGCAGTTTTCTCATTTTATGTTATATTAAGTTATTTTCCCTTCTTTTTAATGGCATGCTTCAACATGCGTTTATTATGCAGGTTTATGTTTTCTGTAAGGATAATAATGTATATTCCTCTTGCCATTGTCATTTGGAGGCTATCGTTGTTTGCTTATTTATGCTCTTTTTTATTTTATTTTTATTTTTATGCTGCTTTAAATTTATGTTTAAGTTTGTAATGGGAGTTGCAGCAAATAGCATGCTTAGTGGAGTTGAATCCCTCCTGGAGGATGTAACTGGTGCAATGCAAAATTTCAATGGTACTTTATCACCCATTAATGATGAGGATTTTGGTGATCGGTTGAATGAACAAGCAACTGCTAATACCAAGGTAGCCTATCTTCTCATATTTGTTCAATCTCTTTTCCTTTCTTATCAGTTTGGTTAAAATTTATATGTATATTAATTTAATAAATTTAATGTCACATCTCCGTATCTGTCAATGTTTGTCTTTTGCTAATGTCATATTTCCATAGTCCTTATTAATCTCATCATTTACACTGCTCTTTCCACCCTTTGAAACCTGATGGGTTAACAGTACCATCCGATTCAGCTTGTTTAGGTACAAACTATCTCCATCCTTTCCTGATATATTTGTCAAAATATGTCCAAAAGCAGATGATTATGGCCTTAAAAATTTCGGGATCTTAATGGAGGATTAGTTGAAACATGTAAACTCGTACTTCAGAAAATGAAAAATATGACAAGATATCTCTTAGGTTGGAATCATTTATTGGTACCCCAGATTCTCTCTCTATGCCTGCAAGCTTTATCAACTACAAGGGGAGCCTGGTTGTTGGGAACATTAATCCTTGTCTTTACTGATGAGTAACTTAGGTTTTAAATCCATGTTTTTTAAATTTGCAAATTTTTGCCCAAAATTTGGCCAGTCCTGTAGTTAAAAATTTCCTTGAACTAATAAATTCTTGCCTAGGATTCTCTATATAGCAAATTTATGTAAAAATCTTTTGCGTCACCAAAATGATTGTCTGGAAATATAATTTTGAAAAAGCAGAACATAAGTTTTGGATTTTGCAGAAGTTTGGCAGAACTGTTTTATTTTCTTTTTTAAAAAAATTCCTATTGTTTGGCTAAAAGTTTAGTTGGTTTTAGCCTTTAACCTCATGCAGATTTGTATAACTAGCAGAAGGATCCCTGCACCGTAATTCGAATTGATCGTTTGTTTATCATGTTTTGGAAAAAAAATTAAATTTTGTCCATAGGTTTTTACGCGATTTTAATTCAATTTCTACAATTAGGTCCTTCAGTTTTTCTTTAGTTTCAAATAAGTCCCTCTATCAATCTACCGTCCAACTAATTAACAGTATGTCACGTCAGACTAATAAATTAATGTTACATGGCTCTTGTTTGACATGTTATGTGCCAACTGTACGTGTCACGTGGCACATTTATTTTATATTATTAATATATTTTAATGAAAAATTTAAACAATTAAAAAATAATAATAATAATTTTTTTTTTAAAAAAAGAGGGGTGACCGACCACCACTAACTAGTGATGGGTAACCATCACTGCATGACTTGTCAAACGAGTCATGTGACATTAATTGATTGATCTGACGTGTCATATCGTTAATTTATTGATTGGTTTGACGTGTAATATCGTTAATTTATTGGACGATAGATTGATGGAGGGACCTATTTGAAACCAAAGAACAACCTAAGGACTTAATTGTCGAAATTAAAAACCTAAGGACTAAATTGAAATCACATTAAAACTTAAGGACTAAATTTAATTTTTTTTCCTTATGTTTTTAGCCCCAGTATGCTGACAACTTCTTCTCCTTTAAAAGGAAGTGGCATCATCTCAACTTCAAAGACTAACTGATTATGCTGCCCTGATGGGGATTGTGTACTGTATGGTTAAACAAGACTATGTGATGCAGGTAATGAGCTCCATACCTCCCCTTATGTCATTTCTCCAGTCTGGATAAACATTACAAACGTCTTATATCTTTTTGGGGCCTACAACAGTTGAATATACTACTCTACCTTGTTGCAGGAAAAAATTGTTTCTGCTCTAAATTTCAAGGCATCATCAGTAGCATTGGAGAGCTACTGCCTAATGTGGTCTTTGCGTCCTTTTGTGAATGATGAAATTATGCACCAAGCTTGGAAACTCATTCCTTGACCATCGCGGGCTTGTGAGTGCCAATTTTTCTTTATTGACAGATTAGTTATCTGAGAACCCAATTCATTTCACAAAATTGTGGTTTTTTTTTTGGTTCCTTTGAGCAGCAGCCATATTTCCGGCTGACCAAACTATATGTTGGAAAGGGGAACGTGCTCCATCACAGCAGGATATCAAACACGAGAATAGACAGGATCGAGATGAACTTAATGGCTGGTGAGTGGAGAACATATGAAATTGAAGATACATCTGTTAGGACGGTGCAGATTGAAGTTAGTAGATAATTTATGTCTAAATAAAACCAAATAGATAATGAAGTAGCACCTCTTTTTTTCATCTACCCAAAGACAACACAATTGACCTGATTTCGAATTTACTTTAGAAGAGTTGGCTTGAGTTTTGGGGGTATTTAATTCGTGTATGCCCTGTGGAATTGAAGCTGATTTCTCCAGATAAGACCTTGTGACCTTCTTGACCACATCCAATCCTAGAGTGCTACAGAAAAAGAGTTTAAACTCTAGTATAAATATATTATTATTATTATTTTTTTTTGGCAAACATTACAATGGGGATTTGAAGGAAGATCAAAATCCTGGCACACGGCCTAAGACCTTTGGCTAAGAGCTTGTTTGGAATTACGGTGAGAAATAGAGCTTTTGTCTATAGGATTTTTGTCTGAGCTTTTGGTGTCAAATGGACACTTTTCTCTTGAAACGGGCTTTTTGGGTGTCAAACGCACACCCAAACAAGCCCCAAGTGCATGGCTAACAGCCTAACACACATTTGTAAGAACAGTTTCATATTTAATAAAGACAAATAGAATTGTAGGTTTTGCTTACCGGGAAAACAATAAAATTATCATCGTTTTTTATTTTTCTATTAAGTTTTTTAAATATTTTTTGTTGTAAGTAACACGCGTTACAATTTGATTAGTACTGATGTGGCTCGTTAACGGATTTTGACAACTTTTTTAATGACATGAACCTACCTGTTTTTTTCTGCTTACCAGGATTGTTTAGTTACTTTTTAAACTCTATGAAACTATTTGTCACAACTTCAAACCACATGGACTAATTTAATAATTTTTTCTAATTTGTATCCATAATAGAAATAAAAACTATTAATTGTTAGCAACTGTCATATATATATATAAGCAAATTCATTTTATTTCCCGTTGTTCAAGTATAAAATTTTAGGGAAAAATACACATAAATGACATAATTCCCTGAAATTGCTATCTCATTGTCAATGCCTCTTCAAAGTCCCGAACTATCAATTGTGTCAATGTTCTCTCCTAAATTTCTAAAAAATGTCAATGTTCTCGTAATAATAAAAAATCCTTCATAAAATTATTAAAATAAAATAAAAACTAAAAAAATTATTAAAAAAAATATAAAATAACAAAAATTTATACCAAAAAATAAAAATAAAAATTAAAAACAGTTTTTTTTTTTTAAATTTGTTTTGTAATTTTCAGTTATTTTTCCGTTTGTTTTTTTTTTTTTAAAAAAAAATCATTATTTTTCTGTTTTTTAATTTAATAAAAAAACTGGTTTTTCTTTTTTCTTTTTCGTTTGTTTTATTTATTATTTTTTTAAAATTGTTTTTATAATTTTCAGTTATTTTAAAAAAAAACTCGTTCTTTTTCGTTTTTTTTTAAAAAAATTTGTTTTCGTTTTTTATTTAATTTTTTTTAAAAAAATATTTTTTAATTTTTTAGTTTTAGTTTTCTTTTCCGAATTTATAAGGACATTTTTGTCTTATTCAAAAAAATTTAGGGTTATTTTTATTTTTTTGTTGGTCTTTGAGGAGACATTGACACAATTGGTGGTTTGTGATGTGCATTGACAATTGAGTGGTAGTTTGAGAGGGATATGCATACTTTTTTCAAAAATTTACAAAAGTTAGATGTAACGGCAACAAGCTTAGCATTCAAAACCGAAACTTACCCAAAAAATAAAAAAGGAAAATAAAAAATTCAAAACCGAAGCTATATCATATTAGATATAGAGAAATTTTACACATTCCAAATTTTTTTCTCCAAATTTGGTTTTCAAATAATGTGTCACAATCCTATGTAATTTATTATTTTGAAAAATGTGTCACTAACTCATGAGATTGTAACACATTATTTGATGACCAAATTTTAACGGAAAATTTTGGAAAGTCTTAACATTTCTTATCATATTATACTCTATAAACTAATACTTATTATGTCTGCCCCTTCAAAAAGAAAAAAGTGGCAAACAAATATTCAATCTAATTAGTCCCAAGGATGATGGGTCAAAAACAATGTAATGCCTCCTAAATTAGGGCTTCAAAAAGTAGTTAATATCTTTTTAAACTAATGAATTATAAATATTGTTGAACTTTTCTTGTATCTAACGGTTCAAAAAACTATCAGAGTAATATAATACTATAAGCCAATGATGGGGCACTAATTTCTATTTGGTGATTTCTCTTGATAATTACTCTTTAGATGACATATACACACATATTTAAATTTGAATAGGTATATACGCAACATTATGGTAATTCATATTATAAAGGATTTTCCAAAAAGAAATTTGTAGTATTTACAAATATTAGAGAGTATGCAATATAATATATGGAACGGCGTTGGTTCGTAAAACCTTATGAAATATAAGGAATTATTAGCGTTAAGAGTATGAAGTATCGGGGACTTTCACACCAAAAAATGATTTAATTTTTTAATTTAAAGAGAAATTTAAGAGAAGTTGCTGCTAATACTTTTTTGTAGGGCTTTCACACAAAAAAATGATTTAATTCTTTAAATAAAAAAAAATTGAAGAAAGCTTGCTGCTAATATATTTTTTTTTTGTAGGTGCAGATGTAAAAGCAATGTTGAAAAAGAGATGAAAAACCAAAAAAAAAAAAATAAGACTTGATGTGATAAAGCATTAAAAAAAGAAAAACTTTTTGTTGAAATTGACTAGTTTATTTCTAATAAAATATGAGAGAAATACAAGGGTTTTGGTGTGAGTTTTATTTATTTATTTAAATAGTAATTAGAAATAATTGATGTGATATAAAAGTGAAATAAAGTATTAGTTTTTTTTTTTTTTTTTAATGGAAAAAGTGAATAGATACGTTGTAGAATACGTTGATATACCTTCTCATTCTTTGTAGTTTGTTATCTCTCTAGACAAACAGATGCTACGTGTAAAGTCCTTCCCCAGAATATCCCACGCATATATTCCCTTCTCTTCCCAATTTAGATCTATCCAGAGCTCCAATCACTCACTGTCTCTCTCTCTCTCAAAATTTGGGCTCAGACCGTCAAAAATCAGAATCGGGTGTTCATAATTATCCGTATCTTTCTAGTTTGAGCGGTGATAAAAGCTTGAGTTCGATTCGCTTATAAATTGATATTATTTAGAAAAATTCAATGGATACCAATAATTGGAGGCCCGATCCGAGTCAAGGCCCCGTAGGAGGAGGAGCAGAAGCAGTCGGAGGCGGGGCAGAGCCCACCATGGACACCAGCTATTGGAGGACCCAATTGCCGCCCGATTCTCGTCAAAGAATTGTGAACAAAATGTGACTCTCCCTCTCTCTCTCTCTCTCTCTCTCTCTCTCTCTCTCATTTTTAACGAATAAAGTAAAATTCTATTTTGCTTAGCTTTACTCAGATATATATATATATATATATATATATATATATATATTTCCATCATTGTAATGCTATTACTTTTGCTGAACCTAAGAAAATGAGTTTTAATGATCTCGACTGGCCTTCTTTAGAAAAAGATTTTCGATCTAAAGAAAACAGCCAGAAGAGAATAATCTATTTTAAATCTTTTTCTCAAAAGGAACAAGATCTGCTAAAACTTCAGTGGGTGGAAAAGATGCTTGAAGAGCAGAGACATACTCTGTTTTTTGACTTTCTTCAAAAGGTTAAACCTGGTGTTTTAAATGTTGTTAAAAAACCTTTTGTTTTGGCTGAAGACAACACTGTTGTTAAAGCCTCTCATCCTCCTGTTGAAACCCTCCGACTATATATATATATATATATATATATATACGGGTTTGTGTTTGATTTGAGAGTTTCGGTTTTATATTTATGATCAAAACTAGAAATGGTTTCTAATCACCAGCTGTAAGGTTCCGTGTATGCTGCGTTATACAGTTACAAGCACGATGATTGAGCTCTTGAAGTAATTGGGTCAGGGTCAGATTCTCTGGCTTGCCGGTTGGACTCCTGTCTCCCTAGTGAGCTCGATAGAAGTGTGTTAACAATGCTTTACTGATTTTTTTTTTATTTTTTATTTTTATTTATTTTTTTAAAAAAAAAGCAAAGGTGGTAAGCCTCAAATGGAGAAGCATTAAGTGGAAGCTTGGTTGTTTAATTTGATAGTGGTAGATAACTATGTGAAAACAAGGTGTGCTGGCCTAGGAGTTTGGACTACAATGGCCGATACTATATCAGAAATTAGAAACAAAAGACGTTGCACATTACCCAAATAAAGAATTGGGAATAGAATTTGCTCAGAAACACTTGGGGTTCTATCGTGTGAAAGCAAGATGTGCTGTCGGGTGGTGTGACTAATGATTGGAACACTGTACTCTCAAGTTATATTGGTCTAGCTTGCTTACCCCAAAAAAAGAAAGTTATCTTGGTCTTTCCACGATGCATACTGAAGATTAGCGGTATAGGTTTTCTGGCCTTTGTGAGTTGTTTATATGTCTAAGTTGAGTCTCAATGAGACTTGCTAAAATGCTAGTGCAGTGTCGCCCCCCCTCCCTTCTAAACTGAAAAATAAAGTTGAGAGAACATTTATAGGAGTTCAAAGTTTGTGGCTTCCAGATGGTGAAGCCTAAACAGTCATGTGCTGCTACTTCTATTTTCTTTCCCTGGAAAAAGTATATGTTTCTTGTTCTTTATTCATTTTAAATTTCATGAAATTGTATTTATAGTTTCTCTTGGCGTGTTTGTGGCTTATGTTCTGCACTGTCAGCATAGTTTATCAATTTGGATCTCTGTATGGCCGGTATTTATTAAGAGTATGTCTTATGTTTGTAGAATGGACACATTGAAGAGGCATCTTCCAGTTTCCAGCCAAGAGGGATTACTTGAACTCAAGAACATAGCCACAAGGTTTGAGGAAAAGATTTATGCTGCTGCCACAAGCCAGGTACTTCCATCATAATGCTCCCATAATTTTCATGATGTATATGTACATTGCCTTGCATGTATACTTGCAGAATAGATGATACTACGATACTTCTTTTTCTCTTTTGCATCTTATAGTGCCATGAGATTTAATTTTTTTTTTTTTTTTTTTGTTGATCCCTCATTTCAGACAGATTATTTACGAAAAATATCTCTGAAGATGCTTGCAATGGAAACTAAGTCTCAGAATCCTATAGCCAATTCTTTGCCATCCAATGCTGCTGTCAGTAGCAATAAGCCCCCGGATCCAGGTATATAGAGCATTGTGCATGATTTTACTTACATATTTAGTATCCATCCTGTTTCTCTCTCTAATTTTGTTCTTTTGACACTGGTAAATGGATATTTCACGTACATTCACATATTATATGCTTACATACATTACTTTCATAGGTACATATATAAATACATAAAATTGTACGTATACATAGTACGTATGTTTACTTGACTTTATCATTGTGAACAAGGATGCAATTCTTTTGACAGGTCTAAAGATGGTTTTTTTTTTCCCTGAAATGTAGTATTTCCAATATTTGATTGGTGGGGATATGTGGAGAAGGCAGATACTACGTGGAGTTGAATATGTTTGTGTAGCATTTGTTGTGTGGCTATACCATTTAAATGGGTTATCAAAAAGAAATGAGTTGTTGAATATTTGATATTAGGAATAAAATTGCTTATAATAAAAAAGTTTAACCAATAGATTGCGCTCATGGTCACTGATGGTGCCTCAACCCTCCGAGGGCATAACCCTCAAGTTGCCTTTACTTGCTTGGTTTTAGTTCACCTGGGTTGTGTTGAGACATGCGAAATGAGTGGTCAAATTCCATCCCTATCCAAACCTGATTTCCTCATACATAAAAATGAGAGATCAAAGTCCTATCCACAGTAACCAATGAATGTTGTGATATTGAATTGGACGGTGAGAACAAGCTATTGAGGCCTCTAAGGAATTTTATGTTCGATGAGGGATGCATAGTGGATCAATTGAAACTAGATGAAGAGTCTTAATAATTTAGTGTGCAGTAAGTGTGTAAAGTAATTCACCTTTAATCCTGGGATGCCCTATTTTTACTTAACATGTTTACATCAGTGGAATGTGAACTTTGCTAGAGCGGCTCATGATTGGGAGATAGATGTCTTTGCCTCTTTCTTTAGGGTATTGTATTCAGCTAGAGTGAGAGGAGGAAGGGAAGATAAGTTGTGGTGAGTCCCTTCCAAAAGATGGTTGTTTATGATTAAATCCTTTTATTGTTCCTTGGTTTGTAGTGAAGGTTGCCGTTTTCCTTAGAAGAGTGTTTGGCGGACTAAGGCTCCCTTGAGGGCGGCCCTTTTCGCTTGGTCAGCAACTATGTAAGATTCTCACCATGGATAACCTCAGGAAGTGGCATGTCATTATGGTGGATAGATGTTGCAATATGTAAGAGAAATGAGGAGTCTGTGAACTATCTTCTTCTTTATTGTGATGTGGCTTATGCCATTTGGATTGTTTTTTCAGTCATTTTGGTTTGTCTTGAGTTATGCCTAGACGTGTAGTCTACTTGTATGCTCGTTGGTGGACTACCGGCAATACTCGGAGTGTTGCTATGTGAAAATGGTATCTACATGCCTTTTATGACTCTTATTTAGGGAAATAAATGACATAAGTTTTGATGACCGTGAGAAGACTTTAGAGGAGATGAAAGTCATTTTTTCTTCAAAACTTTGTATCTTTGGACAATTGCTTATGTTTCTTCCTTGACAATTAGTTATAGTGATTTCCTTGTTTGCTTTGCTCCTTCTAGCTATGAGCTTTATTTTGTATACTTCCTGTGTACTTAGGGGCGCCTTTACGCTTTTATTGATAATTATTGATTACTTATAAAAAAAAAATCAGAGTTATTATTTTATGTGGATATGAACTTTCAGAATGAATATTCTTTGATCTCAAATGTATGTCTTATTAATTTCTTTTTCACTAGTGTAGTGTTCTCTTAGCCGGCATTCTCTAAATTATTTCCCTTCTAAGAGGCTATTTTCATGTGCTCATATTTACCGACATTGATATCTTTGTAGTGTCTCTAGATTCCACGGCTCAGACAGGACATGCAAATGGGGGTGATTGGCAAGAGGTGGTTTATCAAAAGGTAAAATGAGATGAGTTATGAAATTCACCTGTGGGAAAGTTTCTTGTGGGGTTTTTGGATTTGGGTCTGGGTGAAATTTGGGCTTAATTGCAATGTCCGTAGTTACTGAACAACATGACATGACAATTATAAAGCTATATAGATATGGAATATCGAATAGAGAACAAAGCTTCCCATATTTATTGGATTCAAAGAATTATCTTAGCGGTAGAGAATATGAACTATTTTCTTTCAGAAAAAGGACATTGTTGAAACTTATATGGAATCTTTACTATCCTGAAAAAAGTGCTCCTAACCATACTTTTAGAACAAAAGAAAATGAAGTGAGAATAATAGTGCTGCACATATGCAAGTGACACTTAAAATGGTAGTTTGCGACACACATTAGAACAAAAGAAAAATGTCTACCAATGAATAACTTGATGGCGCGTGTCATTGTTTTTTCCCTTGTGTTTGTTCTTGCGATGGGGTTCTTGAGTGCACTTACTTCCTCATTTGCCTGGTAAAGCATTAAAAAAAGAAAAACCTTTTTCTTGTAATTTACTAATTTATTAAATTGGTATATGTTTAAAACACATTTGATTCTCATGTATATTTTTAATAATACATATAAAAATGCATGCGAGAATGTAAGTTTAATAGACTAGGCTGACTTATCAAAAAAAAGTTTAATAGACTAGGCTGGAATTTTTTTTCCTAAAAAAATCTGGAAAAAGAAACTTTATCCTTTAAAAAATTGAGAAAAGATGAGAGAAATATATAGATATGATACATTCTTACAGAATATCCCATACATATTCTCTTCCCTTCCCAATTTAACTCTATCCAAAGCTCCAAGCACCCACTGCCTCTCTCAAAATTTGGGTTCAGACCATGAAGAATCAAAATCGTTTGTTCATATTTATTCGCATCTTTCTAGTTTGAGCGATTTGAATTTGAGTTTAACAGTGATAAAAGCTTGAGTTTGATTCACTTATAAATTGATATTATTTAGAGAAATTCAATGGTTACCAATAATTGGAGTCCCAATCCGAGTCAAGGCCCCTTAGGAGGAGGAGCAGGAGTAGAAGCAATCGGAGGCGGCGGAGAACCCACAATGGACACCGGCGATTGGAGGACCCAATTGTCGCTCGATTCTCGTCAAAGAATTGTGAACAAAATGTGACTCTCTCTCTCTCTCTGTGTCTCTCATTTTTAACGCATAAAGTAAAATTCTATCTTGCTTAGCTTTCCTGATATATATATATATATATATATATATATATATATATATATATATATATATATATATATATATATATATATATTTACGGGTTTGTGTTTGATTTGAGAGTTTTGGTTTTATATATGATCAAAACTAGAAATGTTTTCTAATCACTGGCTGTAAGGTTCCGTGTATGCCACGTTATACAGTTACAAGCACAATGGTTGAGCTCTTGAAGTAATTGGATATTGCTTTATGCTTGGTTTCTTCTTCTTCTTCTTTCTTTCTTCTTTTCTTTTTTTTTTTTTTTTTTTTTTTTTTAATTTACGAAGTTCACCTTCATCGTTTTGACTGCCTTTTGTGACTGAATTAAGATGCATTTTTGGTTATAAATATTGCTGTTAGGGTCAGATTCTCTGGCTTGCCGGTTGGACTCGTTTCTCCCTAGTGAGCTCAATAGAAGTGTGTTCTTGTAGTAGCTTTTTACACCACAAACAAGGTTTTACTGCATTTTTCTTTTCAAAAGCAAAGGCATGTGGTAAGCTTGAGATTTGAGTGTTTACAACATTAAATGGAGAAGCATTAAGTGCAAGCCTGGTTGTTTAATTTAGGCATTATTGGAACAAATATGGAACCTAGTACGGACTCCATTATTTGTGTAGATATGAATGCGCAAACACATTTAGGCTTTGTAATGTATGTGCATGTTTGACCTTTAACAAGCTTGATTTGTATATGAACATTTCAACGGTAAAATGGAGCTATTCCTGTGAAGTTATGTGGTATCATCTTAAAAGGGTAGATAGTTCTTTAAATTTTGGTCCAGATAATCTCACGCGAAGGAAAAAAAAAATTCGAAGAATACTCGTGGAGAAAATCCTTGGAAGTTTGAAAAAATGTATCTAAAAATATAAGAATGACAAATATGACTTTAATTTTATAGTGGTTTACTTATCAAAAATAAATAAATTTTATAGTGGTAGATAACTATGTGGAAACAAGGTGTGCTGGCATAGGAGTTTGGACTACAATGGCCAATACTATATCAGAAATTAGAAACAAAAGACATTGCACATTACCCAAATAAAGAATTGGGAATAGAATTTGCTCAGGAACACTTGGGGGTCTATCATGTGAAAGCAAGGTCTGCTGTCGTGTGACTAATTATTTGAACACTGTACTCTCAAGTTATATTGGTCTTACTTACCCCAAAATAAGGAAGTTATCTTGTTCTTCCCACGATGTTCACTGCACTGGCATTTTAGCAATTCTCATTGGGACTCAACTTAGACATATAAACCATTCACAGAGGCCAGAAAACCTATACCAGAGTTCCAAGTTTGTGGCTTCCAGATGGTGAAGCTTTAACAGTCTTGTGCTGCTACTTCTATTTTCTTTCCCTGGAAAAGGTCTTTATTCATTTTAAATTTCATGAAATTGTATTTATAGTTTCTCTTGGGTGTTTGTGGCTTAAGTTCTGCACTGTCAGCATAGTTTACCAATTTGGATCTCTGTGTGACCGGTATTTATTAAGAGTACGTCGTATGATTATAGAATGGACATATTGAGGAGGCATCTTCCAGTTTCCGGCCAAGAGGGATTACTTGAACTCAAGAAAATAGCCATAAGGTTTGAGGAAAAGATTTATGCTGCTGCCATAAGCCAGGTACTTCCATCATAATGTTCCCATAATTTTCATGATGTATATGTACATTTCCTTGCATGTATACCTGCAGAATAGATGATACTAGGATACTTCTTTTTCTCTTTTGCATCTTATAGTGCCATGAGATTTATTATTATTATTATTTTTTTGTTGATCCCTCATTTCAGTCAGATTATTTACGAAAAATATCTCTGAAGATGCTTACAATGGAAACTAAGTCTCAGAATCCTATAGCCAATTCTTTACCATCCAATGCTGATATCAGTAGCAATAAGCCCCCATATCCAGGTATATAGAGCGTTGTGCATGATTTTACTTACATATTTAGTATCCATCCTGTTTCTCTCTCTAATTTCGTGCTTTTGACACTGGTAAATGGATATTTCACGTACATTCACATATTATATGTATAGATACATTACTTAAAATTGTACGTATACATACGTATGTTTACCTGACTTTATCATTGTGAACAAGGATGCAATTCTTTTGAAAGGTCTAAAGATTTTCCAGCAGCTAGTGTCTTCTCTGCATTTTCAGCCGGTAGCCTCCAGGTTTTCATGCCTCTGTACATTCCAGCAGCTTGAGTTTTGTCTTCTTGCTTCTCTCCAATGAACACGGCCAATGACTAAAAGAAATTGCTCCTTTCGCGCTTATTTTTTTCTTGCTGCTTTGTCGTCTGGCTTGTCTTTCTATTTCTTTTTTGTTTTTTGTATTTCGTTTTCCCAAAATTTGCGTGTCTCCTTCTTCACGTCTCTGCAGGTTCAGCTACTCGCACCTTTGTCTTTCACACCTATGTAGCTATATTCTTACACCAAGTTGTCTTGCTTTTCAAAGGCCTTTTAAAAAAAACTTCATTTTTATTTCTTTTGTTGGCCTTCATGTGGCATTTGTGCTGAGACAAGAATTTTGTCTTCTTTTGGCTTTTTTGTTAAGGAAACCCATCATAAAGAACAAAACACCCAAAATGCCCCCAATCACACAACTTGGATTTCAACTCTCATGTTGCCTTTTCTTTCTTTTTCTTTTTTGTTAGCAATTATACCAATCCTACAAAAGATAATTCATTGCATTAATATATCATTCAAACTCAAGATTAGTGATTGAACAATATTTTACAATTTAATATAAAATGCAAGAATTTGTACAAAATAAGGTATGATAATGCTTACTTTAATTAAAAAATTGTGCACGTTTAAGCAATTATCAACAAGCAATATGGCCGACAAAATGCAGGGTGGGAGGCAAGAATATTATTCTAGGGGCAGTTATGGAGTCTCACCACAACTTGGATAGAGGAGTCACACCTCACAAGGAAACCGAGTTGAAAATATTCTGATTCTAAAATTAATCCATGAACATGTGTTTACAACCTATATAACTAATAGAGGGTTTTTTTTTTTTTTTTTTTTTTGGGGGCTAATAGAGGCTTATTGAAACCAATAAAAGACTCCTAAAATAACAAAACACAAACAAACAGAACAAATGATAATGCCTTCAATAACAATAAGCTATGCAAACAATAAACAGCAAGACAGACTTGGCATGTGCAATATTAGAAGCTTCTCAATCCACATCAGTTTCTCTCTCAAGTTCCTGTCTTGTGACATTGATAAATGGTTAGTTCACGTATATTTAGATACATTTGTGCGCGCACACAATATGTGTGTGTGTTTGTACGTACATATGTATTTATGTATGTTTACATAACTTTATAGTTGTGGACATTGATGCACAATATGGGGTTTTTTTTTTTTTTTTTCTTTCACATTCTGAAATGTAGTGTCTGTATTGACAATATTTTATTGGTGGAGGTATGGGAGAAGGCGTATGCTACATGGAGTTGGATTTCTATATGTAGCATCTGTTGGACTCCTTCTTAAACAGGTTATAAAAAAGAAATGAGTTGTTGAATGTGCGATATAAGGAATGCAATTGATGTCTCTTTGCTTTTTCTTTTTTATTATTTTTATTAAAAACTATGGGTTATCAAAAATGAGTTGTTGAATATGTGTGATATAAGGAATAAAATCGATATCTATATCTACTCATTATTATTATTATTATTATTTTCAAATTATTATTATTATTTTTTGGTAAAATGGAGCAATGACATTGATATAGTTAAACACTTTCAAACGTGACTATTGCCTTTAGAGCTTATATGCCTCTATCCTTCGGGTTAGTGCTTGGTAAAGTGCATTCTCTGCTCTTCTATTCTTATTCAATGTTTGTTCCTCTAATTTGCTGCCTGTTTTTGTTCTTTTATATCTAATAGGGATGCATGGTCTGCAATTTCAAGTTCATAATCAGGGGCAATCACCTCCTAACCCACTTTTGGCTAATCAGTCTCAAGCATACCAACAACTGTTATCCCAAAATATTCAGAATAGCATTCCGTCTACTGAAGTTCCAATCGGTGCCAATTTTCCATCTGCAATGCCTCCAATCTCTGGTTTAAACCAGACTTCTATCCGAAATGTTGTTGGTCAGGATATGAATGTGCAGAATATATTTGGCACTTCACAAAACTTGGCGTCTGCAAATAATCAGTGGCAGATGCAAGGAAGGCATCAAGAAGTTCCCCTGCAGCAGCAACAGTCGCAGATTCCACAGCAGAATCTTTACCAGCAGCAGTTGCAACAGCAGCTTTTAAAGCAGAAGTTACAGCAGGGAAGTATCCCACATTTACTCGTGCAACCGCACATCCAGCAAAAGAAAACACAGCAACTGCAGCAGCAGCAAAATCTATTAGGGGCCAATCAGTTGCAATCTTCTCAGCAATCAGTCATGCGAACATCATTTTTTGTGCAGCCTTCTGTGACACAATCGTATCCTCTCTCTGGTCTTCAGCAGAATCAGCAGCCATCTATTCAACAGGCAACACAGTCTATGGTTCAGCAATACCCTCAATCAGTTCTCATGCAGCAGCAACAGCCACAACAGGCTGCTGTTCTTCATCAACATCAAACACCGATGCAGCAGCAGCCAGTATTGCCTCCTCAGCAGCAGCTGATGGGCCAGCTGTCAAATGCTTCAAATATGCAACAGGACTTATTACTTTCACAATGGAGTGGTGTTGGGAACATGCAGCAGCAGTTGGGCTTTCAAAGTACTAATTCTGTGTTACAGCGCCAGCAACCACAGTTGCTTGGAACTCAGTCTATTAACTCAAGTATGCAAACTAATCATCACCCAGAACACATGCTACAACAGTCTGGGTTTCTGCTTCAGTCACAATCACAGCAGAGCACACCCGATTTACTACCAACTCGAGGGAAGCAGTTACAATCACAGCGACAGCCACCACAGCAACAGCGGCAGCAACTGATATATCAGATTCAGTCCCAACCTTCAGAGTTGCACCAGGAACCAAATTCATTGCATAGGGATCTGTTGTTGCATAGGCTTCAAGCATCGGGCCAAGAATCAAGCTTCAAGTATCACATTTGGCTTTTATTTAGTTTAGTAATTATATGCACTTCTATTTATTTCATATTCAATATTTTGGGTGATAGCTAAGGATAACTACCCAATGATGGATAAGGATAACTATCCATTTCCTTCAGGATTAATGGTGGTAGTTGATTGTGATTAAGTTGTAAGTGTGTGATTCTCGTAAAGTCACTTGAACAATGGTAACAGGAGGTATGTTTTATTATTCCGTCGCATATACTATGCTTGAATTTCCAACATTATGTCAACAAAGTCTCTTTTGTGCTATGTTTTTCAGTGAATTTATGTTGCTTTTGAGTGAATTTATCAGAATCAGAAGTAGATATGGATGACTTAAGTTTAAGTGACTTAGAAGATGAATATGACCCTAAAGATGAAGAATATCAAAACTACAGAATTAATATGATAAAGGGAAATACCTCTAAAGAAGAACAAGATGAAGATCTTAGATTCACTGAATAAAAAGTCTCGGATACTTACTCACTATAGGATTATTCCTAGTCCGGAAGATGACTACCAAGAATATCTCAATGCACCATTTCTGTCATATTGCCAAACAGAACTGGATTATCACATCTAGTTTAGAAGAACTAATGACCATTAGAGAACCCATCCCCATGTGTTACTTTAATAGGAAGCACTTCTGCTTATTTATGCTTCGAACTACCATTGCCCCAGCAATATCTGGAATTCCTTTAATGAACCGGACCCAATTTCTGTTTGCTTAGATTGTAAGATTCACTGCCACCCTCCATGCTACTTTGCAACTTTGCATGTATAAAAAGAAATTACGAAGAAGAAAAGGCAAAATTAATTGAAGAAAAATTTAACGAATACGTCCAGATAGCTAAAAGGAAAAGATATTGAAGAAGAAAAAGAATTCAAATACGAATTAAAGTTACTACCCATGGAGAAACTCAAAATAGGAAAAGTCAATGAAAGGATTGAATTACAAAGGAATAAAGCCAGTTTTAGCCATGTTAGACTCGAGATGTAACATCCAGGACCGAGCTAGACATTTTGCTGGGAGGGAGTCAAACAAAAAATAAATTAAAATATGTGGTCAAAGTATAAATACAAAATATGCTGTATGGGTTTGGAATCTCTTCATCTTCAAGCTTTCAACGCCTTCTTGAGTTTACGCATCTTTTCAACAATATCTTTTTTCTTTCTTCTCAACTCTACACTACATCATTTACAATACAAACTAATATTTCATTTCATTCAACAGGTAATATCAGTGACAATATGGTGGAGTAGTGCTTTTCATGGCGTGGCTGAACCGCCTATTAACCTAAAATTTCTTCATTAAGATATCAACTCCGGCAAAGATTAATATTCTCAAGATTTTTTTTTTTTTTTTAAATCTTCCTCTTCCCAAGTTTCCAGCACTCAAGAATGAACCTTCAAAAAAATATGCTGAGAAATTTGCTCTTCTGTTTTCGGCCTGCACTCATACTTTAATTCATTTCTATTTCTTCACAAATTATAGACCGTTTCACAAAGAACCAATCGACACAGATAAGCTTTTATGGGGGGTCATGGCCCCTACCGGCCACCTCCAGCTCCGTCACTCTAAAGATCTTATAAAACTCATCTAACCACGAACTGGTTACGTTGCTAATTATGGAGAACCTTTCACTATGACTCACAAAACTAAAGAAATTACTCTCAATCAACATGATACTTCAATATATTACTTGTGAATTCCATATTATGAATGAACTTAAAGGAGAAGATGTTATTTTAGGAAATGACTTCATGACTGCATATGAACCTTACAGAAAAAAGAAGAAGGAATATTTGAATGTACGACCCATGAAAAATACGATACCAAAATACATCTCATTAACAAACAAATCTTATGCTCCGTTTGTTTCGGCGTAAAATAGTTTCTGAAAAATGATTTCGACATTTTCTTGTATTTTGTGGGGGCGAAAATAATTGTCAACCGAAAAATGATTTTCATTCGACAAAAAATGCTTAGTAAATTTCAAAAAATGATTTACGCTTTTTAAAAGTGTAAATTTTTTTTTTTTTAGGCAGTAGACGCATTTGACCATCTTTTAAATGATGCAGTCGACCTTTATGTTCAAGTAGTCGACTACCACCGGAATTTGGCCGGTGCCGAAATCCGACAACGTCCGGTCACTGTCCCCGGATTCCGGCCATCTGGCCGAGATCTTGCCAGAACGGTCGGCTTTTGATCTACTGGTCGGGATTTTGCACAAATGGCCAGATTCCGGCCACCTTTGTCGGAATCTAGCCAACCTAGATTCCGACGAAATTGTTCGGATTCCGGCCTTTATCTCGGAATCTGGCAACAGTAGTCGGAATCTAATGAAAGTGGCCAGAATCCTGTTGGTCAGTGACGAAATCTCGTCACCGATGATTTTTATATTATTTAACTTTAATATTTTATGTTGTGAATAAAAATTGAATTTTATAAGTTAATATGATTGAATGAAAATATAAAAGATATTTGTGATTTTCCGTACCCCCCAAACACCATTTTCCGGTGAAAAACATTTTCCTGTAAAATGACTTCTTTAAAATCATTTTACGACGAAAATAATTTTACGTCGAAACAAACAGAGCATATTATAAGAATTAGAAAAAGAGACGAAGAAGCCTAGAATGTTATTGCCCAGATAATGCTTGTAATAAGAACATTACCCAAATTGAGAAAGAAATAGAAGATCGAACATTATGAGAAGCTTAAGATTAAGCAAAAGAATGAAAAAAATTAATAAAGCAGCATTTAAGAAAGATAAAGAAATTCTTGATTTAATGGCAAGAAACGATGAGAAAGCTAAAGAAGTTTTAGGAGAAAAACCTTTAGAAAGATGGAACATAGGAAAACCTTGAAGACCCTCATCTTATCTAAAGAATATAAATATTTCTTATAGTCAAGATCGAAGACCATAAGGAATTCTTAATACAAATTAAAGAATTAAGAAATTCTTAATTCTTAATCGAAATATTTCTTATAGGAAGAAGATTAAAATCTTATACAACCTTCCATCGGCCCTTATAACTCTCTAACATTTTTTTGTTGAGATATGATACATTTACAATTTTCATACAACGTACTCTTGTATAACTCTAACTACTTTTTTTAAGATCAACCGTTAGATATTTTGAACCCACATGTAAAAAAACAAATTCAATAATTAATTTGAAAAAAAATTGTTAGAGTTGTATTAAGAGTCGTTGTATAACTATCATTTCTCATTTTTGTTAATAATTATGCTGATCGAAATCATACGAAAGAAGCCACGCGCACGAATGGTTATCAACTACCGAAAACTAAATCAAAATTGTAATTAGTACGACTCTTATCAAATACCCAATAAGAATAATCTTATTAATCTTATAGAAGACAAAACTTGGTTTAGCAAATTTGATTGTAAATCAAGTTTCTGGCAAATCAAGATGGAAGAAAACTCAGTATCATGGACCGCTTTGAGCGTTCCGCAAGGAAAATATGAGTCTATTTGAGTTTGTGATTTCAAAAAGTGCGATTTAAAATAACGATTTTGAAATTTACGATTTGAAAAAATGATTTTTAAAAACACAGTTAAGCGTTTGACAAAATAGCAATTTTGCCTTTAAAATCTCATATTAGCCTTTAAAATTTTGCGTATTCAAAAAAGTACCCTCTTACCTGCGAATCAGAGATTTGAAAAAGCAAATTTTTTATATTTTTAAATCACAATTTTTAAAAGTGCAGTTCCTAAATAATTTAGAGAAATGTCTCTTGCACAACAGTTGTGCAATTGTTGTGCAAGAGACAAGAGACATAGAGTGGATTCCACGTGGGACTCATGTGGTGGAACCCACCACATGGGACCCATTGATGTCTCTTGAATCTTGCACAACAGTTGCACAACTGTCAAGATTTTCAGTTATTTTTTATAAAGAAAATGTTAGATTTACAACACCAATACAACAACTGTACAACAATCCCTCACATGAGGGTGAGCCCCATTATGTGGGAGCCACCCTCATGTGAGGAGTTGTTGTACAGTTGTTATATTGGTGTTGTACAAGAATCAAATCCCATTTTATAATTTTTGTTTTATAAATTCGTTTGTTTTATTTATTGTTTTTATAATTTTCAGTTATTTTTTTTTTTAAAAAAAAAACTCTTTCTTTTTCTTTTTTTTTTTAAAAAAATTTGTTTTCGTTTTTTTTTTTTTTTTTTTTTTTAAAAAATATTTTTAAAATTTTTTAGTTTTAGTTTTAGTTTTCTTTTCCAAATTTATAAGGACATTTTTGTCTTATTCAAAAAAAATTAGGGTTATTTTTATCTTTTTGTTGGTCTTTGAGGAGACATTGATATTTTTTAGTAGTTTGAGATGGGACATTGATACAATTGGTAGTTTGGGAGGTGTATTGACAATTGAGTAGTAGTTTGAGAAGGATATGCATACTTTTTCCAAAATTTTTAAAAGTGCAATTCCCAAATAATTTAGAGAAATGTCTCTTGCACAACAGTTGTACAATTGTTGTGCAAGATTCAAGAGACATAGAGTGGATTCTCTTGAATCTTGCACAACAGTTGCACAACTGTTATTCAAGAATCATGTCCCAATAATTTATGTTCTGCAATTTGATTTAAAATCCAACTTATTGTTTATGAAATCGTAACTACAAACGCACCCTATGAATGGCTTGTCATGCCTTCCCTTCCCCGGAGGAAATACTTCATGAAAGACGAAAATACCATTGTGGACGCCCTCTACCACAACTATGTTCACCGACTACCTGTAAACATGAATCCAGGTGTCTGCATGTGCATGCCACAGCCCGACGTACTACTTGCCGAACGAAGACATAATCTCAAAGCTCTCTCTCAAGAACTCATAGAGACTAGGACCATCGCCGCCAATGCCTCTGTTAAAGCTTCAGCCCTGAAGAAGAAAGATGTCTCTAGCTTAATTACGCAGAAGCATTAAGTTGATAGAATCAGCTGCTGTTACGGCCGCCAGTGATTACCGGAAGATCAAGCTCATCCTGAAAGGGCAATTACATCTCTCATCTGAGACTGAAATACCGCGATGATGTTCGCACGAATTATTACAATATGGTTGCTCTATGGCCGGAGCAAGACGCAAGACGAAATGACAATACGACCTGATAATATATACTGAAGTTATTAATGGTTTTACAGACGAATATCCAGCGTTATGGTATCACAACATGCCAAAGACGAATTGGCAGATAAAAAAGAGGAGGTTACGGAGGAAAAGATCGAAAAAGATGATAAAATTATGGCAGTATTAATTAATTTCTCCGCCTTTTCCTTCTTTAACTTTTATTTATTTGTTTTTATTTAAAGGAAGTAGAGGGATGATGAGGAATCCATGTCTTCCAATCACTCCCAGACAAAATAATCGACCTAGTTCCCATCTCCCGGCCACAATCTTTCTACATCCTCCATAAATATCCCCGTCTCCTCCTCCTTCTATATATATCCTCTTCAGGCTTCAATCACCCCCTCCCTCTCTCCCCAAACTCCTGCTACCTACTTCATCCATATATCTCTCTCGCCATGATCTTCAGGAAGATCAGCTTGATAGGGTTGGAGATCATGTTATCCATACACATATGTGTATGCACCCCGGGTATCGAAAACTTTGCCCTGACTAGATCTCAAGACACCATGCAAAGCACCCCCTTCATACAGGTTGGATAGGACTCAAACTTTCGCCTTACTTGAACCCAATTTAACTCTATCCAGAGCTCCAATCACCCACTGTCTCTCTCTCAAAATTTGGGTTCAGACCATAAAGAATCAAAATCGGTTGTTCATATTTATTCGCATCGCTCTTTCTAGTTTGAGCGATTTGAATTTGAGTACATTTAACAGTTTGATTCACTTATAAATTGATATTATTTAGAGAAATTCAATGGATGCCAATAATTAGAGGCCCAATCCAAGTCAAGGCCCCGTAGAAGGAGCAGGAGTAGAAGCACTCAGAGGCGGCAGAGAACCCTCCATGGACATCGGCGATTGGAGGACCCAATTGCCGCCCGATTTTCGTCAAAGAATTGTGACCAGAATGTGACTCTCTCTCTCTCTCTCTCTCTCTCTCTCTCTCTCTCTCATTTTTAACGAATAAAGTAAAATTCTATTTTGCTTAGCTTTACTCAGATATATATATATACGGGTTTGTGTTTGATTTGAGAGTTTCGGTTTTATATTTATGATCAAAACTAGAAATGGTTTCTAATCACTAGCAGTAAGGTTCCGTGTATGCTGCGTTATACAGTTACAAGCACGATGATTGAGCTCTTGAAGTAATTGGATATTGCTTTTTGCTTGGTTTCCCTATTTTATTTTATTTTATTCATTTGACCAACTTTACCTTCATCGTTTTGACTGCCTTTTGTGACTGAATTAAGATGCATTTTTGGTTATAAATATTGCCGTCAGGGTCAGATTCTCTGGCTTGCCGGTTGGACTCCTGTCTCCCTAGTGAGCTCGATAAAAGTGTGTTAAAAATGTTTTACTGTTTTTTTTTTTTTTTTTTTAAAAAAAAAAAAGCAAAGGTGGTAAGCCTCAAATGGAGAAGCATTAAGTGGAAGCTTGGTTGTTTAATTTGATAGTGGTAGATAACTATGTGAAAACAAGGTGTGCTGGGCTAGGAGTTTGAACTACAATGGCCGATACTATATCAGAAATTAGAAACAAAATACGTTGCACATTACCCAAATAAAGAATTGGGAATAGAATTTGCTCAGAAACACTTGGGGTTCTATCATGTGAAAGCAAGGTGTGCTGTCGGGTGGTGTGACTAATGATTGGAACACTGTACTCTCAAGTTATATTGGTCTAGCTTGCTTACCCCAAAAAAAGAAAGTTATCTTGGTCTTTCCACGATGCATACTGAAGATTAGCGGTATAGGTTTTCTGGCCTTTGTGAATCGTTTATATGTCTAAGTTGAGTCCCAATGAGACTTGCTAAAATGCTAGTGCAGTGTCGCCCCCACCTCTCTAAACTGAAAAAGAAAGTTGAGGGAGCATTTATAGGAGTACAAAGTTTGTGGCTCCCAGATGGTGAAGCCTAAACAGCACGTCATGTGCTGCTACTTCTATTTTCTTTCCCAGGAAAAAGTATATGTTTCTTGTTCTTTATTCATTTTAAATTTCATGAAATTGTATTTATAGTTTCTCTTGGCTTCTTTTTGGCTTAAATTCTGCACTGTCAGCATAGTTTATCAATTTGGATCTCTGTATGGCCGGTATTTATTAAGAGTACGTCTTATGTTTGTAGAATGGACACATTGAAAAGGCATCTTCCAGTTTCCAGCCAAGAGGGATTACTTGAACTCAAGAAAATAGCCACAAGGTTTGAGGAAAAGATTTATGCTGCTGCCATAAGCCAGGTACTTCCATCATAATGCTCCCATAATTTTCATGATGTATATGTACATTTCTGTTGGCTGATTGTTTCCAGCAAAACACACTTCAAAGGGTAGCAGATTATGACATGAAAACACAAGATAATAAGGGAAGGTTGCTGTAGAATTTCTGCAGAAAAGTGAACAAAACAGAGGTAAAAAAACAGAGCTGAAAACAGAGAAGTGGAATGGGTTTTTTCTGCATAATTTTCTTCTTCTATTCTCGGGAGTCTTCCCTTTTTTTCATATATTTTCCAGTCCATACAGTAGCTTCTTTCATTTACATACATAACAAAAAGAGCATTTTACAAACATGTTTCTAGAAGCCTACGTGGATACACAACACCCACTTACTTTCACCTACTACAAACCAAGGTTTAACAAAAAACACAACCAAGGTAAACAAGTAACTAGTCGAAGCACATTAGTAGATAACATTCTCCCCCTTAATGTGCTGTTCTTGAACTCCTAATGCTTCTCTGAGTTGCTGGAACTTTTCCTTTGGCAAAGCTTTGGTGAAAATGTCAGCTACTTGTTCTTCTGACCTGCAGAATTTCAATTCTATTTCTCCTTCTTCAATTGCTTCTCTAATGAAATGATGCTTGATTGAAATGTGTCTGGTCCTGCTGTGATAAACTGGATTCTTTGCCATTGCTATAGCTGATTTGTTGTCACAATACAAATATACAGCCTCTTCTTGTTTCTCACCAATATCTTCAAGGATTCTTTTCAACCAAATAGCTTGAGATGTTGCTATAGCTGCTGAAATATATTCTGTTTCTGCTGAAGATTGAGCAACTGATTGTTGCTTCTTTGAGGACCAAGAAAACACACCTGATCCAAGTGAAAAAGCATAACCTGAGGTGCTTTTCATATCATCAACACATCCACCCCAATCACTATCACAAAAGCCAATCAACTTCACAATGGATTTTCTGCAATATCTAATTCCATAACTTGTGGTGCCTTGAATGTATCTAAACACTCTTTTTGCTGCTGCAAAGTGAAAATGACTTGGAGAATGCATGAACCTTGATAGCAAACTTGCTGCAAACATAATATCAGGTTTTGTTGCTGTGAGATATAGCAAGTTTCCAACCAAACTTCTATAGAGTATAGCATCCACCTTTTTTCCTCCATCCTCTTTTTTTAGTTTTCATTGACAGCAAGGGGTGTAGCCATTGGTTTGCAACCAAGCATTCTGAATTTTTTCAGAATTTTTTCAGCATACATCTTTTAAGAAATGAACACCTCTTCTTTGTCTTGATACACTTCAATACCAAGAAAGTAGTGTAGTAGCCCCACATCACTCATCTCATACTTTTTCACCATATCTTTCTTGAATTCTTCAATCATTTCAGTACTACTTCCAGTCAAAATCAAATCATCAACATATAATGCAACAATAAGCAAATTCACATTACCTTGATGCTTTACATACAAGGTTGGCTCATTCTTGCTCCTTTTGAAACCACTTTCATTGAAATAGTTGTCAATGTGGCTATACCATGCTCTAGGAGCTTGTTTTAGTCTATTCAAAGCTTTTCTCAACTTGTATACTTTTTCTTTTTCTCTTTGGATGACAAATCCTTGAGGTTGCTCAACATACACTTCTTCTTTCAACTTTCCATTTAAGAAGGCCGATTTGACATCAAGTTGGTACAATAACCAACCCTTTTGAGCTGCTAGAGAAATTAAAGCTCTCACTGTATCCAAGCGAGTTATAGGAGCAAAAGTTTCATGAAAATCAACTCCGGGCTGCTGTGAATACCCTTTTGCAACTAGCCTTGCTTTGTTTCTTTGAACTGAACCATCTACATTGTATTTTACCTTGTAGATCCACTTCACACCGATAATTTCTTTGTCTTGAGGTCTCTCAACCAGCTTCCATGTTTTGTTTTTCTCAATAACTTCAATCTCATCTTCCATAGCTTTTCTCCAACTCTCTTCTTTCACTGCTTCTTCAAAATTTTCAGGTTCAGCAACACAAAAGTTACATCTTGCATAAATATCATCCAAATTCCTTAATCTCATTGGACTTGAACTTGGAGATGTTGAACTTGAGCTTGGAGATGATGGTGAGCTTGGTGATGAAGTTGAACTTGATGATAGATGAGTGCTGTCATCATTGCTTTCATTTTCTTGAGCTAGTCTTTGTTGTAAAAACGTCATGGGAACAAGTTGATCTTCAACTTGACCTTGCTCCCAATTCCATTTTGCTTTCTCATCAAATAAGACATCTCGGCTGATGATTACTTTGTTAGTCTTCAAGTTGTATAGCCTATAACCCTTTGACATTGAGCTATAGCCAACAAATATGCACTTCTCACTTGTCTCATCCAGCTTGTATCTTTTCTCCTTTGGGATTTGAGCATAACAAATACAACCAAATACTCTAAGATGCTTGATTGATGGCTTTCTTCCACTCCAAGCTTCAAATGGTGTTTTACCCCACACAGCCTTAGTTGGACATCTATTCATCAAATAAACAGCTGTGTATACAACTTCAGCCCATAAGGTTTTTGGTAAACCTTTCTCATGCAACATTGATTTGGCCATTTCCATTACTATTTGATTCTTCCTTTCGGATACCCCATTTTGTTGTGGAGTATAAGAAATTATCAATTGCCTTTCCATGCCTTCATCTTCACAGAATTTATGAAATTGATTTGAGGTATATTCCTTCCCTCTATCACTTCTCTCAAGACTTTAATAAGACAACCACTTTGCCTTTCAACAAGAGATTTAAACTTTCTAAAGATATTGAAAACTTCAGATTTTTGTTTCATAAAATAAACCCAAGTCATGCGACTATAATCATCAATAAAGAGAATAAAGTACCTGTTTTGAGAATGAAAAGGAGTTTACATTGGTCCACAAACGTCAGTATGCACCAACTCTAACATCTTCTTAGCTCTCCATGCTACTTCTTTGAAAAATGGTTGTCGATGATGCTTCCCAAGAACACAACCTTCACAAACTTCATTTTTTTCAATGATAGTAGGAAGCCCTTGTACCATATTTTTCTGATGTAGTAACTTGAGACTTTGAAAATTCAGATGACCCAATCTTTTATGCCACAACCATGATTCATCAAGTACACCAGCTTTTAGAGCCACATCTTTTGTATATTTGAAAGTGAGTGGAAAGCTTCTATTTGGAGCCATTTTAACTTCAGCCACAATCAATTTTTCTTTCCCTTCATCATACACTGTACAACTACGTCCTTTAAAGTGAAGAGCATATTCATGCTCCATGAGCTGTCCAATGATTAGCAAGTTTTGATCTAACTCCGGAACAAATAAAACATCATGAATTCGCTTCAGTCCTCTCTTGGTTTCAACTCCAACGACACCGTTTCCTTTAACATCCACCACAACACCATTTCCCATTTTCACTTTGGAGCTGAATGAGGTGTCTATGTCAATAAAGATTTCTTTTTCTGAGGTCATATGATTGCTACAACCACTGTCTAAGAACCATGTATCATTCTTCTTCTCGGAAACATGTTGGCATGCATAGAATAAGCTTCCTTCACCCTCTTTCTCCTCGGTGAAATTTGCTTGTTGATTGTTCTTCAATAATCTACAATCTTTTTGCAAGTGGCCAAACTTTTTGCAATGAAAACATTGTGGCTTTCCCTTGAACCAGCAGTCTTTCTCAACATGACTACTCTTCTTGCAAATATTACATCTTTGTGAAGAGCCTTCATCACTTGGCTTTCTTTCATAGCTTCATCTACCTCTTCCTCTTGGACTTCTTCCTCTTCCTCTTGCTCTACAACTTCTACCTCCTCTAGATAGGTTCCCTTCACTTTGTTCATGAGTTAATGCTTTCTTTTCATGATTTTTAGCATTAACTGTGAGCTTAGATTGAAATGCACTCTCTATTGATTTTTCGGAGTGTCGTTCCAACCTTTGCTCATGAGATTTCAATGAACCCAACAACTCTTGGACACCTAAACTAGAGAGGTCTTTAATTTCTTCAATAACAGCCACCATAGGATCAAATTTTTCAGATAAGCTTATCAAAATTTTCTCAACAATCCTACAATCAGTCATATCTTCTCCATAAGCTTTCATTTGATTCACCAACTCCAAAAATCTAGTGGAATAATCTTTCACACTTTCATTTTCTTTCATTCTCATATTTTCAAAATCTCTTCTAAGAGTTTGGAGTTTGATGGCTCTTATCTTTTTATCTCCTTGAAATTCTTCTTGTAAAATATCACATGCCTCCTTATCTCTTGTTGCTCCCATAATCCTTGGAAAATAGTTTCTGAGACTCCCCTTTGAATCATTCCTAAAGCTCCAGCATCTTTGCCTTTTGTTTTCCTTCAATTCCTTTTGTTGAGCTTCAATCAAACTTGATGTTGATTCAGGCATTTGATATCCTGATTCTAGAATGTCCCATAAATCTATAGAGACAAATAAGGTCTTCATCTTTATACACCAAAACTCATAGTTCTCACCTGAAAAAACTGGAACTTGAACACTGCTTCAACTCAAATTGCTTGTGCTGGCCATGGCTTTTTCTTCAACGAATCCTCTGCTTTGTCTTCAAATTTTCTGCCCAAAACTCTTTCTTTGAACCAAGCTCTGATACCAAATCTGTTGGCTGATTGTTTCCAGCAAAACACACTTCAAAGGGCAGCAGATTATGACATGAAAACACAAGATAATAAGGGAAGGTTGCTGCAGAATTTCTGCAGAAAAGTGAACAAAACAGAGCTGAAAACAGAGAAGTGGAAGGGGTTTTTTCTGCAGAATTTTCTTCTTCTATTCTCGGGAGTCTTCCCTTTTTTTCATATATTTTCCAGTCCATACAGTAGCTTCTTTCATTTACATACAGAACAAAAAGAGTCTTTTACAAACATGTTTCTAGAAGCCTACGTGGATACATAACACCCACTTACTTTCACCTACTACAAACCAAGGTTTAACAAAAAACACAACCAAGGTAAACAAGTAACTAGTCAAAGCACATTAGTAGATAACAATTTCCTTGCATGTATACTTGCAGGGTAGATGATACTACGATACTTCTTTTTCTCTTTTGCATCTTATAGTGCCATGAGATTTATTTATTTATTTGTTGATCCCTCATTTCAGTCAGATTATTTACGAAAAATATCTCTGAAGATGCTTACAATGGAAACTAAGTCTCAGAATCCTATAGCCAATTCTTTGCCATACAATGCTGCTGTCAGTAGCGATAAGCCCCCGGATCCAGGTATATAGAGCATTGTGCATGATTTTACTTACATATTCTTTTGACACTTGTAAATGGATATTTCACGTACATTCACATATTATATGCTTACATACATTACTTTCATAGGTACATATATAAATACATAAAATTGTACGTATGTTTACTACTTGACTTTATCAATGTGAACAAGGATGCAATTCTTTTGACAGGTCTAAAGTGTTTTTTTTTTTTTTTTCCTGAAATGTAGTATTGCCAAAATTTTATTGGTGGGGATATGGGGAGAAGGCAGATACTACATGGAGTTGAATATGCATGTTTGTGTAGCATTTGTTGTGTGGCTATACCATTTAAATGGGTTATCAAAAAGAAATGAGTTGTTGAATATGTGATACTACATGGAGTTGAATATGCTTATTTGTTTCTTGTTGCTTTGTCGTCTGGCTTGTCTTTCTATTTCTTTTTTGTCTTTTGTATTTCGTTTTTCCAAAATTTGCGTGTCTCCCTCTTCACGTCTCTGCAGGTTCAGCTACTCGCACCTTTGTCTTTCACACCTATGTAGCTTTATTCTTACACCAAGTTGTCTTGCTTTTCAAAGGCCTTTTAAAAAAAACTTCATTTTTATTTCTTTTGTTGGCCTTCATGTGGCATTTGTGCTGAGACAAGAATTTTGTCTTCTTTTGGCTTTTTTGTTAAGGAAACCCATCATACAGAACAAAACACCCAAAATGCCCCCAATCACACAACTTGGATTTCAACTCTCATGTTGCCTTTTCTTTCTTTTTTTCTTTTTTCTTTTTTGTTAACAATTATACCAATCCTACAAAAGATAATTCATTGCATTAATATATCATTTAAGCAATTATCAACAAGAAGCAATATGACCGACAAAATGCGGGGTGGGGGGCAAGAATATTATTCTAGGGGCAGTTATGGAGTCTCACCACAACTTGGATAGAGGAGTCACACCTCACAAGGAAACTGAGTTGAAAATATTCTGATTCTGAAATTAATCCATGAACATGTGTTTAAAACCTATATAGCTAATAGAGGATTTTTATTTTTATTTTATTTTATTTTATTGGGGGGTGGGGGGCCTAATAGAGGCTTTAGATACATTCGTGCGCGCACACAATATGTGTGTGTGTGTTTGTACGTACATATGTATTTATATATGTTTACATAACTTTATAGTTGTCTGTATTGACAATATTTTATTGGTGGAGATATGGGAGAAGGCAATGACATTGAATAACAATTATTATTATTATTATTTTCATTTTTTTTTTTTGGTAAAATGGAGCAATGACATTGATATAGCTAAACACTTTCAAACGTGACTATTGCCTTTAGAGTGCATTCTCTGTTCTTATATTCTTATTCAATGTTTGTTCCTCTAATTTGCTGCCTGTTTTTGTTCTTTTATATCTAATAGGGATGCATGGTCTGCAATTTCAACTTCATAATCAGGGGCAATCACCTCCTAACCCACTTTTGGCTAATCAGTCTCAAGCATACCAACAACTGTTATCCCAAAATATTCAGAATAGCATTCCGTCTACTGAAGTTCCAATCAGTGCCAATTTTCCATCTGCAATGCCTCCAATCTCTGGTTTAAACCAGACTTCTATCCGAAATGTTGTTGGTCAGGATATGAATGTGCAGAATATATTTGGCACTTCACAAAACTTGGTGTTTGCAAATGATTAGTGGCAGATGCAAGGAAGGCATCAAGTAGTTCCCCTGCAGCAACAACAGTCGCAGAATCCACCGCAGTATCTTTACCAGCAGCAGTTGAAACAACAGCTTTTAAAGCAGAAGTTACAGCAGGGAAGTATCCCACATTTACTCGTGCAACCGCACATCCAGCAAAAGAAAACACAGCAACTGCAGCAGCAGCAAAATCTATTAGGGGCCAATCAGTTGCAATCTTCTCAGCAATCAGTCATGCGAACATCATTTTTTGTGCAGCCTTCTTTGACGCAATCGTATCGTCTCTCTGGTCTTCAGCAGAATCAGCAGCCATCTATTCAACAGGCAACACAGTCCATGGTTCAGCAATACCCTCAATCAGTTCTCATGCAGCAGCAACAGTCCTGTGTAATTTATATGTGATGCCGACATAATGTTAATTATTTGCTCTCTCAAATGTTTGTTTGTGTAATTTGATTAAAAAAAAATAGACTAATCACGATTTTGAGAGACTGGAGTTCCAAATTTATGGAATTTTCGAAAAGCTTTCTAAGTGGTGCACACGAAAAATAAATAAATAAATAATCAAATGGACCTTTGAGAAAAGGGTGGCAGGGGGCATGGATCCTGGCATCGATCCCTTAAGTCCGTCCTGGATTATGCCCTCATGCTTGTGAATGTTAAGAGTAATGCTATGAGAACTCATGTCCACTTTTGAGTTTTCCCAAAAAACTCGAGTTCTCTCAAAAATTGAATTTCATTGGATCAAAATTCAATAATGATTTATTACAAATTTAATGGTGATTTTAAAAGACATATCAATTTTGAGAGAATTCAAGGAGAACATGGGTCTTCTCTTTATAGTCTTACTCGAAATTTTAATTATGGAGCGTATTAATAATTATTAGAATATTTTATAAAGTATATTTTATTAAATATTTTGTCATATATCAATACTTATAACCTCAATATTAATAAAAATTCTTAATTAATATATATATATATATAGGTGAAGGCCCATGCTGGAGTTGGTCCAGATATGAGATGGTGCAATAATGCATGGTTTTTGCATAAACTAATGAAAATTACTTTTATGGGCCAGAGGAAGTTTGAGGAATTATTGGTTCTATGGGCCTCTGGTCACCGGTATGATGTAAGGCCCACAGCCCACTACAGGGTTTTCTAGGCCGCAACCCATGCCAATAAATATTTTGATAATATATTTGCACCATACTCTTTCTTCCCTATTATTTATATATTAATAATAAATAACCAAAGTACACACTTCCCGTTTAAATGAACACGAGAGAACCCAATTCCTTATATTTAAAGAGTATTTTTGTTTTTTTTGCAAAAATGTTTGTCAAATGCAAGAAATCGACTCCCCTCGACTCCCATGTTCAAATGAATTGAGGTAGACTTAATTAATAATTTAAATTAATATTTTCAACATTATTTTTAACGTGTGAGCTTAAACTCTCCTTCAACAAATAATTTTAATTTAAATAAAAAATAACCAAAGAAAATGGTTCCAACTCAAAATTTTTGTTTTTGATATAATATTAAATTATCACTTGTTTAAAAATAAAAAAGACTTAATTAGATTATTTTATTATTTTTATATCCATCCGTCAGACAAAAGGACATTGATGAGTTCATTCCTCACTGCAACCTAACTTAAGTATTCAATTAAAAAGTGTTTATAATAAATTCTTCGAAATGAAAGTGAAGAATATATATATATATGAAAGGTCCAGCTCATCCTCAAATGATGACTATTGAAATTTGGGCCATAGAGCGTACAACAGATTTGTGCTTTTGCACTTTATTTCAGGCAGAGTTGTGCTTTTCACGCATATGTCTAAGCAGAGTGCAATGATGTACTTTAATTCAGTTAATTGTGTACTTCTCAAGTGCCTAATTTATGTTTATAAAATAAAATTAGTATTTTTTTTTTCAGGGTTTTTGTCATTTATTAATTATTTAAAATAAATATGATTCCAAAACCGTATGTATATTCTAATTCTATATCAACTATCTTCATTCTTCGCCACCAAACTCTATTTTGTTCCGGTCCTCTGTCCCCGCGTTATTGTAAAAAATGATGTTATATATTAAACAACGTAAATTTTTATTTTATTTTTTTATTTTTTAATAACAAATTTCATACTTTATTGGTAAAAGCAATGATCAAACATGGGCAAATTAATTGCTTCCTTATTACAATACCATATATATAGTTTGGAATTTATTCTAACCAAACGTTATTTAAACTATGAGCAGAAGAATTTGCATTTTCATTTATATTCATATAGATTGCCAAGTGAATTTTTGCAGGAATCTTAGCAAAAATTGTACTACCCCAAACCTTTTCCTTCTTTTTAAAAAAAAAAAAAAAAAAAAAAAAAAAAAAAAAAAAAAACTCCCTTAATCTAAATAAACCCCTTGGCTTAGAAATTTTCAAAATAAGTTGTGCAATGGTTAAAAAACAAAAAAATACAAATTTTTTCAAAATTTGCCAGCTTATTAAATTAAAATGAGAAATGATTCTACTACATTTTTCATACACATCTTCTTATGTAATGACCTGTTTTCAATTTTTATTTTATTTTCTTATTTTTTATTAATCAACTTTTAGTGACGATGAGTGATTCTTTTACAATCACCATACATATCCCCTTTGATTCTTTCTTTCTTCTTCTTTTTTTAAAAAAAAAAAAAAAAAAAAAAAAAAAAAAAAACTCCCAAAACACATTGGGTGTAGGGAAGGTGTAGAATGAGGTAGGGTTGTCAATTTTTGACACGACCCGCGAACCCGACACGAACACGACACGGGAAAATAGGGTTAGGGTTTACTGTAATCGGGTTCGGGTCATAATCGGGTCGACCCGATTATGACACGATTGTAATCGTGTCTGGCGGGTCAACCCGCGGGTTGACCCGCCAGACACGAATGTGACCCGGTTAAGTTTAAAAAAAAAAAAAAAAAAACTAGTCTATTCTAACTCTAACACTAACACGCTAACCCGACTAACCCGACTAACCTGAAATCAAAAAGTTCAGAAAAGTGAGAAAACTCAAAACTCAAAACTGAATCTCTGGACTCTGATATTCTGATTTCTGATTCGGTGATTCCTGAGAAGTGAGAACTGAGAACAGTGAGAAGTGAGAAGTGAGATTCGAGAAGTGAGAAACAGAGAGAGGGCCGAAAGTTCGAAACGGTGGAACCCTAGCATAGTAGAACTCCCGTCGGCCCGCTCTCCGCCCGCCCGCCCACCGCACTCCGCACGCCCGACCGGCGCGACTGCCAACCACTCGGCCTTTTCCAGTTTTCCCCCTCTGACGGAAGACCGTCTGACCCAGCAGCACTTGATGGTAACAGCGACGAAGACGGAAGACCCAGCGCTTGAGCCTTGATGGTAACAGCGTCAGCAAGTCGGCAACGAAGAAGGAAGACCCAGAGTCCTAGACGGCCAGACCTAGCGGCTGAAAGCCTGAAATTGCTGAATCAGTGAATCGTGTTACCCGGGTCGTGTTCGGGTAACACGAATGTGAAGTGGATCGTGTTCGGGTTCTGCAACTCAACCCGATTAATAATCGGGTCGGGTTCGTGTCGAACCCGATTGTGTAATCGGGTCAGTCGGGTCGACACGAACCCGACCCGAATTGCCAACCCTAGAATTAGGGTGTTAAAAAAATCATTTCTTTTTAGTAACATAGATTTAAAATGAAAAAATGATGTCATGTAGGATTAGGTGTACGAAATATGCAAAAAAAATCATTTACCAATTAAAATTTAAAATTGCAATGTGGAGTTGTTAAAAAGGAAATATTATATATTCTCTCTCTATGTTGTACATAGTTTTTCTTAATTCATGATATTACTCCTAAATATTTTTTTTCTAAATAAAAAAAAAAAAATGTCAAAGTAGAAATTATCACGTGAGCAAAAGTGATCAGAAGTTGTATCTTGGGGTGGCAATGTATCACATCTCAACGGGTATATATATGGTGCACTAGAATGCTCATATCGCATAAATATATGGAATTTATAAATCTCACACATGTCAATTTGAGATATTATAATTTTTATTACAAATATATATAAATTGATGTAGCAGTCTCACGTGATACTATCACATTAGCCACAAAAAAATTTAATAAAAAAAAATACATACACTTGACCTTCAGAACTATCAGATGATTTGCAGTGTTCTACAAGCCTCGAACTTTAAAAAGTTTCAATATGAAGTTTTAATCTATCATCTATTAGCCCCTTTTAGTTACCCCTACCATTAAATTTTTTCATTAACTTAAATGACTAAGATCTAAAATTTTTATAATACCCCATAAAATTTTAGTTATCCTTCATGTGTGGGCTTAAACTTTCTCTTAATAAGTAAGGCCCAACACGTAGAATATTTAATTAAAATAGGGGCAAATGACGAAATCAAGATTCGAACTCAGAACTTTTAATTGGTTCTGATATCATATTAAATTATCACTTGTCTTAAAAGTTTAAGCTAATATGAAGAGGTAAATTTATTCATTTAATCAACACTTTAACAAGTAGAACCTCAAATGACCACTTCTAGAATTTTGGTGGGACATTGCAAATCGTTTGGTAGTTCGGAGGGTGAGTTTAAGTCTAGTTTTTTTAAATTTAACTGTTTAGTAGCTGGCGTTATAAGTGTCACATAAACTGTCACATCAATTTATAAAGAACTTGTAATGAAAGTTATAATATATCTAACCACACTCTTGAAAGAAATATTATATACATAAGTTACAACTTACACGAGGTAAGTTTTTCTTTTTCTTTATTTTTTTTAATTTTTTTTTTATCATTGACAACTTATAAATATTATATTAATGAGAAGAACCAATAGCCTTGTAGAATGAGCTAGTAAATGTCCCTTCTATTGGATCGTATGGTGTCACTACTTGACATTCACAAACAAATAACCACTCTATGGATTGTTAATACAAACACATAACTTTTGCAACCATACCCATAAAATTTAAAAAGTGTTAATTTAATGTATCCATCTTTCAATTTTATTCAATTTCTTTTATCCATTGGAATTTTTTGTTAGATTCTAATGGATGAGTGTCAAAATTCTTAAAATATCCCTATTTTATTTTAGGAAAAAAAAAAAGAAAAAAGAAAAAAATTCCCAAGAATTAGGTATTGGTCGGAAATTAACAGAATTTTCAAAAATACTCATACCTGAATATTTGAATTTTTTTTTTTGATAAGATTTATCAAAAAATTCTAACAAATTAGTAAAATAAAAATAAAAATTGATACAAAACACTTTTTTTAAAATTGAAGTGTATAATTAAAAAAAAAAAAAAAAGTGATAAGCAAAGTTTTCTCAAATATGTTAATTTGTCTTCATAAAATAAACAGACAGAGAATTAGGGTTTGGGGACACAAAGGGAGGTGAGTAATTAAAGAGACGCGGCGTAATATGGTGTATTTTCCTCGAAAGGGGAGCAAAGTATGTTATGGGGAGGGTACTATTTGTTACACTAACTACAACATTGCATGCGTGCTGCTTGGGTTATATTCGCGAGAGAGAAAGAGAAGAGAGAGAGAGAGAGAGAGAGAGAGAGAGAGAGAGCTTAATTTGCTGCGCAGCACATGACTCTCTGTACAACTTCATCATCTTCATACAAATACCAATAGCAGCGTGCGCGAATGTGCTTGCGTGCCGTTCGAGGCGTGTAGATGCAGAGAAGGTTTCAAGCCATGCCAGTCACTCCAGTAACTTAGCTAAGAGAGAGATGGAGAGAGAGAGAGAGGGTTGGAGTAGAATCTAACCGTGAGATCGACACTTAGATACAAACACCAAGGGAGGGACAGTGAGTGAACAGAACCAAGGAGGGCAAAGAAGTCTGACACCAGGATTCCCACACTTGTTGCTTCCAACACTCTATACGATAAAAGCTTTTTCCATTTTTAATAATATGGGTGCCTTGGCTTTTTTCTTCTTTCCTCTTCATCGCTTACCATTTCTACATACATGGAAACCAAACCCCACCCCCCCCCCCCCCCCCACCCTCCCTCTTTCTTGCAGCCTTTTCTGCCCATGGAAGATCGATCACTACTCAGTACTCACCCTTTTTTGCCCTACCTACCACTCTCTGTCTCTCACACATCACACATAATATATACATACATATACTATGTATTAAGATAACGGTGCTCAAAAAATAAGAGTTACATTACATGCAAAATTGTTAGCGTAAATTAAATTGATTATTGTTAATGTAGGAGTAAAAAAGACGGCAGACTTTTTTTTTTCTAGAAATAAAGTCTTATATACAATCAAATAATCAATTAAATATATAGCCAAAAAATGATTTTAACGTATTGAGGTAGACGATAGGCCAAACCACTTTAATTATGCTATCTTTCTTCACTCATCTCTTTTCCAAATTATATAATCTTACACTAAGTGGGTAAATGAATTTGTATATATATATCTTAATTATCCAGTTCTCCTTGCTTTTTTAATCAAAATTTTGTTTAAAAACAGTACTGTTTTTTCAATATAATCTTTGTCCTTAATTGAGAGTTTAACTTTAGCGAGGGTCTTATGTGAGGAACAAGTATGTAGACAGACATTTTCTGCCTTGTAATCAATCCACTTCGAGTAGCTGCCTCACTATTAATTATGAATTTAATTGATTAATATTCTAAGATAAACAATATTATCATTGGTTTTAAGTGTTCTACTTTTCAACTACTCTTCAGAGTCTACGAGTATCAGGTCTTATTCTCTCCGGGGTTTAGGGTGACGTTTTACAATATATGCTGCTGGATGGCGACATGGGAGTAGCAGTGTTCATGGTGGATGAATTGGCCGGTGCTTTCTTTGTTTTTTTGGATTCTTTTGTCTACTTTATTACTTTTTAGCGTTAAGATATCAAGTATTAACCAATGTCAATCATCGCTTTTCGGCTGCGTGCGTTCCTACGACTTAGTTTATAAGAATTTTTCTGTCCACATGAAATATTAAATTGAAATATAAAGTGAATGGAGGAGCCAATGTTTAAATTCATGACCTTTACTCTAATACCATGTTAAATCACTAAAAAAAAAGTATGAAATTACTCATTTAATTAATAATCTAACAATAAATAACCAATATTTGAATTTTCAATCAGGCTGGATTGGATGTACGTATACAACTTAACACTTTAAAATAGTAATTCTCACATTTCGGGTGAGAAATCATTAGCAACTTTGAAGTAAGAAAAATGTTTGGGGTACTACAATTTTTACTACATGCTCTTACAAACTCACTTGACAACTTATATTTTATGAAGATAAGTGTCATGTGGCTATCATATGGCAACCACATTTTCGATGCGGTAAGCATAACGAGGGCATTCAAATTAGTTTATAAAGAATTTGTAGTAAAAGTTAATAACTCCAGCTAGCATCGGTCTTTAAGTTGACAAGACAAATTGTATCCCATTATGACAGGTAATTTGTTAAATAAAAACAAGAATAAAATGTTCAAAAAATCTATTGATGGACTAACCCCATAATTACTTTCTCTAACAACTTTTACTTTTATGATGGTGAAATTCACACTACCAATTCCATAATAAGGACCACTTGATCTTCACGCGACAAATAATTAGCTTAGAAGCCTGTCGGTGTGAGTCGTTGATGATACATTTGATGTCTAAGTAATTAGTAAATTGATTAGTGAAGATATTTATATATATATTTGATGTCTACAACTATAGTTAATTTACACAAACAATTTCAAGGAGATAAATCTAGATGTATCATGCTTGATCCCTTTTTACTTGTTTTCCTCATATGAACAAACTTGGTTAAGTGATTTTTATTAATATTACCCAGCATTCATTCTTTGGTAAAAATTGATTAATGCTAGACATAGAAATGTTTTAATTACCACATTGCCCAAAGCCCAAAGTCCAAGCGCAGCACCACAGTAAGTAAACGATTGAAGGACTCGTTACAGAAACGTCCTTTCCATTGATTGAGGGAGATTTTTGCTTTGCTTTTAAACAAAACAAAATAAAAGTCCTAACAAATTGAAAGATCTGTCTCTTATTTCATTGACCAATCTGTCTCTTGTCATCTATCCTTTACCGTGCTTTTGTTTTGCCATGTCCATTTTCAATTTTCATGCTATTACACACGAATTCTATATTGTTTAATTGATTCTTAATATACCTCCTTTTTTTTAAAAAAAGAAAAGAAAATTCTTAATATACCAGTATTTTTTTTATTTTTTTTACATAATTAAGTACTTGCTATAGCAGTTTTTGTTGTGTAGTACGTGGATATGTGTGTCTGTACAACACTAGCTTGCTTCCTTTTGATACTTCAAAACTATCTTTTAATGTTTGTATAGGGCTCAACTACCAATTTTGTGATTGACGAACATCCAACATGGTAGGGACAAGACCTGCTAGCTAGCACTAAGGAGCAAGGTACAAAAGCGATAAAACAATAGAAAAAGAAATCCCATTACTTTCTTTCTTTTATTTTTTTGAAATGCTATTTTGGTAATTGTGCTTTGAACTATTATCAAATGGACACTTCGGTTTAAAAAATTATCACATGGAAAATTTGGGATTGTCTAAATTATAGAATTAGTCTCTCTGTCCATGTTTCATCAAAAAACTTAATGGTATATTATATCAAGACCTCTCATAATTCGATAAGTGTCTCATGCGCCTCATGCGCCACATCATTTATCCTAATCAGCAAGCACTTACCGACATGTGTTTAGAAAATCCCATGTTAGCGCCCCCATCATAATTACATTTACACAAAAAGTCTTATCTAGATCTTCTTCGATAGGTTGCAATTGCGGGTTAACCGTAACGTTAAAGACTGCTTAGACTGGTCGTAACCCAGATAGGCAATTTTGAAGTTGCACCTACTATGTATGATTATAAAGCAGTAAGCATATATAACTTCTTGTTTACAAATCCAAAGAAAATTGATGAATCAATACATGTGATTACAAAAGATTCATAATTACTTGTGATTTGAATCGAAAGAGAACAAGAAATATCATGCTCGGTTGATTTGAATTGTAGATAACCTTAATCATAACTCATATGGCACCAATTGACTCATTTATCCCAGAATGTTAATCATTTTTGTGAATGTTGATGTTGCTGAGGCTGCATTACAAATTAGAGAGAAACGTTTATTAATTAACCTTTTTCAAATTGTAAAGAATAAGAAATAAAAATTACTTGAAAATGTTTGGAATAATTATAACTTTCATTGTAAATTATTTTGTTTGGCTTCTCCTTGCACTTTTGTATGCCCAGTTAAACCCACTAACTGATTTAGGTAGAAAATCTAGTACTTCATCTGCTGATATTACGAAACCTAATAAAGAACCATGACTTGCTTAATTATGGTTTCTTGTTGCAATTTTCATGTGTAAACAAACTGGCACCATCAACTTCATAAAGGAATTAATAACATTCACTGTGACTTGCTAAAATGACATTACTTTGGTTGAAAGCAAAATAATTTAGATTCATAAAATTGCATGCTACGTACCATATATTGCTGGTTAATTCTAGCTGTTGCATTATGGCTGATTTGCTACAATGTTCAACTGACTTGTTTATGAATTTTATTTTCTTATACCAACATCTAGAGAAAACAAGCTTGTGGTTTTTTTTTTCTCATGGCACGACCCTCAAACTTGTCAACGGGGACTAGAGATCTTACCTAGGATGTTGGCGAATGAAAATAAAATACATATGATAAGAGTTCAGTATCTGGCGAAGGAAAATGACACACACATATATAGGGCAAGAGGGAAATCTTTAATGTTTCATTTGGGGTTAGGGTTGTCATGGTTTTTAATTGTGATGTTGTTTTAGTAAGAATTAAGTTGTTGTTTAATGTAATGGAGTTAGTTTTGCTTGTGAGTGTTGTATGTACTTTGAGTTATATATGTAATGGAATTGGTTATGTAAATTAATTAAGGAAGCTAATTCATTCCTCATAGTTGTTAGTTTAATGTATTTTGTGTGAATATTTTATTTATATGGTTTGGTTCCAATGCATATTCTCAAACCATGGCATATTCTCATACAGTACTATATATTCAACCATTGGTACCATTCTACTGCCACACCAATCAAACATAACCTTACTGTAACGCCCCGATCAATTTAAATCGATGGAATGCTCGCATATTCCACGCGACATTACTACCTTATCTCACAGAGCAACGGGAAATTATATTTTTTTAAGAAAAAAACCACAAACTTATCTTTTATATAAGCGTAAATTAATCACCAGAATATCTAAACTAAAATATACTTCATAAACAAATAGCAGAATTATTTCAAAATTCTTAGACGAAACACCTTCTTAATTACTATAATTACAAGAGTGTCATGTAGGGAGCCTGCAATTATAATTGTCTTTTTCAAATCTACCATACACCAAAACCTAAGGTCGATCTTTCTCTTTCATAATATATTTTAAAAAAGCATTAATTCTCTTAGCCATTTCTTTTCCATAATTATATTAACATAACCCTATACATATTTAAGTTAATACAGTTGCTACCAGATAATAAAAATGAAAAATACAATTTAACAAAAAAATGCAGCATATACTCATAATAACTCATACATAGTCATAATGATTATTATTCAAGTTTTAGTATTTATCGGTCATACTCTCCCTTTTAACACTGGGTTTGTTAAGCGTATAATTCCACTTAATATTTGGTTTGTTAACCGTACTACCCCGCTTAACATTGGGCTGCTAGTCGTACTCCCCATCCTATCAAATAAGTTGTTAAGCTAGCGTACTCTCCCGTTTAACTTTCAGTTTGCTAGTCGACCGACTATCAACCGAGTGTTCCCTTGAGGCTCTCGGGTTGCTTCTATACCCTACTCGGTCGATCGAGGGGCACTGGCAATTTTCTTTAGCTTGAAAAGACCCCCAAATCCCTCATTTTTCACCATCTTCCACGTCAACCATTATCCACACGTTCTCTTACCATTCAAATAATACCAAAATAATGTCTCCAAAACTTTATATAACACTAAACTTCAAACCCTAGCACAAAATCCTTGTTTTTCAAAAACTCCATTTTTCTTGCACATTTCCATTCCAACTGATCGTGTACATCAATAAAAACAACATCTTAAACACTTTATCACAACTCCGTGCAAGCTTATAAAAAGATTAAGTTTACACCTAGGGTTTTTAATATACAACAAAAATTTTGTGAGTATAAATTGACAGTAAATTTGATTTCTTCTATAGTTAATTATTTTTTTTGGGGTTGGTTACTCCTAGAGTTTTTAAATTTTTTTTTTTAAAAAAAAAAAATTCAATAAAAACTCAACTAGTCAATTTGGTCAAGAGTGATGCTAGCTAGGGGTACAATAACTTTTATACAGGTCCGTTTGAGTTTACGATTTTTATTAAGTGTGATTTAAAAATAATGATTTTAAACTGTGCGATTTGAAAATGTGATTTTTAAAGACGCGGTTAAATGTTTGGCAAATCATAGTTTAGTTTTTAAAGTTGTGCGTTTTCAAAAAAATACCATATTGCCTTTGATTTGAAAACACATATTTTTTAGTTTTAAAATCACAATTTATTTTTAAAAACGCAATACTAAACAATTCATTTTTTGTGGCTTAATTTAAAATTGCACTTGTTATCTACGAAATCGCAATGTCAAACACACTCTACAAGTCTCTTACAAATTAATGTGGTAATTCACGTGGTTAGCTACTAGACAATTAGATTTACCTATCAAATTTTATTGCTTAATTATTCTTTACCCATATTGTGCCGTGTGACAATCATGTGGGCTAACACATAGAATTTTTAAAGAAATTGTAGTAGCTCAAGAATTTTCCACCGGTTAAATGATGTAGGGTATGTTTGGTAAAGCACTATGCAGAACAGAATAATGAGTTTTTCTTTTAACGTTTTCCTACTTTATTTTCACATTTTTAAAAACAATTAACATCAAAACTTTTTAACTTTATTAACTTTTTATATCACATCAATAATTTTTTATTACCATTTAAATAAAAAATTCACTACAATACAAAATTTTTTCATTTTTCTATACAATTTTTTTTTTTTTTTATATCACATATATCACTTTTTACTAACTTCAAAATTAATTCCCCACTATTTTGTTCTGCACAGTATTTTGCCAAACATACCCTTAATACTGCCTTTTTAATTTGTCCGATAATTATGAGCGTCATAATTAGTGCAGCAGACCACGGCGGTTTTCAATAGCTTCTTACTTTTCTTAAGATTTACGTATGGCAACACTTTTAAGGGATAATTTCATTAATTCATTCTATAAGTAGAATCAACAATGTAACTAAAGAGACAAAGAGAAGAGTTCTGCCAAATTTGTTGAATAAAAAGAGATGAGAGAGAGGACAAAGATGCTTATATTTTTTCTCACATAACTTGCATTAAATAAGTATACAAATTTTAGAGTGCAGTTGGGGGCCTGTATTACTGTACTAAGTATAAATTTCTTATAAATTGACGTAACATTCCATGCAAAATTTACCACATCACGTTAGCCGTTAAACAAAATTAAATTTGATTGTCGTTAACGAGGGCTGAAGTTTAAGGAAAAGTGGCCATAGAGCCGATCTCTCCCGTCGGTCAGACATATGTGGTTGTTAGAGATTTAGATTTCCGGTTTGACCAATTCAAGAGATTGAAAGACGATAGTGCCATGTGGATTGACACATGACTTTATAAGCCCATGTAACATTTGCCATACCGGCCGGTCATTGAACATTTAAATTTGATTGTGGCTGATGTGACAGTGTTATATGTACTGTAACATTAGTTTTTAAGAGAGTTGTAGTAAAACCTGTAATAATCCAAGCATTTTCCCGATTAAAATGTCATGATTAGTTTTAAATTTTGACATGTTTTGCTCAATGAACAAAATTTGTGGCGATAATTAATAATTTATACAAGCGAAAATAAATTCAAGAAGTATGTAAACAAGTAATTAATTACAAAGGGTAGAAAAGAAAAAGAAAAAAAGAAAAAAGAAAAAAAAGGGGGCAACCTGACAGTACCTATTGTTTTGATGTCAACACTCAAATTCTATTAGTGGCCATATTTTGACAGCTAAAGATTCGATATCTCGAAGATATTGACTATTGTAGAAACATTCATATATATTAATTAAGGTGACAAGTATATAATTGGAAATATTTTTTTGGCTAGTTGGCCATGTACAAATAAGGTTATATATATATATATATATATATATATATATATATATATAAATATTCACAGTGCTACCGCTGAGATGTCACATTGAATTGAAATTTACTTTGAAAACAAACCACGTCCAAATAAGATATATGATTTTTTGTCATCTCAAGACACAACTCTTGACCACCTTGAATATGTGGCAAGGTAGTCCCCTAGTTAGCTTTAAAGTGTTTTTTTCTAAAAAAAAATAAAAGTAAAAGTTACCATGTGGACAAAATTAAGTAGTCAATAATTGTGTCTTGGAGTGGCAATGTAGAGATATGATACGTGGAGATCGAGGGAGATGATCAGAACATGACAAGGCTTGCTAGCTAGGTGAAAAATTAGGTAAAACATTTAGGTCCTTTTTATCATCTCATATATAAGAGATATGATCGTTTGTCACCCCAATACACAACTTTTGACCACCTTTTTCATGTAGCAAGGTGGTCTCCTAGCTAGCTTTAGGGTTTTTTCATCCCAATACACAACATTTAGGGTTTTTTTTTTCAAAAAAAAAAAAAAAAAAAGAGAAAAAAAAAAGGAGTAAAAGTAAAAGTTGCACGTATATAGGCAAATGTGATCAAGAATTGTATCTTGAAGTGACAATGTATCACTACTCCATATATAAAAGCTCAATGATTAATTCTATCCATATTTGGTACACACTATTTTTTTATTATTATTATAAATGAGACAGCCAAATTTTCGTTATTACAGTCAAATAAATCTGGACAGCACACAAATTCTTCCAAAAATGACTTTTTGACACCAAATTTATTTGACATTACTCGCTTGAACATGATGGATTTGGATGTTTTTTTGTTTTTTTTTTTTTTTTATAACAATGATGGATTTGGATGTTAAATGCCTTATACGTACACTCAAATACAGTAATTAAGACTGGAATGATTTACTCCGAATTATATATGAATTTGGCATTGCTCCCGTGTGAAAACAAAATCATCCAATTTTTTTTTTTTTTTTTTTACAAAAATAAACGGTAGAGATTGTAAAATTGAAAAAAAAATAAAAAAAAATATGTACCGTTAAAGTACAATACATATGGTGTAGTTTTTTTTAGGGCATCTAAATCAAATCCGTTAAAGTTGTTGTAGATAAATTAAAGGCAATTAATTTACTTTATTAAAAGAAATTGGGAAGGCTATGTAATAAGTGGACAGAATAAAGGTGCATGAATTAGGTGGCAAAGTGGGGATGAATTATTCTAAAATCTAAACAAAAAGGTTAAGTGGGAGAATCCCTGTCGTCCCTTAAACAAAATTAGTTATATATGGCATTATGGGGATGGTGTATAAAGGAAAAAAGACAGATAAAAAGAGGAAGTGACGGAGGAAAAGAAAAAGACGATAAAATTATGGTAGTATTTTCTCCCTTTTTCCTTCTTTAACTTTTATCTATTTATTTTTATTAAAGGAAGTAAGAGGGATGATGAGGAATCCATGTCTTCCAAGCACTCCCAGACAAAATGAGGTTCAGAGAAGAGAAAAGCAACCTCTGCTTTACGACCCAGAAAAGGAGATTTCAAACACCATAAGGTTAGCTTAGGAAATTGCGTGGTTAGCAACCCTCTCTCTCTCTCTCTCTCTCTCTCTCCCTCTCGGTCTCTATATTTAGTGGGGAGCTGGGGTGCAATATCAACCCCACATCTTCCTTCTTTCCCTCTGAAAACCCCACAACACTAGCCACCCCCCTTAAATCCTCTAAGCTTTGCTTGTTTTTTGCCAATTCAATAGGTTTTGTGGGGCTCTGAAACACCATTTGATTATGACCTAGTTCCCATCTCCCGGCCAAAATCTTTCTACATCCTCCATAAATATCCCTGTCTCCTCCTTCTTCTATCCTCTTCAGGCTTCAATCACCCCCTCCCTCTCTCCCCAAACTCCTGCTACCTACTTCATCCATATATCTCTCTCGCCATGATCTTCAGGAAGATCAGCTTGATAGGGTTGAAGATCATGTTATCCATACACATATGCATATGCACATATATATATATATATATTTTTGATAACCCGGGTATCCAAAACTTTGCCCCGACTAGATCTTGAAACACCGTGCAAAGCACCCCCCTACATACAGGTCGGGTAAGACTCGAACTTTCACCCGCGGAACGAATATATATATTTATAAATACATATTACATGTTTTCAAGCCTAGGTTCAAGTAGTACATGATGAGATTGGGGAAGGGCTTAGTTGGATTTTTTAATTTTATTTTTAGTTTAAGGGAGGAAATAGATACATATATACATGCAAAAATTCATGCATACACACATATATATGTGCCTGGCTCCCTGTATGCCATTTGCAGAGCCCACCGGAGCATCGCTGGCCTCCGTGGATGGCGTATGAGGAGCCAAGCATATTCCATGTTTTATACATGGAATTAATTCTTTTTCTTTTTCTCCAATTCTGGTCTCTTTGTATTTCCAAAACGGCAGCGGAGAAATTTTGGATGTCTGAATGGAGGTACGACGTAACTTACATCTTCTTCTTCTTCTTCTTCTACTTGTGGGTTTTAGGGTTTTCATGATGTGATATGTGTAATGTTTTCTGCAGAGAATAATAGTAGCGCGGTTTCTGTGAAGATATATATTCATTTCCCATCACCGATGGTCTCATCTGGCTTCCGTGAGACCGTAATCATTTCATTACACATGCAACGAGGTTTCCGTGATATATGTAGCCCAAAATTACGGTAAATTAGAACTGTTCCTGACAACATGGAAGTCACAACTACCATGTTGCCCTTCCATCTTGTTGAACGCTTATCTGATGGACACTTCATATGACCCCTGGTCATATGATCAATATTGTCCTCAAAAGAATTGAAGCAACTGTGTCTCACACTTTCACAAGCCAGTTTTCTCTTTTTTCATGCAAAAACAAAAAATCTTGGTTTAATGGATCATCAGAATTGAATGTCGATAAGCTTTGTTTTTGTTTGGGCCTAGTAGATGATGTTTTACTGCTGGCTTTAGCTTGACGAAAGCATAAATACCAGAAAAATAAATCTAGGCTGTCTGATCGATGGATCATCATGGCCGGTGTTCTGAGCCAGCCATATGATCTATGTTTTCTATTTTGTGGGAGCTAGGGTAATGATCATGTTAGTCCAGCTATCTCCCTACACTTTAGTAATCAACAATGGGGGAAAAGAAATGCATAAATAAAGAAGGAAAAAAGAAATGCATAGATATCCTTAGGCTTATGTGCATTTCTCTTTTTCTTTTTCTGGCTAGCTAGTGTCTTTAGCAATGGGCCTGGGCAGATATCTCATCATCTTGCCTGGGCAGGGCATCGAGAAAGAAGAAGAAAAAAAGGTATGGATTGTGGGAAAAGTAAAAGTGTTTGGCAGAAGGGATTATGATTATGGCTACTGGGGAATCTCATACAAGGAGTGGACCACCCTCTCTCTCTTTTTCCATTGGCTCGCAGGGAATATGTTATACGGTCAAAGCAGGTCAAAAAGGAAACATCGGTCAGGCAAACAGAAGGGGACCACCTTTGTGAGATCTCCTGGGAAATCAATTATGGGATTTTTGTTGCATGTTTTTTTTCAAATTTTCAATTTCGTAGAGTAAATATAATCTCTACACCAACATTCTCTTGGAGTAGCTAGGGCTAGCTACTAGTAGTGAAATAAAAAAATAAGAGAGAGAAAAAAAATGCTCGAGCTTGTGGGGTCTATCTTCCTCAATGTGGTTTGCTCTTTTACGTTTATTGTACTCCTACTTGATCTTCCAAAGTAATTCTATATCCTTGTTCTATCAACTTCCCATGGGTTATTTTTGACGGGTAATGATTCATTGCTATTTTTTTTACAATTTTTCACTATTTTGTCTATGTTACAAGGTGATCTTCTACTACTTTTTGAGTTTTAAAAAAAAAAATAAGGTGGGTGACCACATTGCCACATAAGTAAGGTGGTGAAAAATTGTATAAAAATGTGACAATGAATCATTACTCATTTTTGACACTGATATCCAATATTTCTTGGTAATTTATTATCATTTATGGAAGAAACTATCATACATTACTTATAGGAATGTGTTTCTGTTGATGGGGAATATGTAGAAAATTAAACCAAGATCAATGGTTTGCTTGCTGCAGTTTGTTTATTAATGGAGTATTAATGGTTATTAATTATGTGATATGCAAGTTGTAATAATTAATAGTGCTTTTTCCCTTAAGTAATACAAAAATAAATAAATGGTGGTATATGATCTTCACTGCCACGAGATGTGCAACGTCATCCTAATTAATTGTATAACAGTCTACTAAATATATATATAATATTATTTGTAGTTATTGTTAGAATATTATTCGTAATTATTCCTAACAAGATAAATAAGGTTTAACACACACAGAGAGAGAGAGCTAGAGAGATAATCTATAAATTTTCTTAATTGGGTATACAGATCTGTGGAAAAACCAAGATCAACGGTTTGCTTGCTGGTAATTGTTTGTTGGAGTATTAATGGTTAATTATGTGATATCAAAGTTGTAATTATAATGCTTTTTCCCTTTAGTAATACGTATAAAAGGTGATATATGATTTTCACTATTATAGAAAATCATCTCAATTGTACGATAATCATCGTATAACAGTTTAGTAAATAGTATTTACTTGAATTTTATTCCTCACAAGATGGATTAGGGTTTACCATATCTGCATAAAGTTACATGCTTAATGTTTAGAAATGTCAGTAATTCTTAGGATTCTTTCACTGGATAAGAACTGCATAATTGCAGTCACCTTAGAGCACTAGTAACAGATGCCCTATAAGTGATTTTTTTTTTCCCTAAAATAGGAAAAATGTGAAAAAAGTTATCAAAAACCATACCACAACAGTTACCCTAAAATAGATAGTCACCCTTGGAAAGCTACAGTGCTACCCAACAAGATATTATAATCCAAAAAAAAACCATCTCTCTCTCCTTCATCCTACATTAGGTAGCACTATAGCTTCCCAATAAGATATTATAATCCAAAAAAAAACCATCTCTCTCTCTCCTACTCCTCTCTCCTTCCTCCTTCTCCCGTCCTCCATCGTCTTCACCTCAATTTCACCTTCCACCTTCCTCACCGGCTCACCCCTTCTCAATCCCCACAAACCCATTTTCCGACCACGTCTCCACAGCTTAAACTCAATCAAAATCCGAAATTTCTTCAATCCCGGCAAAGCCCCAAGCCCCAAAATCACCTCCCCACGTCGATGTCCGGAATCAAATCCATCAACCCGTCGTAGAGGCCGAGGATCTTGAACAGCTTCTCGAGGGATCGCTGGCTTATGCTTATCGCTTGGGCGAAGTTAAAGAGCTGGATCGCCGGGCCCTTCGTCATCTATTGCTCATCGTCGTGGAGACGTGGTCGTCGGATCTTCGCAGCTCATCGTCGTCATCTATTGCTCCTTCATGAAATTGCGTTTTCATATGGACTTTCTTGTTTGATTTTCTCGGGAAAAGTCTGGTGTTTCGAAAATTTTGGGAACGCTGTTGTTTGTTTGGGGTGGGGAACAATTGCCGGCGATTCGGGAATGGATGGATTGACTTCGTCCATAGGGTAGAAAGCGATGAGATTGGCTTGAGAGCATCGCCTGTCGGATTAATGGGTGAGGAGAAACAAGGCATTTATTTTTGCGGAGGATAAATAAATTCTCAAGAGGAAACCGTGGAATTTGTAGACCAGTGGAAACCGGATCCGCCGCTACACTGTGAATTTTCCACCTGGGTTTCATTGCCTTGACCGGAATTATTGACATTAGGCTCCGGCGACGGCGACTGGACTGTGCTTTTAACGATCGGCGCACGACAAATGGGGCAATTGGTGGCTTTGATCTGGTGTAGTTGGGTGGTGAGTTTTGAGAGAGAGAAAGAGAGGACGGAGAAGCCGAGAGAGGAGAGAAGAAAAAAATAATAAAAAAATAAAAGAAGGAAATAGAATAAATAATAGAATAAAAGTAAAAAACAGTATTTAATTGATATAGGGAAAAATAAAGAGAAGCTGTTGTGGAGTGTTTTTATATATGAAAAAAAAAAATGGTTTGGTTCCCTAAATTTTTCTTAAATTAGAAAAAATACTTGAGAGTTTGCTGCTATTGCGAAATCTGCTGTAGAAGTTAAACTTTCTATATGTACGTACTTCCTTCTTCTTCCTGAGCCAAAAAGAGAATATATATATATCACAAACCCCAACCGACATTTCGTTTTCCATGCTGCCATTATTTCTTTCAATGCTTAACAGTTAAGCTAGCATATGATTATTCTTTCAAAAGTGTGTTTTCCTTTTCAAGAATACTATTCACCGAAGTTTTACTCAAACAGTGCTAGAAATTGATATTTTGAATTTTCTGATATAGGATTTGCTTTTCTGATACTACTGTTGATGATCGACAAACATTTTTTCTTCCTATGACCACATTTTTCAAGGGCAACTTAAAGTGCATGATTTTGGAAGCTTGCAGTGTTCTTCTGTCTCATGAAAATTAAAGTTACTTTCAATTATTGCTGATGCTTGTAAAATGAAGTAGCTATAATTATATTGATAAATCTACTGTTAAGTTTGCGTTAGAATATTAATTAAATTATTATTAAGTAAATAATATTTTATTTGCTCAAGTTTATGGGATAATTAACTATTTAATTAATTAACATAATATCAAAGTAAAGTCTCAAGTTTGAATATTATTTTCATCATTCATTTTTTATTTCAATTAAATGTTTTACATATTCAGTCTTTTATTTTGGAGAAGTTTGAGCTAGACGTGTGACGTCCCGCATCGTTTAGGAATGGAGATGTACTTATATGTGTAAACGCACTATTCTTGACACAACTAGTTTTAAAGTCATGATGGTCATGAACTCATCAGAACTCCGCAGTAAACCGTACTTCTCCTGGAAAGTTTGGTTTGGAATAGTTAAAAATGAATAATATTGTGTCGATCACCGGAGGTGAATCGTTACAAGACATAAGAGAAGGTGTTAGAAAATTAATTTTAAAAAATTGCTAAACTTATCGCTCTTAATTAAATGATTAAATAAACCAATTTTTTTTATAAGTTTAAAACACGTATTTGAACCCAAAAAAATAAAATAATAATTTTCCCAATCCCAAAACAATTTGGATCCCTTGATCGAGTGTTTCCAGAATTCAGTCTTTTCATCCAGGTCACTTCCTGCTACTGGGTTGGCAAATAAAAGCAAACGTCAAATAAAATATAGTACCCCCGTCCCATTCTACTTCCTAACATCCTTTGATTTATCAGCAGTTGTACAGAGTTATTATTAGGAATCTAACTAGCTAGTTGCCTTCTTTTCTTTTCTTTTATTTTATTTTTAAAAGAAAAAAAAAAAGAAAAAGACAAACATATATTTCACTCTTTGAAAATTGCATCAATTTTCAACTTCATTTTTGAAAAAATCTGTCATGGATTTATCCTAAAAAATATTAATATCTTAATTTACTTAATATATATAGTTTTATGTACTTTCAATCCCCCCCCCCCTTTTTTTTTGGTCTGTCTATGAATTAAGTATGAAAAGGCCCTATTCTCAAAGATTTGAATTCATTCATGACTTTGTTGGCCTTTTGACTTGTCGATTGAGACTAGAAAACCAAATATTTGTTATAAAAATGTAAATGTTACTTTTGTTGAACATGTGGGCAATCATTTTGTGGAATTGATCAATATTATATACTGTATGCAGATCGGAATGATACATCTTGGATCGTGACTATATGAAACAGCAAAATCTTTTGATTGAATATACGAAAAAGATCAAATTTGTATTTATAGAGACTAGATCAGAGGCTGCATGTTCACTAATTAATGTCCCCTTATTTCTTTATAATCTATGATTTGAAAGATTATTTTTACTTTTGATGTGAAATTAGTTATGACACTAGATTTGTCATGTATATTGATTTTGATTAATTATATTGTTTACAGACAGATGTGACCCTTCAATTATATTAATTTCTTGGATTGGATGCACGAAACAGTCTGTTGATGGGTTCAAAATTTCCACATTTCGTGTTCCTAAACTCAGTCTTAATCCATTCAATAAGATTTTTTTTTTCTTTAAAAAAGAAATAAGAAATAAAAATTAGAGATATGTTACGTCTACATCTTTTGCACATTTTTCATACATAGACTCGCAATTCAGATCACATTTGACCGCATCTACAAGCTAGGAAAGAATCAAGCTCATATTATACTAATCGTTCCACTTCAATTCTTCCAATTGTGCATTATACATAGAATCATAATCTAGATTATATTTGAACTAATTAATACGAGAAAATCAATATGAGCCTTCGCTAAATAGAGTGTTATGTTTATAAGAGTATCTCCGACCGATGCTATATATAAATGGCTCATAATAGTGTAATATAGCTATTATATATGGGCCATTTTGCATTTTTAGCAAATGTTTTAAAATGAAAACTTTATTATAGCGAACTTTTACATATGAAAGTTTATTGTAGCACTTTGAACATCTTTTTTTTTTTAAAAAAAATAATAATAATTTATCTTCCCTTTCTCTCAATCTTCGCCTCTCGCTTCTCGGAATGGATGGAACTAAAAAATGCCTAGCTTTGTTAATCTCCTTCATTCGCCCAAAGAAGCAATAAGGGAGCCTGACTCAATTTTTCAGACGCAGAAAGAACTCTATTTTGACAAATAATAATAATAATAATAATTAGCAAGAGAATTGAATAAACTATAAACACCAATATTGGTACACGTAGCATTTTCGAGTGACGCAATAGAAGTTCCAAGTTTGTTTTCTTCTCTTGGATTGCATCGATGGACCAGGTTTTTGGTTGGTTTTGGTTGTTCATGGTATGGTTGCTCCGACTACTCAGCTCCTCTAAATTTTTATTTTTAAAAAAAAAGTGTTTTAGGTACGTAGTTAAAATAGCTAATATTACTGAAGATGCTCAGGATCAGAGGCATAGCTAAGTGAATGCTGGGTCCATGGCCCCACAAGCCCCAAGCTTTTTCCAAAAAATAATAATAAGTTTTACCCCTAATTTTATTTTTTTATTTTTTTAAATTTTGGCCCCCTTAATTTTTTTTTTATTTGACTCTCCAAAGTCTAAAAGCTGACTCCGCTACTCAAGTCGGGATTACAACTTCTGCCACTATTAGAACGTAGTTAGTTGTTGGGTTGTTACCCTTGTGTTTTTATATATGTTGAGTTCTAGTTTCGCGTCGTATGTGTTTTGATTTTTCAATACTATTATTAATAATTTAACTAATGTGAATACTATTTAACTAATTTATTAACTATTCCAAAAAGTCCAAAAACTCAATTGATTTTTCAATACTATTTTCCAACAGTATCCATGATTCAATCAGCCACTCAATTCAAGCTAGCTGTAAGACAAAAAGTCACCCTTCTTGTAAGGGCATCAATTTGTTCGTCATGAAAGCATGAATTATATATATTATAATTACTAAACAATATGAACAATATTATCATGCTAAAAACAACATTATAATAGCGGAAAATTAAAAAGAGGATTTAGGCTTACTTCCGGTCATTATTGCTCAAATGTTTTTCAATAACTTCTAAAGAATAAAATTATACGGTGTCTTCTAACCTATGCCTTACTGTATTGCCGTACTGATGGGTACACAAACTCTCTATTTATAATTGATAGGTTAGGGGGTCTTGTATTTGGTAAATACCGTATTATTCCTCCTATAAAGGAAACAATAATTAAATTGATTTCAAATCAATTTAATGATTCAATTACGGTAATTTAATAAATTTAAATTACCTAACCGTAATACCAAATATGCTATTTATTTATTAAATATAATAAATGTTGTATATGTGACATATAGGCCATTTATAAAGATAATATATTACATTCTCTCACTTGGCCTTTATGACACATGTCTATATGGTATTAGGTTCTTTAGTTTGGCCAATTACTTATGAAATCCTCATACTCAGATAATAAATGTTTCACATAAATCATGGGGGGTAAAACTTTTATACGATAGATCGTCCATTCAATGTATCACAATGTGAAATACTCATTACATGAGTACCTTATGGATAGTCAAACTTATGAATGAACTTCCTATAAGTTATTCGGGTCAAACTTTATTTATCCTCATAGATCAAATATAAATAAACGTGCACAATAAATCTTTATTATAATAAATTTTGTGTCTATGGACCAAATAGAGACAACCCAAGCAAAAAATGAAGATTTAGAATAAAGGCCTATATTGTCTCAAAAGGCCTACATTGAAAAAGTTTTTGCAACTTTTTGATCGACTTTCATAAAGCTTATAGGAATGAAAGTTGGTTAGAAAGTTAGACCCGAATGAATTATAAGAAGTTCATTCATAAAGCTTTACTATCCATAAGGTGCTCATGTAAAGAGTATTTCACATTGTGATACATGGAATTGATGACCTATTATATAATGATTTTACCGCTATGATATATGTGAAACATTTATTATCTGAGTGGTAGGATTCCATAATTAATTGCCGAAACAAAAGAACCTAATACCATAAGGACATGTGTTATAAGGACTAAGTGGAAGAATGTAAAATATTATCTCCATAAATGGCCTATATGCCACATATACAGTATTTATTATATTTAATAAATAAATAGCGTATACGTTATTATGGTTAGGTAATTTAAATTTATTAAACTACCGTAAATGAATCATTAAATTGATTTGAAATCAATTTAATTATTGTTTCCTTGATAGGAAAAACAATATGATGTTTACCAAATATAAGGGGCCCTAACATATCCTATAAATAAAGAGCATGTGTACACCATTAGTACGGCAATATAGTAAGGCATAGTTTAGAAGACACCTTATAATTTTATAAGGGAAAAGTACACATAACCCCCTCAAACTACCACCTCATTGTCAACATATCCCACAAACTACCAATTGTGTCAATGTCTTCCCTTAAACTACCAAAAAATGTCAATGTCCCCCTAATGACAAAAATGTCCTTCATACAATTATTAAAATAAAATAAAAAGGGATAATTACACTTAACCCTCTTGATTTATCCACGGTGTGGCGATTTACCCCCCAATGTACCAAAATTGGTACATGACCCCCCCGAACTTGCCAACGTGTGGCAAAATCAACCTTCCGTCCAATCAACCGTTCGTTTGGACGGAAAATCTTTCACGTGACCGTTTAAGACAGAGACCCTCCCCAAGTCACGTGACTTGCACGTGACCGACTTTCCGTCCAAACGAACGGTCGATTGGACGGAATGTTGATTTCGCCACACGTTGGCAAGTTCGGGGGGGTCATGTACCAATTTTGGTACATTGGAGGGTAAATCGCCACACCGTGAATAAATCAGGGGGGTTAAGTGCAATTTTTTTTTTTTGAACAATGGAACAACTTCTCATTAAAAATAGATGACCATTACAGTCTAGAGACCAAAAAGTCTCTAAAAGCAGCAGAAGAAATAAACAAAGGCAATTCTTCAACCCAAACATGAGATAAACATTTTGAGGAAGCCTTTCTATCTAGAATATGGGCCACTTCATTAGCTTCCATACAACAATGACTCCAATTACAAACTGAAAAACAAGAAGCTTTCTGTTTAATAGCATCTACAAAGTGCCCAATTCTATCAAGAGAGAAATCTGAATTACATAAACATTTGATGACTTGCAAAGAGTCACCCTCACATTCAATGTTCACAAAACCCATTTCACAGCAAAAATCCACAGCAAGTAAAGCAGCCATTGATTCTGCACATAAAGGGTCCACACTAACCTTAGCGGCCCTGCATTTAGCACCAAGAACAGAGCCTTCTTCGTTTCTAATCACACAACCCAAGCCAACCCTGCCAGATTTTGAATTCAAAGATGCATCCCAATTAACTTTCACAAAGCCAGCACTTGGAATTTCCTAAAATTTACAAATATTTGTCTCTTCAGCATTTGGAGTTGTTAACAAAGGCTCCTTTAAATTATACATTTTAAAATCTTCAAAAAACTTAGAAGCATCACTGAAAACCTTCATAGGAGAAGAAAATTACTCCTAAAAAATCAGCTTGTTCCTTCTCAACCAGATTCTATGAAAAACAGTCACCGTTAGACTCATCAAATCATCATTTAGTCTGGTAAATAAATAAGAGACAAGTTCTATCATATCTGCCAAAAAAAAGACATTTTTGAAATAGGATAGGACCACAGCCCCACACATCTTGAGCACCCGGGCACTCCCATAAAGCATGAATCACAGACTCAACTTCTGAGTGACAGCATGGGCAAAGATCATTTTCAACCACACCCTTCCTTAACAAATTCTGTTTAGTGGGCAACACATTTTGACAAGCTCTCCAAATAAATTTTTTTGAAGCATTTGAAGCTTTAACTGTCCAAATTTTTTTTTTTCCAGAAAACACTATTGCCATAACTGGCTGAGCACTCCCGGCCATATGATAGGCACTTTTAACAGAAAACATACCATTAGAAGTACCATTCCATATGATTTTATCTGGAGGCAAAGAAGGGCATAAATGAATGTTTTTAATAATGTTTGCAACATAAGCAGAAAAAAATTTATCAATTAAAACAAAGTTCTAGCCCTTAATAGAGACATCTATAAGATCAGACACTTTTGCATTACTAGATAAAACCAAACCCGAATGAAAACTCAAAGATCCAATGTTAGGCAACTAATTATCTCCCCAAACCTTAATGGATTTCCCATCACCTATTCTCCAAATAATACCATGGGAAAAAATGTCTTTTGCTTAGGGTTGGCAATTTTTGACACGACCCGCGAACCCGGCACGAACACGACACGAAAAAATCGGGTTTGAGTTTGTTATAATCGGGTTCGGGTCATAATCGGGTTGGCCCGATTAAAATCGTGTTTGGCGGGTCAACCCGCCAACACGATTATAACCCGATTACGCGGGTTGACCCGCCAACACGATTATAACCCGATTAAAACAAAAAATTGAAGGTAAAAACTAAAATTGAAGTTGAAACATGTGAAAACAGTGAAATTGATGCCGTGTCGGGTCGTGTCGTGTCGTGTTGGGTAAACGGGTGACACGTTTATTAGTCGTGTTTGTCGGGTCGTGTTCGGGTTACCCGATTATTAATCGGGTCGTGTTCGGGTCGCGTGTCACAACCCGATTAATAATCGGGTCGGGTTCGTGTCAACCCCGTTTATGTAATCGGGTCAGTCGGGTTGACACGAACCCGACCTGTGAACCCGAATTGCCAACCCTACTTTTGCTGCCAGGAAGCTTCTCCATATATAGGAAGGTCTTTTCCCAATATCAGACTCCAAAAGAGAAGAGTTTGGAAAATATTTTGCCTTGAGAATCTGAGAAACCAGGGAATGGGGGTACTGAATCAATCTCCAACATTGCTTTGCCAATAGGGCTTTATTAAATATAATCAGATCCCTAAAACCCAGCCCTCCTGCAGATTTGGCCCTACCCATTCTAGACCAGCTCATCCAATGAATCTTTGAATCATTACACAAGTGTCCCCACAAAAAAGATTGCATTAATTGATTTAAATCTTTGCACAAGCTAACAGGGAGAAGGAAGACACTCATAGAATAGGTTGGAATCGCTTGCACAACGGCCTTTAAAAGAACTTCTTTACCCACCAAGGATAACAGCCTAGACTTCCAATTACATAATTTCCGAGCCACCTTCTCTTTAATATTTTTAAAAACATGAATCCTATTTTTACCCACCAAAATTGGAAGTCCCAAATAAGAGTCATATCTATTTGCCTCCTCAAGACCCGAGAGACCTATAATCTCCTTTCTTCTAGCACAACAAGTGTTACGGCTAAAGAAAACAACTGTTTTTTCCATATTAATTTTCTGGCCCAAGCCTCTCTCATAAGTCTGAATAATTTTCAAAATCCTTCTCCATTCCACATTATTCGCCTTACAAAAAACTAAACTATGGTCAACAAAAAATAAGTGGGAGATTGAGGGGCCTTTCTTAGAAGTTGGGACACCAGAAATTAAACCTTTCATCTGAGCATTATGCACAAGGGAACTAAACACTTCAGCACAAAGTATGAACAAATAAGGAGAGATAGGGTCTCCCTGTCTTAGTCCCCTTGAAGGATAAATTTTTCCTACCACATCACCATTCACAGCAACAGAATAAGAAACAGATTTTACACAAGCCATAATCATTTTAATCCACATAGGAGCAAAACCCAACTTAAACATCACAGCCTCCAAAAACGACCACTCAACCCTATCATAAGCTTTACTCATATCAAGCTTAATACTCATATACCAAATTTTACCCCACAATCTAGTTTGCATAGTATGCATAGTCTCATAGGCAGCAATTATGTTGTCAGTAATAAGCCGACCAGAAATGAAAGCACTTTGAAACTCAGAAATAATGCAGGGCAAAATCATCTTTAGCCTATTAGCAAGAACTTTAGACAAAATCTTATATACCACATTGCAAAGGCTGATGGGTCTAAAATCAGTTACCGACACAGGATTCTTTTTTTTTAGGAATAAGAGCAATAACTATTGCATTTATGGAAGCATCCAATCTACAAGATTCAAAGAAATACTTAATAGCATCACATACCTCCTGGTGTAAAATCTGCCAATTTTGCTGAAAAAAACAGGCAGGGAATCCCTCCGGTCCGAGGGCTTTAAGGGGATCCATTTGATTAAGAGCTAGTTGAATTTCTTCCATGGAAACAGGGGCCACCAATTGTTGATTGTAATTATCCCAAATAAAAACTAAAAAAAATTATTAAAAAAATATAAAATAACAAAAATTTATTCCAAAAAAATAATAAAAAATTAAAACTGTTATTTATTTATTTTTAAAAAAGTAATTTTCATTTTTTTTTAATTATTTTTTTAAAAAATAAATTACAGTTATTTTTTGTTTGCTTTTTTTTAAAAGAAATTAAAAAATTAAAAAAATTTGTTCTTTTTTTAATTATTTTTTTTTCGTTTTTTATTTAGTTTTTTTAAATAATTTTATTTAGTTTTATTTATTATTTTATTTAGTTTTTTAGTTTCAATTTTAATTTTTGAATTTATGAGGACATTTTTGTCTTATTCAAAAAAAATTATGGTCATTTTTGTCTTTTTGTTAGTCTTAGGGGGAACATTGACATTTTTTGGTAGTTTAGGGGGGGATATTACACAATTGGTAGTTTATGGGGTACATTGACAATTGAGTGGTAGTTTGAGGGGGTTATGTGTACTTTTCCCATTTTATTATTTAGAAGTTATTGAGAAACGATTGAGCAATAATGACTGGAGGTAAGCCTAAATCATCTTTTTAATTTTTCGTTGTTATAATGTTGTTATTAGCATGATAATATTTTTCATATTGTTTAGTAATAATATAATTCATACTTTCATGATTATAATAATCACGATACAATTCATGAACATATAAAAAAATTCTTTATGGAGTTCATGCGTATAATCCTAATGCAATTATCATTCTAAAATTGAGATGCTGTGGCTCTCTCAAAATTATTATGATAATTACAACTTCATTAACATCTAACAACTTTATAGATGCCCATAAATAGTCACAAGAATAAAACAAAACAATATGAAAATAGGGTAAACGGTGTTCTCTAATGTACTAGTAGGTGAGTTTCCAATAAAGTGAGGGGGTCACAATGACACTTTTAAATCCCAAGACTTTTTTTACCAGAACTTTTATAAACATTGTATTATTGGATAGTATCGTAAATACATACTAGCAAATATGGTATTGTTAATTATTCTTAGGTCTAGGCATCAAGCAACTCATATTTAAACAATATAAATGAAACAATTAAAATACATTCCTCAGTTCATGTATTAATAAAACAATAATTTTAATACAGAACAATGTAAATCATAAGTGGAATAAAACTTTAATAAGAAAACATATTAAAAAGCATGGCTCAATGGTCTTAATAGTGGCTTTAGGCCCTTTATACTTGGAGAACTCAAGTTCTAAGCCCTATATATGCCCAATTTATTTTAATTTTGAATAGGGTACTATATTGGGCTGGCCCAATTGGGTCAACCCACTTAAATGCCTTTTTTTTTTTCTTTTTTTTTTTTTAATTTTAAAAAAAAATCTAGATAGGGCATGTTGGGTTGCTAAATTGAGCTGACCGATCGCTTAATCAGATTAGGGCCCCCTTTTTTTAAAAATAAAAAATAAAAATCGGATGGGTTGGCCCATTCGGGTCAACCCACTTAGTGGACCCATGACCCAAAAACCGTAGTGGGTTGAAACCCTAGCCCGAAAAACTTCATTTGACCCAAAAATATTTTGCATCTAGCCGTCTCCCCTTCTTCTTCCTCAGATTTTCTTTTCCCCTTTTCTTCCTGCCGGCCACCACTTAAGCCCACTGCCTCCTCATGCAACCGCCACAAAAGGGCCGCCAGTTCCGGTGACGGGGAGAGGCCTTTGAAAGTGACCTCTCTTGTCAAGGATTGCGGGGCCGGCGCCTATTGCATGCAGCGGAACCCGCTAACGGCTGGCGAAGGAAAAAGGGGAGGAGATTGGCCAGTGGGTTTGTTGTGTTCGTCCATGGGTCGTCTCTTGGGTATACAGTAAGTTTCATAGCAAAAGAAGAAAACAAGGTTTTCACAGCCCAAAAATTTTGTGCGTGAGTTTCACAGTACAAAAGAAACAGTATGTGAACCATAAACATATGAACCGAGAATTAACATAGCATAATGATGAGCAAAATAGCATAGAGGATGTCCTGATACCACATGAAAGCATGAATTATATTATTACTAGACAATATGAACAATATTATCATGCTAATAACAACATTATAACAACGTGAAATTAAAAAGAGAATTTAGACTTACCTCAAGTCATTATTACTCAAGCATTTTCCAAGAACTTTTGAAGAATAAAATTATAACGTGTCTTCTAACATATACCTTACAGACTTTCTATTTATAGGCTAGGTTAGAGACCCTTATATTCGGTAAACACAACATTGTTCATCCCAAACAATAACTAAATTAATTTCAAATCAATTTAATGATTTCGTTACCGTAATTTAATAAATTTAAATTACCTAACCGTAATACCGTATATGTTATTTATTTATTAAATGTAATAAATACTGTATATGTGGCATATAAGTCATTTATAAAGATAATATCTTACACGTCACAACAAAATGATTTTCTTTAAAAAAGGTTTTTTTTTTTTTTAATAGCTTAAAATTTAAAAATAAGCTGATCTTCATCAAATTGTGATAGTAGATGAATTTCAGCCCCGTAGTGAAAACGAGGCAAAATTGATAAAAACACATAAGAATTATGGAATTTATTTATTTTTCTAAAAAGGTGTCGTTTTCGGTTTTCGTAAAGTTCTGAGATTCAGTCCGGTCCAACTGTTGTAACACGTCACAATCAGCAGGGTGACCATGACCCATCTGGGCCCATTTGTCGAAAAGAGGTCTAGGCCGGGTGTAAAAGCCCACTTCAAGGACGAGCGTATGTTCATAGCCCATCGACCTTAGCATTTTTTGTGACTGTCCAGGTTACAATTATACAATAGCTTCAAACAATTATAATGAGATCCGATTTTGCAGTCAAGATTTCTGTTGGGTTATATTTAAGGGTATATATATATATAGGATGCCATATTATTTAAAATTTTAAATAATATATACACTATTACCTTAATTTTTAGAATCGTTATCTCATTTCTGATCGATAAGAGTGGAGTCTAGTATGGTAAGTGTTGATGCCTTGATGATAGGGGGATCAATATGAAAGACAGCAAGTCCTAATAAAATTACTTTCATAGGGTCATGATTAAAAAATAAAGTTGAACAAAAAATGATTAAAAATAATTTAAAAAATTACTCTTTGTATTTATTAATTAGTAGAAAGACCCCTTTTTTTTAAAAAAAAAAAGAAAAAAAAACTTTTATAAATGCAAAATCAATCTATGTGGTTAATTTAAATTACAAATCACTCGTTGCGGTATAAAAAATAGGGATAAATGACCATTTTTTTTTTAAAAAAAAAAAAACCTCATATTTTGGTCCATCCGAATGAAAAATTCTGATATTGTCCCTGTATATCTTCTCCAAGAATGAACCATAGGTAGAGGCTTTGAGGCCCGCCCATAACTTTTTAGTTGGTTAACTCAAAACATTAATAATAATTCCGTCTAGTCCATGACTTTTTATCAACATGTATGTTGTTGTGATGTATCCATCAAGGAGTGTAGAGTAAGTGAAAAATATTAATGGAAGAGGCATCTCACGTGGGAGAGAAAACATTAATGGTCTTGAATGCTTTTCATTTACTTTCCGTTTCCTGTGTCCACAATAGCATACATACTATTAAAAAAATAACAATATGTAAGCTTGATCCTTTTAGACAAAGGCTAAAGAAAACACTTAAAACTTGGATTTAATGGTTTAATTAAGAGTGTGTAGTCCCCCAAAGACTTGTTGAGTTGACATCATACGCTGCTTTTTTGGACCTAAGGTGAAAAAGAGAGAAAGAAAGACCACTTTCAAGCCCAAATCTTTGTAAATTGTTATATAACATCTAACTCAAATTTTGTTGTCTATTTTTCTTTATCTTTTTTAATGTTGTTTGATTTTTCATCGATGCTGTGCCACGTGAGTTTGTAAGAAATTTATAATAAAAGATGTAATTCCCTAAATATTTTTCAAGTCAAATGACACAATAGTTGACATTTTAGTTTGACTACGTTAAAATCGTTCACAAGTAGGCGCGTTGTGGGGTATAATACTTTACTCCACGTAATTCAATTAATTATTAAGAGAAAGGCCCTGGTTGCATTCTTTTGTACATCTCCGCACAAGATATTTGAAAATTCACAATTGAATATTGACAGACTCTTATGTATATTCTACAGATTTAATGTACAAAAAAAAATGTAGTGTGACATATCTCAATTATTAATCCTGATTAAGTGGGATCAGCTTTACTAATCCCATTTGAGGTATTATATTAACATGTTAAACCAAATCTCATCATCAACCTTATTTCCTTTACTGTCCTTTTCATTTTCCCCTCTTTACGTCTCCATTTCAATGGTGATTCCATAATTCCATTAGGCATGATAACGTGCAAGAAAGAGATCCACCACCAAGGCACCAACCCAACAAAGTAATGAAGTAGGCCCTTTTCTAGTTGGTGGAGAAGGAAGGTTGTTACTTGTTAACAGCAAAAGAAAAAGGAGGGGAAAAGCTTGAGAATAGGGTGATCCGACATTCAAGCTAGTTAAATTTATTATTTATTTTAAAAGTTTAAATTGATAATAATATATCAAAATAGTATTTAACCCTTAAATTAAATAGCTAACCAAATTCGGCGGCTATATATCATATCATATAACCACTTTGGCTTAAAAAATTATCACAATAAAACAAATATACCCAAATTGCACTTAACCCTTTAATTAAATAGTCAAGCCCAATTCGATCGGCTATATACATATCGAGTAATGCAATAAAGAAGGCCTACGTCCTTCTTCAGTCATCTTAAAATTGATATGAGTTTTAAAATTATTATTGAATCAAAATTAAATATTGATTTATCACAATTCTAAGAACAAAGTGAATATCAATATAAATCTTTTAGTGACGTTGCGTTTCATGGATGACGACAATATGCAATGTCCGGGATCTTAGCATTGAAATACGGGGAATCCAATTGGCGGAGCTGTCGCTTTCTTCAACAGAATGGCGGTCTAAAGAACACAAAGTGGTGCCTTATTTGGTAAAATTGTATGGTTAATTTTCCGCATTGGATTGAAATGGAGAAGAATTATTTGATAGTTTAAATTAAATACCTAAAAATGACTTTCAATTGAGTGAATGAAAATGGATATCGAAATCTTAGGCTCAAAAGCCACATTTTTTGATCCTGTAGGCCGTGATCACCCGATTGAAGATGGCCAAGGGAGGCGACAAGATCTGATGAGTGCGGACGGGAGCTCAGCTGTTGCGCAGTTGGATTTAAAAAAATGATCTTTAGAAATATTTCAATAGTTTTCGAGAACGAGAACGAGAACGAAAACGTAAAGATAAGATTATTTATTTGATGTTTAGGTTCAAGTTTTTGTTTGCCCAGATGCCAGAAAAGAGAGAATAAGCTTAAAAAAAAGAAAGTTTGAAGGTCCAAGGAGAGGCGGCCGAGGATCCACTCCCAATCCAGTGACGGGGGTACCTTTGACTGTACAAAGAATCTTGGCCGCCCATATCTTTTTGGTAGGTCCCACCTCTGCACCAAATTGTGGATCCCACTTGCTCCCGTATTCTCTACCGCCCTTCTTCGCCCAGCCCAGCCTCACATTCTCTCTCTCTCTCTCTATCGCTTTACGGAGGCGCCATGCTCTGAGGTTTGATTCCCACCATCTCTTCCTGCTCTCTCTGGTTCAACTCATCAACTCATTAAAGCCTTTCGTTTTGATAAATTTTGGCTTTAAATTATGCTTTTCTCGATGTATTGCTTTGCAATTGTTTTCTCATATATATATACAGTATGTGCGTTCCTCGTTTGCTTGTTCTAATGCGTTTGGTAATATTTCTGAATATTTATCTGAATCTTTTAGATAAACATTGCTTATTGCGAGTCATTTGGACTGGAACAGAGCCTGAATGTTACTAATTGATCCATCTGGCCAAGCTAATCTGGTTTCCAAAATTTTTGCAGTACTCGTTGATGTGGGGAAATTAAATATGGACTGACAAAAAGAGATATTTCAGTTTACTGATTAGCTTATTCAAATACGCTCGTGAAAATCAAGCTGCTTCACTTGGAATTATAAAAATTGGCTCTTTGTTAAAGTGTTTTGATGGGTACTTTGTTTTGGGTTCTGAAAGGTGTTCTGAGATACAAAGGAGATTTTTTTTTTTTTTTTTTGGTTTGTTTGTTAATGTATTTGTTTTGAGAAAGAAAACAGAAATTTTAACAAACGGAGTGATTATCTGATGGAAAGCTTTGTTATCTTGCAGAAGGCGTGGAGGTGGTGGAGGTTGTGTGATCACAGATAAAAAAAAAAATTGGGTTTCCCCCTTGTTAATAAATATGAATCTCACTTTGTGTGCATCATGTTCCGAGCTCAAATATCCCTGTGTTGAGGGTCTGCGGCGTTCAAATATAAATCTACTTGTGTCCAGACCTTCTATAAGGGTTGGTTGTTCCACTAGAAAAGATAACATTCAAGTGTCTGATCATGATCCTAGGAAAATGATCATTTCAAACCATTTAATACCTGGGCAATTAGAAGGGCCATACATAGGAGAGAAACAGCTGGAGAGGCCTAGTCAGAAGCTAGAATTTGTGAGGACATTGTTGATTGACAACTATGATAGCTACACATACAATATTTACCAGGAGTTGTCTATTGTGAATGGGTGTAAGCTCTCTCTCTCTCTCTCTCTCTCTCTCTCTCTCTCTCTCTCTCTCTCTCTCTCCATATATATATATGTGTGTGTGTAGGGTGGGGGGGTGTGGGTGTGTGGAGGCAGCAACTCATTGCTACTCATGCTATAACATTTCATCCTCTGAAGCCTGCTATATTCTTTTCTGATTGTTCATGTTACTACATTCTAAAACCTTCTATTTGCAACTTCGATTGTATGCGACCTTCATCATCTTGTTTTCGTGGTACACAATAAGCTAGTTCTTATGTACATGGTTATTGGCATACATGCAAGTTCTAGCCTATACTGGTTCCTCTTGTATGAACTTTGACCTTGAAACATGGGATTTAAAAGTGAACATCTTGTTTTCTGCTTGGCGGTTTGTAAGATTACAATGTTACAGGCGACGGAAGTTCATAATATTTTTCTTCTCAAAAGATTACAATGTTACACATATATATATATATATATATATATATATATATATTTTGTGATTAGCGCGGATTTTTAAGATGGGTCAACATGCCTTTCTTCCTAGGTGCTTAAGAAGCCAAGTATTTTAGCTGTCTAATTAGGAGATTTTGTAATAATTACTTCAAGCATGACATTGGAAGATGGAAATGTATATGTCTTATATGGGGTTGGATCCTTCATTTGAGAATTTTTATATGATGCTTTTATATATGACAGTATAGTTGAATGGGTCATGCCACAATCGGTGATGGGTTTGTTGACTACTTGGGGTGCTTTTCGAGGGCATGGCCTAGCAAAAAATGTTTGGCGTTTAGTTCCTCACTGTGTTTTGTGGAGCATTTGGAGGGAGCGGAATGCGAGGCTTTTTGAAGATGTCGAGACTGTAATGGTAGTTTTAAGGAAGCGTCTTCTTAACACGCTATATCTATGGATAGCTCCCCATCTTTGCCACCTAGGTGTTTCTACTTTTGTAGACTTTCTTAATTTATTAGTTGTTCCTCCTGTTTAGGGGCTCTCTTGTATACTTCCCGTGTATTAGGGTTGTGCCCCTCTGCGCTTTTTATTGAATTTTAAATTACTTATAAAAAAAAAAAATATATGACAGTATACTTAATGGGAAAGATAATTGTTGTTTCATAATTAACATGTCCTCTCTTGATGATGGAATAGCTTCAAATACATGAAACTTCTGGGTTATCTAACTATAGAAGCCAATAAATGTCACAAGCGTGTCTTGTTTATGAACTGATGTGGCCAGATAGATAGGGTGACGACTGATGTGAAACATTTCTTTCACGTTCTCATGGATTGGCCATTGTGGGATAATAAGGTTGATGACATTGATGCGGACATAGTTAAATAAGAAGTTAATATTGACTGGGTAAAACTTGTTTTGACATCTTTCATTTTTGTTTGATATTGTGCCAGTGCCTCCTGTGGTGGTGCGAAATGATGAATGGACTTGGAAAGATGTTTGCCACTACTTATATGAAGAAAATGCATTTGATAATATTGTTATATCACCAGGACCTGGTTCTCCAACATGCCCAGCGGATATAGGTGAGAGAATGGAATTTTGATGTATATTTTTTTGTCCCCATTATTTTCATCAATAAAGGCACAAGATAGTCATGTAAAAAATATGCAGTTGATGCCCTGTTTTGCTATCATGGGAATATGGAAGAGCGTAGTCCTGATCACATTTAAGATTTCTTTTAGGCACAAGTAAGACAGAGTAAGCCTAATTTTAACAGGCCTTTTTCCCGAGAGCTGTCAATATAATTGACATCCTAGCTGGAGCACTATATTACGACTAGTATGGCAATTGGAACGCCTTTTTTGTGATCTTGCCTAGGACCAAAAAGTGATTATTTGAATTATTATAGATGACTAGAGTTGTACTTTGTTTCTGTATGTTTCTTCAGTAAAGTTAATGATGATATGTTTAGACACTATTTCAATCCTACAGGAATATGTCTTCGTTTGCTGCTTGAGTGCTGGGATATCCCTATTTTGGGTGTTTGCCTTGGACACCAGGTACTTCTGCTTAATGTGCTTACAATATGGTTACCATAAATTTCTCTTCCAATTAATCTTAATATCTTATCTATGTGTCTGCAATTATCATGTGTTTACTTAATCCCATTTTATGCTCTAGGAGCCTTCCATTACAGTTGTTCATTCCCATCTAAATATTATTTGTTTACTTTCCTATCTAAGATTTTTAGGTTATGTTCTATGCCATATTCACATGTTTCACTGAGAATACATGTTTTTCCAAAATTGTTGCTTATGTATTGTATTTAGCAACCTCATAGACTCTAATGGTCCTACCAGAGTATGCTCCTATATTTATTGCGGTATATTGCATAAAACCAACATATATAACCTTTTCATTTGTTGTGGCTGTATGACATAGACATAGTAATTGGTTAGGGTGTGTTTCACACACATCTACATTCACACAGAAATACTATAGCAAAGCTTTACGAAGATATATTGAGATTCTAGGTTGTAACTTATGTTTAATTTTCTCCTCACCTTAGTTTTCCTATGAACAGTTCATTGTTAAGTTTAAGATTTGTGATTATGTGCATGTATAATGTTTAGACAAAAAAAAAATCCATCAAAATAAACAACTTCAGAGGATTCCCTTAAAATTTTTAGATATGTGCAGATTCTTAAGTAATCTTTAGACATTACTTTTAACTATATATATCTAAGATCCATCCCAAAAGATCAGCTGACTTGTATACAAATCATGGGTCCCACATTTTAGAAATTTTTGTGTCTGAAAGTTTTCAAGTCTAATTTGCCTTTTTTTAGCATTAGCAATTCCAGCAAAGTATTTAGCTTTCCCTCATTTCTCACTCTCACTCTCACAAATCATTTAAATTGTATCTGTCATATTTGCTGCAGTATTTCTTCCTTTGTTTCTTCTGAATTTATCCATGACATTTTGCACATTCTCAGATGTATTCTTTACTGATGGGATTTTACAATTATTTGCATATGAATAAAACTCTCTAATTTAAGTCCAAAAATGGAGAGCATTAGACTTGGTCTCTCACCTCATTGATCATGCCTCATGCATGTTTTGCCTTCTTAAGACAGTTCTACACTATCTTCCTTTGTCGCTTTTCTTCAGAATGACTTATGATTTGGCAGGCCTTAGGTTATGTGCATGGTGCTCAAGTTGTCCATGCATCTGAACCAGTCCATGGACGTTTAAGGTATGGTTAAACATCATCACATGGTTATTTGGTTTTGATTTTGGTGTTTATTTAGTCAACTCATCTCATCTTCATTAATTATAACATGCTTTATTATTTAGAGATTCTGTTTTGAAGCTTTAAGATGTTGACTTGTTATTTTCAATAGGTATTCTAACTTTATTCCTTGTCCAATACAGTGAAATTCAGCATAATGGCTGCCAACTATTTCATGACATTCCTTCTGGCAGAAATTCAGGATTCAAGGTCAGCCTGTCTTCATATATCTGAAAGCGTTTGGAACTTATAGTTCCCAGAAGTAATAAAAAGGAAAGACTTCTGTAATAAATTGTATTTGATGCCACTTACATGGTGAAGCTCATGTGTTTATTGTATCATCTACATTTATATTAGGGATTTAGCCATTGAAGTAGTAGCAACAGAAGATCTCAACTTTCTGTTGTTCATTCATCATTGTTTCTTTCATTTTGTGCTCTATATAACACGTACTGGGGGAAAAACTTAACATGTTCCACTTTCACTTTTTATTGCATTCGCACAGTAGGAGATTTCATAAAAGATTCTTGTTTTTCATTTTTATGACCATGTGCTGTAATTTTAGTATGGCACAAACATTTTACAGTTAAAAAGCATGATCAACATGTAAGTTTTTAATTAGAAATATTATCTTAGAGTTTGTTGAGATTGGAATCACATGAAAAGTGTAATCTGTTACAACTTGAAGTTTACATTTGAAATATGACCAAAATGTAAGTGAAGTCACTGTCTTGCAAGATATGATCATTTTTTCAGTTTAGGAAGTGTTAAAGTACACAGAAGGTTCGAGAATCATTTGAAACCGTTTTAGCTGCAACTGCATATGATGCTCCCTTGGGCCCAAAGGGACTTATCAGCGTCGATCCTAAACTATTTTTAATTAAAACTGATTGCAGGTGGTTCGATATCATTCACTTGTAATTGACGCTGAATCTCTTCCAAAGGAACTCATTCCTATAGCTTGGACCTCTTCCAGTGATGCACTTTCTTTTCTTGAGACCCAGCAGTCTAACATTACCTCAGATGCTTACGAGAGTCACATCAAATGTAGAAGGTCCACTGAATCTTTTTCAGAAGTTAAAAATGGAACTTGTTGGCCTTCTGTCCAGTCTGATAAAAGCAGAAGAGTTCTCATGGGCATCATGCATTCTTGCCGGCCGCATTATGGTTTGCAGGTGTGTCACATGGTAATTCTGTCAAATATTTGTAATTGTTCAGATCTGCTTCACTGAGTGCTACACTTTTGAATTTTCTTTTGACGTGCAGTTTCATCCAGAAAGTGTTGCTACATATCACGGGAGGCAAATATTCAAGAACTTTAGAAAGATCACAGAGGATTATTGGCTGAGGTTGAGGCCATACACTGGTAAACTGGAACTCTTTTAAGATGCGCTAATTCACTGTTCTTGTCTGGTGAACCTGCTTTTTCTCCATCCTCTCTTTCTCTCTATACATATATTTCTTTCTTTATTTTTTATTTTTATGTAAGCAAAGGAGATTCAATAAAAGTGCAAGGGGCACAATCCACGTATACAAGAGAAACACCCAATTTATTTTGGTTGGCTTTACTTTTGGGAGGTTCCCATTTAAATTGTTTGTATGAGGACAAAATGGTTAATTGTACAAAGATTTTCTCTTCCCAATGGTGGCGTTGTTTGTTAATCCATTCTCCTTCTCACATTTATTTTCTGGTTTCAAAGCAAAAAAAATTAGCGAACACCCCAAAACACTAAACACTCAAAACTGTTTTCACGTATGTGTCACATCATAACACTTTTTCAAACTAAAAAAATCCTCCAGAACACATGAACAAATGGAGCTAGTGTTTTTCTGGTAGACCCCATGGTTAACTTTCATGTTTTTCCTCTTGTACACAAACATACACAAGCACTGTTTACATAATTGCCTTGCAATTTCATCTGAGCAGTAAACTTCTTTTAGCACGCATGCAGGTGCCCGGTTCTAGTCGACTGTTGAAAGAAGTTTCTAGAAGTAGGCATTTAGCGAGTGATGCCGTTCAATTATATAGAGAAGATTCTAAAAGTAGCCAATTAGTGCATAATGCAGATAAGAGGAATTATTTTGGCATGTCCAGTATGGTAAATCTTTCCCATCCAAGCACTGGTGTTAAATTTCTAAAATTGAAATGGAGGAAATTTGATCACTTGGCCAGTCAAGTTGGTGGGGCAAGAAATATATTTTGTGAATTGTTTGGACACCATAAAGCTGAGAACACCTTTTGGTTGGATAGTTCTTCAATGGAAAAGGTTTGTTTGTTGCCTGATAACTATTCTTACTAACTGAATTACGCAATTTTTTACTTTTTCATTACCTATGCCCTTAACAAAGTTACTAGTTACTGGTCCAATTGAAACAAGATTTTCTTGCATCACATGCTCTTACTTGCAATGTAGTGATTTTAGGCAGGAATTTTCTTCTATTAAAAATTATGGATGGGAATCAATGGGGCAGATCTTTAGAGCATTATGATGTGTCCATGGATATTTTGTTCAATCTGACTATTCAATAAAGCTTATGTGTAATTTTAGATATACAATTCAGTTTGGAAATTGAGTGGATTGAAAACTATCTACATTATAATAATTGTATAAGTTAAAGAAATTTGTTAATGCAATCTTTCAATTAATATTTTGATAGTTGTTTCTAGTCCATATTAGGTTTTTCAACCTTACAAAAATTTAAAGCATCCCTCCCTCCCGGCGGAACAAAGTTACTATGGATGATGGATACTCACTCAACTCAACTCAACTAAGCATTAAATCCCAATTAAATTATAGTAGGCTCTATGGATCCTCATCAACCAAGAAAATTGGAAATTATTTAGGAAAGGTAGTTCAAAGCCTTCAAATGGGTCCACATGAGTTTACAGATTTTCAAAATATAAGCTAGGTTTGAATTCTCTGAAACCTCTCTGTGTATTTTCCTTGTATTCTTGACACCGTCGTATTCTTGTTTTTTATTTTTTTTGGGTTGGTTCTGTTGTTCTGTTCTCCCCTGATGAAAAGCTAATTTGCCATCCTTTATCTGAAATGTTTAGGAAAGAGCTCGCTTTTCATTAATGGGGGGAAAAGGTGGATCTCTTTGGAAGCAGTTGACATACAGATTGTCTGATCAAAGGTATGAAATATGAATCACGTGAAATTTATGCAAACAAATCCAAGCTTTTCTTTTTTCCTTTTTCATTTTTTTGGGAACATTTTCCTGTTTCTAGTAGTGGTCTTGACTTTGTGCTTTCATGTGTTTCCTTTGATCTAGCTTTCCCTAGGGGGTTCATTGGAGAACTAGTTGTAGAGTTTTATACATTTGTTATGAGCTGTAATATCATACATGAAAATGATATATACTTATCCTTTACAGTGATATGACTTTAAAAGGTGGAGGTTATTTATTGACTGAAGATGCTCATGGCTGTACCAGAAGCACATTCTTGGAAGAAGGTTTTCTTGATTTTTTGAATGAGGTACTTGATGAACATGATTGTAATAGTTGTTTTCTTTGTGCACACTTGAGATGTATGTGATACCGGGATATGGCTTCTACTGCAATCTTGAGTGTACTGATGATCTATGTTTTATGCGTTGGTATTTCATAAAAAATAAACCTACTTCTACCTATCATGTCTAGAGAAAAAAGTATTAATCTAGACATTTGCTGTATCTCACTAGAGGTGGCAGCCAAATTGATTAGCTTGCAACATCAAGTTTTACATAACTGGAAGAGATTTACATCTTTTTTAACCTTAAATTGAAAGGTTTACTTCATTATCAATCTTGGTATGTTGATTCAAATCATTGATATGATTTTTGTACCCATCTGAAGTGTAAATTCTGTGTCCTGCTGCTTCTTAAAATATGTTTTCAAGAAATACCTATGTCTTCTTCAAGATCACAAACTTTTGTCATATGCACATCTTTCGTTTCTGTTGAAAATAACTTTGTTTTTTGTTTTAAAATATGCTTACTAATCTGGTTTTGATAAATATTTGTTGTTTGCTTGATCTTTGGGCAGGAGCTTCTGTCATTCCAGTACAAGGAGGAAGACTATGAAGGGCTGCCTTTTGACTTTCATGGCGGATATATTGGTTATATCGGGTATGCAGTTAAGGTTATTCTTGTTTCGTATTCTTTGATTATTCTGCCATTTAAATTACAATTCCTTGTAACGTCTGCTAGGATTGGTGGCATGAAGCCCTCTGCAATTTAAGCCTAAACAAAACCAATTTTCTATAACATGAATTTCAATGCATCATTTTATACAAATGGTTGTTAAACTCTAAGGATGTTTTATCTTTCCACCTGATACAGCAGCAGGCATTCTCCTTCACTCACTCGCTCAAATTTTAAAGCTGTCAAGTTGTCCATAGAGAGGCTAATATTGATTTTCTTGTCATGCAGGTATAACCTTAAAGTTGAATGTGGTGCTGTATCTAACTGCCACAAATCCAGGACTCCAGATGCTTGCTTTTTCTTTGCTGATAATATTGTTGTCGTTGATCACCATAATGATGATGTGTACATAATGTCTCTACAAGAAGAATGCTCAACTACGACTCCGTGGTTGGATGATACAGAAGAGAAGCTTTTCAGCTTAAAAGCTTCTGCTGCAAGGTTAGAGGAGCAGACTTTCGAGGCTGCGACTTTTTCCCCATTTAAGGCAGGCTTTCAGGCTGAGAAATCCAGAGAGCAATATATGGAGAATGTTGAACAGTGTCTTAAGTACATCAAAGATGGAGAAAGCTATGAGTTATGTCTCACATCTCAGATTAGTAAAAGTATCGGGGAAATAGATTCTCTGGGACTTTACCTTCACCTTAGACAAAAAAACCCGGCTCCATATGCTGCCTGGCTTAATTTTTCGAAGGAAAATCTATGCATCTGCTGCTCTTCCCCTGAGAGGTTCCTGCAACTGGACAGAAACGGTGCATTGGAAGCCAAGCCGATTAAGGGTACTATAGCTCGGGGCGCAACAGTGGAGGAAGATGAAGAACGCAAGCTGCAACTCCAATATAGGTAATGTGATTCTTCTCCTGTTCAACAGCCTCACATAAAAATAACTATCTAGAATTTCACATTGATCTTTCTTTATGTATGGTAAGTTTCATCGAATGCTAGGCCAGTGAAAAGGATCAGACAAAAACACAGCATTTATATCCAAGGATAGTCAGCTTGAGTTCGTTTGCTTCTTGCTATGATCTAACGTGCTCTCTTCTCTCTTGTGACAGTGAAAAGGATCAGGCAGAGAATTTAATGATTGTTGACCTTCTAAGGAATGACCTTGGTCGTGTCTGCGAGCCTGGCTCTGTTCATGTGCCCCATCTTATGGATGTGGAATCTTACGCAACTGTTCATACCATGGTGAGTACAATTCGTGGGAAAAAGCGGTCAGATGTTAGCGCAGTTGATTGTGTCAGAGCTGCATTTCCTGGTGGTTCGATGACAGGTGCACCAAAGCTAAGATCAATGGAACTACTTGATTCTCTTGAAACTTGTTCGCGAGGCATCTACTCGGGCTCCATTGGATTTTTCTCATATAACAAGACATTTGATCTTAACATCGTTATAAGAACAGTAGTTGTGCATGAAGGTGAAGCTTCAATAGGAGCTGGAGGGGCCATTGTTGCTCTATCGAATCCGGAAGACGAGTACGAAGAAATGATCTTGAAGACACGTGCCCCAGCAAAGGCTGTTGTGGAATTTCTTTAGGGCTCAGCATTATGCATTGTACCTTTAGTGTAGTAGAAGAACTATAGAAAAATTTCACAGGCCTGCAAAACTGCAGCAATGTAGTGTAGCTTTCATTTCTTATTGGATTCATGATTTATTTTGTCAAAACAATAAAAGGGTTATTGTTTTTTTTTTTTTTTTTTTTGGATGAAAGCAGGATCCGATGCAAAGTTTCTTGTTATTTGTTGAAGTTGTTTTCTGGGCGATGTAGATTGAAACTTTTTTTTAAGGGTCTAACAATTGATCCAAAAGCCCACCAAATCTTCCAACATCAATGACAGCCTACTTTATCGGTACTGACTTGATTATACTCTTTTTCTCTTTGGCAGCTTCAGTTATTTATTCATATTTAATGACTTAATATTATGCTTATACATAATATCAAAATATTTTAATCTAGCGTGATTAAAACTCGTAAAACTCGTAATATGGTGCTTGTTTTGATACCAATTGTTAAAGAGTCTAATTATTGATTCGAAAGCCTTAAGGTTGTTGGTACCGAACACATGATTGGAATTGAACAGTAGACAACGATATACACGGTCTTGAGTTGTGAAAGTAAATGGAGATCTCTAGTCGAAATCAACGGCCACAAATGTTTAGAATATTGATCAAGTTGACCGAATTGCTCCTAAAATAATGTTTTTTTTTTTTGGCACCCGTCCAGCCGTCCTGCCCCCTGCTAAAATTATATTGCATGTGTCTTAATTATATAAACCGTAGCAAAATAGGAAGCACCTAAAGAATCCACTCAAAATAATTGGATTTACTGGAATTTTTATTTTGAGATTTGTTTAGTATTATTATTATTTTCACATTTCTTTTGCAAATTCGCCATTAAATTTGTAGAGCTCGCACGTGGTCACACAAATTCAATGTTAAATTTACACGTTTTTTTTTTAACGAAAACAAAAAAATGTACAAGAAAATAAAACTAGACATTTATATTTTTATTTATTTATGTGAGGCTTTGTTTTATTTGTTCATGTGTTTTTTCTAGCCGAGCCTGAGGAGCAAAATGGGAAAACCATGGTGTATATGGACAGATTACAGTTACACTTACAAAAACTGATCTCTATTTTACTCACACAAAATTAATTAATTAATTTATTTTTCTTTTTCATTGCCCAACTTATTACATTTTTTTAACCTTGATCTCTAAACAGCAAAGATTCCATGTTTAGTTATCCGTCCGCCCCTATTGAATAAAGTGTCCATTTGGTTTATCAGTTCTAAAACATGCAATTTAAAATATAATAATTTGAAACGTAATTAACGAATAAGAAATATAATCAGAATATTAATGTAAAATATTACAGAATAAAATCAAACTATACGAGAAAAAGAGTGATGTTTCTATCTATTGAGTTTTTAAAATCATATTTTTTTTTAAAACTTACTTATTGTATATTTCTCGATTTTTTTTATTTTTTTTCAAACGCACTCTTAATTAAGACACTTTCACTAATTTTTATTCAAACCAATTTAAATTCCCAAAAGAAAAATAAAATGAAGAAAAAATTGTTAGTATTATCACCCATTCACCCCCATGGGCCATGTCCATTGGCCACCTCAATAGTCCGACACCTACCCACCCACACTTTAAGTGGTGTGCGGTGTACCCACCACCCTCTTGACCAAACCCAGAACAGATAAAACTCAAGCACGCCAAAAGGGCAAAAGAGGAAAAATAAAAATATATCGATTTTTTTTTGTTTTTATTTTGATTTTCAGGGTTCCTACTTCCCTTTGAAAATGGAGGGTAGGTGGGGGTGGCCGTTGCTTGTTCTATAATAGACTTTTTCGAAAGCCAAAGACACCGAATTCGATTCACCAACCCTTCTCTCTAATCTCTCTCTGTTCGTTTGCTGTGTGAGAGAGAGAGACAGTGATCGATGGCTTCGTCGTCTCTCTCAACGAAGCCATTTCTGGGTTCCTCAAGAACTGACGGCTTCTCTGGACTCCGTCACCTGCCCTCACATCTTATTCCTTCCTCCGTACACATCTCCATCCGTACCCGCAGTCCAAAGAAGCTCCGTCAGTCTCTCGCTCTCTAATGTTTATGTTTTTATGCAACTTGATCATTTGCTTATCATTGTTATTTACCGTTTTTTTTTTTTCTTAAATTGATTCCTTGGTATTGTTCAATATGTTTTCTGAGATTTGCTCATGGGCAATGCCAATCGATAACTGATGCTGAGTGTTACTTGTCTTTTTGGCGTCTTATGGCCTAAAGTTCTCTCAAGTCAAGAAAAGGCCATGTAAAAGAATAATATATTCGTGCAAAATCCCTGCCACATTAATTAGCCACAATTTCTCTCTAGCCAAGTCAATTAAACTGATTATTTCTTTGACTCATCTATCAGTGTGAATTGGGTCGAGTCGGTCGACGCTATTTGCTTTGAAATTGAATTTAACGTTAGAAATTTGGGTTATTAATTAAACCAAAAAAAGAAAGAAAGAAAGAAATGGGAGTAATGGGATTGGAGCATTGGACTAATAAGTTGGAAGCTTTGGATTCTGACATGGTTAATGCTGAATCACAGAGATTCAGGCTGCTGGCAATACATTTGGGAATTATTTTCGCGTAACAACTTTTGGAGAATCTCATGGGGGTGGTGTTGGTTGTATCATTGATGGATGCCCTCCTAGACTTCCCCTCTCAGAAGCCGATATGCAATTCGATCTGGACAGAAGGTAATACATTTTATGGACTCGCATTTCATTATATTCATTACTGATGAGCATTGTGGTCCTTGCTTACCCAGTAGCATTTGTATGATATATTGATATGTCTTCCATCTGAGCTGGAACCAGTAGAGTTAGAAATACTGGGACACTGATTTCTCTTGATGAGTAATTTCTTTGGGGATTAATCTTTTAAAGTTGTTGTGTTCAGGAGGCCAGGCCAGAGTCGAATTACTACCCCGAGGAAGGAGACTGATACTTGCCGGATACTTTCAGGCGTTGCTGAAGGTTAAAATCTTTGTTTTCATTGTCATTTAATAACTTTTGCTTTAGTGGCACTCAGCTGGAAATTTTTTGTCAACTGCAGGACTTACTACCGGAACGCCAATCCTTGTACTTGTACCTAACACTGATCAGAGAGGACATGTGAGTATTTAATGCTATATGTTTATAATCTAATGGGTTTGAAGGGAAATGCTTAGAGGATAGGCAACTATTTTGGAGGGTTAATAGACATATCTTTCCTGGGTGTTTTTTTCTTCTTCATGTAGTCTGTATTTGAACTGACTCTAAATATTTGGGCACCTATTAAGGGGTCTTTATGTGAAGGTTTCTTTCAACTGGACAAATGTAATGCTGAGTGGATTGGGATGTCTCATGGAGACAAAATCCTCCCACTGATTCTCACATTGCATTTGGAATGACTCCATTTTATTTTACATAGCATTTGAGATGGATCTAAAATATTTGGTCTTGAGAGTTGTTCCTAGGATGTCTCAAATTGAAATTGTTCCAATATTATTCTGTCTTTTATAAAGGTGGCTTGATTGATGGATTCATTTCTGGGAACTGATGTCTTTTTTTTTTAGGGGAAAATAGAATGGAATGTTTTCATCTTCTTTGAGGTGTCCAAACATCCCCTTAATTAATAGATGAATTTGGCTAAATAATGGTAAAATAATTCAATGGTTGTGGAAAGATGTGCACTGGCTAGTTATTGATATATGAATATAAATCTAGTGAGTCGCAATTTAGGATGATATAAGTTAATTTCTTATGTTTACAGTTTATGGTACACATGCATTATGCTGATTCTTTTGCAACATATTGCTCAATTACCCCTAAGGGGTTGACCTAGCGGTTGAGGCTTGAGATCCATAGGTCTTAGGTTCGAGACTTGCTAGGTGCAAACTCCCTCTTGGGGCCAGCCATCTGGGCGAAGCCCGCGACTCAATTGGTCAATGCTTTGAGTGGTGCGGGGCATTGGACCGACGATTAGTCAGTCGATCCCAGGCTGGGCCTCCATGCTCGGTAAGCCTCATGTAAAAAAGTGAGGTGAACCCAAGGTGCCGCTAAGGGTGAAGCCGGATACCACGTATCAAAAAAAAAAAAAACATATTGCTCAATTGACATTGTTTTGCTGCTTTTTTGGTGCTCAGAATATTTTCAATATTTTTTTAATTTTTTTTTTTCAAAAAAAAAAAAATTCAGGATTACAGCGAAATGGCAAAAGCTTATAGGCCTTCTCATGCTGATGCAACTTATGACATGAAGTATGGTACCAGAGCCATACAGGTAATGTCTTTTGGCATTGAAGTTTAATGGTACTATTTGCATTTGGAAAATTCAAATTTTATTGGACCAAATATATCTGAATTCATTTTATAATTGAAGGGTGGCGGTAGATCTTCAGCAAGAGAAACTATTGGAAGAGTTGCTGCTGGGGCCGTTGCCAAAAAGATCCTTAAGAGCCTTGCAGGAATTGAGGTGTGTTTATTTCTTTGAGTTGCAGAAAACTGTGTTTTTTTGTCTTTTTCCTTATGATTATGAGGGTCTCAGTGTGTAATGCTGACACTTTTTTGTTGATACTCGTGAATTTGTTCTTCTCTTGGTGTCTCTGTCTATTCCTGAAGTTCATTTCATGTTTCTTCTTTCTTTTTTTATCAATTGCATCACAATAAATAATGATAATGATGCATGGAAACTCATTTGGTTTAGTCATCTTCTAGATGCATATATTTATTGCACTTGGATTCCACCCACATGTCAAAATATGGCCAACCCCGATTAGTTGTGAGGATCTATTGAGCTGGCCCCAATTTAATTGGGATTAAGGCTTGGTTTAGTTGACTTGATTCCTCTTATCAAAAATGATAATGCTGCTGGTTGAGAGAAGTTTGAATTTGAATTGGTGCGGACATTGGTATCTACAAACTAGTAATTAGAATTGGTAACTCTTAATTTCCATGGGCAAATATCTGCTGGTTGGCAACTCTTTCGCTCTCATTTCTCTCTTCCCCCAGTTATCGTCACTGCTCTCTCTCCTTTCTCATTAGCTTCTTGTTCTAAGTTATAACCCATTGATTTATTGGGTGAGGCTACATGTACCAAGGGAAGGGTGACATATTTGATCAGTACCCTTGATCTTGATTTGCCAAAGCGGCTGTAGCCAAATCAAACATCAGAGAGAAGTTTACTGGCCGGTTGTCGTGAGATCTCTTCGATCTCTGTCGACTAATCTGCTTACTGAACTTATTATATTCTTTTTGTTGTTGTTGTTGGGGACATTTGAGAAGGGAGAGAAGAGGGAAATGGCATAGGGTTTAGCCTTTTTAGAGACCCTTCTCAACACATCAACAATGAAAAATCACCTTCCAGGCTAGCTGCTTCGATTTCCCAGCAGCTCGCGTCTATCGGTGCCTACACAAACACATAATTTTAGACATTTACTTATCAAAAAATATCTGCTGGTTGGGTGGTAAAGTCTAAAATCTCTTCAGTCCAGTGTCTTAGTTTAACTATATTATTGAAAGAGTGCATCCATAAAAATGTGATATACGGCAATCATATTGCTGGTTGTAGTTTGTGAGTTTTTTGCTTTTTCCTTTCTTCTCTAAAAGCTTCTTTTTCTTTTTCTTTTTCCTTTTTTCTTGCCTTCAGATTCTTGCTTATGTCTCTCAAGTTCACAAGGTTGTACTTCCAGAGGGTTTGGTTGATCATTACAGTCTGGCACTTGATCAGGTAAATTAACTGATGTTAATTTTAACATCTTTTTGTTTTGATCTTCCAAACAAGCAACAAAAATAGGATTGTTGCTATGCATTCCTGGCCCACATTCTCCAGTTTCTGTTTTCCTGATTTTTTTTTTCTTGAATGTATCATTGGCCTGACTTTTCCCTGTATAAAAAATTACCAGATTGAGAGTAATATTGTTAGGTGCCCAAATCCAGAATATGCTGACAAGATGATTGAAGCTATAGATGCTGTCCGTGTGAAAGGAAATTCTATCGGCGGCGTTGTTACGTGCATTGCGAGGGATTGCCCACGTGTAAGAACCCCCCCCCCAAAAAAAATAAAAAAATAATAATAATAATAATAAAGAAATAATTGCGGGGGGTGCATTTGTATGTGTTTATTGTACCACAATTTCTGAAATTTTGGAGGGCAGTTTCTTGACTTAGTGCTGAAATTATTAAATTGTTTTTTTTTGCTGTAATATTGTAATATATTACAAATCTTCAACTGAAGGTAGAAATTATATTATTTTTTGTCAGGGGCTTGGTTCACCAGTCTTTGACAAACTAGAAGCAGAGCTGGCCAAAGCTGTTATGTCATTACCTGCAACAAAGGGCTTTGAGTTTGGCAGTGGCTTTGCAGGTTGAGAAGTTTACATTGTGTTCTGAAATGCTATTGCCTTCTCATTTTCTAAACTGACGTGGGTCACAGGAGAATGATAACTTGAGAGGCTTAATTTGTATGTCTTCAATGTATCTTGAGCGTGTTCTAATAGTTTTTCTGTGAAAACCTTTTCTAGGTACTCTTTTGACTGGCATTGAACATAATGATGAGTTCTACACTGATGAACATGGAAAAATCAGGACAAGAACAAACCGCTCTGGTGGGATACAGGTATTTGTTGTGTAATTAAATTAGTTGTAACTAGATGTAGGGAGAGTTGTTAAGATTTTCTTCTTCTTCTCTCTCTCTCTCTCCCCCTAAGAAAATGTGGTTTGCTAAGCAGGGAGGAATATCGAATGGGGAAATCATAAATATGAGAGTAGCTTTCAAACCAACGGCTACCATTGCAGTAAGCTCTCTCCCTCTCTCGCTCTCACTCGCATGTAGATGAACACACACCCCACACACAAACCATTGGTATGCTTGATTATTTGCATTTTTGTGCTACCCAATTCATAAGAGGGGTATGATCTTTTTGCAGTACTTTTGAGTGATGAACTCTGTTTTGGGTAATATGGTGTGGTTAGTTGAAAGAGCTTGTAGTCCCATTCCCTGCTTGTGTAGGTCGTATATGCAACCTGGTATGATTATTGATGTATATATATACTTGTATGTTAAATTTTTAATGATATCCTTGGTGGGTTTCATAGAGCTGTAGGGTATAAACTAATGTTTATCTTCCTGCAAAATGTTTGTGACAAAGTAAGCCCACTGTTTCTACTACTTTCTAGGTTGAAAAAACAGCTTTTTGGACAAAGTTAGTTGGCCATGCTTATTTACACTTTACATGGCGTTTCATTTTAGCCTTTTCAGATAAATGATCTCAATGGATTTATTTTTATGATGGTCTTGCAGAAGAAGCAGCTTACAGTTGCTAGAGACAAAAAAGAGATGGAACTAATAGCTCGTGGTCGTCATGATCCTTGTGTTGTCCCACGAGGTATGTTCCTATTTGATAGATCAAATTTAATTCATCGTCTTGGCACCTCTTTAGAATTGTTTTCCTTTTTTTGTTTGGCTCTTTTCGCTGGCAATTCTTGCATTTAACAATTATGACTCAGCACATCATACCGACCAGGATTTTCTTTTTCTTTTTTTAATCTTAAATTAATCATCTAAAACTATTTTGGGGGAATTGCACTTTTCTCTCCTTAAACTACCACTCAAATTGCAATGTCCTCCATATTTAAAGTTGCAATTGACCCTCTCCAAACTATGTAGTCCTTTCACTTAGCCCATTCCATTAGGATTTTCTGTTAAATCCAACAAAAATTGGTCACATACAATGCACGTAACTCAAAATGACAATAATACCTATTCTTCAAATAAAAAAATTAATTAAAAAAAAACCCCACCAATTCTAGAAGCCATTGGATCATTGCTAGCCCTGTCGTCTATGGACATTGATGGTGGAATCTCAGAAATGGTGATTTGTTTCCCATCATTCCATATCGAAGCACCAGAAATTTCCAATGAGCTCTAGTTTAAATGGTGCTTTTTAAGGTTCTAAAAGCGTGGGGTATATCTAGTCTTTGTGAACTTTGATCCGGTGATTTGCACAATGGCTAGAGAGTTGTTGAGAACCATGACGTGGCATGCTATGATCATCAATGATCAGACCTTGTATTAAGAAGTATTTCAGATCCTTAATTCATATCTTTTCATGAATTGTTTTCCCATAGATTTGTTTTGGAAGGGAAATGTTCACTTTTAAAGTTTGTTTGTTTGTTTGGGATTGTGATGCAGCTGTACCAATGGTAGAAGCCATGGTAGCTCTGGTGATTTTGGATCAATTGATGGCACAACATGCACAATGTAATCTGTTTCCAATCAACCCAGATCTACAAGAACCCTTGTTTTTGCCAAGGCTCGATGATGGGGTTGCCGAACACGAGCACGAGCACGATGACCTTGTGGTTGGGTGATTGAGAGTTGGATTATTACTGGGTTTTTTTATTAGTTTGTATTTTATTTGTTTTATTGTTGAGAATAACTTCTATAGAAACTTTGCACAAACTTAGTCCTTTGTACCCTCCAATGAGAGAATGACACATTAGCGTGAAACACCGAATATAATAAAGTCTGAAAATACCAGATTTTTCTTCAACTCATAAAGAGGATAAAGAACTCGTTTTTTCTTCTCATTAATCTTTTTTTCTGCATAAAACAATTGGGATAATTTCACACATCCTGAAAAATGATGACACGGGAAGTGGCCATGAGACCCAAGGCACTTAAAGATCTGGGTCTTTGAACATGCTTGCAAAGATCCCATGCCATGTTTGAACAAATTGGAAAGGAATATAAAAGGCTAACATACAAATTACTATTATTCATGGCTTGCAAGAATATGAAAAATAAAATCAGAACAAAAAAAGAAGCGAAAACAAGACATTGATTTAAAGAACCTATGGATTTTGCTTAAATGAAGCGAAAGAGATGCACAGATAGGGAGGAATGCGGGGCAGTGGCGTTCGTACAAGGAATGAGGGGGAAATATGGATTTTGACAAGTTGGAGAAAAGGTTTTTTTTTTTTTTTTTTTTTAATGATGAGTTGAAGAGCGTAAAGGTCTTGATTTGTGTACAATCTCTGTAGAAGTTATTCACTTTATTGATTTTTTTTTCAAACTAAGTTATATTATTTTATTTTGAGCTTTATGTTAAGATTAGGGTAAAGGTTTAATCCCTAGTTGGTTTAAACCTAATTCTCTATTGTATAGCAGCATGGGAGTAAACAAAGAATTTGGTCGACTATTTATCGTTTTTCTCCCTATTTTCTTCTCTCTCCCTTTCCTTCCTGTTGCTTCTTTATTCTTCCCTCTCACTTCTCTTTTCTGCTTCATCTCCCTATCTTCAGCTTTTTGTGACTTTGTCTCTACTTCTTTTACTTTCTTCAACTTTTCTTCTTAATCCTTGATTATTGTTTTTTAAATAAAAACTAATTCAAAGGTTGATTAGGACGAGCACATTAGCATTATGGGTTACGTGTATGATTAAAAAAAAAGTACAACAATTTTCAAAACAATTATCATAATCCCAAGAATACAACGATTTCTAAAACAAAACAAATAGTGCGTTAAAACTCTCATAGAAACTCCCACAGAACAATCAACCATCAAGTTAAGAACATAACAATAAGAAAAAGAAGTGCATTATCTCACTGTTTGGAAAACTCCAAAACTCCCACAGAAAAAATAATTTTTGAGGCCCAAGAACACAAATCTTATTCTTTAAAGTTCAACAAATTACAAAAACAATTCATTGAATGCTCTACAATCTCCTCCGGAAGCTAGGAGCTCATCCGCTTGGACACTAGCAACCTCTGGTCTCTCTGCCTTGACCCAAGGATCGACTCAAACACTAGTAAGCTCCTTCTACCTTTTTTTTTTTTTTTTTTTCTTAAGCTATGTTGACTGCTGAGAGTTTGAAACTATGGCTACAAGTTTGACTGTTTTTTTTTTTTTTTTTTATATATAGATAAGTATCGAATGTCTTTTTCCCGTTAGACAAAACGTGAAGACATAAATAAAACAAACATGTGGTTGTGGAACAACCAATTTTTTTTATTTTTTATATCGTCAACAATGTGTGGCTGTGTATTGTGCCTCTCATAGTAGGAAGAATAATTTTTAAATAAAAGTATAATATAAAAATAAAAATTATTTATTAAATATTTAAATATAAAAAAGTCATATTTAAAATTATCGCCTTAGGTTTCAAAGTAGCTTGAGCCGGCCCTGTTTGAGGGCCAAGGTGGTTGGGTTTGCTAAGATATCTCATTGGGAGAGTGTCAAGGAACTCCTCATTAGGAGGAATGAGCCTCCTCTCACTAATTAGGTTAAAATGATGTTTAAACTTCAAGAGAAATAAGAGTTTGAAGTCTGATTGTGGCCCAAAACAATAGAAACTTTTAGAACTTGGGCCAAGAGGATTGCGTCCAATCTTGGTTTGAAATGTTAGATCTAGTGGCTAACTTTTTCCACAAAGGGGCCCAAAGTGGCCTGGCCCAAAAGAGACCAGCAAACACTTCAGTGTCCATCACACTCACCACAAAGCCACAAAATCTCAAGCACTTCGAACCCCACAAAGCCTAGCTTATTAAATCCGAAATCCCATTTGGAAACTGATTTCGCTAATGGCTAGAAATCATACTTTTATCTCATCATTACTCTATATTGTTGACGTGATAGTATCAATTTTTATCTATAATTGCATACTGAAAACGTTAAATACTACACTTGTATCTCACTGAGCTGATGGGCATGGACCCATCAATCTTTGATTTTTATTTATTTATTTATTATTATTATTATTTTACAATGATTGATGCAATGGCTGATAAGCATTACTACATTAGCTTAGTGAGATGAGAACATGATGCAGGCACTTTCAGTGTGCTTGTGGCAGTGGGCTATAGGATGTTAGTGGCACTTTGATGGCGCATTTAACACTTAGCACGAAGTATCAGAACTCGAAGCGATCTAATCATTACCTTTTAATTTTGGATAGTCAAGATCAATTGATTTGGTGGTTTGATCTAGACCATATGATGCTTCTTAGGTAGATCCAGTGGTTGCATTTACTAAACCATCACTAAAGTAAACTGTAAGGTCAAATTACATTTAATCTAACGGTTGAGATTAAATAATAACGATCTAATGATTATTATTAGATAATCATTGATTGATAGTTATTTGATCTGATGATCAGAATTAAGTGTCTGTTAAAATAGCAGTTTATGACTATTACTTAAGCAGTTATGGATGATTGAATCAGCAATTATTCAACACAATACAGAAATAACTGTTGTCCAGTTATTAATAAAAGATAATAATGTCTCTTTCATCTTCATTTATTTTCTGATACCTTCTGTATTTAAAATTACAAGTCTTTGTCTGTCTCTTGTCATAATAGAAAAATCTAAAAGTGTTTTGATTTAATTTTCGTTTGTGCAAAACGCAATTAAACAAACAGAGGATTCTGAGCTCCATTGTATCATGAAGAAATATTTGTTGTAACCTTTGCAAACCTTTCTGGTGGGGGCAAATAATTTTTTTTTAAAAAACAACGTTGTAACGCGCCTTAAGAGCATTTCATTTTTCTACTTTCTTTTTACTTTTTTCTAACAGTATATAACATTGCTACTTACTATCGGAGATAATTTTACCTAATCCCCTCCCAATTCTCTCTCCTCCTGTAAAATTGAATTAAAGACCTCTCTTCTTAGAAGGAGAGAGAGTGAGATAGCATTAGATTATGAGAAAATAGAAATATTACGTGTACTTTTAAGTGTTTTTTTTTCTTTTTTTATGTGATAGCAAAAATCACTATTGATCTGAAATATGAGACTTGCTACACAGGGGACGCTCATCCGTCCCCTGTGAGCATTTTATTATAAAAAAATAATTTTTTATTAAAAAGTTGGCTTTGATGTCTCATCAAAGCCAACTTTTTTAATAAAAATTTATTTTTTTATTATATATGGGTGATGGGGGACGGATGAGTGTCCCCCATCCAGCATTTCCCCTGAAATATATAGATTAATCCGTTCAAAATTTAATGATGATTTTCACTGCCAAATAAAAAAAATAAACACTTAAAAAAGTACATGCATAACATTAATCTTAGATTAGAAGAGCCAATTATAAGGTTATGTTAGTTAAGCTATAGTCCAAATTCTTTACAAGTACACCTAATTTGTTTGATTGGAAATATACAATAATTAGTCCCATTCCCGTCTTCATCAGCATGCAGCAAGATAACGAAGAATGCTTTAAAAAAAAAAAAAAAACAAAACAACCAATATGGACGTACTTTAATTGGCTAATGAATATATATGGTCTGTTCTCTAGTTCTTATCACCATTATTGTTTATTTTCCTGTGTTGACATTACGAAGAAATTACGTGATTGAAAATCCATAGCACCTACCTTCTTCTAATCTTCTTCCTTCTTCGTTCCATCGTCACCTCATATGACTAATTTTATAAGTTCTTTATGTGTTTCTTTTGTATTCTTCTAAGAATGATGTGACTCTTAAAATTATTATTTGATTAAAATTTAGTAGTACTAATCAATCACAAGTTCAATGATGATTTTAAAAGCCACCTTAATTTTGGATGGATACGAAAGTGACGCATGGAAGACTTCTAAATTACTCGACCTCATATTAAAGAAACTAATTCGTTTTTATTATTATTTGTGAAAAATTGTCCCGTACCTTCATGAGTTTCGGTTACGTGAGTTTTTAATTTTAACGATATGACAAATATGTCAGTTCAAGTTTAATTTTAATGGTTGAAGTTTCAGTTGACATAGTCTCCCATTACGCTCAATTAAAACGTGTCACGTGTATCAAAAGCCATGTCATCATGCCACGTATGCTCTACCTCCTTCACCTCACAAGAGGGGGCAACCACACCCTGGCAGTGTTGAAGTGGAAGGTGGCTCGTGCAACCACTCCACACCAGAGGGGTGGGTCGTGCAACCACCTCAGCAGTGGGGGTAAAGCCATCTCATTCACCGTTACAGGGGTACCACCCCCATTGCCAGGGCGGAGGGGGTAGCCACCGAGCTCCCCTCGAAACATTCTTCCAAAATTTTGTATTCAATTCTCAATTTTTGCCTAATTCAAAACTCTTTTCGAAACCAAAAACCTAAATCGCTTTTTAGAATTTTACCAAACTGACCCTAATCTTGATTTTCATAGAATCAAAACTTAATAGAACAAATAAAACAAATATTGAAATGCAATTGTTGTATCGACAAGAATCCTTATCAAACATAAACTATATAAACAATACATATCACGACTTGGAGATAACTTGATACATACTTGATGTCTATCTTCACGAGATTGTTGACAATAATTCAGTGCTGATAAAACTCAAAGGGAGAAGACAACAATTTTTTGTTTTTAGTCCTATAGTTTCTATAAGGCGGGAGAGACCAACTTTAGCTATTCTAATTAGACGAAAATCGCAAGCTCTCTCGTAAGTCCGGTTGACCAGTACCATCAAAACATGAGTTTGATTCAAGGCGGCTAATACTAATATGATTGTGGATTCTTATTTCGGGATCGAGTCGAACTCTTACCCTAGTAAATATCCAACCACTTAAGAATTTCTTTGAAGTCATTGAACCACCAGCCTTCTTGATTGCATACGTACATACCGTTCAATCGTATCATTTCTGATTTGTTGCTTTAGGTTTTTAACATGTTTCCAAAAAACATAAGGACGTGTAACAGCAAAGTTTGAGATTTGTTTTTTCAAGTGGTTGTACCATCCTAATTCCTAAGAGATATTTTAAGCTAAACTTGGTCATAGTAATGCTATTTTATACAAAAATTTGACTTGACTTCAATGTCTTAATCAGTAGGTTAATAATTAGAATACAACATGAACGCTCATGATCAGATTGCCCCTCGTGGGTTACACTTTGTAATTACGTCTTATTTCTGAGATTCTATTTGTGTAAAATATGTTGTTCCATCATGCCCAATGAAAAACCCTAAAGCAAAAAGGTTTACATTGTCTTCAAAGCAAAAGGTTTTTTTTTTTTTTTTTTTATAAAAATGTATCGAATTACCGGTCGTTTTGAGAAAAATGGTTCAAATTAGGATATCCAAGTTTCCAAACGTCTTAATAAAGGTTAATTCGTTAGGATTTGCTCTTAAATCTTGCCAAAATTTTCAAAATACCCATGTGTTTATTATTTTTTTTAAAGAAGTATAAATTTTTTTAAAGATTCAAGCATTGATATTTTTGAAAATTCCGTTAAATTCAGACCAATTCCTAAATCCTAACAATTTTTTTTTTCCTAAAAAAAATGAAAAGTATTTTGGAATGATTTAACAGCAAATCTTAACAGATTACCTTTTGTTGAGATGTTTAGAAAGGCCAATAATTTGATACATTTTTGTGAAATTATCCTCTTTAATTTTTTTTTTACAAAAAACACAAGCCGAGAGTCTAACACGTCTTTAATTACTAATGTGACACCGGCCTTCAAACTTCCGTTGTAGCAAAAGAAGATAACCACGGCACGTAAGAGTACTCTAATAGAGAAAGCTCACATGATTTTCGTTTTCGGTTGTCATTTTCAAGTGATTAACATCCCATTAAACATGTAACCACCAGATGATTATGTATAACATCAGCTGATCAGCGCCGAATATCCTCAAGGGATTTATAATGTTCCAACAAATTAAATTATGCACACACAAAAACAAATTAAAAAAAAAATTAAAATAATAATAATAATAGCAAGAGTCATCAGCATCACGTTGTTCATGGCCCCGAATATAAATTAAAGTTTGGTTAAGTAATGTTGATTAGACCCTCGAGACATCCTAATCCAAAAAGATAAGGACGTGTGTGATGAAAGAGTGCAATAGTCTAATGCCTTAAAAGGATAAGCCTTTTGGAATGATAAGAAGCCAAACGAAAGCAGATTCCTTGTGCATAATGTTCATCCATTGTAGACTTAAAGCAAGTTTACATAATTCAAGAGAGGGAAATGGAGGGGAGCTAAATTACAAAGACAGAAAGCATTATGTATTACAATTATTTTAGAAAGAAAAGAAAGAAAGAAAGAGAGAGAGAGAGAGAGAGAGGCATCATCTAGCTAGGATAGGCGACCAAACAATCTAGTGCATAAAAAAAGATATAAAAGAAGACAAAAAGGAACATACCCTTCGTTGTCTTTAATAAGGACTTAACACCAGGAATTATCACCTTCAACATATGGTTCATATTGCTTTAATTTATTGAACCAATACAAATTTAAAAAGCAACCCTTTAAATTAGTTGTCTTCTTTGTTTAGTCATCCATTTTTCCCACTATTTTTATATGGTTTATCAGTATTTTTCGATGTAACTACCGACACAAACAAATAATGGTACTTAATTTGTTCATTATCTCTTTTAACATCTTTAAGAAGGATGAAGATTCCGGCAATTTTAAAAGAAAATTTCATCCATAATTTCTTTAATCTAAGCTGTCCATCTAAACTAACAATTCTTAATAAAACACGTCGTCGATCCGTGTCTCAACCTCAAAAAAACCGGATCAGTATGCGTCTCTCTCTCATTCTTCGCCTTCTCTCAAAAAAATTTGGATAATCTCTCATTCTTCTCTCTCTCCCCCTCTCCTGAAACCGGTCGGCCTATAAAGACAGATTATCTTATTTTATTTTTAAGAATTTTTCTAATTCAGTCTATTAAATTAACATTTGTCTTTAAAACATGTAATTAAAGTATTGACAAAATGATTTAAATTTACTATTTTCTACCGGTTTAAGCTTTTGCAATAAGTGGTGATTTAACATAATATCAGAACCAGAGGTCCTGAGTTAAAACCTTACCTCCACAAATTACCTTTTATTTTAATTAAATATTCAAATCTAAAATTTAGAAGAAAACTTTATCCGCTCTAAAATTACTTTAGGCTTATTCTGATTTTTATTTTTTTTAAAGCTATGCTATCTTCTTTTACTAAAGGGTAAAAGCCCCAAAGCCCCAAGGTCCGGAATCAGATCATAAATGAATGAGAGAGGAGCCGATTCTTTTAAAAATACTGGCAAAATATTATTGTTTTAGATAATTTTACTCTTTTATGTAAAAGAAGTAGCTCCTCTCCGGCTCTTGAGGCCCCAGTCATTGATTGATTTAGGGAAGGAAAGGGTGTTGAGGGCAGAAACAGACATCTGTGTGACACTTTAATCTGTCTTGAAAAGGTTGTGGAAAAAGGATTAAGATAAAGAAAAGCTTTTGGTTAGATAGGACGGAAAGAGTAAACAAATAGGGCATAGGCTTTGACAAAACCTATGATTGGTGAAAATGCTACCAAAAAAAAGAAAAGAAAAGAAAAGGGTATTCCCTACAGATAATGAGAAAAATAGTTGGTTGAGGCGTCGGGCATGTGAAACTTTGGTAGGGTCATGATTCAATTCAATTTGAGGGGAAAAAAAAGAAAAAAAAGAAAGCCTGTTTCAACGGAGTAATTTTTGTGTAATCCAGCTTTGTGCCTTTAATTTTACTGTGCGTCTCGATAATCATGCCGGATTGGACAATTCCTGTCAATTTTCGTGGCTTGAATTATTCAACAACTCATTTGCCCATGTTTCTGCTATCTGATTACCAAAAAGACTCTTCACAACACCGGTTCTCGATGTGGAACTGGTTGGTTAAATCATGTGGCGGGCCAAGATTCCAAAGCAATTTCTTTTTCTTTTTCTTTTTCTGTTCAAATAAGATTTTATTCTGATCTATGCATCAACGCACGACTAAAACATGTTTGGTATTACGTTCAAAAATAGAGCTTGTGTGATAATACGAAGAAACAATTAGGTCGTTATAAATGGTATTAGAGGCGCGTAATGATGTCGTGTGGTAATGTTAGCATCACATGATCGACGTGGTTCTTGCGAAGACGTTAGAGTTTTAATGGAGAAGTTTGTACTATCTTAGTCTCATATTGAGAAGATCTGAAGATGAATAGCTCATATAAAGCGTGTGTGGTTTATAAAGATATTCATGTGTATTATATTAAGTGATTTTATGGAAGTTTCAAATAGACTAGTTATTAGAGGCGCGTAATAATGTCGTTTGGTATTGTTGGCATCACATGATCGACGTGGTTCTTACGAAGACATTAAGGTTTTAAGAGAGAAGTTTATTATCAGCCATAATGGGCAAGTCAACCAGTGAAGCTTCTTCAAGAAGCTTCACTCATGCATTTTGCCCAAAATACCCCTTCACCTAATTAGCCTTTCCACACAATGAGTGATAGCTTGTAGGGGCATTTTGGACACAATGCATGAGAGCTTCTTGAAGAAGCTTCACAGGTTTGATCTTCACTTAAGGCTGATGGGCAATCTTTCCTTTTTCTGCCAAAAGACTGTGCATGTCCTGCATGCACAGTAAAATGTCGGGGTGGGGGAGGGGAGAAAGGGGTGCGGAGAGTTAGCAAACAGGGCCATTGTGTTGTGAAATTTTTGTTTGAGTAGTTGTAAGAAGTAATTGATGTGATATAAAGTATAAAAAAGTTTAGAATTGTTTTATAGAAAAATGAAAAAGTTTTGTTTTGTGATGGTTTTTTTTTTTTTTTTTATTTGAACAGTAATAAAAAAATTATTGATGTGATATAAATAGTGAAAAAAAAATGTTAGAATGTTTTGGATTTGACTTTTTTGAGAAAAATGAAAAAAAAAATTGAGAGGAGATGAGATGCTTGTCAAACACCCCCCTAAATTTTAAGCTTCTTCCAAGTGTTTTTTAAACTTTTTTTACTAAACAGACCCATTTTTACTTGTCACAACTTTTCATATGCTAAAAGTACTTCATTTGTTGGAATACTTAAAACAATATACATATTTGTAACAGATTAGGATCCTCTCAAATTATTTGTCTGAATTTGAGAGAATTCGGCCAAGTGATTGTTTATGAGACCCACACTAAATAAAAATTAGACTATACAACCACTTATTCGGCCAGATGGATCTCATAAGTAGTCTCTCACAATTACCTGCCCGAATTCTCTCAAATTCGGACGAATAATTTAAGAAAATCATAATATGTTTGTAACTCTTATGCTAAAGTGCCATTTTGGAACCTTCATATTTGTGTTAAAGGGAGAGGGGAGTGGTTAATAGTAAGTATGGTGTAAAATAAATTGAGATGGGAAAAGTAGAGGGGATGAGAAAAACGAAAATACAAGAGATTAATGTGTTTAGGTAGAGTAATTTTTATGTGAAAAGTTCTTTGGATTGATACCATCACAAGAGAATGAGAGGTTAATGAAGTTTGGCCATAAGTGCATATATCCCTAAACTCTGCTTGAGTGCTTGATACATCTACAACATACCCATTAAAGATTTTGGGATAATTACACTTTATCCTCCTGTTTTATCCACGGAGTGACAATTTACCCCTCAATGTACCAAAATTGTTAGATGACCCTCCCGAACTTGTCAACGTGTGGCAAAGTTTACCTTCCGTCTAGTCGCTTGTCTGTTTGGACGGAAAGTCGGTCATGTGCGTTGCACGTGACCTATTATTGCATTTTTGCTCCCCAAAATACCCCATTCTACCACGTGGGCAAGCCCACCTCAAAATCCCGAAGATTCCTTGCTTTCTCTCCTTCCTGCTGACCCATCCTTATCTTCTTCTGATCACGCATATCAGCCATCTTCAAGCCTAGATCAATCCGTTCATCTCAGAGCCCCGACAGCCTCCTCCAGCGTGGAAGCCCTCCCCGATGTCTTGCATCTGCCCGTAAGGCCGATGTGCTTGTTACTTACGATAAGGAAAGCATCGAACACTGGCTGTTCACAAGCAAGAATACCACATGTCTGGTCAGCAAATATCATTTGCCAAAAGAATCCGACCTAACCCCTAATCACACATTACGCCGGCTAATCCAAGCTTAATGCACCCAAAATGCCTCGCATGGCATCAATCGGACAGTGAAATCCTATGCGATGATAATGTTGAAAGCAATCGTCAAGCCCGGGACTGCATGGGTTGAGACCAGGTACTGCATCATATGAGCTAACCACTACTTTAGGGTGGTGTTTTCCAAGTTTCGAACCATGGGTGCTTCCCCATTGTGCAGGTTTTCACCTTTACTAGACGGACTAGAAGCTGGTACCATGGTCCACGCCACATACAAGAATATGAAATGCACGTTGTACGCAGAGAGTGTTTCATTTTGTCATGCATGATGCCACGTACTAGCATACGTTGTAATTATTTGAGTTGGATGAGGTACACCATAACATTTTGCATAAAAAGAGTTGGTCAGGGAAAGAACAAAACATGCAAAACAAGAGTCTCTGTTCGACTTTGTTTTTCATTGTTGCAACAGAGCTCCAACTCAACATCATCAGCCTAGATTCTTCTTCCCCAAAACCTCTTTTTTCTTCCTCACATAAAGTCAACAAATATCAACTTCATGTGAAATCATTCTGACTTGGCTTCAATTGATTGGTTCATGGAGACTGAAAGTGTGAAAACTCTCACACCTGATTCTTAAGGATTCACACGTGTTGCCACCACCACTTCCACATGTCCACATACAGGCTCTCTCTCTACTCTCTGAACTTTCTCTCTAAAGTCTCTCTCTCTGTCTAGGCAAAAGCCTCTTCATTTGGTTCTCACTAATCACTATGGCTGGGAAAAAGAGAAAGAAGCTGAAATCATAAGATTTTTATTAAAAGTCAGAAGCTTTTGATGGGTTTATCAAATGGGTCTTAATCTGTAGCTATAAATGGTTCTGGGCTTTTGCAAATTAGATCAAACTAAGGTTTGTGATGGATACCAATGTTGAGGTGAAGATGTTTTGTTTGCATGGTTTTCTCCAACGGCTAGTAGCTGTTGGACAATCTATCGCAATCCATCGGCGATCCAACCCGATCGTCGCACCGGTAGGTCATCGCGCCGTGCTCGCGTGCAACACGAGCAACTTTGGGGACGACCTACAACCTACAACGTAAGATCCGTGAACCACTTGGTTGAAGCAACTGGGCGGTGTCGGAGCAGTTAGTTGGACAATCGGGTTGAATGAGTTTTTTTTTTTCCTTTTCTTTTGTTCTTTTAATGCATGTGCGGGTAAGAAGGTTGACAGAGAAGAGGGTATTTTTGGAAGGTGAAATCCTTTAAACGGTCACATGCAACGCACTTGACCGATTTTCTGTCCAAACAGACGGTCGAATGGACGGAAGGTATAACTTGCCACACGTTGACAAGTTCAGGAGGATCATCTAACAATTTTGGTACATTGGGGGCTAAATCGCCACACCGTGGATAAAACAGGGGGGTAAAGTGTAATTATCCCAAAGATTTTTCATAAAATAAATCTGATAGAAGATTATAAAATATAGTATGGACCATGGACACTACCAATAGTCCAATATAATACGATTGGTTCTGGTACTACTCTAGCAAGTGGGATGCTTTTAAATTGCTTCAATCTATCCATTCACGCCTTTTAGAGAATTATTTTAACACAAGTAAACTCCACTCAGACAACTATCTTTTTCTTTTCCCCTCTTTTCAATCTAATACTTAATCGTGGCCTTTCTTTTTTTGAACTGAATCCGTTGAGATTGAGACGTGTCTTATAACAAGACATACAAGACATGTGTTTCAATTCCAACTAAAACTGAACCCAAATCAAATCGGTCAGAAGTGGGACGTAATATCATTGTTTAAACCTTTTCCACATTATTAGATGTGCAAGAAAGATTAATAAACCTTTAAAAAAAAAAAAGGGTTTGATTTTCTTGTTTTAAAATTTGAAAGTAGCAAATGCATGCTTTATTTGCAGCAACCTGGCAAGACACTACTGCATGAAGGTGTATAATAAGCAAGCAAGCAAGCGAGCCCCTCCAAAAGCAAGGCAGGCAAGCACGCGCATAATCCATGAGGTGGTGTGTCAACACCCCAACCTCTCAAACGTCAATCCATTTGTCCAGTGCCCATTAATCTTTGCAAATAGTCAAAAAGGGACAACCAAAAGCTAACGCAGAAAGCACGATAAAGATAAAAGAATTGAACCAAACATCAACTACCCCCATCACTTCTTAACATACAGAAATTTACAAGTTGCTTATAACAATCCTGTAATAATGAGCATTTCAAGAGATAGAAAATTCAAGTAGACCCACAAAACCTATAATAAAAGGTTGAAAATACAAAAAGAAAGAAAGAAAGATATGTAAATGTTTAGAAAGGGTCCATCAACTAGTCGCCCTCCACCAATTCCAATCTCAGGAGAAATGGTCGGCTGCTAAAAAAGATACCCAATCTCCAATCTCTTCTCCACCACTACAATCATCTATATTGAAGAAAAAGAAAAAGAAAAAGAAAAGGGACAAAAAATAAAGACCAAAGTCAGACAAATAACTTTGGCCATGTTTCTGGGTTTTCATCACAAAGGTAGCCCACCACCCACACTCAAGTTTCTTGAGGCTAGGATGAAAAAAACAGAGAAATTAAGGAGAACAATAAGCAAAACTCTATGTAAAAAAAAAAAAGTAGGCTTGGGAAGAAATATGGAAACAATTTTCCCAACCAAAACATTAAAGGTTCACACCTGATACTTGTTTGACCTTCAAAAGCTTGAACTAACTTGCTTTTGTTCTTGGTTGCTTGCCATTGTAGAAAGGTGGAGTGGACACCACAATGTCCGTCCTCTAGCAGGCAAAGTATCCCATTAAGATCTTTCACCCTTTTAACACTACTTGTCCTTTTCATTGAATTCCCTGTCCTCCTCTTGTTCACTTCCAAAAAGTAAAAGCTGCTATTATATTACTTTTCTTCTTCCTTGCTTCGTTTTTTTTTTTTTTTTTTTTTTTTTTTTTTTCAAATATCTTTTGCACCTGCATTTAAGAAACAGAACAATTATTGAAAAATCAAAGGATGGAAAAATCAAGATGAATTGAGTAAGGTAAGAGGAAGACATGAAAATCACAACAGACAAAAAAAAGGCGAAAATGTGTTTTGTCTTTCTTCAGTTTGAGCTCATGGTTACACTCTCTTTCTTTTTTATCTTCAAAGTTTGATGCTTCGAACAGACATATGTGACTGTGAGCTAAACAAAAAAGAATTACTCAACAACATAAGTAAATTCCCTTATTCGAACAGGCACATGTGATTTTGCAGGCTAAACTTTGACGAGCAAAGAAAATAAATGGTGTCCCCAACAGTCAAACAAAACATAATCACAAGGAAAAACTCTTTTCCGGACCACGGAGATACCTTTAAACAACCACAATGATTTGGGTACCCACCAAGTTACCAAAACACCCTCACAGCTTTTTAAGGAATTTCATTTCTAATTGACTAAAATATCAATAATCTATTTTAAGAATAGCGTCGGTAGGCTGACAACAGCGGGGTCAAGAAGAAAATGATAAGACGAGCGCATCCAAATACAGAAACTGACAATATCAAAATCTGCTCGTGATATATAATTAATTACAAAACCTACACCTTGAACATTATTGCAAAGAAAATTATGAAGTTCTAAATTCGTACAATTTGATAATGTCAAATGTGTACATTTGCCGTCAGGTGAATTTACTTTTGGAAGATGGAGACCTCTAAAAAGTTGAAAGGGTAAATTGGGCACATGAATCCTATAAGGTAGTTAAGTGACCTTTCTATTATATATATTATTTCAAGACAGAATCCTTCCTCGCTGATCATTTCAATTCTATTATGGTCCACTAAGATGCTTTCTTCGAAATTTTGATATGAACAATTGAAACTTATCAAAACTTAGCAGAAAGAGAATGCTTACAATTTCTTTAGGTTGGTTGTGACGTTGTTGGCAGTAGTCTAGGTGTGTTTTGGTGTAGCTTGCTTGAAAGCTACAGTGGGAGCTATTCTGCAACTCCTTCTCTGATGCTCCAACACTAGTTCTCCAGCAAACCAGTCAAGCTTCTCGAAATTGCGTGGCTCTCCAATCCTCTTGCCTCCAAAGAGCACCGATTCAACATTCTTCTGTTTTAGCATCTCATCTGCTAGTCCAATGAGCATCTTTACATTGCTGGGACTTGCGTCTGTATCCACATTGGGTCCACACCGCCCCAAGCTTGACCCATTTGCCTGTCATACCAATGTGGAAAGATGTGCTTCAACTAAATACACACACACACACACACATATATATATATATACCATCCAACTACTAGCTATATTATACCCAAAATTCTCGACAGATGATTCAGTTGGATCAAGACCACAACTTATAAGTAGACCTAGTTAATCAATTAGGTTCAAGAACCATCAAGATTGAGTCCCCACCCCAAAGAAAGAGAAGCAACATCATAAAATCAACAACCCGAAAACTAACAAATTGAAAAATGCTTAATAATGACACACCACCAAATCCATACTCCACTGCTTGGCCTGAGAGGGTGCATAGTTAATGTACGGAATAAAGTGATGGCCATTGACTACCCCATTTGGTGAGAGCCCTAATTGAGCTCCAACTTTCCCTTCAAGTGACACTGTACAATTATATTACACGGGCCAGAGGATGGCTATCTTAAAATTGCTTCATTTTTATTCAAGAACAGGCATAATAAGTCTACTGGATTTATTGAATGCCTTCGATGACAAGGGCCAACTTATTTGGCTAATCCAGAGGAGTATATCCAAATTAAAGGAAAACCTCATCTTCTTTCTGTAGAGTCTAGGTGTTTAGCATTAACATAGTATAAAGATGACAAAATAAGAAACTAAATCCTCGTACATTGACCTCACAAACAGGATATCATAGCTGGCGCTTATAATAATGACTAAAGCCAAGTGTGGAAATTTGTTTTGATGGTTCCTTCTGGGGAAGGCTATGAGCATGATAATCTGAATGGTAATTATGACCACCCGCAAATACCCCACTTGCTCTCCAGCAATTCCTATCCACTTGCAGGTAAAACACAAGGCAAAATATCCAGACACTATTATTTTTCAGTAGGTTAAGTTTGGGACAAAAAATAGACTCTACTTTTGATAGTGAAACTGTGAAAGTAATAGATTAACAAAATTTTCCAACAATGAAAATAGAATTAAATTCATGGTTCTAAACCTGCCCTGCATTTGGATTTGTAATAGGTGGAAAAAAATTTAGTTTGATATTTAGGAATAAAGCTGGAAACTCGTTAGCTTTAATAACCATTCTTCGGTTCTGCTTTTTAAGAACACAGAGACGTTTGTTATACAACTAAGAATTTCTAAAGAATTTCTCGCAAAGAAGGCGTGATCAAAAGCCAAACAAACCGAATTTCTCGTACAATCCAGCAACTTTAGCTCTAACGCTTTAAAGTAACTGACACTTGGAGCAGAAGACTGTAAATTCAAAGGAGGGACTTGGCTAGCCTGCGCCGATTGAAATTTTGAAAACATGGGTGTCTAGACTCTAACCGGAACCCAAAAAAGCAGCTAGGCACTAGAGCCAACAAAAGTCCAATTTGTGGGCAAACAAAACGGTGCCATCCCAACCATCACGTGCAACCCAAAACGGCAACCCCCTCAAAACAGACGTATAGCGAACACGGAGACACGGTCCCCCATTGCTCCCATTGGTCACTGGACTCTGAACCAGTGAACCGCATGGGTTGGAGCGACCCCATTGTCCCAGGCCACCAGCAACACGTTACAAAACAAACCAACATTAATTGCACGAACCCAAACTCCGGCGCACGTTAGTCACCCCCATAAATATGTACCTATAAATGCATGTATAGCTATATGTCTCTGTGCGTATCACGCAAAGACAAAGTTCTTGACTCCTACCAGCCTGGCCAACATTGTCTATTGCGCCAAAAACGGCAAAAAAATCCAAAACGAAATTCAAGAACTTGTACATAAGGTCGTAACATTTAATTATTATTATTATTTTTTTTTTTTTTTGGATGAATAAGGTCGTAACATTTATGTAATGTAATTGTTTATTATATGCGGTATGCGCACGTTAAGAGTGTAGCGGGCGTACCTGAATGCGCACGTAGTTACTGCTTCTACACTGGCCAAATGCCATGGCCACAGACTGGTCCACCAACTCGGCCGAGCCGTCCCCGGAGATCCGAGCCATGGGTCTAGCCCATTCCTTGGCCCTCCAATTCTTGATCTGATCGCACTCGTAGTTCACCTCCAGCAACTGACCCGTCCCTATAGAGAGCACCAACAGGTCCTCCACTCCTCGCACGAATGGGAACTCTTGCTTGTTGTGCAGCACATGTGTGATCGCCGCGGCGGTAGGGTTGCTCATTGCTAGACCGCCGTCGACCGCGATGCACCGGCTTTGGCCGTCAACGGACCGCATTTGGACCGGTTCGAACAGGCTCGGCTCCGCTGACGTGGCGCGGCAGACCTCCCAGAGGCGGAAGTCGAAGCTATCGGTCTCGAGCGCATCGGCTCGGGAGAACAGAAATGGCGCCGTACTGGACAGGTCGTAGCAAGGGATCAAAACCGGTTTCAACGTATCCTTGAGCGTCAAGGTACGGTTGTTCTCAGTGAAAGCCTCTTTCATCGCTTTCTCTAGACCGGCCGTGGACGCGCCCGTCGAGCTACCCGAGCCGCCTCTGATCAGCCGTCGGAAGAAGCCACCACCGCCGTTAGAGCTAGAACCAGAGGAGGAGCGGTAAAACCTCTTCCCCTGTTCAGCGAGAAACCTCCACGTGTCCTCGGCCTTGAAAATCGGACGGCTCTGGTCCTTCGTGGCAAAGAGCATCGCGCTGAAAATGCCTCCGATGCCGGAGCCGGCCGAGACGTCGAAGTAATCGGCGATTCTGGCGTCCGGGTTGCCGGATTTCAATTTGAGCGCGTGCTCCAAATATGCCAGAGCTTTGCCGGAGAGAACGCCTCGCATGCCGGCGCCGTCGATGCTGAGAATGCAGACTTTGCCTCTCTGGTTCTTGATCGCCGAGACGCTATTATCTGCGGCGGCCAGTTGGGACTGAGCTTGAAGCTGAACTTCAGTGGGCGCGGGAGCGATGGGCTTGGGGATCCAGAGCTTCTGATCGTCGTAGCCAAACAGGAACTTGCTCTCGAGGATGGAGAAAATTTCGTAGCTGAGCTTGTCGGTGTCGATGCTCGGTTCCTGCATTTCCGAAGGATTCGAACCCATTCTCTCAAAGTTTTTCTGATAGAGAAGAAGTGCTTTGGATTTTGCTCTTAAATGAACCTAATCAATCTTCGGCTACTGTGTTTGATATTAAGATTCCTTGCATGCCCACCTGGACTGCTTTAAGAAAACTTCTCGAACCAATCGTATAAAAAGCTACAAGAGTTCAAGCTTTCTCAAACATGGCTGAGCAGTAACAGCAAAGAGGTTTTATCGCAGCTCAATTCGGCAACAAGAATTTTGACCTTGAAATTCACGCCCGCGAAATTCCTGCCAATTTTTTGTGTCAAAAAAAAAAAAACAATCAGTTTCAGGAATTTATGTCTCAAATCCCAGCTTTAAATGTATGACAATCCCCCCTCCCCCCTCCCCCCTAATAAGAACACTCCATAACACACCACTTTATATTGACAAGAATTGCTCAACACAATTTGTCCAACTCATCATCGCCTTCAATAGAGCGCACCCAAACAACTACAAGAGCCTCCAAACGACGCTTTTCCTCCCACCAAACACTCGCTTTTACCCAATCATTTCGTTCTCCGGAACAAAAGCAGAGAACGAAGCAGCCCCCAGCAGCGGTTTCGCACGAAGCCCTCCCACCCACTCTCTTTCTCTTTTCTCTGATATGTTTCTTTCAGCAGAGCACGCCAAAGCTAAGAGAGCTCTGAACAAATGCATGAAAAAGATCAACGGACCAACTAACCAACCATCCAAGCGGCACCAAAAACAAAAACGAAAAAAGCCAAAGAGTAGGGAGGAGGAGGCAAGAGCGCAACAGTTGCAGAGCATGTCTGTTTTATTATATAAACCTCTTTAAGGCACCATATAATTATATAACATTTCTCTCTCTCTCTCTCTCTCTCTCTCTCTTTCTTTTTCTTTTTTTTTCTTTTTTTTTTTTCTTCTCCTATATTATCTGACCACCTTAACTACACAACGGGGTGGCGGGTATGGTTCTCTCTTAACCCTGGGTTACGATTTGAACCATGAACGAATTGGTCACCGACGGTTGTGCCCAGTCATCCCCCGTTCTGTTGCTGGATCTGACGGCTGCGATTGGGTTTCTGTTTCTGCGCGTCCGTGATCAACGGTCAAAATTGAGAAACAAAATTTCGTCTCCCGCGCGCCTTTGTCGTTACGTGTGGGGCCCAGATCCATCCCGAGTCGGCAAAGGAATGGAGACCCACTATGGTTTTTTTTTCTGTGACGAATTTGCCGTTGATTGGCTTGGGAATAGGTGGGGTCCACTTTGCCCTACGTGCTGACGGGTACAGTGGGTCAATGGTAGGTCACGACCTGGTACAGTGGGTGTTGCCGGTTAGGACTTTTTCAGAGTTTCGAATCGCGGTGAATCCTAACTGTAATTCTGTAAACGTCTACAGTGGATAAGAACTTCTTTGTTTTTTTTTTTTTTAAGCCACGAAAATTAGATTATCCAAATGGACAACGTGATTGGTGACAACTAAGTCGAGGATTTGACTCAGAAGTCAGTCACACCAATCATGGTATCTTTGACTGTATTCTTTGGTAATTCTCCTTCCTTGGTGTTTTTTCTTTTCTTTTTGGCTAAAACCTTCTTATATACATTAAAAAAACTTAAAATGCTTATTTGCTTTTGCGTTAAAAAACAAAAAATAATATAGTAAAAACTTAAAATGCTTACTTGCTTTTGCGTTAAAAAACAAAATAGAATATAGTAAAAACTTAAAATGCTTACTTGTTTTTGGGTAATTTTTTTTTTTTTGTTAATGAAAAAAAAACTATTTCAAAACAAGTCACTTTATGTATCCACCCTTACGAAGTAAATTTCGAACTCATATAAAGTGTCACTCTCACACGAAAGTATGAGTGCATGTTTTTGTCATAATAGAATATTTATGTATGTTATTTAGCTGGACAAATTTTTTGAGGGGATTAATTTATTAAATTGACATTTATCTTTAGAGTATGTGAAAATTACAAATATTTTTAAAAATACGTGTAAGAATTACATATCTTATTAAAAATGCATGTAATTTTTACGTGTTCTAAATACAAATGTTAGTTGAAAAAAATTGAGTTGGAAATATTTTCTTTAATCCATTTAAAAAAAAAAACACTTTTTCCTATTTGATTTTTGTAAAAAATAAATGAAAATAATTTTACCATTAAACAAGAAATATTAGGTAGAATATGTTGAATTTTGAAGAAAAATATTTGGACTTTGAAATAAACCTAGTCCAAAATGTTCAATTAATGCATTCTCTTTCAATAAGAGGCTGAAAATGACCATGACCATTCCTTCCCGTTTTTGCCAACGAAATTAGACTTAACATCCTCTACAATTTTTTAAAAAAATTGAAATTCTCAAATTATATGAATTTAAGTTCCTTTTTTTACATCGAATGATGTGTTGAAACTCTTTTTACCTTAAATGTAACTTAGCTTGCGTTAAAATAAGTTGGGTTAATATTTTAAGGCAAGTCTCTCTTGAGCACGATCGGTAGCCTTATATTGGCCGGACTCCGGAGCATCTTACATTATTTGGAGAAAAAAAGAACATAATGACAATCCAGCATCAGAATGAGAATTTCTATAATATTGCTGATGATTTTATATTTTGGATAAGGAAGATGAAGAATCAATTGATCGGACACCGTGTTTCATATTTATATAATCTTCAATAAATAAATAAAAATAATATAAGGATGATTTTGTCCGGTGTACTAACAGAAGAACACTCCAATACCTAAGTCAATATTAGAAAATTGTTGTATGGTAATAGAATAAATTAGATGGATTCATACATCTTGATAGCTCTTTTTCTTCACGTTTTGGGCACTCTTTTCTCTGCATGAACCCCGTCAAGTATCCCCTTGCTATTGGGTAGTGCTCTAACTTGGCGTGGTACTGTTTGGTCACTAACCGTGGCAAATTATATCTTGTGTCAAATTTGGCAATGTAATATTATCTTATTTATAAAGTCTAGAAAGAAAACTCAACATAGAGGGAGAGGACATCTTTAATTTGGACACAAAATAAGTAATTTTGTAACTAATATGCAGTGAGAAACTCTTGTGAAAGGCCAAAAGATGGCATGTTGTTACTCCATATTTCATCTAATGGGATTGGAAAAAGGCCAAGCTCAATTTTCCATATATTTTTATTATATATCATTAGCATGGCCACTTAAATATTGAAAAGAGGGGGATATTAATTACTTACTATTAATTTCTTAGTTGTGGAACTTGTAGCACGTAATACTTGTTTAGATTAATTTCGTCATGGACAAAATTTTCTTTCAAATTGAGTTAGAGAATTTTTTAATGTCGTTGGTTGATCGTATATTTCATTATAGTTCTATGATTCAGAGTATCATTTCCTATTTGAACCCTTTGAATTCCATATTCGAAGTTGCGATATGATCTATTCATTAAAAAGAATCGATATATTCAATACATTTATTATGTACCCACATGTGTTATATTGAATTTGAATTAGATTTCGGATCAATCCATATTAATTGACTGCCTTCATTATGTTATTACTAGCAAATATCACTATTTTTGTTTTTTAATATTCCAAATCATTCCCGCAGGAGGTTCAAACTCATTCTTTTTTCTTTTTTTTTTCCTGATCCTTCTATAAAAGGATTCATTCTCTTCATAAAAAATAGGAGCTTTTTTTTTTTTTTTTTTTTTTTTTTTTTTCCCCGAATTGACATATATATTTAGAGCATGTGATTCTCATATGCATTTTTTCTTCAATCCAATTTGGAAGAAACTATCTTTTATTTAGGAGTAATACTATATATAACATTTTTCTCTCCCAAATATTTCACATTGTTGGCGTAGTGGTCCTAATTAACCCTTTTTTTTTTTTAGCAATGATTAATCCAAAAGTTAATTAGGATTATCACGTCAACATTACGAAATAATTACTCTTTATTTATTATTAACTTAAGGTAAATCGAATTAGAAGAATGAGGGATCGATTTGATTACAAACCCATAATTAGAATGGCTATATATATATATATATTAATCTACTTTTGTGTTTTAGCATGGTAAGATTGATGATTGAGTTTAGGCAAAAAAAAATGTCAAAGAATTGTATAGTGTTCCGTATTTTGGTGGGTTGTAATCTAAAAGGCCAAGTTCGTTTTTCCCTGACCTTTTCGTCGTTTTTGAAGGAGTCAAACTTATTTTTGTTAACTGTTTTGACATGCTATTTCTTCTTTGAATTTTCAAAGGAATAGTTGTAATTAACATTCCGGATAACGCCCTTGATGAATGCCAGAGAATGTGCTCTGATTACTGTTTACCACCGAATTAGAAGGTCAAGCTATTCAAAAAAAATAAGAAGAAAAGAAGGTCAGGCTCAACGGGAAAGGATATATATGGCAGACTGTGGATGACATGATAAGTGCAGTTTATATGGCACGGCAAATCTGGTTATTTGTACGCGTGGCCTAATTTTATAGGTAATGACGTGGTTAGTTGTACACGTGGAAAAAAAAAGATGTGGCTACAAATTCACATCTAACTTTTTTTTTTTTTTTTTAAATTAATTATTAAATCTGTTATGGTTAATTTTAAGGAAAAGCTGTTAGAGTTGGATAGAAGTTTGACATAAATCGAAAAAAAAAGAAGCATTTCTCGGTGTCAAAATAGCCATTAATTAGTATTTTTAACGAAAAATGAAGGAAAATAGTAAATTGAAAAATATGTAAAGCCCATGTAGCATAATTCACAATTTTGAAAACTCCAATAACTATTTGATAAAATTTCACACGGCACGTACTTAAATGATATTTAACCCAAAAACTAATTTACAGGTCAACAATAATAACGTGTGTGAATATATATATATATATATATATATATATAGGGTGTGTTTGGGATTGTAATTTCGTAGACAATAAGTGTGATTTTGAACCAAATCGTAGAACATAAACCATTTGAGAACTGTGTTTTTAAAAATTATGATTTGAAAACGTAGAAAATCTTTTTTTTCAAATCGCATGTAAGATGATGTTTTTTTGAAAACGCAGAATTTTAAAGACTAATTTGTGATTTTAAAAGCTAAACTGCGATTTTGCCAAACACTTAACTGCGTCTTTAAAAATCATTTTTTTCAAATCGCACTTTTTAAAATCACAAACTCAAACGGAACCTTAATGCCATTTGCCACAAACTTTGAGCCCATTTTTAGTTAGTAATGGAATTGATTAAGGCGAGTAACCAAACTAGTTTACGATGTTTAAAAGCTCAATTTATTCATCAATTTTTTCGTCATTATCCATTATTAATTCCTTACTTTTGTTCACCCAAATCTATTTTCTGTTGAGTTCGAGTCACCTTGCCGTCAAACTTCCACAATAGTTTATGAGATAGTTTTAACAGAAAAAAAAAAAAAAAGGTAAATAAAAATTCACATGGCGTTTAAATAAAAAAGATTGCAGTAGTTTTAGAGCAAAAATTAGGACCGACAAATTTTAATACGATTTGCAAATTCAATACGAATCAACTACAAAATTAATGGATTAGAGTCGAGGGGATTAACCCATTTAATTAAATAAGTCGGGTTATATTTGATCTATATAATTTTATATTTGTGTTTTGACACAATCTGAACTTGATACGCAATATTTAAGGCTAATAATTTTTAACACGACCTATAAACTTAACACGAAAATAATAAATTAAAGTTGAAGAGTCTAATATATTTAATTAAAAGAGTCAAATTATAATTAATTTATATAATCTTATATTCTTGTCTATATTGGCTAAAGCTATAGTGATGAGCTAATCTGGGAAGTACTCAATTCCTTGTGGAAAATGGATGGCCAAGTTGAGTTTGAAGTGAAGAATGCATTAAGGCCTGGCGTGAAGCCCAAGTTGAGATTGAGTTGATTGTAAGACCCGTGATGAATGAATGACGCCCTCATCATTTTCCTCTAAATCGTTTCTTTAATGGAGATATTTAGTGAGATGAGCCAATTGGTCTTCTCTTTCGTGAACCAAATCGTCCAAATCAATTTCCTCATAATTTTCTTTTGGATAAAGAGGGATGTACTATGAATGTTATTCTTGTTTCTTATCATTCCCCCCCTTGGACTATCTCAAATAATCTGCTTTATGTTTGATAATGGATTTTTATTTTTATTTTTATTTCTTTATTTTGTTAACGAAAGTATTTTAATATGACATAAATATGGAAACAAATTTTATGTTTTCAACAATATTTTATATTTTGAGTTGTTTGTGAATATTTTTAACCAAGAATAAAATAGAAAAAAAAAAACCCGACACCTGCTAACAAACATAATTTTGATATATTTTTACCATGAAAAGATTTACCAGTAGGGGAAGTGGCATCTTGATCACTTTTGAAAAAATGTATCCAAATTCTAAAAAGTGTCAATTTAAAGTATCTATATTTCAATTTCAACAATCTGTTAGAATTTTTCGTTAAACCCTATCAAAATTCCAAAATGCCCATGTGTGTTTTTTTTTTGAAAAAAATTATAAAATTTTTCAAAGGTTTTGACATGAATATTCTTGCAAATTCCGTTAAATTCTGACAAATACCTAAATCATAGCATTTTTTTTTCTTTTTTTCCCTAAAAAAAAGAGGGGTATTTTGAGAATTTTGACATGATTTAACGGAAAATTATAAGGGATAGTTGAAATTGAAAAAATTTGGAAGATAGATACCCTAAAATAATTCTTTTTATTGTTTAGGTAAATTTTTTCAAAAGCGGAGAAATATCAGAGTTAGTAGTGAAGTTTTCCCTAATAATAATAATAAAAAAATAGTAGTGTAATAGGTAGATGGACGTGCAGGGTGTTAGCGTGTGTTGGCAATTTGTGAGCAAGAAATGGGACGATCCAGGAATAGGATCCTCTCCATTTCAAATGAAATGAAGATAAACCAATAAATTATAAAATAATGGACAACATTGTTTAAAAAATTAAAATGACAATTTTACTATTGTTTTATAACTAACCGTTAAGCAGCTCCTCTCCATTTCATATGAAAAGTGGACGAAAGGAGCCATGTTTTCTGAGTCAGTCTCATTTCCTCATGATTTTCATCCAAAACGCCATCGTCCTTTCACATCCTCCCCCTTATCACTATTCTCCGGCTAACCGGCCGAGCTCATTTTGTGGCTCGCTGCAGCTATAATAAGCCCATTAGATTACTTGTTAGCTGTTTAATTTGAGAGAGTAATTCTTTGCTTAAAGGAATTGTTGTAATTAAATGTGGGGTATATGCTGTATTCTCCCACAAACTTGAACCCACTTTTCGTAAGTAATGGAATGATTAAGGTCTAAGGAACAATAACCAAAGGAACAAACAAGAAAAAGAAAACAAAAACAAGAACAATTAAGGAGGATTAACATCAATAATAGGACAACCATTACAAAGGACATAGACGCAATGAAAATGTTTTACTTTTGAAATAAAGCTGGCTCATCTTGCAAGATTGTGCGTAGGCCAACTGTAACATTTCAGTCTCACGTTAGAAAGATGATTAGCACACATAGAATTGGTGGATTACAAAAAAGTTCACGAGTGTAAAGTCTTACATTAGTTCTCTACCAAATGAGATTTGAGACTAAGCCTAATAAACGATTTTAGAAAACTCAAATTACAACTTAATTAGTCTTTTTGAAATTATATTACATGTGTGGTTAGCATCTTTCCTAGATTGTTGACCCCAACGAGGACATCAATAATTTAAGAGAGAAAGCATTGAAAAGATTAAAAGCCAACGAGCCTCCGAGATGGAAAGCCCCCATCACCAATCCAATGGAAAACCCGAGTTTCGGGAAGCAGAGACATCAATCAGCAAATCTCCTAAGCTCTCCTAGATTAATTTCTTACAAATTGACGTGACAGTTTACGTGACACTTAATACGTCAACCATTAAAATGTAAATTGCTACATGACATTTCATATTACACTTACCAAATTTGTAAATTGGTTTAGTAATTCACGTGACACTTATCATGTCAGTCTCGGATATGACACTTATTTTCATAAAATGTGGATTGTTACATTAATCTGTAAGATGGTTGTCATATTCCAAATATTATCTTTAAGATTAAAAAAAAAAAAAGATAGTGTAGAATAAGAATGTCCTAAAGCAATCTTGATGTTCTTATCTTGGAATTACACAATTTGTTATAGAAAATGGATGCCCATGATGAGATTGAATTCAAGAGTGCACCAAATCTCAGAATAACTCAAATTGTAATAGAAAATGGAAGCCCAAGTTGAGATTGAATTGATATAAAGACATATTGAATCCTTGCTTCTAAGAATTGGTTGTCTCTTTCGTGAACCAAATCAATTTTCTCATTATTATTATTATTATTGTTTATAACAGAGCCACGTACGTGCTACATATCAATGTTATTCTTGTTTCATATGATTTCCCCACTTGGACCATCACAAATAGTCCTCTTGTCCACGTCTCTGTTTCATTGCCTTTCTAAATAATAATAATAAAGTAAATACTAAAAAGAAAAGATTAAGATCTCCAAGGTATGTGTCACATGTTTTCTTCTAATTTGGTACAGAATATTTTACCCACTATCTCACGTTAATATCACAAGGACTTTACACACACACACACACACAAAAAAAAAAAAAAAAAGGAACTCTTAGTATAGGATAGATTTTTCTTCAACTGGGTTGGATGATTTTTATTTTTAAATTCAATCTATTAAATTAATATTTGTTCAAAATATATGTGATTTTTACATGTAAATTTTAATAAAGCACACGAAAATTACATACTTTTTTTTTTTTAAAGGGAAATCCATGAACTTTATAAAATCAATCAGAAAATACTTGCTCCACAAGTACAACATCCCTGATACACTCAGGACATATCCCCATCCCAAACATAATCTAAGGACTGGTTCACGGCCATCTTAGCTAAAACATGAGAGCATTCCTAGTAGCCTCATCAAAATAGTTTTTTAGCTATTTTGATGAGCCAATTTGATGAAAATCATGAAAAATCACTCCCAGCAGCCTCACCATTTTAACCAAAAAAATTTGATGATTGAAATTACTAACCAAATTAGATGAGGCATTTTGTTTCACCTTTCTCTCTCACATGATTAGCACACTTTTTTCCTTTTTTTCTCTCATTTTCTTCTCCCATCTCTCATCTCTCACACGATAATGTCCTTATTTCATGGATATAAATGATTTTTTGTAAAAAGATTATATAGAGAAAAAATAAATAAATATGAAAAAATTATTATTTAAATGGAATAGTGAATATTGACTAGTTAAAATGGTGAGGCTGCTGGGAGAATTTTAATAAAGTGGCTCACCATAATAGAAAAAAGTAATTTTTAGTTATTTTGGTGAGTAAAATTTGGTGAGGCTACTAGGAATGCTCTGAGTAGCTTTATTAGCTGATCTACTAACAAGCCAGACTGCATAACTATGGAAATGAAGGAGTTTTGTCCCGATATCATCAATCAAATGTCCATAGGAACTCTAGCATGGGCTCTCTTTATTCATAGCCGCCTTCAAACTCCACTTCAAAGAAGCCCATCTCACTACAAAAACTGACTGCCTGCCAAAGAGCCACAGCCTCTGCTACTGTCGGATCATGAACATGAGGAAATAAAAAATTACTTGCACTTTAAACACATGTCAGTTTAATAAATTGAGTTATAGAATGTTCTTTCAATTCATTGTTATATTGAGTTTAATACATTGTTATATATAGACGATATTAAACTTTAAGGTTCGATTTTCAGAAAGACAACGAAATAAATACACAATGGTATAGGCCCAGGTGATAGCCCATTAGACCACAAACAAAATACTCCCACTCAATTGGGTCTCAAGCCCTCAGCTAGACTATAATTGGGCTTGGGCTAGTGTGGTGGCCATAAATTTCCTTAAAAAAAAAAAAAATTGTTTCTCCTAAAAGTCTGTTTGAAACTTTGAATAATGGTATTTGAATTTTGAAAGAGTTTTTAGCGTTTGAGAAACGAAAATGACTTTTGAAAATTGGTGAAATGATAAATAATTACCACCCACTCAAGTAGTCTCTACATGAAAAATAAATAGAGGGCTTATCACGTAGCAAGTATTTGTGAGGCCACCCTATAAAATCTCCTATAAAAAGAGGCGTCTCCAAATACGTATAATCTTTCATTCAATTTTTTCTCATAGAATCATTTATTGATTTAAGCATCGAAGGCTCTTTCAGTATCCTGAAACTAGCAGTTTCTGATGACTTTATCCCTTATTTTACAAGAAAACCGTCACCAATTCGGCGTCCAAAAAGTTGTCCACCAAATATGCTTTAACAAAAATGTTGTCAAAAGGGTAACCCTTAGTAATCCTTCCTACTAAGAATATATTAATCAACTAAAATTGATGGAGGGTTAGCATGGGATTGGTTGATCCCCATGAAATTGAAGCTACTAATTTAGACCGTCGGTGGGTCAAACCAGACCCGCATGACATTTGAACCCAATCCTTTTCAACCTCCATTGACATGATTTGCGAGCTTGAACTTGCACTCAAGATATAAATATTAAGTACATATTATGGGATGTGTACATTGAGTTGGCTTAATGACTAATTGTCATTCCACTGTAATGATTCTATTTTGTATATAAAAAAAAAAAAAAAAGAATCGTCACATTTACAAAGGTTTGACTGATCTGGTCGATTTGGTTGAAGCCTGTGTTTAACTAATTTCAATTTTTTTTTTTGTTTGTTTGTCAAGCTTAATTAACAACCATTAACTGACTTAGGATGAAGCAGAATTCCCCTTGCACCACTTTTTTTAGTCTATATTTATTTAATTTGAGTATTTAAGTATTGATTAAATAAATAAATTTATTTATTTATTTATTATAAATTTAAACTTTTCGAATAAATTATGAGTTAACCCCAGAAGGTATATTCACTTAATAACCTCATTTTCCCTGCAAATGCATTTAGTAACTTCGGTCTAGTCTATTTTATTTTCCTTAAAATTTTATGTATCTCGTTTTTTCTTTTTCTCAAATGGTCTTTGTACTCATTATTTTGTACTATTTTTTGGGAATTTGGATTTTACAATGTGTACATGGTTTTCGAAAAGAGAAACTTAAATTATGAATAATTGTTATTGTTAAAACAGTTTCAAGTATGGTGGCACAAGCTTTAACAAAGTCCTTCTATTAATCTTGTAAAACAATAAATATCCGCAAAAGAACTTGACTAGGGGTGCCAGTTGGTCCTATTTCGATGCTTAAGTCAGTCTTTAGAGAGGATTTAGATCAACTCTTTTTAATCAATAAATTATCTGAAGAATACTTGGTGGCGTGTACCTATTTATAAGTATGACTTCAACTGTTTAATTCGGATAAAGTGGGAACTGATTCCCTGACTTCGAGATTTCTTCTCGGTCTACCCAGAATTCGGGCAGTCTAGGTATCTCGGGATTTGATGCTCTCGAGATAATTCTTATTTCTTATGAAATGCTTGATGAGCTTTGGCCTTTACTTCTTGATGGGCATCCGCTTTATTTATTGATGAGCCTTAACCTTAATCTCCTAATGTAACTGCTTTTTCAGGATTAATATAAGTAAATGATCCTGTAGGAAACAAATAAGCTTATTTATTAATTATTGAGAATATTTACCAACAGCTATTTTCATTTTACACCTTTTTTACATTTACTTTTTTTCATTATTATTTTTCCAATTTTTTTTATTATTCTTTTCTCATACGTTTCTTTGAAAACATTTTTTAAATTAAATTATAATAAATAAATAATAATAAAAAAAAAAACCATGCATAACGACAGTTATAACCATTAGGAATATTCTTGTGGACCAAACACTTTTCATGTTCTATGCTCTACAGTAAAAGCCACTTCCAAGATATTTGGGCACCTGCATTAATTCACACTCCACTCATTTCTTCTTATCTCCCTCATGGATTCACAGTGCCTGCCTTCATCTTCCTCTCTGCATCCCAAACTCCATAGAAATGCAAAAACAAGTCCATCATGGGCAAGAACTCATCTAAGGAACACAAGAATTCGCTACAAATCCAGGATGTATGATACATATAACTCCCTTCTCTTATTTCACTCATCAATTCTCTTCTCATCATCTCGATATCATATGATTGCTTCCACTTGTTCCCAGCAGCAGCTACTGCACTTGTTTCTGCCACCAGCCGCAAGAGCAAAGTTCACTATTTACTAGGAAAACTTCTGCTAAAAAGACGAAGAAATTTTTGTACAATCCAGAGAAGAACCTGCCAAGGTAGCCAAGAAGAAGGGAACCATAGCTGGAGCTGTTGCTCTCGTTATTGGCACCAGTATTGGTTCAGGAATACTTGCACTGCCACAGAAGGCTTCCCCTGCAGTACTCTCAAACTCCATTTCTCTCTTAATCATTTAAATTAATATTCTAACATTCATTTTCACTTGTGAGATTAAACTCTCCCTTAATAAGTAAAGCCAACACGTTGAACATTTAATTAAAATGAAGTTAAATGACGGAGATAAGGTTTGAACTCATAACCTTTGCTCAAATATCATGTTAAATCACTATTTATCTCAAAAGGTTAAGACGAGAGTAAAGGTAAACTTAATTATTTAAATTAATATTCTAACAATTAACGCCATTAACATTGCAGGGAATAGTTCCAGGTTCAATTTCACTGGTGATATGTTGGGCATTTCTCTTAATTGAAGCACTTCTGCTTGTGGAAATCAATGTGGCTCTGCGGAAAAAGAAGGGAAAGAGGGAGGAAGACAAAGACTTAGAGGTCATTTCTATCAGGACCATGGCCCAAGAGACTCTAGGAGACTGGGGTGGAACTCTTGCCACAGCCACCTATGTTTTCTTGGGCTACACTTCCATGATTGCATATAGTTCCAAGTCTGGAGAGATCCTTTTCCATTTGATCAATCTTCCAGCCTCTGTTTCAGGCTGCTTCTTCACTGCACTCTTCACCATGCTCATCGCCATCGGCGGGACACGTGCCACTGATCAAGTGAATCAATGGCTTACTACTTCGATGCTGGTATTTATTTGGTCTAATTTTTATTTGTTGCAATGTTCACATGTGTGTGTCTATATATATATTTTGTGTGTACCTTTTGAATTGTTGAATAATACCGATACAAATCTTGGATAGACTCACCATTGAAAGTCATGTGGAACACTTGGGATAAAAACATACTACTACACTCCCCAACTGACATTCACGGCGGCCCACTCTATCGACACTAACCTAATGGTAACCTTTTTTCTTTTGGCTGTTCCACTCACTTATCAGTATTCAGTCGCTTAATATTATGTCCATACATGCATAGTACTAAGACATTTTAATCCAGCCTATGACCCTATAGGTTGTCCCCTCCGTGACTCAACTACAAAGCCACAATCATACGATTCCATACTCGACGAGCTGTGTTCGATCCCATACTCGACGTGGTAGATAGCACTGATACCAAATAATACAAACTTTGAGTAGAACTCGCATTTGAAAACCGGCTTGCATGAAGCGGGTGCCCAACAACTTATATACGCATGATTAAGATTGTACTTAAAGCATTTGAGACACTTAAGGATTGTAACACCTACATGATACAATTGAGTCAGATATGGTCTTGGAAAATCTTAATAGTTTTGGAAGCTTCCATGTATATGGCTCATTTTCTTTGATCTAACATCCTCATTTTCCTGATACGCAGGTCTGCTTCTAGCAATTGAGGTGCTAGCAGTTGTCTATGGAGGGTGGTCGGGATTGGGGGAAGGTGGTGATTGGGGAAAAGTTCCAGCTGCAATTCCTGTTATGATTTTTTCTTTGGTATATCATGATCTGGCACCTGGTAAAGACAATCTTGTTGAAGTTTCACTTGGTTTAATTCAGCAAGGAAAAGAATGTTTGCCCGTTCATGATGCCCAATTTTACTGCAGTACTTTGTGCTTATTTGGGTGGTGATCTTACACGCATAAGGACTTCAGTTTTGCTTGGTAGTCTTGTTCCATTGCTGGCATTGCTTGTTTGGGATGCAGTAGCAATTGGACTCTCAGCCCAGGCTGACCAAGTTGTTGATCCTGTTGAATTGCTCATGAGGTAATCTCTGAAAAGTGTATTACCATCAAATAAACCTATTAATAGAACACAAATTTCATGCTACTGTTACTGAGAAGAGTTCATGTGTATAATTAAAACTCTAAAATTTAGTTCTAGTTTCTTGAAAAATGACTAAATCTAACTTTATAGTGGCTGGAGTTCAAGCTAGAAATGCCTAATTCCGCTTATGGGGGACAGTGAGAGTTTTCTTGGAAAGATGTAGGTCGGATGTCTTACATTACATTGTCTCTCTTTTTAGATGAGTAAGAACAAATACAAACAAACATCACAAATACAAAACACAGAAAATTACATAAATGAAAATATGAAAGACCAAAAAGAAAATCCAATCTTGACAGCAATCCAACCACAGCCCCATATGGGATCGTCAAAGGCGGAGAAGACGATTGGAAAAGATGCCAGCGAAGTTGGTTGTAGCGGTCCATAGTGGACTGTTTGGGTATCAATAAAGGATACCCTTTTTAACTTAGTTCATATCCAGCTTATGAGGAAGCTGGGGAGACTAAAAGGTAGATGTACATTGACAAAGAAGACAACATCTAGGACGGTGAGGTAGAAAGGATACCCTAAACATTACATGCATCTTACTCTGGAGATTTTAATATTATCCCTTGCCTGCCCTAGCTTTGTCTCATTGTTCTCTGCATTGAACTCTTGATTCGATTTATCACCAACATCAAGTAACCCAAGCTCAACTGTTCCCTCTGTTCAGGGTAAAATGGAGTGGGGTGTCAATTATGGTAGAGGCTTTCTCCCTTCTGGCGATTGGAACATCACTAATTGGCACGCTCCTGGGCTTCTCTGAATTCTTTAAGGAGCAACTTAACAACTTCTCATGGCAGTCTCCCTCGACAAAAAAATTACAGGTAGCTTTTATATAAGGAGCTCACTATTTGGTGATTTAAGTGAACTGGTTCTCCATTTCACATGTTACCACACCACCAATTCTTTATTCTTACATATGGTGCTTTAACTATAGCAGACACCAAACAATATTTTGGGGCTAAGAACATGGTGGGGAAGGAATAAAACTAGCTTCACAGCTATGGCAATGGTTGTCACTCCGTCTCTTTTTGTGTCAACTACTGTCCCAGATGCATTCTCAGCTGCCACTGACATTGCTGTAAGTAGAGGGAGTGGGGAATATCAGAAAGTAAAACTTAGACATGATGCCGGTTGTCTATAAGAATGTTTGGATATTTACTCTTCATGCTTTAATGTGGAATAGGGGGGCTACTGCATGACAATGCTTTATGGAGTTCTTCCACCAGCAATGGCATGGATGATGCTTAACAAAGAAGCTGAGGATACAGAACAAAAGGCATTTTCAAAAGCAAGGCCCGTACTCCTTGGAGTGGGACTATTTGCATGTGGTATAGTGGCAGAGCAAATTCTGCAGGATATCCTATTGTTCCGCTCCTAGAGAGATCAACTTTTGGCAAATGGTGCAAAACCTATCCTGCCTAAAGCACCATTAATTCTGCTTCCTCAAGAAAAAGTATCAAATTCCTTGCCAATTGTATCCATTCCTCAACATTGAATTCTATGAATTTAAAAAATGATTCTCTTCTCCATTTACTATTCGAGCAAACACTGGTTTTAGTGGCCAAAGCCATCACAAAATGTCACAACAATCACATCTATAAGCCAACATGCAAACTAGATGCATGCATGAGTTGCAAATAGCACATCTATAGCATTGAACACTGATATCAAATAGCACAAAGTGAATCATTTATTTTGTTGAAGGAACATAATTAACTAACAAAGGTTATATGTATGGGAGCCATAAATACAAACAATGTCACTGCCGCCAGAAGAATTCCAACTTTTATAGTAAAGTACTAGCAAAAGAGGGACTACCCAAGCAACCGCCAATCTTTTCAGGAATTTAGTTCTTCACAGTGGTCACATAATTTAGAAGCATCTGTACGACATCATAGGATATTCTTGCAGCCTCTGTCTTCAGGTGACGGATCTTTGCCTCTGTCTCTTGCTCAAGTCGCTTTACATTAGCACCTGAATCCCCACTGCTCTGTTTGATGTACACGAAGAAACTCCAATTATCACATTGATATCACTAAACACAGATCATAGATGCGTTAGAATTTCTGAAGTTCACCCACACATTGGTCAAAGGCGGTAAGCAACAAAAGAATCCAGCGTACAACAACATGAATTGGAGATTTATATTGGATCAAATTTAGAAGCAAAGAACTGAAATCACTGTTGAATTTGATGTAATATTACTCTCGTGTGAATGGATTTGCATCAACATCTTCTCTTACTTTATTGTAATACTTACCTCCGAAACCTTTCTCTGAAACTCAAGTTCTATCTGAGCACGAAACTCAGCAATCTCCTTCTCAGCTTCTTCTTTGGCCTGTTTTAATCTGGCCAATTTAGCTGGAGAAACAGAAAGAAAGGGGGGTATAATCAGTACATGCATCCAGCACTAAACCCGAACACACATCATCTTCCATGTTCATCCAAAAAAAAAAAAAAAAAGGTTTCAGCACAAAAGAATTAAAATTAAAACGTAATAGACATTTAACAATGTCAAATGTTGGTCTTATAGCATTTAAAGAGGAATAGAGAGATTTGAATTCAATTCCAAGCATGGGAAAGATGAGCAAGAGTGAACAAGAAGTGGTCAAGCCAGTAAATTATAAACATTATTGTCTATGAATTTACAGAATATGCAGCCAAATAGTGCTAATTTATGAAAAAGGATTTATATAGCCAATCTCAACTATTTAAGGTGAAGGTTGCATTGTATTGTTCACATTTGTGTAAATGCCCACCAGATCATGATAGCATATCTTACTCTAATGCCAATGCCAAAACATGGAAACCTCACAGAATTGACAATCTAATGCAAGACACTATTTGCCAATCTAACTCTAGAAGAAATCTTCCTCATGCAAAAATTAATATTTGAAAAGACTCATTGCCCCAATACAGAAAGAGGATATTCCTCCAAGACTCAGTTCTGAGATGCTTTGGAATATCCTGCCCACTCACAAACTCCCAGTTTGAACTCAGTCAGAGCCAGGTGAACATCATCACTACCTCGCCCTTCTCTGTCAGCAGCCCAATCTCCACTCTCTCCCATCAATTGCATAGCTAGAACATGTCAGTAATCCTGTACAGATGGACGCCCCCCCCCCCAAAGAAAAGGATTTTTTGGAATACTTTAAACCCTCTACACAACATTAACTCTTTTCTCCTGAGGAGAGATAAATTCAAGAACAGAGAAGCAACCAGCATAAATATACTTTCTTAACGACTGCATTCTTGACGCAACAATCTCAAAGAAACCTAAATATCAGGAGTCATAAAAGTACAAGCATATTATTATTTCATATGAAAAAGGAAACATTAGTTACCATTTCTGGCAGCATTGACAATGTGCTGAGCCTCTTGTTCAGCTCCCAGCAGTTGTTGAATTCCATTCTGTACCCTGTTAGATCCCATACCCGAGTTGCCAATGCAGCTGAACTGAAAATATAGATAGGATTATGCAACTAAAATTCATACTTGAGAATACAATAACAAGACGCTTCCACGGGATTACATCACCTTCAAAAATGAGGGCCAACTATTGGTGCCTCATATTCTTTTTAAAACATGTTAGGATTATCAATGCCTCATAATTGCATGCCTTCCAGAATTACATTACCCCCACCCCCCTCTCTCTTTCTATTAGGTCCAACATTGAGATAACAAACTATCATTTTGGAACAAGTGGCTCATAATCTCTCAAGCATAGAGAGTAATACCAAAACACTAGTATTGCAGTACGGTACAGGGTATTTTGGGGTTTTCCAAAATACATCCATAAAATTAGATTTTTCTTATAAGTATGTTATGATGTAACCTTAAATCATATACTAAAATATAGCCACACTCCTATGGATGTAGGCACATTGTCGAACCACGTAAATCTATGTCTTGATTTTCTCATGTTCTTTCTCTTTTCGATTCCATATTATTCATCATTATTGTGCACGGTAATATTATATCCAGAAATAATAAAATAATTTAGGCCCAATGAGTTAATCGAGATTATGTAAAAGTCAGAACCAGCATAACTAGTGAATCACCATCTTTAAAGAATCATAAAGTTCTTTTCCTAATCAGTAAAATGAAGAAGAAGAAAAAACCCAGAACAGATAAGCTGTAACAAGAAAAGAAAAATACAAAAGCAGCAGGAAATTATCAAAATGCTTGCAAGCCATTGAACTTGGAAGTATTCATTCAATATATAGAGGGGACAAAAAAACTGCATTAATTGGAATCGGAATGACATGACAAGACTAGCAAGGCCACTAAACATAATGTGATCTTCAGTAAAATTAGTTAAACCCTATCTCAAAAAAATTGAAAATTAGCCACAAACACAAGTAAACATGCATTCCTTCATAATTCCAAAAGGAGTTTTCATGTCTATAACAGACACCTTGTTTGTGCTCATATTGCCAACTTAAGAGAGAGAGAGAGAGAACTCACTAAATCAGCTTCAAATAGTTCCCGAGAGGAATCTCAAAATCTAACCATTCCAGAAGTTAAAGCTAACTACACGCTTTTAATGAGATTGACTTATTACTTATAAAAATAAAATAAAATAAAAGCTTTTCAAAAGCAAGATCCAGTCTGCAAATTCTGTGGCTACATCTTGTAAAACTTGAATCTGATCAAACAATCTTACACCAAATTCACCAATCTAACAGACATGGTCATCTTAAACACAACCTCATGATAAGAACATCTACAAAGAACCCAGTTTTAACATAACACATTTTACAAAAAAATATATTATCTAGCACATCCATATACAACAAAACCATCAAATCTGGGTCCAAAATTTACTATAGATACAATCCTGCAATACCCATTTAGTTTTTCTCCGACAAAAATGATATAAAAGTTTTCAAGTTTTTGTTTTTGTTTTTTTTCTTCTCAAAAGCCCATTTACTAAAGTGTCTGATCAGCATGAACATATTCTTTAATTCACATTATCTTAGATTCAACAACTGAAAATTCAGATCATGGGATCGGGAAAAAAAGAAGAAGAAGAACAAAACAAAAAAATAAACTTGTCAACCGTTAACCAAAGATCTAAGATTATAACAGTGATACACACAGAGTTAGAGAGAAACTGCAAGGAACAAGGGACAACATTGTAACAGACATCATAGATTCATAGAGAGAGCGGGAGACAGACATACCTTGAGAAACGATGGTTGGTCCAGATGCAAAAGAACTGGGACGTGTTAGAACTTATTTGATCCAACCGGACGGTAAACCACGTCAACGTAAACTATAGAACCTCGTCGTTTTGCCTTCCCAAAATCCATATTTACTTTTCTTTTCCTGTACTACGTCGTGTTTTTTTTTTTTCCCAAGTATTTTTTTGTAATTTTTAGTGGCGCCGTCGAAGGATGTGAAAGGGCATAAGGCCGTAAATCAACAAAGTTACATGAAAGTTCGTCCGATCAGACATACTTTTTGTAAATACGAAATTATATTTGATTATTTAATGATACATACTCATATAAAATTCGATTCGCTCGTTTAAAGTTTAGAAATATACTCGTATAAGGGCTCAGCTCGCTTATTAGCGCAGCTCGTGTGCATATATATACATATTAATTAATAAATATATGTATATATATTAATTATTAAAAATAACTTATATAGTATATTACTTATTTTATTTTATTTTTGATAAAAAATCGATGTTATTAATACTCAAACGGGAATATCCTAATCTGCCGGTACAATACTTTAAATATAGGAGGGGCACTCCTTTATTCATACTTTGTCTAACAATTGAGAAATCACACACTCGGCCAGAACATAAACCGCCTTATTCGCATTTTTCCAAACATACACAATATTCCCGGTGAGAAAGTGAGCCAAAAAGTAACATGTACTTATTAGTTATTAAGTAACAATAATTAATTGTAATTATATCTAGGGATAATTGCACCGTTGGTCCCTGTGGTATACCATAATTATTTTTCACTTCCTATGGTTTAAAAAGTTCACTGGAGGTCCTCGTGATATGCAATAATTACAAATCGATCCCTGGAGTCAAATTCTGTTAAAATTTTTAACAGATTCCGTCAAATGCCACGTCAGCGCCACGTGTCGTCATCTTATTGGTGACACGTGGCGCTGACATGTCTAATTTTAATAAAATAATATAAATTTATTAAAAAATAAATAAAAAATACTTATTTTTTTAAAAAAAAAAAAAAAAAGAAAAAAACAAAAATGGGAAAGGGGGTGGCCAGGCCACCCACAGCCCATGGGGGTGGCCGCGCGCCACCCCTAGAGGCCGCCGAGGGTGGCGCGCGGCCACCCCCAGTGGCCGGGGGTGGCCATCGGGCCACCCTTAGTAGATCTAGGGGTGGCCCGAAGGCCACCCCCTGGGCCTTGGGGGTGGCCGCGCGCCACCCCCTGCAGCCACTGGGGGTGGCGCGCGGCCACCCCTTTAGCTTTTTTTTTTTTGAATTTTTTTTGAATTTTTTTAATAAAAAAATAAGTATTTTTATTTATTTTTTAATAAATTTATATTTTTTATTACGATAGACACGTGTCGCCATCTTATTGGCGACACGTGGCGCTGACGTGGCATTTGACGGAATCTGTTAAAAATTTTAACAGAATTTGACGCCAGGGATCAATTTGTAATTATTGCATATCACGAGGACCTCCAGTGAACTTTTTAAACCATAGGGAGTGAAAAATAATTATGGTATACCACAGGGACCAACGGTGCAATTATCCCTTATATCTATAAGTATTTATATAATATATAATTTAATGATAAAATTTAATCAAATACCATCTAACTATTAAATTTCTAATAAATTATATTAGTTGACTCAGCATGTGGTATGAGTAATATAACTATTTATATGATATCAAAACACGCCCAACACTGAAAAGGAATTTAAATCAACGGTCTCAATTTTCAACAAAAGAAAAAGAAAAATAAAAAAGAAAGAAAGTTCAAATGGTCGAACATTTGAAACAAATAATAATCCCGGCAACCTCAAAGAATCGGTGTCCTGGCCGCCCTTCCAAACCGGCTTCTTCTTATATTAGAACGCCGTTTCTTGTACACCAGCCCTCCCAACAACAAAGCTCCTGCCCCGGCCAGCACTCCAATCGCTATTCCTGCCTTCTGTCGGCCATTCAGTCCTCCTGAAGAAACTTTCGCTTCGGGTACTGGTACCGGAGGCGGCGGAGCCCCTGCTGGCCCTTGATTGGCTGGTGGCGGAGGTGGCACAGGAGGAGAAACTATTGACGGGACATTTGGACCCGGTGCCGGGACAGGTGAGGCAGTGGAATTGGTGTTCAAGTCTGGGAAGAGAAACAGTAGTAGACTAGAAATGAAACAGAGTCTAAGCAGTCCTGCCATGATTGCATGCACGCAAGAAATTAACAAAACTTTTTGAGAACAGAGCTTTTTGAGAATATATATATGTGTATATTTATACTCCTGGAGAATCAGGTAATGCTAAAAGAAAGCAGCGGAGATTCCTATTGGCTATAGTTTGAACGTGCCAATAAAGTGGGAGAAACAGAGGTCAGAGGTTGGCATATATTAATATATATGGCCGTTTATTACGAGTCTTGGATCGTCTAGAGACTTGGGAAACAGCAAGGCTGCCGGCCGGCCGGCCCGTGTACGAATCATACTAGCCAGTAGCCAACGCTTTCTGTAGCTGAGAAGGACATTGGCATTGGCATCACACTCGCGTTTGTGAACAGACAAGCAGTACATATGTAGCTGGATGCGTTGCCCAACGCATCTCCACAACGCCATTGGCCGATCGAGCTACATGACATTGGCATTGGCATCACACTCGCGTTTGTGAACAGACAAGCAGTACATATGTAGCTGGATGCGTTGCCCAACGCATCTCCACAACGCCATTGGCCGATCGAGCTACATGACATTGGCATTGGCATCACACTCGCGTTTGTGAACAGACAAGCAGTACATATGTAGCTGGATGCGTTGCCCAACGCGCGCATCTCCACAACGCCATTGGCCGATCGAGCTACATGACATTGGCATTGGCATCACACTCGCGTTTGTGAACAGACAAGCAGTACATATGTAGCTGGATGCGTTGCCCAACGCATCTCCACAACGCCATTGGCCGATCGAGCTACATGACATTGGCATTGGCATCACACTCGCGTTTGTGAACAGACAAGCAGTACATATGTAGCATCACACTCGCGTTTGTGAACAGACAAGCAGTACGTATGTAGCTGGATGCGTTGCCCAACGCGCGCATCTCCACAACGCCATTGGCCGATCGAGCTACATGGTGGGCGATAGGCGCCGGTGGGGCAAACGTCTCTTTAATTTGCCCCACCTAAAATTTATCCTTTTAGCTCTAAAAAATAAGAAAAATAAAATTGCCCCTATTTATTATAGATATTAGAGGAAGAGATATGATTATGATACACCTCCTATACACCCGATTAAATATATTGGGAGAATAATGATTTTATTAAGCCCGATTAAATTCTAAATGAGCTCGTGTCGAGTTAGATTTAGTAACCTACATAGCGATACATCTTTGTTTAATAAAAAAAATTCAAATTATCATTCTAATGATAGCTACCAAACTTAAAGAACATGTCTACAAAAGGACCTTGTCAACTAATTAATCATAATTTTTCACAAAGACAATTTAAAAAAATATAGCGTCGTTTTAATCCCACAATGAAGAAATCATTTAGAGATTTTAGAATATGAAAACTCGTTTAGGACAACTGAATAAATGAATTCTACTAATTAAAAAATAAATTATAAGTTGCATTTATATGTTTTAAACGATAATTAAATTTTGTTGGATTATTCATTTATTTCGTTAGTTATATTCTTTAGTATTCTTTTTAATCAATTCTCGTTCAACTTTATCTTTTAATCTTGCTCTATGTGAACCAAAATTCTGGCTTCGTTATTGCACGTGTTGGACCACTTATTGTAGGGCCATTTATTGATCGAGAGAAAATGTTAAAATATAGTTCTCAAGGAGTAGCTCAATCGACTGGAAATCATGCATAATGAAGCGGCGGTCACTAATTCAAATCATACGTCCCCTCTTTTGTGTGGACATGTAAAAAAAAAAAAATGTTAAAATATTAACTATTGAGTAAATTCACAAATTTTTATTAGCTTAATTTTTTAAATAGATAATGATTAAATGGACTATATTAGTGACAATTGGACAAAGAATATTAAAAGAGTGATGCTATTTAGTGGACTCATGTGCAATTGATATACATGCAACTGGATAACATAAGAGTAAAAATCAGCTATTAAATTAGTACTAATAAAAAATAATAATAAAAATCTAGTGCTCATCCAATGACCTTTTTAACCCTTGTATATATATATACTTACGTCTATATCCGTTTGCAAGTACGTGGAATTATTTCATGGACCGACCAGAAGCTCGTATCCTGCCATTGATGGAACAACACAGAAGCTTGAGAATGAGAATGAAAATGGCTCATAAAGAAGACAATTTTCCAAGTAATTGACAGTCTAATCTTACTCATTGGGTATATGAACGTACAACTCCTCCAGTTAGTTCTTTCTTAATCAGATTCAAAATGTCTGAGACCTGGGAAAAGAACAGAACAATTAATTACCAATCAAAAATTAAAGTCACTACGTATCTGGATGATTAATTACCTGATAAAATTAAACAGTGAGCACAAGGATGATTAAGATAACTATATACAAATAATATGCCATTTTCTTATATTTAAATCATGGTATAGTGAAAGAATAAATAATTGAAGAGTAATGCATTTGAAAAATTAATCATTAGCTAAAATATATATATATATAAAAAAATAAAAAAAAAAATAAAAAAAAAAAAAAAACTTTTCAAGTTAGCCGTTTGAAATTAAAAAAAAAAAATAGAAAATAGAAAATCCATTTTTAGATGCTCTAATGGCGACACACAAGACCTGATAATGTTGTTACCTCAAAGTACTGCTGCAAAGCTGGGGAATAGTGATGCAGCGTTGTGTATATCTTCTCAAGTAGGCCTTGAAGCACATCCACTTGATCGCCAAGCAAATCTACCTATATCCCAACAAAGGAGGAGGAATTTTCAGGAAACATATGCATAATAACAGATCAACATCGACCTTTAGTACATCTATGTATAAGAAATCAAGTTGGCATATTAAAACCCCATTAAAAAAGACAAACTGGCCGGCAAATAATTCTAAATACTCATCTTTTATTCTAGTCTTGATGTGGCAGTGCTCATAAACCCTTGATTTTTTTTTATTTTTTCAATTTTTAACAAAAACCAATCTAATGACTGATGAATAATTGTTGTTACCGTTCACAATAATGATGAATAATACGGAATCAAAAAGAGAGAGAGAGCAAGAGAAAATCAAGACACGGGTTTACGTGATTCGGCAATGTGACTATGTTTACAAGAGTGTGATTATATTTCAGTATATGATTTATTTTAGCTTACATTATAACATACTTATAAAAAAAAAAACCCTAATTGTATGGACGTATTTTGGAAAACCCTAAAATTCCTCTGCTAACTTGTCGCTATACTAGTATTTTAATATTACTCTCTATGCCTTAGAGAATATGAGCCACTTTGTTTTAACAATACAGGCTTGTTTTCTATGTACCAACGTGTTTAAAGGATAAACACATAATATGTGAGGAACGTAATTGTAGTTCAGAACCTCAAGTTCAGCCTTGTGCAGATTGTGGCATCGCCTAACAAATGCCTTCCTGTAAAGCAATGCCTTATTTCTCTGCGAAGCAACAAGCTCAACAAGCGGATCTACATTGTACTTCACCTCTTCCAACCTATAAAGAGGTATCAATAGCAACCTAATTAGTCATACAAAGTACATCTAATGTTCGGAAAAAGCATGAATTCACGGCAAGTTTTTTCTAGGGCAAGTCCCCAAGTATCATTTTATTGGTCTTAAATGTGGTCACAGATGGTAAAGGACTAGATGCATGTGTTAAAGAAGTTTTATTCTCCTCAAGGTACGTATATTAGGAAAACCAGTAGGAAATGGAGTAGCTAGAAGAAACACAAGTAAGGTTTAAGCATGGCATAATGAATTTCGAACCAGGGACGGAGCCGGTATTTCTCATCCGGGATCAAAGAATGAATAAGGAGCCAAAAATATATATATTTAAGTATGTATGATCTCCAAGATGCAGTCAGAAACAGATCAGAAAATATCGATTTTTAGAAGATTTGTCATATGATCATTTACAATGATATAAATCATGAATATGTGAAGTACCTCAAAATGTTCATTCCTAATTTTTGGTGTACTACACGCTCAAAATTCACAAGCACTTGCAGTAACACTGGGAGAGGTGAGAAGACAGAATCAGATGCATCTAATTGCCCCTCTTCATTATCTTTTGGTAGGAGAAAGGAGGGGCCTCCAACATGTGCATGAAACTTTTCTAAATCACCAACTGTTATGCCTAAACTACATCCCAACTCGCCTAATAGTTCCTTACTCCTCACCAACTGGTGCAAGGCCTTCTCTAGCTTGCCACTTACTGAACTGAGATCATGTTCCTCACCAATTAACATCTCCTGCTCTTCCATCTCTTCACTTTTCAAGCCCGCAAGCTCAAGGTTTTCTGTTTGTTCCTCCTCCTCCTCCTGAAAACATTGTGACCGAGAATCTGGTATCTGAGTTAAATTCTCCTCCCCGCTGACCATTGGACCATTATATGTCGTGTTAGCAGAGAGCATGTCTCCTATTATATTATTGTGATCATCCCTGATATATTGACAATCTGATGATTCAAAGTCATGATCCTTCAATGCCTCTCTAAAGACAATGAAATATATCTCTTCTCTTATCTGGGCCTCAATTTTGTTGCTTTCAAACCTCTCATTCCACTGTATAATCGTTTCTCTGAAAAAACCTTTCTCTATACCCTCACGTATCAGGCACTCTAAATCATAATTATATAATTCAATGAAAAATTCCTTCATCAAACCTTTGAGAAGGGTAACATAGGTCTCCTCTATTATCATGGTTTGCAAATTCGCGTCTTCTTTTTCTTGTTTTAGCATCCTTATTATCTCATTTGGTTCTTCCTCTTGATCATTTACTGCATAAGAAACTGAAACCTTATCAATCTTCTCCCAGACATCTGCCAAAGTGTCACTCTCTTGGATAGTACTCATTAAGCCTTTAATTAATATACAGATGGTATCTTTCTCTATAGACCATCTCCATTGCTGCTCTATTGGCCCCATTTCAGACAAAAAAATAGCCTTTTGCATCTTTTCAAAAGCAAGATCTAAAGTTTCCTTCAACATGTCTATGTCCAACCCCATCTGTTCAATCTTTTTGTTGTCAATGCCTCTGTTTCTTTCTTCATCAGGCCCAAGTTTCTGTTTGATATTCCACACCTGTTGATCCACTGAATTCTTCAGTTCACAAAACTCACCATCTCTATCTTCAAACTCCTCAATCCCCTCGCTCTTTCTTCTTTCAATCTCAAGATCAGCACGCAAGGCAACCACTTCTCTTTCTTTCACCTCCAAAGCTTGCCTAAGCTTCATTTCATTCTCTACTCTTTCTGTTAACTCCCTGTCCTTGTCTGAAATAGCCAGCTCCGATTCATTTAAACGTCCTTGAAGGCGGTCTCTAATCTCTTTCAAGTCTGCGAGTACCTCCTCGTGATTGCTCTCAAGAAGGCAGCTATCTGTCTCTTCTTGAACAAACTTGAGACACCCTTCTAACTGCATTACCGCCAACTCATAGAACTTTGACATCTCATTCAAGCGCTCGACAATTCCTTCTTTGGATTTTACTTTCTCGTGTGCTTTGTCCATTGCTTGGTGCACAATCAACATCATGGTCGAATCGGTTATAGAAACTCTGCATCGACCGTCCATCCCACCAAAGAACTCATCCATTTTGCCAAGAAAACAATTTAATAATACTATGAAAGAGAAGGTCAGATTCTCCTGGGAATAAAAGAAAACAAATATTGGCATGAACAAAGCAAGCAGAGAGAGAATGTTGAGCTTAATTGGTAGAATTTTTCAATGTGACAACTTTGGAAAGTCAATGAAAATAATGGGTATATGGATCTCTCTTTTCTCGTCTGTTCCTTTAGAAGTGGATGGTTTAATTGACCTATTCTTCAGAACGAGAATTAAAAAAAGAAAAAAAAAAAAAAAAAAAAAAAAGGAGCTGACCTATTTTAGATTTTTATTTTTTTAATTATTATTATTATTATTTTCTTTTTCTTTTTATTTTCTCTATTCAACTTGCAAAAGCCAAAGAGGAAGATTACTACAGAAGGAAAACAAACAAAGGGATGGGCATCCCAAGAATAATCCCAAACAACCATAACAATATAGAAAACCATAGAAACTATTTCGAGAAGTGCTACACATTTTAAATTTTTTTTCTAAAATTTGGTTACGAAATGATATGTCACAATCTCATGTGATTTATCATTTTAGGAAATGTGTCATCATCTCATGGGATGATGACACATCATTTAGGAACCACTTTTTGGGATAAAAATTTGGGAAGTAGAGCATTTTCCATTAGAAATGGGCCAAATGAACGGTTCGGTCCATTGGATTGGTTGCTGAAATTGGTGGCTTGAATAAGCAAAACTGTCATCACAACACTTACGACAGAACCAAAAAGGAGAACCACAAATGAGAAATAAGCATGAAGATGGTGGGATTAAATCAAACGAAGAGAAGCACAATCTTAGCATCCGATGAAGAAGCAACCTAGCAAAGGATGCTTGGTAGACCAAAAAAAAAGCTACAATTAGATTTGGGAATCTCCATAGGCAAAAAAGAAGTTTTAATTACATAGATCCGATATGAGAGAGGCGAGAAAGTCATAGATGTTACATTATCCTCTCTCTTTCTCTCTCTCTCATATCCGATACGGGAGAGGTAAGAAAGTCATAGATGTTACATTGTCCCCTCTCTCTCTCTCTCTCGTTTTGAAAGTTAGGATCCGTTTGGGTTTACGATTTCAAAAAGTGCGATTTAAAAAAATGATTTTTAAAAACGCAATTAAGCATTTGGCAAAATCGTAGTTTGACATTTAAAATCGCAGATTAGCCTTTTAAAATACTGTGTTTTCAAAAAAGCACGAAATTGCCTGTGATTTGAATAAGCATTTTTCTGCGTTTTCAAATCGCAATTTTTTTTTCTTCATTTTCTGCGATTTGGTTTAAAATCGCACATTTTCTCTACGAAATCGCAATCCCAAACGCACTCTTAGAGACCCTCATTTTTTTATTGAAGAAAAAAAAATGGTATTTTTATCATTTTCAAGGTATCTGTTAAGATTTAAATATAAATCCTAACAAAATGGAGGACATTGCATCAGAAGTTCGATGGTTACAATTTAGAGTTTTTTTAACTTTATGGGGTAGTTTCAAAACAAGTGGAAGTTCATGATGAGGTTTTGTGAAATGTTCCCTAATATTAATGAGACATATGAAACACGTGTCAATTGTTGATTGGTTTGACAAAACACACCGTTAAAATATTAGGCGGAAGTACTATCGGCATTTATTGGATATATACAAGTACCATATGTGATAGTTTTTAAAATCGAGAAGTCCATTTGATTTTGAGTTAAACCGCAAATAGATCAAGATCTTTTCAAATTATTTGTCCAAATTTAAGAGAATTCAGGCAAGTGATTGTGAGAGACAACTTATGGAGCCCATATGACCAATAAAAAAATAAAGATGCCTAACCACTTATCCATTTAGATAGATTTCATAAGTAGTCTTTCACAATCACATGCTCAAATTCTCTCAAATTCAGAGTGCGTTTGGGATTGCGATTTCAATAAGTGTGATTTTAAAAACGCAATTTTTAAAATCGCACTTAGCGTTTGGTAATATTGATTAAAAAATGTTTTTTCTGCCAATTAAGTGTTTGGATAATATTAATATAAAAGTGCAATTTCATAAGCAAATTAATCATATAGACATTTGTTTATAATAGTCAAATAACCAACATGAAGGAGCCAATAGAGATATGGTTGGAAGCACAATTATGACAAAAGCTTTGATTAGCAAAGCGGCCGGGGTGTTTCCTCTATTCCTAGCCCGGGCCTCCATTCAAGAACTAAGGAAGCAAATAAATTAAGTTACAGTGACATTTGATTTCCACAAGGAGAGGTTCAAGAAAACAGTTCATCAAGATAATGTCAAAAGAAAGAAGATGAAAGAGATTTCAACCCTCTTTATCTGAAATTCTAAGTCTTAAAAAGATACCACCATCTTCTTCTTTTTTTCCTTTGATACTTATGTCAACATGACGACGTGTTCATCTTCCGAATGTTCATTATATACTTTTTCTTGAGATAAAGATTTCAAATAGGCATTGAATGAAAAATAGAAGAATAAACCATCAATGTAAGCCAATACCATCTATCAAATTTTTTAAAATTGTACTGTTACTGTTTAGTTAACAGTGATACTTTCAGTAAACAGTGATGTATTATTGTTTAGTGATCTATTAAAATCCGTGAATATTTTTTTAAAAAAAAATTAAAGACCACATCTTAGCGCAACTTCAGAAAAAGTATTGTACATATTATTGAACAGTAATCTATTAAACTATTAAAATCTGTAATAGTTTAAATGATTGTAATAAATAAATAAATAAAATAAAGTGTTGGATCAAATGATTTTAAAAAATAAATAAATAAAATAACTACTTTTGTAGTTTCAACAAAAAATACATATTATAGTTCAGTAAACAGGCGATCACTTTCTCAAACCAAAAAAAAACAGTCGAACAGTGATCTATTAAAATTCATGATTTTATAAATAAAATAAAAAATAAAAAATCATAGCATGGAAGAAATGCGAGAGAGAGAGAGAGAGAGAGAGAGAGAGAGAAATCAATGCCCAGAAGCTATTCCTTCACTGGTTGTGGCTAAAACTAATTACCTCCTCCTCCTCCTTACACTTTGTTTTCGTGATGTGTTTTTTAGGCCTGGTTTATAATCTGTGAAATTTTGGTTCTTGTCCCTTTTCGGTGGTAGAAACTAAAAACCATTTTTGCTAAAATAGCATAAGAGACTCACAAAATACAAAAGGCTGAAAAAAGGAGGAGGACAAGCAAGCCATAAGAAGGAACAAAATATAAAACCTTCTTTGTTAATGTTGTTTGGTGCATGGACGTCTGGTCCTTCTGATCACGACTAGTGAGGGTCTCTTTGCATGTCGATTGTGAGCCCTCAGTGATTCTTCCAGAGTAAAAACAGAGAGGAAGAAGAAAGAGCGAGAAAGTCAGGGAGGTGCCGAAATGACGACGTCGGACATGTTTTGAGAGAGAACGAGGCAGGAATTTCAAAGCGTAATGAGAGGGGTATTTTTGGGCTTTTGGGGTAAAAAAGTCACGTTGTGCACGTGATTCCGTTTCCATCCACTTAGACAGTACAAACTAACGGATGAGGCCAAAAAACAAGCAATTGGTAGTTTCGGGACTGAATTGCAAACACTGGTAGTTCGGGAGACCATCCGAATAATGGGTGATAGTTTGGAAGGTTTTTTTGTATTTAACCTTTAAAAAAAATAAAAAATTGTATTGTTACTGTTTAGTTAACAATGATACTTTCAGTAAACAGTGATGTATCACTGTTCAGTGATCTATTAAAATCCGTGAATTTTTTTTAAAAAAAAATTAAAGGCCACATCTCAGCGCAACTTCAGAAAAAGTATTATACTTATTATTGAACAGTAATCTATTAAACTATTAAAATCTGTAATAGTTTAAATGATTTTAAAAAATAAATAAATAAAATAAAGTGTTGGATCAAATGATTTTAAAAAATAAATAAATAAAATAACTACTCCGTGTAGTTTCAACAAAAAATACATATTATAGTTCAGTAAACAGGCGATCACTTTCTCAAAAAAAAAAAAAAAACAGTCGAACAGTGATCTATTAAAATTCATGATTTTATAAATAAATTAAAAATTAAAAATCTGTACAATTTCACCAAAAAAATATCTATTACTATTTAGTGAATAGTGATGGATCACTGTCACAAACAGTAATCTATTAAAATCCTTGAATAATTAAAAAAAATAGTCGTTTAAAAAAATAAATAAAAGTCACAGCCGAAAAAAATTATTGTACTCATGAATCACTGTTCAATGAACAGTAATCTATTATAAACCAAATAAATCGTGCGCCGCAGCCTGCGGTGGGTAAAAAATTACATGTGTGCCCCTCAGACACATTTAATTTGTTGTAATGGTTAAAATTTAAATAAATCATAACGGTAATTATTTATTTTATTGTAATAGTTGGAATTTAAATAATTATCATAACGGTAATTATTTAATATAAATATTGAATATGATTTATTCCACATTAAGTTATATGAAATCAAAACAGTTTTTTTTTTTTTCTTTCTTGATTTATTCTCCTTGATGGGAGGAGAATAATCAGTTATCCAATTAATAACGAGGGTTCCTAGCCTACCTATATAAAGAGTCATGTGTATCCATCTATCGACACACTGATAGGCATAGGTCAGAAGAACTCTCTAAATTTTGTCTTTTTTCAAAATTCTTAGTGTTGCAGAAAATTTTCTTCATTCTTCATATCGCTTGAACAAAGATATGGCTGGAGGTATTTATAATTCTGATGCTTATTTAATTTAATAGCATTTTATTTTTATATATTATGCTTACACAGTGATCAATCAAACACTTTTTTTTTTAATTGAATATGGGAAAAGGGTTACAAGGTTTGATATTTTCCGCTTCTTATCCTAATGGAAGAGAAAATAGAAGATCATATGAGATTGCTAAATAATGTGCTAGAAAATTAGCATTACGAGATACTTTCAAAACATTTCAGCTATGAAAGAAAATAAAACTAAACTAATATCTGAAATGCAAGTAGCAAAAGACCAAGAAGAGAAAAGAGGAGGATTGTTGATAGCAAGAATAACAAGTAAAGCATCTCCCTTTGAAAATAAATTCCCACAACTAGAAAATGCAGCCAACTGAAAAGTCAAAAGAGTAGCAGAAGCTTATCCAAAAAGTGCATCAGAATAAGTCAGCTTTTGATCGATCAAACATTGATTATCAAGTACCGTGCCCTGCAGTGTACATCTCTATTACCTGTCTATTCAATTTAAACATTTACACAACTATTAAAAAAAAAACAAAAAAAACCTTTCACGCGTGGTCTAACGTTCACTGTCTTTTTATCTTTCTTTTTCAACGTACGTATAAGGATATCAAAGCACATACCAACAACCTTCTAGCTTCTACCCTTCTTTCAGTTCTTTGTCAACATATATCTATGAAGTTTATGACTACCGTTCTGACTTCTACCCTTCTTTCTCAACATATATCAATTCATTTTTATTTGTTTAAACAAAACCACACAAACAACAAGAGAATGCAAGACTTTGAAAAAGCAGTATCACCGATCATAAGGTAAGATACTTACCTGAGATTTGGAGGCAAGATGCAACAGGAGCAAGTCTGTAGCAGGCCAATGCCGGGGAGAAAGAAGAGAGGCAAAGAGAGACCAAGAAAAAGAAGAAAAAACAAGGGTTTTAATATATTTTAGGTGGGTAATCTTGAAATTTTTTTCCTTTTCGCTAAAATTTTTGGTAACTATCGCACTAAATAATTGCTATGCGAAATCGTGGTTTTGGATTAAATTCTCACTTTTTCAATTAAGCACCTACTATCTTGCTGCCAAAAATCGTGGTTTTTTTCACGATTTTAGAAAATGCAATTTTAAATCGCAATCTCCAAACGCCCCGCGATTTGTGATTTCCTTTAAAATCGCAAATTATTTATGCAAATAAGTAGTTCCGAACTGGCACTCAGACAAATAATTAGAAAGAATCCTAACACACCACAGGTTATATCTCAAAAGTATTTAACCCTTAAATGAAATCTTAAGGATAAATTCTCTTTATTTCACTTAACTTTGAAAATAAAATCTTAATCATAAATCCTCTTCGTTTCACTTAACTTGAAAGGATCTATTCCCAACACAATTAATTACTCTCTGACTATATGAATGGGACAAAAATTTCTTACAAACTGGTTTGTAGGAAATTTCCTTCAACCCACATATAAAAAGGACATGTGTCCTTTAAACATGTTTTTTTATTAATACTATTAAAAAAGCATGTAAGAAGCATATGTTATTTAAATAACATGTGCTTCTTACATGCCAAGAGACACATGTCAATTTTATATATGAGTTGTAGGAAATATCTGTCCATATGAATAAACTGTAGATGCAAATCATTATAGCCATGAAATTAATAATCTCACCTAACCTTAAAGGGATGATGCCCTAAGAATCTTTCCTTTCAGTTCCAAATCTATCAAAAAATTGGGTTTACGCCTTTCTAAATTCTAGGTATATGTCTCAGTCCACTGAATTTCACTGAGATGGGAAGTTGTGTACCAAATATAATAAGAGAAATGATTCATACACTCATTTTTCATAACAGTCCCACAACAAGTTGACGTGGCTCGCAATATTTTATTATTTTTTTACAAAAAGAAATAAAAACAAAACAAAATAATAATAAAATATTACCAACCACATCAGCTTGTTATGAAGCTATTGTAAGAAATAAGTGTAAGGATCATTTCTCATGTAATAATAATAGGATGAATTTTGCTTTTTCCTCGACAAAAACTGACACAGTTGCCATGCTTTAATATTCACCCATTTATTCTTCAAAAAAAAATATATATATATATTCACCCATTTTAGACAGATAACCCATTAACGGATATATTATTATAAACTGACAACTTGCAGCCACTACGCAAGCTCTCATTGGTTGCTAGTATTGCCATGTGTACAGACTTAAAACGTCATCGCTGACTATTTTATAAGATTCGGGCCACCGTCTCCAGCGGCGCGTGTGACCCGGCTCCTAAGCCATTCCAACATGTCCCCGAAAACCAGCTCAACGTTCTCGTCGGGCTCGCCAATCAACTGGTGCCACATACCGGGGTAGATCTTGAGCGTCTTATCCTTACTCGCGGCGCGTCCGTACAGCTCCTCGACGCAAGCCGGGTCGCATATAACGTCGTCGCCACCGTGAACGATCAGCAAAGGCACCTCCACCTCCTCGAATCTTCCCTGCAGCTCGCTGCATATCCTCAGAAGCTCAAGCGCCGTGGCCGCACGAGGCCTTGCCACCGTCCTACGTGGGCTCGCCAACGCCAGCTTCCGCTTCCGCTCCTCCTTGAACGAGACCTCCGGTATGGACCCCCGCGTGGGCACGACGCGCCACGTGGGGACCAATGCTGCTACTAGGAAGAGGAAGTGCTCCAGCGGCCAGGGCGGTTTGAACTTGGCACTGACCCCGCACATGGCACCGTTGAGGATGAGGCCGTCCCAGGCGCGCCCCACGCGTTCCTTGCGGAGGGTGATGAGGAGAGCGATCGCGCCGCCGAGGGACTCGGAATACAAGAATGAGGGCAGAGACGGCGCGTGGCGCGCACGGAAGTTGTCGAAGAAGGAGATACAGTCGTCGACGACGGGGTTGATGTCGGGGATGTGAGCGACGAGGCCGTCGGAGAAGCCGTGGCCCTGGTGGTCGATGGCGCAGGTGGCGAAGCCGGCTTTGGCGAAAAAAACGGCGGTGAGCTGAATCAACCAGCTGGACTCGCCGGTGAAGCCGTGGACAACGGCTAGGATTCCGATGGGCTGGGTCGGGGGGAGCGGGGTCCACCACTGGGTGAAGAGCCTGAGGCCCCTGGCGTTGGTGATGTACTCGAAGCCGTGGCTGACCTTGTGGCGCGCGTAGAACTCGTCGGCCGTCAGCGAGCCGAATGGGCTATCCTCGCTCGCCTCTGCCACTGGGTGCGCCATTCTCACTCGGTATTGGGGTTCACTGTTAGAGCGTCGAACTACTTAATTGCTCCCCTTGGAGGTGACGGTTATCCACCCCGTGCTTTGTTTTCATGGACAGATCTAGACCGTATATCTGTATCATTTATTATCTTATTATCTCTATCCCGCAGAAGAGACACGATGTCGTTTTCGTGGTATACAATAATACAAACTACTATAAATGCCACCATAAATTTACAAGGCATTGAAGTTGTTTTAATGAAGGCAGCAGGAGCTTGTTGGCACTCCGACCTAACCCTGCCCTTGCTTTTATCATGATTCCTGAGGGGGGTTCGTATCGGCTCACTACAAAAAAAAAAAAAAAGTTATACATTCGTGTTAGAATTGTAATTGGTGCACAATACGGTTGCACAACACATGCACAACATAAAACACATGTGGTGAGATTCTTGTGCCACCACATGAATTCCGCCCTCACGTTTTTTGTGTTGTGCATGTGTCACACCATATGGATTTCATCTTATGTGTCTTGTGTTGTGCATGTGATGTGCAAAAATTTTTCCCTTTATATTATGGGTAATACTGGAGAGAAGGAAAATTTCCGGATTTCATCCGGAAATAAATAATTACAAGAATGCCACTGTACAGCCAAATTTCCGAATGAAATCCAGAATTTTTCCTTCTCCGTAGCACTGCTCTTATATTATATACTTTCATCTCACGTTGGCATTCACAAAAGGATAATAATTTTTTTACAACATCAAGACGCTGTGTTTGGAACCCATATGTGTAACTTCCATACATATAAGTCTTTCAATGCATAAACTTCACACTCAATGTATTTTGATGTAAACTTGATATAAACAGTAAACTAACCAAAAATGTTATCGAAGCGTTTTTGGCGATTTTACCGATTAAAAGTGTAATTTTAAAATCAAATTGTAGATAACGTGTTGTTGTGGGTCTACTTCATAAAAAAAGAAAAAAAAAATTGTTTGGAAGGTGTGAAAAAATCTGTATTTTCAAGTTTCAAGTAAAATGATGCATTTCTAAAAACATATTATTTTAAAAGGTTAAACTTCAATTTTACCAAACATTCAATTGTATATTTAAAATCGCATATTTTAAAATCGTTATTTTGAAATCACAATTCCATACAGATGCTTAAACGGAAACTTCATAAAAGACATTGTATGTTATAAATTATTAAATCCTGCAATTTTTCATTAATATATCAAATATGTTATAAATTATATAAGTATATTGTATGTTATAACTATATACGAAACAATATACATCTACATTTATGTTTCTCTAAGCAAAAATTTAAAAAATCAAATCAAATAAACTAAACTAAAAAAGAACAGAAACGGAACATAATTCCATGGTTTTGGCTTAAAAATAAAAAAAAATCAGAAAATAATGAGGAATATGTTATACTTACTAGAAGGTACCAATCATCAAGACACATAACAAATGTCTACTTTGGACCAAAAAGAAAAAAAAAAAAAAAAAATCCTGTTTATAATTAACATGCCTGTAACAAAACCTTAAACCTGTACAGAAGACGATTTGCTAATTTCCAATTTATACAATCTGTTATTTCCGGATAGATTGAACAACCAAATGCGCTGCCATATACTGCTTCACTTCTCATCTTCATCAATACAAGCTGAAAGAGGAAAAACTCTCATAAAATTACTAATTTCTTCTTACTAAAATAACCCACCTGCTATCAATGTATGCCATTTTCAAATCATTCAAATTCGATTTTCTTTGCCTTTAAAAGAACATCATTAAATCATCAGGAAGATGCTCAATGCTAAATTTCAAACATGCAAAGAAATACAAATTTATAGTTGCATAATCTGAAAGAAAACTGGTAACAAATAACAGAAGAACAGTTGGCATCAAATCAAATATATATAAAAAGAAAAGGGAAAACTAAATGCAAAAGCAATTGCGAAAAGCTTGATGACACTGGATTCAGCTTACAACGATCATTAAAAGTTTGGATTTTTAGAACAAACGACCAAGTCCTTCTATTTTTATGCTAACAGCACTTCCTCTTCCATTTTTACTCTCTCTCTATTCACCACTTTGACCCACAATTTTCAAGTCCCCCACTCACCAAAACCTCCACCACCTCAGAGAGATGCTCATCCAGGACCATGAGAGAACTCAAGCTACTCCATGTCCAGATCGTCCTCCATGGCCTAACTTTCTGCGCTGTTGACGACACAGGATGAGAAAATTGGGGATGGGTCCCGACGAGTTCACTTTAGTTAATTTTCTTTCTGTTTGTTCAAAAGGTTGTGATTTGGACATGGGAAGATGTCTGCATCTCTATTCTCTATATTGGCTTGAACTAATATGGTAGTAACGTAGTTTGGTGGGATTTTACTGCACTAGCTTCTTGTGTATCTATAATGTCTAATGCGAGTGGCTGGCTCTTGTAATCTGGACGTGTTTCGAACTCGTACTGGTTGATTGATCCTACCTTCCCTGGTAGATACTTGATTTTATAAGCCCTTAAAATCAAATTGGATGGCTTCAGATTATGTACCAAAAAATTGAAAGAGATACATAGATTCTTTCTCCAGACGGGAAACTACTGTGTTAATAACATAATCAGTTTGGAAAACTGGAAGTAATCCAAATCTGATGACACTAAACCAGTTCCAGGAAATCCATGAATCTCCAACGAATCAAAATTATCCACCATATAAACAGCAAAAGTCAATGCAATAAGACAGAGAAAGATGGCCAACATTTTGACTGTTGCTTCCACTGGTAACATTAAACAGTTAAAATATGGGCTCATTAAGCTCAAGCCAACTCAAATTAGTTTTGTTAAGAGGTAAGGATTCACTACCAATCCATTCAAGCTATTGGGGTATTCCTCAACATATAATATCACCAAACTATGAAACTATTTACAGAGAGACAGAAAGAACAAGATAGTCAATAATATCCTCACGTCTAATTCCAAAGAAAGAACACAAAAAAGGGGGGGGGGTTGCTCATTAGCATCAACAATAATATGTTTGTTCATAAATAACTACATTAATAATAAACAAAACCTTGTTTGTCTTGAATTCCAATCCTATCCACGGCGTTGGGAAACTGGATAATTATCTGGAAAATCACAACACTGACAGAAATTTACTCTGGAAAGACACGATGCTGCACAGATGATATACTACACCAACTCAAGAGCTTTAGAAGTTTAAATTTCCATCCGCTTCTTTTCAAGCTCTGGAGGCAATTAACTCTTCTACCATGATATTCATTTCTGAGCCAATTCTTGTGTCTGGCAAGCGGTTCTATACTACTTGTCATTCATAAATACTTCTAAGGTAAACTGGAAAAGGTTGATTCCACAACAATTTTTTAGCATCCTTGCGCTGTCAATTTTGATTTCAATGATTACAGCCAATATTAATTTACAAAACCCTTCATTCAGCTTCAAGCAACCATGCTCAACAAAGGCTCATCATATCAAGCTCATTTTTTCCACCAAGTTACAATTCGAAAGGAAAAGAAAAAGTCTTTAACTATTGAGAAAAGAGTTACAAGCACTCTGTATCTCGTTACAAGATGGTTTGTGTAAATTAAATTTATTGTTGTTAAGTTAGAAAAGACATCTAACGTGTGGGCCGAACCACCTTAATTCTATGGGTCACTCTTTCTTGTTCTCAACCCTTCCCTAGATCACGTGATCTTACAATAACCTTTAGGAAAGGACTAACAGTTAGTATTATACAAAGCTCAATATTCCCAACAAGATGATCAACCAATTCAGAATACCCACTAATCAACGACCGCATAAAATCAAAACCCACACGAAAAAACCTCAAACCAGCGCACAAATTAACACGAAACACAAGGAAACGCAAAAGGGATGGCGAGATTAAGTTACCTCCGCAGCAGAAACAGCAATAACAACACGAGAGAAGCATCACAATCTCCCTGAAAACCGCAAGTGCCCCACCACGATTCTCTGAATTGGGTGTCGAAGAGTCTCTTCCATTGGCAACCGGTTCTTTATTACCCAACAGTGTCTGATTGGTTGAAGGCTCGTGCTTTTCGCTTTTCATTCTATTGAGATTCCACTCGAGATTTCTCAGATAACCAAGCTTGAATGAGTCCCTGATCCTCATCGATGGCCATAGATGCATCTCTCTCTCTCTCTCGCGCGCGCGCTCTACTCTATGAAGTAATTAGCCGAAGAGGGGTCGTAAAGTCGGTAAAGTAGTAGAAGAAAAAATCTTTTTTTACTTTGTTACGTCGACCGTGTCAGATGTTAAAACATCCAGCGCCGACTCAATAGACACATATTGTAACAAAACATTCGACATGCTTTATTTTATTATGACGATTGCAGTCTTTGCAACACTATGACGCCGTAATATAATATTTCAACAGTTGTTTTTCTGAATTGTTGGTGATGATAATTGACATTCAATAATTTTGAATGGCTTCTGATTGGTTTTCAGTTGCCACAAAAAAAAAAAAATTAATAATAATATTTTTTTTTATACTAACCAAATAAAACAAACAAAAGAAAAACATTTTAAACTAAAAGATAATTTTCCTACTATTTTCCATGAAACAGATGCAAGCTTATACATGAATCCGATTCTCCAAATCCCAAAATAAGATACTTATATATATATATATATATACACACACTACAATTGCAGAGTACACATGGGAGGAGGGATTCAAAGCATAAGCGATGTTGGCACATTACAGAATGGCGAGAACATCTGGGTGCATGTGCAAAAGACCAAAACCCAGTGACGGAAACGGCAAGGGAATGCCTGCAGCAGAAGTGAAGGGCCTGTAAATTGGCGATGGCTGAGGATTCAAAAGAAAACGAACTGAAGAGAGAAGGAAGAAGAGAAGGGTAGTGATAGGTGCCATTCGATCTTCCCCTCGATCTCTTACCTAATAACAATTTGATTTCTTCAAACTCTGCTTTTTGCTTTGACTAATTTTCTTGTTAAGCCTGGGGAAGCAACTTCAACATGCCTTCTTATCTCAATGGGAAAAATTAATAAATTATCCCTTTATTTTGCTTTCTACGAAGCCATAATGTGATGGCCTCGCGTCAGTAGCGTGTACGTTTGGCTTAACAATTTATTATTATTATTTTTTTTCTTCTCTATTTTAACTATTTTGCTTTCTAATTCACATGCACCGAATTCTATGGAATCCGAAAGACCACGCCACGTAAGTTTGAGATGAGACAGAATTTTCTTCTAAACTGAGTTGAAGGAGAAATTTTCTTAAACTCAGTCTATAAAAATGACATGTTTTTCCTGAGCATGTGAAAAGTACATATTTTTTTGAGAAATGCTAGAACATCTCCTGGTGTTCTCCTAGTGTTCTTCTGCAATGGCATAGATGTAATTAAAAAATTACATTTATGTCCTTTTGGATGGCATAGATGTAATTTTTTAATCAAAAAAATTACATCTATGCCATTCCAGGAGAACACCAGGAGAATACAAGGAGATGCTCTAGCATTCCTCTATTTTTTTACTACTATAGACAAAGTTGGAAGTTCCTCCAACCTAGTTTGAAGAAAATATGTGTCCAAGTATAATGGGATGATGTATAACATTATTCATTTAAGTTATATATCAACTTTCACTGTTTTATTTACACATTATTTCTTTTTCAAAAAGTAATGTTATATATTACACAAACATCTCACAAAGTTGTCGGGTCAATGTTTAGTGGCTCTTTGATCATTCCTTATGTATGTAGATATATCCAATAACTACTAAACTTTTCTATATTAATTTTTTGAAATGTTTGTATGGTATGTAGCATTAAAAATACTTTATATGAACGTCTTATCGGGAGCCAAATTATTATTATTATTATTATATTTGGTGGTAAGGACTGTCAATTTTTAGGCTAAAATAACTGGCCAGATACAATTATATTTTCAACTAAAATTGTACTTCAACTAAAATTGCGTCACGACAAGGCTAGCTACTAGCTAGCCAAATGGGAATGCTATGAATTAAGTTCAAACAAAAAAGAAGAAAAAAAACAAGGCCATGTGATGAGAAGACGTTGGGCGGTTATATAAAATTGATTTTGGAAGTTTGAGAAGATGGTTTAAAGTGCTTTAATTGGGAGGGTAAATGGATGGACTACCTAACCTACAAATTGCGGGTGCCTCGATCATTGCCATAATAAAAAGCAATTAGTTGGTTTACACAATTATACGTTAAGTAAGCTTCATAAGTTGTCTCCTTTCAAGCCTCCAATCCTCGTTAATTTGCTACCTACCATCTTCACACCAATTTCTTTTTGTACTAATTTTTATTTCTCTTTTTTTTTTAATATATATATATATATAACACTTTTTTATAGAAGAAAGAAAAAAAAAACAGTTTTATCTTTATTCTATCATAACACTTTTTTAAATATAAAATGAAAAAAAAAAAAACTTCACTTACATCCGTTGAAGTATAAACAGTTTCACAATCATAACTTCGAAGTTTAAATTTTACGACGTCGGTATTCCATTTTTCAAGTCTTTTTAGTTTCACTATTTTTTTTGTCTGTTAAAATATCCAAAATGCCCTCCGCCATCACCCCTTTTTTTTCTTAAAAAAAAAAAAAAAAAAAAAAGTGAAAATTCAAAAGAAAAATGAAAATTCTGGTGATCCACAGCGTGGGTCCAAGTCCACGACTGACCATAGAGGTCAGTCCAAGGCATTTTTTTTTTAATTATTTTCACTTTTTTATATATAAAAGATATGGGGTATTATAACAAAAAGAAGTGATGAAATTAAAATGAGCTAAAATATGGGATACTAATATTGCAAATTTTTAAATTATGTTTGCAAAATCACTTATACTTTAAGGAGTATAAGTGAAGTTTCCCAATAAAAAAATATCCTTCAAAGCACGTTAAGAAGCATAGCCTTGATTATGGAAGCACTTGCCCACTTTAAATAAAAAGAAAGAAGAAGAAGAAGAATATAATGGAAGCACTTTAAGAGAAAGATGGAGAGCAATTTGGAGACCATTGCATGCACCTCAGCTGCTTTAAGTTAAGCAATCTCTCTTTAGCTAATAACGAGTACAGCACCTATTACTTCTCCCACATGCAAAAAATATATGTGAAAAATAGATTCTTAAGTTTGATCCTGTATCAAATAAATTCATAAAATTTCAAACTTATTGTATAAATCTTGTGGTATGCATCTATGTCAGAATGATCTCCCTGTACAAATTTAGGTCATTTTTTAATAGAGATTTTATGAAATTATAATTTTATCCTCAAATGAAAAATTATAAAAATTAAAAATAAAGAAAATAAGAAGAAGAAAAAAATTGGGGTTGTCAATCACCCATATGGGCCTTTGGGGAATGGTTTAGTCACCCACGTTCGAAGGCCGGTTTTAGGGTTGACTTGGCCACTTGATCCCAAGGGTCCAAGGGGTTGCAAGAACCGGCATCTCAAGAGGTCAAACCACCCCTAAAGGTTATAAGGTTTGTTTGACCATCCTTAAAATTGACCTCTAAAAATTGTCGAATTACCTTAAAAGATTCATGGGAGTGGTCAATCATCCCCGTACTAGAAGGGGTGGTTGACCAATCCTAAGGACTTTTTTTTATTTTTTAATTTATAAAGGCTTTATTAAAATAAAATAAAATAAATTAAAAAAAGAGGAGAAGAAGGAGAAAAATAAGAGAAAGAAAGATTGAAATTTGTCAAAGAGAAATAGAGCTATAACAAAGAAAGAAAGAAAGGTTTGGGTAAAAGAGAAGTTGCTCAGATAATGTGTGGCTTTCTTGGGCCTAGTGTGGACACTGAATGGCTTTTCATCATCTTCTTTCTACGGCGCTCAGCCCATTTAACATCTCAAACTAGGCCTTGCCTTGGTGTCATAATCGGGTCAACCAACCAATCTCAGCAGACCCGCAGCCCACAGCTGACATTTCATTTGACAACTTGGTCACGCCTGTATGGGATGTTTGGATGCATTATTTTTCAAAAACAAATTTTATTGGTATTCATAATTTTTCAAAAATAAATTGAAGTTTATTCAACTTTTTCTAATGTTGTCTTAAGAAGTTAAACCATCAAAACATCTTTTTCAACGTTATTTTGCATCAAAATTTGCGCAATAAATTATAATTAAATTTTCAAATATCAAACAACCAAACATGCCACCAAGTCACCAACCCCCGCCCTTTTGTGTCACTTCCCACAGGAGAAATAAACTCAAAGAAATAGCAAATGAAAAACACTTTCTTTCTTTTTTCTTTTTCTATTCAAACATAGGAAAAATGAGAAAGTAAAAAATTACAACAAATGATCTTTACCGCTCTTTAACTTAATAGAGGAAAAGAAATGTGAAATAGTAGAAAATAGGAATGCTTCCGAACATACAGTGTGAAGCGGTCCATCCAACTACAAAATGTGCGTCAATATTAGCACATTTAGATATTTTAAAAGCAAATAAAAAACTTACTAACCCATTTAAAAGTGAAGAAAAAAAAAATCGAAGTAAATCGAGTATGTCACCTCAGCTGAAAATGCTAGAAATTCGCTAAATATCATTTCTCTTTTGCAATACTCTCAAAATGAACCAACAATCAACCCTTTTGGGCTTTAATTGGTACACTTCTTATAAGCTTCATTCTAACTTAATCATTACCAACCCATTAACTAAATTTTACTCTCAATTGTTCCTATTGCGAGACTTTCCATTAAAATGGAAATAATTCATCTCATACTCAAGATTTGATTTCATCTCATACCTAAGAGGACGTGTCTCCCTAGCACCAAATTCACTGAATTGAGACATTGAGAGAGAGAGAGAGAGAGAGAGAGAGAGAGAGAGCAAAAATTGATCTACAGTTCAAAAAGTTACTTAAAAGCATAAGGAGTACAAAGAAGAACCGAAGGTAGTGGGAAAAAGACAACATGGAAGTAAATTGAAAGGCAAGTGGGTAGAAGGACAAAGTGGGACAGAAAAAGCACCCTTTTCTCAAAGAGACTTTCATGTACACAATTTCATGATCCTCAACTATCAAATCCTTCTTCCTTCTTCTAATCAAACAATTTGGTGGCTCCTGAACGACCCAAGAGCTTTGGCAGCACCTGCTCTCAAGATGAATTGGTGGTAGAAAGCTGCAATGGCTGCACCAGCGAATGGTCCAACCCAGAAGAGCCACTGGAAAAAAACAAAAGTGACAGAGTGTAAGACACAATATGATGATAAATATGCTACTTATTAACAGTGAAGAGGAAAGAAAGGTATACTAACTTGGTCATCCCAGGCTTTTCCCTCGCTGTAGATAACGGCGGCTCCGAGACTCCTAGCGGGGTTGATGCCGGTGCCGGTGATCGGAATCGTGGCCAAGTGAACCATGAAGACCGCAAATCCAATCGGGAGCGGTGCCAAAACCTTAAGTTCAAGACAAGTACACAACGTCACGTAAAAACGACACATAATAAGAGCATTTGTAGTTAAGAACTATTATCAGACAGCCCAATTACAAGAAATCAATTTCAGATTTTTTGCACAAGATTTGAAATTTGAGGGGCCCAAAAGCAGATTTAAACAACTCCAATTAGACCCAAACAGTCTAAATGTGCCCAAAACTACACCCGTGAAGCAAAATAAAACAAGAGATATTTTTTCTTTTTATTTTTTTATGAGCCATTCATTTTGGATACCACAAGGGAGGAACCACAGTTTGATGTGAGGCTCAACAAGGAGAATCACTTTTTGGAAGGAAACAAAATTAGGTGACCCTTGCATATGCGTGTGCTACTCCACGGGACCCACCTTAGCCACCACATGTCGCGTACGTTGCTTCCTAACATTACCTCCTCCTCATAATAATAGTAATAATAATAATAATATCCAAGGAAATCAAGTACTCAATTTTCCCACCAGAAAATAAATAAAAAGAAAAGATTTTAACGCAAAATCAGGATCGGCTGCGATTTGCTTGGCTACCATTAGAGATCTATCAATTTTCTATATGATCCACTAATCGGGTTAGAATTTGGCATAAGTGAATTCGAGTTATAAACGGGTCGACCTGTTTAACCTGTTTATAAAATTATATACATTTCATAAGATAAATACAACTTAGAACGGGTCAAACAGATCACGATTGGGTCGGAACGGATCAATTAGGTCGCTTCGGTTAGGTCAAACAGGTTAGAACATTTATAATGACTTCTTCACAATTTCTTTAAATTTAACTCTCAAATCTATTCTAAGGGTTTCAAATAGTCACTTTTTTAAACCACCAAACAACATACTCTATGATGTTTCTCTAATTTAAATAAATACTATTTTTTAATCATTCATAAGAACATGGAGAAATTTTAATTTATTAGAAAAATGAAAAACATTTGCACGGTTTGCAAAAAGTATTATTAAAAAAATTATAACATTGGCACTTTAAATCTAAAAAGAAAATCTAACAAATAGAAAATCTAGCAAACATTTGCTAAAAAGTACGTTATTGGACATTTTTGTGGCTTTTGTTAAAAAATGTAGAGAAAAACTAAATATGGAGAGTCCATTGTAAGTGCTCTAACGGTTTGCTTTTAGGTCTAAACAGGTGAAACTCATTTGTAACCTGTTTATTAAGCTGGTCGTGTTGGGTTGGCAATTAAACAAGTATATTGTCAAGCGGGTCAGGTTCGACCAACTACCATTCTGTCATCAGCCAATCTAGGCAGTACCACGAAGAAAAGGGGCTCGATGCCAACTTGTTTCCGGGCAGGCACCGAAGCCCCATCTGGATGAGGATCTTTTATAATTGTGAATTCATATTGTTATCCTTGCTCCCTCATCTTTGGACAGGAATTTGTGTCCTTCCTTTCACTATGAGGGCTGCTGCCCGAATTGGCTGTGCCATGTCCTTATCCTAGTCCACCAATGAAGCAAGCTCAACATAGAGGGTCAAGTTCTCTCTTTGTGAAAACGATTGTTTGCAACAGATCCATTCTATTTCTCTTCAATTGAGGGGTTTCTGTTTGGGAAGAAACTAAAATATATACTTTCTAAATAAGAAACATCAAAAAGAAGGGAAAAAAAAAAGGTTGGCAACCTTAAAATTGGAAGAAATCCTAATCCTCGTATATTAACCAAGCATATGATGAAAGTTTCCACGTGTTTATGACATGATTAGCATGTCATTGATGGTATAACCCTAAATAGAATTAAAAAGCAGATTAATTAAATGGAGGAAAATGTTAAGGTGCGTACCGGAACATGGGAATCTCTAGCATTCCTCTTGGGATCGGTAGCAGAGAAGACGGTGTAGACAAGCACGAAGGTCCCGATGATCTCGGCGCCCAATCCAACGCCTGTGCTGTAACCATCAGCGAGCGTGTTGGCACCACCACCGTACTTAATGTAGTGAGCCTTATTGAAGGCCTTGACTAGCCCAACACCGCTAATGGCTCCCAAGCACTGAGCCACCATGTAGCATACCGCCCGCACAAGCGACACCTTACGAGCCAATAACAGCCCGAACGTCACTGCCGGGTTAATGTGACCCCCTGCGTAAAAACAAATAAAATTAGCAAAGAAATCTCATGTTCTTCTCAAGAAATAAATTTTGCTCAACTTTTCACTCTAATAAAATGCTTTTCTTTAATGTTTAAATAGCCTGTGGTTGGGTGCGCTGAGAAAATAGAGAAGAAAAAAAAAATATACTCATAAACTTCAACAGTTTAACGTCCATATATTTTTCATACAGGCAAACGAAACCAAACAGGAAAAAGGTGAGAAAAGAAAGCCGAGAAAGGAAGCCCACCTGAAATGCCAGCAGTGCAGTAAACAAGAACGAAGATCATGCCACCGAATGCCCAAGCGATCCCAAGAACCCCAACCCCGCCACAGGCAGTGCCATCATTGGCAGGGTCAATCTGGCTCTTGTACCCTATAACCGTGAGCACCGTGATATACAGAAAGAGCAAAGTGGCTATAAACTCAGCTATCAAAGCCCTGTAGAAGGACCACTTGGTGAGCTCCACGGCGTCGAAGAGCGGCGCCGGAGGTGGGTCGTGGTAGTCCTTGGCAGGGAAAGAGCCGTTCTCTGGCACCTCCGCGTCCTTAGCCATAACACTCAAAAGAAGACAATTAGCAAGAGAGAAGGAATTAAGCAGAGGCTCAAGATGGAGCAAGCAACCAAGAGCAAGCTTTGGGTGTGGAAGAAGGTGAGCTCTGTGGGGATATATAAAGGAAGAGTCAAGGAGTTTAGGTTTAAACAGGAGGGATTAAGGCATTAAGTAGTGCAATTTGAGGCATGAACAGAGCCACTAGGCAATACCTTTTGGTCTCTTTCGGTCCCCATCCGACTTTACCCACGCCAACCCGCATTTACCTCACTTCTTTTCTCTGCCAGCCTCTCTCTCGTGCATGTACTGGCAAAGTCTTCTGAATCGCACTTACTACGCCGGCCAGTTTGTTTGTTTGTTTTCTTCTTCTGTAATTATCTAATATATACGGAATAGGATCGTAGCCTTTAATTAAAAATTTTTAATGCTCTAATTTCATCAATATATATATATATATATATGATATTAAACTGTGAATCCTTCGGTAAGTAAAATCTTGTAGATTATTACCTCTTATACAGCTAAGACTATTTTATCTTACTCTTTCAATAATCATAAACAAATTAACGCCTAAACAGTGACTAAATGAGATTCTCAAGAGATTACCTAATAATAATAAAGATAATATCATCCCTAAACATTTTTAAAACCTACTATCAAATTGGTCCATATGGTTTAACCTTGTAACAAATAAATATATGTGATTTCAAAAGAAACTTATAAATCCTGATTGTATGCCTCTATCTGTAACAAAATGACACATCCGTATAAATTCCAACCATTTTTTTCGACAATGTACTTATGAAATTATACAATTTTATCAACGAATTAGAAAAAAAAAAAAAAAAAAAAGACAAAAACCTTGGTTTGGAAGTTGTTGGCCACCCCCTATGGCATGTTTCGAGTTAGCCCAAAGGTTTTAGTAAGTGTTTCGACCACCTTTAAAGACCGATTTTAAGAGGTGGTCAAACCATTCTCATTATCTTTAAAAGTGGTTCGACCGACTCCTTTACTCGATTATGATGTTGACCGAATCAGCCCTAGCACCCCATAGACAGAAGGTGGTTCGACTTATTAGTCGGTTTTGAAGATGGTCAAGTCATCCCCATAGTCTTAGGGATGATTCAATAACGCTCGATTCTTAGTTTTGAGGGTGGCTAAACTATTCTTATATCCTTGGGTGGTTTAGTCACCTTCCGTAATTGATTAAGAGGATGGTCAAATGACCATTATTATCTTTGGAGGTAGTTCGGTCAATACATTGATTTGTGGGGTAGTCCAATCACCTTTATAGCCTTGAAGGTGACTATGGGAGAATGGGGCGGTACCAAAACAAAATTTATTTTTGTAATTTTTTTATTATGGAATGCCCCAAAATTTATGAAATTGATCATTTTATTATATACGCATACCAGATAGATTTTATAAGTTAATTTGAAACTATATGGATTTGTTTGTTACAAAATTAAATTACTTTACTTACCAAATTATTCATCGTAACTTATTTAGTATGCGGATAAACATGTTTAAATTTTGGTCTACACAGAACGGTAAATAAGCTTTCAAATTTGAATAGCCAATGGGTTGAACTTGAATTAAAAATAAATAAATAAATAAGAAAAAAGGTTGAACCCGTACGGCATGGGGAGCAGTGTTTGGTCAATACGTGTAGGAAAAGAACATTCATGAGCAATCGCAAAGGGGCAATTGGGGGGGGTCTTGAATGTTTGAGAATTTAGAGAAAGAGTGGACACGTGGATGGTTGTGAGTCACTTATGGGTGAGATTTAACTTTTTAAGGAGAGAGGAAAAAAACAGCTGCACGTGGTGAAACTGGTGGATTCAGATTACTTGGCGGTTTGGGCTGTGGAACGTTGGGAAATGGACCCATCCCCAACCCAGTGCAGTAGTAGTGTAAGAACTTTAGTAGCCGATTTCCTTCCTTAAATATAAGAAAATTTTTATCAAAACTCACAAAAATTGCTCCATAATAAACACCTCATATTTACATGTTTTGGTTGAGTAGCACTGTAGCTCCCAATAACTTTTTTTTATTGAAAAAAAATCCGTCTCTCTCTGACTCTCTCTCTCCTTCACGGCCGGCTTCATCTATCACTTCATTTCCTTCACTTCATCTCCTTCTCTTCTTTTGTATTTCCTTTCTTTTACTCATTATTTTCTTCAAGAAGAACAGAGGGTTAGACGAAAGAGAGAGACCGTGAGAAAATCCAAGAGATCAGAGAGAGAGAGAGATCGGGAGTTTGAGAGAATGAACCCGGGAGAGAGAGATGCAGACAGAGAGGGAGATCGCCGGAACCCGCGAACCCAGAGGAGCCGATCGTTAATGGGTCGCCACCGGTGAACCCAAGTGAGGCGGTTTCCGGCGAAGCAGAGGTGATTTTCGGTGAGTCTTCGGTTGATCAGCCGAAGAAGACGGGTGAGCAGGAGAGAGAAGACGAGTGGGAGAAGAAAAGAAATTGATAAAAAAAAATAAAAGTAGGAAAGAGAACAAATAATAAAATAATAGTAAAAAATAATATTTAATTGGTACAGGAAAAATTAAGGGAATCTATTGTAGGGTGTTTTTTTTTAGGGAAACAAAAATTGATTTTATTCCTTAAATATAAGAAAAATAGTTGAGAAGCTGCTGCTAGTGCTCTAACGGATATTTTTCATTGGTCGAGAGATAATACTGGGATGACGTCATTATCCGTGTAATCTTTTCGGGCATTTAAGAACCTGCTTGAGTAGTCATGGAAGAGTACTCGAAGGCTTGGCTTAAAGTAGTAATGTAGTAATGTGGAGTGTCCTTTAAGCAATATCAATTTTAGTAAGAGATTGTACGCGATTGCCGGAGAAGATAACGACCATTTCTTTTGTGAGAATTCCACTTTTCAACTTTCCGACGTTCCTCGTGATGTTTAAATACTATTTTTTCTTCTCTAATCCAACTTCGTTTCTATATTTTTTTTAAATATATCATTAAATTTGTAAGATATACTCGAGGATGAATTTTTTTTTAAAAAAAAAAACCAAAAAAAAATAGTACGGAAATTTCTTCTAAATAGATTTATAAAAAACTCATATAAAGTGACATATACCCTTTAAGCTATAAAAAAAGCATAATAAATTATATACATATATATATATGTTCCTCACGTGCAAGTGACTCGTGTCACTATTAGAAGTTGGATTATATGAATATTTATGTCCAAAGAATTGGAATAATAATTTTTTATGATAGCCTTCTGATGTTAATTTTGAATGGAGGTAATGGTTTTAACTGTATGAGATGTGCTATACATTATCGTCATTTTGTCTTCTCTCGTCCTCTCATTTTAAAAATCATCATTAAATATTTGGAGTTCATATAAAGTACTTACACGAACCCTATAAATTTAATGATAATTTTCAAAAGTGAAAGAATGAGAGAATGACCAAATGATGAATTAAATCATTTCTCTAACTATATAATTGCTTCACTACCTGCATCACCCAAAATACCCCTTCTTTCTTTAAAAAAAAAAAATTGATATGACTTAGGTGTTGGTCAAAATTTAACGAAATTTACAAAAAGGCCATGCCTTAATTTTGAAAATTTTATTAGTTTTTTAAAAAATAAATAGAGTTATTTTGAAATTTTGATAGATTTAATGAAAAATTATAATAGATCGGTGAAATTGAAAAAGAAAAATGAAAGATAATTAAGTGAAGTTTTCCTACAATATTATGAAAATTTGGATAGTTTTTCAAAAGTGATGAAAGATCAAGAGTAATAAGTGAAGTTTTTCTAAAAAATACTCTTTTCAAATATTACTCATCTTTTTTTGGAAATAAATGAATGTTTGACTTGCAATTTTAACAAATAGCTCACTGAATGATTAAAAGTAATTAATCAGGTAAGAAATGAAAAAAAAAAAAAAAAAAAAAAAAACATGACAGTATTTTAAACAATTTTTTCTTGACAAGTACCTGACGCTATTCTAAATGATACAAAATGATTTTATTATAATTATTAATTTATTATAATATAATCAATGGAAGGTTTTTTTTTTTTTTTTTTTTTTGATAATCAATGGAAGTTGGATGAATGGATATTGTATTATTATTAGTAATCATGATTTATAATTGGCCCTTTTTTATGGGAATCCCATTACTTTTCCAAACGCCTATCACGTGTTAACTAAACTAAGCAAGCAAAAGTACAGTTTTTGTAATTTAATTAATTCTTAGTATTCATTTGAGTTTGTGATTTCAAAAAATGTAATTAAAAATAATCATTTTAAAATATACGATTTGAAAAATGTGATTTTTAAAAACGTAAATAAGTGTTTGGCAAAATAGTAGTTTAGTCTTTAAAATTATGCGTTTTAAAAAAAGCATCATTTTATTTTCGATTTGAAAAAGCAGATCTTCTGTATTTTCAAATCGCAATTCTCGAACGATTTATATTCTGTAATTTAATTTAAGATTACACTTTTTTTTTAAAAAATTTATCGTAATGATTTTTCTGCGGTTCAACTTATCACATCGTACAACCACCTTGAAGCATACATCTTTGACATGCGTTCTAGTGAAAAATTTGTAAAACTCAAAGGGAAATATCGTAAAAATTGTTTACGCAAAGGAATGAGAGATCAGGAGATTAATGATGCTTGATTACATACATAGAGAATGATAAATTCAAAATTTTCAATAATAGAGAAATCATGCAACCAAGAACATAGTCAAAAATTCTTATTTTTCAATAATTTAATTAATGACCATTAGGCTAAATTTTTAATTTTTATCTTATATTTTTTAATTTTTTAGGAAAAAAAAAATTCCACCTTATAATTTTTTTTTTGAAGAAATTGACCAGCCCCTCCTCTGTTCCTGGATACAACGATTTCAAAATATAAAAATTAGTTGAGAATAACTGAATAAATTGTAAAAGTTACATTTATATATTTTAAATAGTAATTAAATAAATTATTTATGTATTTAGTTAACTATATTCTTTAATATTTTTAATTAGTTATTGATCTTATCTTTTAAAGTAAAATCTTAACTCCATTGTCACCCGGAATTTAAATTAACAAAAATAATAATAATAATTATTATTATTTAATTAATATTTTAATATTTTACTGTAAACTCAAACAAAGACGTGAGAATAATTCATAAAATATCTAATTAACAGTCATAAAACTGACAAATAAAAAGTTGTCAGTAATTTATAAAAAAAAAAAAAGTTGTCAGTATAGCATTAATTAAGTGTTGTAGAGTGGTCCCATTCGGCTTGACGAAGAATTTTTGGTGATCCCTGTGAATAATGCGACAATTACAGGCAGATGAGATTACAGTACCTCCAAAAAGTGCTTAACCTCACACTCTGTCTTTATGCTCGTTTACTGACCGTTGATTCAGCTCCTTCCCCAACTTGCTTTTTTTTTTTTTTTTTTTTTTTTTTTTTTTCTAGAATTCCCTCTGCCACAATTTGAAAGCATGAAGAATATTTCTCAAAATATTTGTATGAATTTAAAAAAATTAGGTAAATAATTTGTGAGAGATTACTTATAAGACCTATCTGATCAAACAAAATTATAGTATCTCAAAATCGTATGTCTGAATTCTCTGAAAACATGAAAATTATACCCGTGTATAATTTATACGAAACCATGTGTAGAACAAGTATGGCTGCCTTGATTTTCAATTATTTTTATTACGATATATATATATGCTATACTTGACTCCCATAAAAAAATAAGTTCGACTTATTATTCATATTTTGGCCCCCCACACAAGAAATTATAGTTTTGTCTTTGTCTATAATTATTGAACCAATTAAGATACGTGTTTTTTTTTTTTTTTAATATATATATATTAAGATACATGTTTCTAGAGACGTGTCGATGGTCGGGTCAAATTACCATATTAATCACGCTTAATAAGCCTTAACCAAACCACTCTAATCTTATTTGGCAATACATGATGTATAATTACGTGGTGTTACAATAAAGTTTATAACCTACATGTAATTAATGTTTTTCAGTGCCTCGTTACACAATAATTGCAAATCAAGCAATACCTTTAAGAACATGATTATTATTGTTGACTCTCAAGTAGATTTTCAAGATTAGTGATTGAGTTAGCTCAAACTATCCCATCACTTTGGGCCTCTACTCTTGGTTGAATAGCTTATCACAAATGGGGGAAAACAATAATGCTTGAATATTTGGCTGTAAGTGTTGAAAAGAAGCTGAATGATATCTACTGGCCTGGAAAACATGCGAAAAAGAATGTTGCCGAATGCCGACCTTAATTTTGCCCAATCTAATTTATTTGGCATGCCCATAATGCGAGTCGATCGTCCCATGCACATGCCTGTCGGTGACTCGTGATTTAATTTGGAGAGCTAGCTTTAACACCTCATATAGAAAGCCAAGAATGGTCACTTCTGAAAGGTTTTTGCCTCTTCTTTCCAAGCTCAAATCTAAAGAGATTCTTATATTTGGGATAACCATACGCAATGGTCCAAAACCTTAAATTATTGATGATGATAAAATCATAACTGGGTAATCATACATACAAGATATATAGGGGATTGGGATCCAAGTGGACCAGTACTGCACTACGACGGTTTTATTGCACTGCAATGGGACAGTCTTGTATGAAATGCATGTTGTTCGGACTTTACTTGTTTGGAGAGGTGTTAAACTTGAACAGCTTGAAAACCTACTCATATGGGTACGTAAGTGTTAAATCAACACTTATTTTAAAAGCTTAAACTAATAGAAATAAGTAAATTTAATCATTTAATCAATACTTTAATACTCCCTTTCACGTGTGGGTTCAAACCACTTTTAATAGATGAAGCTCTACACGTAAAATATTTAATTAAAATGAGAAGTAAATAAAAGAGACATGGTTCAAACTAATGACATCTTTTTTTTATATCATATTAAATTGCCATTTGTCTCAAAAGCTTAAGCTAATAGGAAGAGATAAATTTAATTATTTTATACTTCATCTCACGTATGGGCTCAAACTCATTTTTTTAATAGGTAAGACCAACACGTAGAATATTTAATTGACTGAAATAAGATTTGAACTCAGAACCTTTAGTTTTAATATCAAGTTAAATCACCACTCGTTCTAAAAATTTAAGGTAATAAAAAAGTAAATTTTAAAAAAAATAATAATAATTAAAATTAAGACAGTTTACCAAATTGCTTAAAAAAAAAAAAAAAAAAACAGTAAATCGTAGGCCGGCTCATGTACATCACGTTTGTGATGTTTGACAAACTGACAACCACTGCCGACTACACTCAAACAGTAACCAAACCAATGGGAGTACACCACGTCGCAGGACCCCACCATACTGACAATAATTGCCGTGCAAAGTTTAATGTCATCGACAGATGACATCAAAACACGTGTTCAGACATATCTAGTCAGCCGTTTGATTTGAACACACGGGTTGTCGACCCCGACTTTGCTGGGAATCTCGTCGGTCGTCACCGGTTTTTAACAATAATCTTTCTCCTGACTGTCCAGTCGGTTAGGGTTGTGCCTAATCTTCTTACTATATTTTAACAGGAAATTACCCCACAATTCCGCATCAGTAATAAATTTGATAATAAGATTTTTTATATTAATTGTATTTTTATTTTTACACAAAATAAATCACGCACGCAAAATCTCAATCGTTTTATAGGTTTTTACATTTAAGTATTGCCTGATTTTTTTTATTTTTTTTATTTTTTGAAAGGAGTATTGCCTGATTTTCACGTAAAAGAGACGGCATCTATTTTTTTTTTTTTGTGAGTGCAACTAGGGATACTCCATATCTACTACAAGTTTTTGAGAAAAATCATATTTAATCATTTTTATTTTATTTGAATTTAGTTATTAGGTTTTAAATTTTAAGAATAAGGTTATTGAGTTTTATTGAAGTTTTAAATTGTTTCCTTTATTACTTTACTGTTAAAATAAACGATATATATATATATATATATATTCAGTTTTTTTTTTTTTTTTTTTAATTTGTGGTTTGAAAAAATATTCTAATGTGACATAAAGATTCAAAAAAAAAAAAAACTGTATTTGTATTTTTAGGAGTATTTTTGTGTTTGAATTATTTGTTTTGAAAAAAGAAAAGAAAAGATAAAAAAAAAAATTAAAAAAACAAAAAATGGTAACAAATGAACCCATATTTTTTCTCCCAATCTAATTTATAGAGAAAATCATCCAATTCAGAACACATTGAAAGGAGGGTAGGCGGCTAAGAAAGGGTTAGGGATGGACAGAGACCGGATAGTGATGGCATAGGCTTGGGTTAGGGATAGTGATGGTGTAGGATTGGGTTAGGGATAGTGATGGTTGTAGGGCTTTCCGGGTCGGTCCTTCCCTAATTGGATTGGTTTGAAATATATATATATTATGAACAAGTTGGCATTAGATAGGCTTGATTTATATGGCTTGCCCTGCCCTCTTTACACGTTTGGATTGAAAACATGGAACCGTTGGCTTTCAGGTTATTAAAATTCCTTGCGAGGCAAGTTATATTTATGAGAATCCATCATGAATGCCGCCAGTGGCTATATAACTACACATCATCCATAGGGAGTGGACAGAAATTTACGTGCCCAAATTTATGGCATTTTTAGGTGTTCGTCTTTTTGAAATTTAAATTAAATTATAATTTATTGTGCAAATTTTGAGACAAAATAAAGTTGAAAAAGATGTTTGAATTGTTTGACTTCCCGAGACAAAAATTAAAAAAAGTTTGATAAAATTTAATTTGTTTTTGAAAAACAATGCACCCAATTCTCCTCCTTTATTTTTCATTTTTCCCAAAAACAATCAACTTCAAACATTCTAATTTCTTTTATTTTTTATATCACATAAATAATTTTTTATTACTATTCAAATAAAAAAAGTCACAACAATACAAAATTTTTTTTCTTCACTTTTTTCCGTTTTCCATACGAATACTTTTTATTTTATATCACATTAATTTCTTTTTAATACTACTCAAAAAAATAAAAAAAAATTCAACAATCTTTACCAAACAACCCCGTTAAGTTTATTTCCTTACACAGAAAGCAGGTACTTCAAAATATGAAATGGTCATTGATGATGCAAATCTTTGTCTGGCCGGACATCATGATGGATTCCTGCAAAATAAGGAGACTTGAAAGACTCGGTAGATCGAAGAGCATCTGATTCAGAAGAAGAAGAAAAAAAAAATAGAGAAAGTTTTATATATTTATTTTTATTAAGAGTGACACGTATCGTCATTTTATTGGTGCTGTCGTGACACCTAACAAAATCAGTTAAATATTTTAACGGAGATTGATTCTAAAAACTAATTTTTTTTTTTTTTTTGGGCATAGCACGTGGTGGACTTCTGAATTCACTTTAAAATGACATCGAACGATTTGTAATTAAGTAAAACACTTTAGAAAAAGAAAAAATTGTAAAACTTGTTCCCAAATAAGCCAAGCGTGCGTGCTATAACGGTAACAAAAATTCCCTGCCTTGTACAGTTGTTGTCCATGAGATTCACCGGTAAAGATCGATGTCAAATGCGCGTAGAGGGTGTATATGTGCACGTGTGCTGTTAGCTGACATTCCCGCACGTGATCTCAGATTTCCTCCACATATCGGCAGGCGGCAGCGGATAAGAAAATAACATTTAAAGAAGGAGGGAAAAATGGCTAAATCTAAATCTAAATCTAAATGCATTCCATGAATAGAGTGGGGTGAGAGATTCTGAGCGATTAAGGAACACAAATTCGGATCGGGACCAACGGACCACATCTTATTACATCAACATTTTGGGTACTACTATAATTTAATTCACATTTCACACTTGCAAATGTTGGACCACCTCAAATTTCTGACAAACACACCTAGGGATTCGAGTCCTCCTTTTATGACAACCTTAATCATAAGCGCTTTTGTGGTCCCAAATTTGACAAATATATATACACCCAATGAAATGAAGGCTATGCCCCTCAAGCGGAACAAGAAATGAAGATATGGGCTTTCCTTCAAAGGCCACGAGGTTGTTTGGTGGGGGTATAAAAGGAAAGGGTTTTGTTATTGTTGTAGGCCCAAAAACAAAAACAACTTCGGATCCATCTCTATATTCACTTCATTTGCCCTTCCTCGATTGGGAAAGAATAACGCAACATACTCAATTTGCCTTTTCACTCTAATTTATTGAACTAATAGTTCACTGTCCCACCAATCCTTGGATCAGCATTTATTTTTATTTTTATTTTTTAAAAAATAAATAAATAAATTCATTTACGGATGAAAATTATCACATTTTCCCAACAAAATAAGAATGAAATGAGAGTTGAGTACCTAAAATTACCCTTTAAAAAAAAAAAAATACCATTATATGCCTTTTGCTTCACATTTCTCACTCATTTTGGTTCGTATCTTCATGAGAAATGTACTCTACGAAAATGCACAAATAACATATAATCCTTTGATTTTTGAAAGTACTTTTATTTTGGTTTAAAAGTGTTATGACGCGATATATATAGGTGGAAAGTGTTTTCTTCCATTCCTCATTTCACTCAAAATATACTTTGCTTTTGTCCTTTTTAATAGGCTTTTTCTCAAAAGAACAAATAGATGCAGAAAGATTAACCACCATGGAATTATTTGGCATAAAATCATTAGTCTGGGAAATGAAACAAAACAGCGTCCATTAGCCAAATTATCCCTCGGGACAGAATTCGAGTCCAAATCAATAACCAGAAAGACAGATGGCTGGTTTTCTTCTTCATTTGATAATGAACTATGTGTTGATATTCTCCTTAATTAGACTAATTTCTCTTCCCCGCGCCCTAACCAATAGGAACCTTATAGAGGGAGTGGTTTGGGCAAATGGGGGATGTGTTTGAATAAAAAAGTAATGATATTCTACACACATTTCATATTGGCTGGCGCAACATGTTTTAAGTGTCTTTTCATATCGATCACTTAAAAAAAGAAAGTACAACTACGTAAAAACACAAAATATCAGCCGATATAAAATTAGTGCATAGAGTAGCGTTACTCTCGCATAAAGTGCATGTAATGAGTGAACATCTTTGATCACTCAAAGATGATGACAACTAAAAATACAACCCAACTACACGTTACATTTAGTCATACAAGTCCGGTTTACAGTCACATTGGAACAATGGACCCTTGCCCCCTTTCTTACTCAAGTAACCCTAGGATCTTTTTATCTACCCTTTTTTTTTTTTTTGATAAGTACCAAAGATCAATCAATCTTTTTATCTACCCATCCATTTATCTTTGGCTTTTACTTGTTCCATCCAACTTTAGAGCCTTCAGACAATAGTATTTGTTAGACGACGGGAGTGGCTCACCCCCAGTTTGGAAGGGCTTCAGTTTCCTCCCATTTTTAATCGGATGAATGCCATGTGGACAACAATAAATCCAAAGGCCTATTATTTGCCACAGGATTCACCTGCCTCGTACTAATGTTAACAGCAGTTTAACGACACAGGCCCTTCATCTTCCACCCATTCTCCCTTCCTTCGCTAAATCGAACCCTTTCCTCTACCTAAGACAATCATTAACGGCTCCAACATCACAAACAGCATGTCTCAGTCATCATAATTCCCATGGCCTGTGATTGAGTCCAGTAACCCATATCAGCATATGCCTAGATCAGCACCAAGACACTACCATACATCGAGACAGCCCCTTCTTTGTCGTCTGCCCCTCAAGCCCTATACTAAACTTCTGTTGTCTCCATAACTTTCTACTTCATCGTGACAAAAATTCATTTTCTCTCGTCAGCTTCATAAAAACCAATCTCAAATTTAGCACAAACGCAAGCACGTAAAGTTTCTCAAAATTCACATTTTGCTTCAAATATTAAGTCACTGAAGTCCCTCAACCATCGCAAACTATGGCCCATGGAAGAAGATTTGTTTAAAGAGGAAAACATGGTGACATGCCCTATGGGATCATCATTCTCTTCATCTTCGAGCTTAACAAATACAGCCAATGGAGGGGGTTGCATGAGGTGGTCTGCCTCCATTTTTCATGAAGACATTTGAAAATGGTGGACTTAGCAAAGGTAGGGGAGAATGGGTGGGAGACAAATGGGGTGAAGTCTCTGATGAAGATGACTAAATCTTCTTTGGAAGAGAAAGGACCTGTGTTGTTAAATAAGGCTAAGGTTAGGCTGAGGAGAGTGAGTCACGTGGCAAATAATAGACCTTTGGATTCTGTTTAAAAATGGAAGGAAACTGAAGCCTCCCAAACTGTAGGGAGCTGCTCCCTTAAACCATAAACATAAAATAAAACTTAATTGTAGATATCAAAGAATAAAACTTCAAACAGCTTCTCTAGCATTCACTTGCTAGTTACATCCAAAACGTTTTTGAGAACCATTCTAAAAGACTTCATCAATAATTGAAAACGCATTCTCTAGAAAAACAAAATCATTGTACAGATATGACAAAGTCACCTACCTATTACCATAAAAACAACAAATTTGGGTCAATTTCACATCTGATTAGGCTTTCTAACTCCAGAATAAGTCATATCTCCTACTACAATATTCGAATTCAGCTCTTTGCTCTCTATTCCCTCATTCACCTACTGTTTTGATTGTCCCCTCTTCCTTACGTTCCAAGGTTTCACAATAGTGGGACTCCTTATAAGTTACATCTACCCAATTCTGATATCCAAATTCCCATTATAAATCCCAGCTATAAGCAACTGCTAATACACCTTTACTAAACATGGGAAGCAAACCATATGAAGCGAAAGAAACTGCAAAAAGTAACATTTTCGATCCGTACAGATTTAAATATAACCTTCTACTAAATCCACGATTCAAAACTAAATAATAAACGCTGAAATTAAAAAAAGATACAAAAACAAAGTTCCAATCGAGTTTTCTCATAACCAAAATCGAGCTCAAACCCTAACAACGAAGCATGAAAAAGCAAACCTCAGTCGAGGGGGATCTCGACGTCGCCGTCGGCGATCTCGGACTGCAAGTCCTTGGGGTCCTTGCCGTCGACGGTGCAGCCGACGGAGACGCAGGTGCCGAGAATCTCCTTGACGGTGCCGGAGAGGTCCTTGGCCATGGAGCGGGGGCGCATGACCCTGGCGATCTCGATGACGTCGTCGAGGGAGATGTTCCCGTTGTGCTTGATGTTCTTAGTCTTCTTGCGGTCGCGCTCGGGCTCCTTGAGGGACTTGATCACCAGCGCGGCAGCGGAGGGCACCACCGAGACCTTGGCCTGGCGGTTCTGGACCGTCAGCTTCACGGTGACGCGCAGGCCCTTCCAGTCCTTGGCCGTCTCCTTGGCTATGTCCTCTCCGATCTTCTTCGGGGAGAGCCCAAGCGGACCGATCTTCGGGGCGAGCGAGCTGGCCGCACCGACCTCGCCGCCGGTCACTCGGACGTACACGTCCACCACTTGGGAGGGGTCCAATTTTGGCGGCATGGTCGGCTTCGCAAATTAGAAAAAAAGAAAGAAATGATGGTAAGGATCGTCCCTGAGGTTTTATAAAGCTAGGGTTTTGGGGTTTTCTTTTTCACGCGGGTGGCAGTGGTGTGTTTGGCTTGATGTTAGGGAAGTCATCAGGGCGGATAGTGGTATTACTCTACACTGTGTAAGTCTAGGATAGATCTGTTTGGTTATGCGAATATTTAATTTATAACAGTTTTCCATCTAACGGGTTGAACTCTTGGTGAAAAATTTTCCTCGACCAAAATGCACAATACATGTTAGTCTAATAAACTGGGTTGGAAAACTGTCCTTCAATTTAATTGTCAAAACTAAATTATTACCCCTGTTATAGTTTCCAAAGAAAATATATATATATATATATATATTCACCACTGCTGGCTGTCTGTATGTTCTCGTTTTCTTTTTTTAATCTACTTCTTTCATTGCATTTTCATCTTTCTTTACCGAGAAGCTACGACTAATTTGCATTTACACCACATGGAATTATAATGAGCGGAACTGAATTTCAATGGGCCTAGTAAAAACGAGTTAAAGAGAGGACGTAAACCTAAGAAAGCAAAAGAAGTGTAGCTAATTTTAAATAGACACAGAATATTTGGATTTGATGCATTCAACTCAGGTGCAGCATGCATCGACGGGCCCTCAAGTTTGAGTGTATCCTCAAGATTCCTAACCTCAAGTCCTCAACCATGATAACCCAGGTTTGAGTTTTATCATTGTGACATGACGAAAGCCTCTACACTGGGTTCCTGAATAGTGTAGAATTATGGAGGGCAACTTGACCCCCCACCCAGAGGGGGAAAAGAAGGAAAGAAAAATAGCGCTATTCAAGCTACACTCGCTCAAGCATGCATGAACGTAAAACTTGCAAGCAAGAAAGCTGAACAAAGTGAAGCGCATATTTTTGCCAGAAAAGGTATTCTATACAGAATATACATATAACCCAAACCTGAAAATCTGACACAAACATGTACAGCTTGTACACCTACCAAGCCTGCGTGAAGGTTGATCAGTGTGTTCAGTGATACAGGTGAAATGGTTGGAAAACGCCCAGCCATGTGAACTCAAACCACTTTACAACGAAAAGAGAGAGTTTGCCTTCAAGCAGAAAAAGCAGCTTCCATTGCTTGCAAGATTGATGGAGTATCAAATCTGAAGTTTCTGAAGCTCCTACCAGGTCCCGTGTCAGGAGGGTGAACATCAGGCTCGGGTTTAGTCGACTGGCTCTCCGTTGTTATTGTGCTGCTGTTCCCTATTGAATTGTTCTTTGCTTTCCAGACACATATTCCTAAACAAAAATCATAACATGCTCATCAGCAAAAGCACAGAAGAAAACTAGCACACCACCAAGGTTTTCACAAAATATCAAAGAAACTCCTCATCATTTCAAGAATGCAGGATTGCATATAGGAGAAAGGAACTCTCATCAAACAAACTCCGGCTCTGTCAGTGCATAGTGTACTAAATTTGTATACACTAGGTCCTAAGCTCAAAGAAAGGATGAGGGTTCCGGCAGGTTAATGGACAGCATAATTATATCAACGAAACTATCCTTGATTTTCAACCTATTATATGGAGTGCAAGTTTAGTATAAGTAAAAATAAGAATGGAGGGAAAGTTAAACTTGACGGTCAAGAGATACCACATAGTGATTATCAATAATTCATAAGGATGGAAAATATTGAGAAAAATGTGCATTATAAAATAAGAAAAGGGCAGATCATGTGATGTGCAGAAGTATTGTGTTACCATAAAATACCAAGTTAAAGCGAAAATTTTATAAGCCTGCTATGAGATTAGCTATATACTGTAATATACAATGCTGGGTTGTTAAGAAGCAAAATATTCATGAAATAAGCAAAGCCGAAATGAGAATGTTAAGATTGATAAACGGAATACTAGGAAAGGTAAGATAAGAAAAGTTATCGGTTCAAAGGTAGGGAGGCTTCTATTGAGGAAAAAATGAGGGGGAGACACTTAACATGGTTTGGTATACAACAGACATTGATTAATATACTGGAGAGAAATAATGATTTAACTCAAGTTAAGAGAGTGAAAAAAGGTAGATGGAAGTCTAAAATAACTCGGGTATAAACAATGAAAAAGGATATGGTAATTATGATGACAACATGGAGTATGTTCTTCGATATGATAAAATGACAAAAAGAATAAGAAAAGGGTGGATGAAGTGAAGTAGTAAGGCGCACTCCCTTTATGCGAATTGGGTATTACTGACCGATGGCGTGGAAAGGTACAGGCATCTTCAAACCTCACATACACGCCCTATTTGATCTAGCAAGGGGAATGACAGATACTTTAATGTTGGGCAGTAAAGTGCCAGCACTCATCCCCTTAGTCCAATTGGCCTCGCAAGAGAAAATGTTGACTTTGGTGCCACAGAGCCGAAACCGATATTAGATTTAGAGCATTGTGCGACAATAGAATGCCTATCAAGTTAAAGGGAAAATACTATAGGATACTATAAGACCAACTGAATGCATGCGACAGAATGTTGGGCTGTTAAGAGGCAATATATTAATGAGATGAGCCTAGTTGAAATGAGAGTTCTAAGATGAATTAGTGACAATACTAGGAAAGGTAAGATAAGGAAAGTCACCCATTTAAAAAGAATCAGGATCCTCTCCATTTTATAGTCTAGATTAGAGTTAAGAGATTTAATGATTTATATGTTGCCACGTCATTTCAAAACGTCACTTAAAATTTATAAATAGCATGACATCATGTATATCGTTAGATGTAACAACAAAACAAAATCTTGACCATAATATGGTTGTCATTGGAGACAAATTCATATACTAGTAAGAAAGAGTTATTTACTGAAGTTAAGGGAGTAAAAGATGTAGAGGGAAGTATAGAAAAACTTGGATAGAAGTAATAAAAAAAGATATAATAATTAGAGAGACAACAGAGAGTATGATTTTAGATAAGATAAAATGGCCAAAAATAATTTTTTAAAAAAAGGACGGATGAAGTCGAGAAATATATTAAGAGTATCGTGTAACTATAATATTCCTTAACCTGAAAATCCTATTTCTTTTGTTTAGGGAAACTACACTTACCCCCTTTAATTACCACTCCATTTGCAACGTTTCCCTAAACTGTTGCAATTCACCCCCACCCCCCCCCCCCCTCCCCGGGGCAAAAAAAAAAAAAACCTACCTACCCTTTCACTTAGCCCCCTCCGTTAAAATTTCTAATAAATCTAACAGAAAATTGGTCATGTGTGATACACATGACGTAAAATATCCATTAAAAGCCTAACAAAAGGGGATAAGTGAAAAAGGTTAGGTAGTTTGGAGGTTCAATTGCAATTTTCAAAGTTTGGGAAATGTTGCAAATTGGATTGTAGTTGAAGGGGGTAAGTATAGTTTCCTCATTTTGTTTTGTTTATCTTTAAATATACCTATTAACTTAAAGAAAAATTTATATATGACTTAAAAAAGACCAGGAATATGCTATGATATAGAAATTTGTGGTTGTTTAAAAGCAGCATATTTATGACATGAGTGTACCTGAAACAAGAATGTTAAGATGGATGAGTAGAAATACAAGAATAGGTAAGATAAAGAAGTCGTCCGCTCAAAGGTAGGAGGCTCCTATAGAGGAAAAGATAAAGGGAAGCTGCTTAACATGTTTTGGTCATATGCAATGGAGAGTGATTAATATATTGATGAGAAACAGCTATTTAACCCAAATTGAGGGAATTAAAAGAGATAGAAGGAAGTCTAAAATGACAGGAAAATGATGGGTAGAAATAATGAAAAAATGATATGGTAATTAGGGAGACAACAGAGAATATGTTTTTAGATTGAATAGAATAGCGGAAAAGAATACATATGGATGACTCCTAATAAATAATGAGAATCCAACTCCAATTTTGAGTAGGATTAAATCTTAATTGAATTGAGTTGAGTATATGATTGTACATAAGAATATTAGGGCATTTGGCTTGGGTACCTCACTAAATTATCTCAAGTACCCAATTTAAGACAAGCATCAATATGGTATCAGTGTGGTTCTTTGTCCTGGACACTCACTACATTTCTTGCATTCTATGTTTGATCACCAAGAGAAACAGGAAAGTACATGAGAACTTGGAACTAGAAAACATGCTGGAGTTCAGATAGCTATAGTGAACTCAAAATTTTCTAAATTCTCCATCAATTCTCAACAAGTCTAATGGAGAGCTCTAATTGCAGACCATAGATATAATCATCTATAGCTAGAAGTGGTTGCAAAATAATAATAATATTAAGAAAAAACTGCAATCATCACTTAAATCTTCCAGAAAGGGGGATGAAACATTCTTCAATATAAAGATCAGCTCTACTTAGGTTTAAAAGAGCCCAAAAGGAACAAGATATGTTCTTTTGTAAGACAAGTATCAATATGGTATCAGTGTGGTTCTTTGTCCTGGACTCTCGCTACATTTCTTGCATTCTATGTTTGATCACCAAGAGAAACAGGAAAGTACATGAGAACTTGGAACTAGAAAACATGCTGGAATTCAGATAGCTATAGTGAACTCAAAATTTTCTAAATTCCCCATCAATTCTCAACAAGTCTAATGGAGAGCTCTAATTGCAGACCATAGATATAATCATCTATAGCTAGAAGTGGTAGCAAAATAATAATAATATTAAGAAAAAACTGCAATCATCACTTAAATTTATGCCTCATCATTGAAATCTTCCAGAAAGGGGGATGAAACATTCTTCAATATAAAGATTAGCTCTACTTATGTTTAAAAGAACCCAAAAGGAACAAGATATTTCTTTCGACAAGTCTTATTAATATCTGAGTTTCTTTGCCTTTTTCCTCTTTTCTTTTTCTTTCCCTATCTCCTGTAACCATTTATTAGATTCATATCGACCTGATGTGTTAACAGGCTATCAGATTTTCTAAGAAAAAGGGGAGAAAAAACCTTTGAGAGGCATATCAGGTTTTGGAGCCAAGGGGGGCTGACGTGCTGAAATCCATGATTTCAAAGACCTGCACGAAGACATTGAATCTATTATAGACTTGCAAAAGATGTTAAACACCTGAGGAAATAATAAGAATTATAGACCAAAAGTACTCACGCCAAGAAAGGGGCCACCATGTAAAGCTTGAGGCCAGTCATCCCACGAGATATCACATCATCACTTGCTGGCTGAAGTTCATCAAGCCGATGCCACGCAATTTCCTGCAAGCAGAAAACAATAAGCATGTAGTTCAATATTGTAATTCTTCACAAGTTGCACAGTGTAACATTCTGTCCAACAATGATTAAGACAGACTCATAATTTTTTTTTTGGAAGAGTCCGAGGAGCTGAGCAAACAAGTTAAATATACATGAAAGAACAAAGCATTGCAGGCCAGAAAATGAACCTTCTTTAGCTAGATGTAAATTCAAATTGCAAAAGACGTTATGGTAAATGATAGCATTCTAACTAAACTAATAAAATGTTTCTCTTGCTCATTTTTTACCTTTTTTCTTTTTATAGGAGGGGAAGAAGAATGGGAGCATCAAGCCACCAACACTTCCTGCAAATTGGTTTAGATAAATTGAATATAATCTTAGGTTGTATTTGTTTTGGCATAAAATGATTTCTGACAATCAAAAATATTTTCAGGGAAAATCATTGATTTAAAACTATTTGGTTGAGACACTGAAAATACATCAATGATATTTTCTGTTGTTTGATTGGTAGGAAACATATTTTCCTACTAAAACTGAAAACAAACCAGAGACCAACAATTGAAAAAAAACAAAAACACCCTGCAAAAACCCAAGACAAGGAGGGACTGTGATAAGGGAAGATGAATTTTTTTTTGGTGGGGTGGGGGAATTGTGGGGGGCTGCAACAGAGGGGGTGTGACGGTCACGACAGAGCAAGGAGGGTTGTGGGCAACAATCAAAGTTGGGTGGCACCAGAGGGAGGGGGCAAATGGGTTCCTTTGTGGGTAGGGTGTCGCTGTAGGGAAGGAAGGTTGAGGGTGTCGCTGTAGGGGAGGAAAGTTGGAACACGGTAGAGGGGATGGCAGCCGAGAGATGGAGGATGGCGCCAAGGGGAGGGGGCACTGGATTCTACTACAGGGGTGGGTGGTGATGTAGTTTGGGAAGAAGGGTTGTGGGGGAGAGGGGCAGAGAACCTCCAGAAAATTGCTTATGCCTTTTGATGGCATAAACCATTTTCTCCCCTATAGTAGCATCAGAAAATAAGGAAAACGTTTTCCAAAAAATGTTTTACGCCAAAACAAACATAGCCTTATATGCAAATAAAAGTCATAGTAGTAGTCCAAAGGCTCCATCAAGTATCCTAAGAATGGGTGGGATTAAACCCAACCTATTTAGCATCTGCTTTGTGGTTAGCTGGTCCTATCAGTGGGACGTCAGATTTTTTCGAGCGGTCCACGACTGGGAGGTGGACGTCATGGCTTCCTTCTTCTCTTTACTGTACTCCTCCAGAGTTGTTCATGATGGGGGAGACCGGCTCTGGTGGTCTCTTTCTCACAAAGGGTCTTTTGATGTTAATTCTTTCTTTAAGGCTCTTACTTGCAAAGATGCTATCTTTTTTCCCTGGAGAAGCATTTGGCGGACCAAGGCTCCTTTGAAAGTGGCATTCTTCGCTTGGACGGCAGCGCTAGGGAAAATCCTTACCTTGGACAATCTCAGAAAGAAACGTGTCATTGTGATTGATAGATGTTGCATGTGCAAAATGAACGGGGAGACTGTGGATCACCTTCTTCTTCATTGCGAGGTTGCACGCGCTCTTTGGTATGCCATCCTTAGTCGCTTCAGTCTGTCTTGGGTGATGCCTCTTCGGGTGATAGACTTATTTGCCGGCTGGTGGACGGGTGGACGCTCTCGGAGTGCGGTCGTGTGGAAAATGGTTCCTTGTTGCCTTATGTGGTGCTTGTGGAGGGAACGCAACGATAGACAGTTTGAGGACAAAGAAAGAACCATAGAGGAGCTCATTTCCTTTTTTCTTCATTCTTTGTACTCTTGGACGACTGCGTATCTCGCACCTCTAGTGATTAGCTATAACGATTTCCTTGTATTGTTTTCTTCTTCTTCTTAATTGCATTTCTTGTATACCCCATGTGTACTTGATTGCGCTTTGCGTTTTTTAATAAAACCTCTCTTACTTATCAAAAAAAAGCATCTGCTTTGTGAACCCAATGGCTGAAATTAAGTTTTTATAAGCCCCCTCAAAAATGGGAGAGTTTTGTCAAGCCATTAAGAGAATCTCACCTTCTAACAAGAAATGCAAGGGCCTGATTGGAATGGTTCTCAAAAAACAATTATCTATTTTTTTTTATAAATAAACATAATTTATTTAAAAGCGCAAAAGACACAACCCAAGTACACAGGAAGTATACAAGAGATACACCTAACTAAAAGAAGAAAAAAGCTCAAGAAAACATGAAAACTAGAAATATTTGAGTCAAAGGCAGTTGTCCAAAAGTAAAGAGTCTTAAAGAAAAAATTCTTTAGATCCCCCATCATCCGTTCAGTCTTCGAAATATCGATCATTATTTCCCCCCAAATACATACATAAGACACAACAAAACCAACTTCCACATAGCAACATCCCGAAACCTACCATATTGACCTTTCCAACAACCAAAAAGGTGTACTACTACTGTATAACCCAAGCCAACCCTACAAGGCTGAAAATGGTATTCCATAGGGCATTAGCCATCTCACAATGGAGTAAAAAGTTGTCCACTAACTCCCCACTCGTCTTGCACATACATCACCAATCAACCAAAATAAAATATCACTTTTTAAGATTATCCATGATTAGGATCTTCCCCAAAGCAATTGTCCAAGCAAAGAACATCACTCTCAAAAGTGCCTTGTTTCACCAAATGCTCTTCCAAGGGAAATGAATGCTATTACGGGGAGCAAAGACATTGTAGTAAGATCTAACATCGAACAAACCTATATTGGAAGGAACTCAACAAAGTGTGTCTTTGCTGCCCCGTCTCAATCTGAGGGAGTACAACAAATTAAAGAACAAAAGAGACCCACCTCTCAATCATGAGCCGCTCTGAGAAAATTGAAATTTAATATTTCACTTATGAGAGTCGCTCGAAAGCACCAAATGGTCAGCCACAGAGGCATCCTTACAACGAGTCAAACTGAACAAGTTCGAAAAAACTACCTAGAGGACTTGATCTCCACACCACATCATGCCAGAATCTAATATTAAAGCCATCACCAACCTCAAATCTAGTGTCTAGAGAGACCTGTGAACCTCATTAGAACACTACCCACCCCACACACTACCAAATTTAGAGTCCATTACCACCCTCCACAAAGCCTCTCTCTTCATGAACACAACGTTAAAGCCACCTCTCCAAAAGAGCTTAGTTGAACCAAACTAAATTACGAACCCCAAACCCTCCTTATGAGATCTGAGAACAAACCTTAGACCAACTAACCAAATGGAATTTGAACTCTTCACCGGTACCACCCCACAAAAAGTCCCACTGCAACTTCTCTATGCAGTCGACAACGCAGACAGGAAGGGAAAAGAGAGACAAGTAAGCAAGCACATTAGATAAAGTACTTTTAATAAAGGTAACCCTCCCACCCTTTGACAAATACATCATCTTCCCGTTAGGCAAACAATGTTCTATCTTCTCAATAATGTCATCCCATTCAGATTTGGCTTCAAACGAAGCTCCCAACGGAAGGCCAAAATATGTCATAGGAAGATAAGAAATCCTGCAACCCAAAATGCTGGCCAAAACTTACATATTAATAACATTGCCAACGGGGACCAACTCTGGTTTAGCCAGATTAATCCTCAAACCCGAACTGCTTCAAAGCATAAGAACAAGCAACGTAAGTTACAAAGATGATTTGGATTAGCCCCACAAAAAATCAAAGTATCATCCGCAAACAAAAGGTGGAAAATGTTGAAAGCACCATCATGCCTAGAACCCACAAAAAAACCTAAAAATAGACCCTCATTCACTAATGCATAAATAATCCCACATAACATCTCCATAACAATAACGAACAGTAAGGAGGACAAAGGGTATCCCTGTCTCCAACCACGAGAACTGCTAAAAACACCCATTGGAGTGCTGTTTACCAAAATAGAAACCAAAGAAATACAATGCGCTATCCATTGACACCATTTCTCTCCAAAACCGCATCTCCTCAACATATACAAGAAAAATTCCTAGTTAACATGATCCTAAGCTTGTTCAATATCTAGCTTGAACAGCACACCTGGCTCCCCGGATTTAATCCTATACCAACACACTCATTGGCAATGAGAACAAAGTCTAGAATCTACCTACCTCTGATGAAAGCATTAAGACGCTTGGAGATAATCTTCTCTGCTGCCATTTAGAAACAAAAAACAAAGATATGGAAAATGTGTTTGGTTGGGTGATGCACCCAACAAAGAGCATAAGAAGAAAACACAAGATCAAGTAGCACCAGATTCTAAGAGTTGCAGTCTAGTGTCATTGTGGGACCTTATTGGCACCCTTCATAGGTTAGGTTAGTTACTATTGAGTCTTAAAATTAGTTTATTTCAAATAGAAAGTTGCTGGTTCAGTTTTATTTAAGTTTATACCAACCGAACTGAATGGCCCAATGGCCAAGGTGTTGGTCTCAAGTGAACCCATAGAACCTAGGTTCGAATCATGCCACACGTGCGCCTTGCAACCCTTACACTTTCTTATCAAATTAAGTTTTACTAGAGTAAGGGGGGATGAGCTGTATGCTCGTGAATCTTAGTTTATACTTTGGAGTACCTTTCTGTTTTGCTTTGTTTTTTTAATTTAAGAATCAGTCTTTATTGGAGTGGCCTATACAAAAGGCCTTTATGTAAATATATCTACAAAAATCATCACATACACTGATCTCTTTTTTGGTAAGGGGAGCAAAGGCAGTATCATCCTGCACACCGGCAATTATGTAAAGCCGCACCCTCTGCTGTCCAAATATTGCTTCAATGTATTCATCTTTGTTAATAAGCTTAGAAACATCAAAACCTGTTTCCTCCAGGACCTGCATTCACCACAAAGCACAAATGCATCAACATTCATATCATTCAACGAGTTTCCTAAGCTAGCACAACAAAAAACACTGTGAATCACTTGTTTCATTCAAAAGTGTTGTGTTGTGACACAGGCAGATTAGGACAGGTAAAGGGTAATGACAAAATCGTGACCTTTGTTTCCTACTATACATTGGAAGGGCAAAGAATGATATAGGAAATGCTCCATAGTGAAATAGGCATATTACACTTACTGGAGGAAAAAAAAATACCCAGAATATTCTTTATTTTTCTCTTCTTCATGTTACTAAAAAATGGAGGTTGTAATCATCTAACAGGAAGGGGTTTGAAAACTCCCCAGCCACGTCAATTGCAGCTTTCCCAATTAACTGTTTCTATCAGTCAAGAAGATGCATCACATAGATTCAAAAGGCTGAATTCTACTTATAGATAATATTCATCTTCATCAAATTTGCTAACAAATGTGTACATTTTCCAGCCGCAACAAAATAAGAAATTGAAGACAAAATTAATGCCAGTTTTTAAAAATTACATTGCAACTTGTTGTCACGTGACCAATGATTCGAGTCAATGAAATTAGTGTCTAAAGTTCAATTTGAACACCAAGATAAATGAATCAGGTATACAAAACAGTCAGTAAACATCATAAGAAAGAAGCTTACTTCTCTGATGGCACATGCATCGTCTTCCTCGTCTTTGCTCTTTTTGCCGCGTGGAAAACTCCAGCTTGACCCTTTCCAACCCTTCACTAGTAGACACTGTCAACATCATGAACAAGAGTAGAAACTAAATGTTAAATAGAAGTCCAACTCAATCATTCACCAGATATAAGGTGTCAAAAAGTTCAAATACAAACAGAAAATCCTTGAAAAGGTTATCAAATGGAAGAACTGCCTGGAGATTGGAACTATTGGAGTCTTAGAACTGATAACAGAAAGTCAGGTAGGCATACCTTTAAGAGAAAGGTCGCAAGAAGAAACTCTTACATACATGTATTAGTTATGTACATATGCCTAACCTTTCCACATCCAAAAATTTCTAAATGCTCGAATTTTTTATTTAAATTAAAGTCTTGATGTCCTCTACAATTTCAGGGTCAAATATTCTGTGCTTCAAACAACATTTAATGCTTCCAATTTTCCCCAAATACTTCATTAAACCCCCATATACTATGAATTACATGTCATGTTTCCTCCCTTTTCTTTTTGAATTAGCTACTTGGAAGGCTTAATCACTCATGATGACAAAGAAAAGGGTGAAAAGCAATAACTTCATGCCACTTCAAGAAAAATCCAATTTTTATACCAATGGTGCTTGATGGTAGACACATGTCAATACACATGATCATGCATTTTCACAACAAAACAACAGTATAGCATCACCAACTCTAGAGCTTAGTAAAATAAGAAAATTAGAATGATTGCAATACTATATCATGCACCCACACACACATATAGGAACCTTTTTCAATTAAAAAGAAAAAAAAAAGCCCAATGACTTTTGGCCTTCATCTCTAAGACATACCCGTTCATAGGTCTCATCCAAAATGATTGATCCTGTTACAGGAACTCGGACCTTGTAGGAAGTGAAGTCCTTAAATATGTCATCTATATGGGCAACATAAGGTCTTAAGACGTCACAACTGTTAAACACTGAAATCTGTCAAGGAAATCATCGATAGATTCATGAAGATAGAGAATATATATACATTTAATATTAACAGAGATTATAGAGTTCTGGAACGAAACTATACATTAGGATTAGCTATTTTCTTTTTCTTTTATTTGACTAAGGTGATCAAAGAGAGCAACGACCACACTAATCATCAATAAAATTTCCCGATATATAAAGAATATGACAAAGCTGGAAAAACAACCAACACAAGCTTCCAGATTCTTTTGATAGAATACCACTGAAAAGTTTCAAATCTTACGGTGAAATATAATGCTTGGCGTAAGATATCAGACATCTAATGTATGCTTCCTTCCCAGTGTGGATTACCACATAATCAAATGGCATTATCATATTACAAGGTAGTCTGATTGCATGTGTGTAGGAGTGTTTGTCTACGTGTCCAAGTGTTCATGCATGCACAGACAGAAATGTCTGCTTCTGCATGTGCATGCCCCTGAAGGTGAATTGCAATTCCACACCTAACAAGGTGGGCCAAGAAAGCATCCAGATACAAGAATGACAGAAACACCAATTATATGCATTAAGTAATAACTGAGGGACAGTGCCATGCTTGATAAATGAAACCCACATAACAGGTGATACATTTGATGTCTAAACAGGTTGCATTTGTCTTTAGCTTGATGTAGCTTTTCTAGAACAGTAAAAATAGACAAGGAAATCGCGTAATAGCTCACTCCACCAGAAGATGCAAAACATAAATTGAATAGAGTTGCACTGAGTTTTCACAAACAGCAGAATAGTAGATGACAATATATAATGGAAAATGATTTTTCTTTTTTTTTCTTTCTTTCTTTTTTTTTTTTTGTGGGGGGGGGGCGCAAGTGGAGGGGGGAGAAAATGCACAGGATACATAAAGAAGTGAACTCCTTCAGAGTGAATGACTTCAGCGATGGATTTTTTTCCACTGAATTGTCTTCATAGAACCAATGTGCATACTCCACAAGAAATAAAATCCTTTCAAATGACTGGAGGTCTTCTTTTGGTACATTTAAAACGAACCGACTGCAGAAAGTTAATAGAAAAAACAAATCAGAGCTAGAAATGAACCAGGTGTAAAAATTTTGCCAACAAAACAAAAGAAAGGGAGCGGAATGGTTCCCCATCCTAAAGATTTCAAATCTAAGAAAAGAAATACACAATTATAATAGATCAGCTGATTATGAAACTCAAACCACTTTTTCTGCCACCATAATGAGAGTTTGCATATCCAAACAACACAGCTGCAAATGTCTCTAACATGTACATAACAAGAAACCATGAAATTATGTAAAAACAGTTATAGATAGCTCACTTCTCTCGGAAAGGGTTTCGGGAAATTTCTCAATCCACTATTGTACTAACATGCTGAACTTGCCATGACCAATTGAGCACCAGAAGTGTGTCCTATAAATGACATTCAACTTGGACACTTTTTTTTAATCAATGGAAACTTATTCAAAGAACTCGAGCACAAATTACCAAGTGATGGATTCTTAAACAAGTACACTCATCAATTTATAGGACATTGCCATATCGGCTGAAAGAGTTCAACCTTCCGTATTTTCAGTGAGGCAGAAGCTCATGTCATACTACAGCAACATCTTACCACCGAAATCAACAATGACCAACAGTTACAAAGCTATTTGGTTGAACTCATGGTTTCCCGCTTAGTTCAGATGGGTTCTTCATTTTTCTCGCTATCGAAACAACAAAATAAGTACAAACACTTCAAATTGCCTTCTCTTCATTTCCTTAGTTTTCTTTGCAACCAATAATGCCCCAAATGCTTAACAAAACCCCCAATCATCCACAATTTTAAGAAACTTTTACTACCAAGTTTCGCTTTTCTTGGCACAATCAAGAAACAAAACCAACCAAAACATATTTCCTATCATGCAGTGACAAGCACACTAAACCCTAAAGCTTAAATCGCAACAAAACGATGTGCACGGGGCAAGCATGCAACATTCTAATTGTTAAGAAATCACAGGGAGCGAAAACTGAATAACAGTCCATTCGACCGAATCTTCTAGAAGACTCGAAGACTTTACTGTTTTCTAACGTTTTCCCGGTCACCAAACAGCGCGTAAAGGAATCAGAAAAGAGAGAGAGAGAGAGAGAGAGAGAGAGAGAGAGAGAGAGAGAGAGAGAGAGAGAGAGAGAGAGAGAGAAAAGCAGCGATACAGACCTGCAGAGATCGTCGAGGAGTTCCTGGGGAGGAAGGCCGTTCTTGGGTGGAGCACCACTAGAGGATCGGTGGAGGCCGGACATGGCTTTTGGATTTTGAACTCAAGGAGAAAAGAAAGAAGAAAGCCCTAACTCTTCGTATTCAGCGGAGGAGCTCCTCCAGTTTGTGTTGTAGACTTCACCGAAGTAACTCCGTAGAGATCGAGCCCACGGGCGGAGCAGCTAGTTGAGTTTACCGGTTCTCAAGATTGATGGATCAAGATTCGCTACACGACAATTCATAGATGTTAAATTAGATAATTATTATTGTTTATTTGTTTTTCGAAGGTTTAATATTTATTTTTCGAAAAATGATTATTGTATATCTTTGTGCATTTTTTTTTCTAAATTAATTATTAGATTTATAAGACTAAAACGTTATTTTCATGATTGATTTAAAAAAATATATATGTATAAAAAATATACATGTAATATGTCTCCGTCTTGATTGGTATACGAAATAGGTCCTATAATGAAATAATTATTCTTTTATTTGGTTGCACGTTATTCCTATAAATAGGTATTCTTATGAAATAGCTATTTTCATATTAGAATAAGTATTCTTCTAAAAAATGAGAAAAATAACTATTCGTAGATGAATAAAATGTGTTTTTCAAAAAACCTATTAATTTTTTTTTTTTGTTTTTTTAAAACCTTAATATATGAATAAAAAAAAAACATAAAATGACTAAACCGTAGAATGGGTGGCCAACTATCCCAAGAGGATGGAAATGTTATATTTTGAAGCATCTGCTGAGAAGGATAAAACAGCTCATGATAATCATATTTAGCTATTATGAGTTCATTTAAAAGGTCAGTTGAAAATCTCTTACATGGCTTCCAAAACTTTTCCTTCAATAATGACCAATGTTCCACCAATAAAATTGTTAGGGTTGCTATCTTTGAAGCCTAATTGTTAATTTGTTAATGATAAGAGAGGAGTTGAATGTTTCCAAATGCCACATTGGAAAGCCAATGTTGTTGAATCCAAACCCAAAACTCCAAAAACCCATGCAGAACCAATCATTTGGGCCGTAAAATTCAAAGCAGATTTGAGTTTTGTTTTAAAAACAAAACCCAGTTCGTATGTGCCATTTGGACTAGTGAAAAATGTAACAATCTTATCTGTCGTTAAGTAAAATATTAATTATGTATATATAAGCTTTGAACATCATCTCCTTGCAAGTTAGTTTTTAATGGTGATTTCTACTCAATTTTTTTTGTAACATTTGGTATTAGAATTCAGCCACCACGTTGAGTATAAGATTGAATAAAATGTAGCTTTGTAGTCGAGTTACTGAGAGAGTAACTTATAGGCTAATGTCTTAGTACTATGTATGGCCATAGTATTGATTCATTAAATACGATGGCACGTAATTTGTATTTACATAATTTTCATAAAAAAAAAACAAAAAACTGAACAGAACTCTGTTTTTAAGCACCCCCAAAAAAAAAAAAATGGAGGTTTTCTGCCTCCTCAAAGCTCTTTTTGTATCAACGTTTGGCGGTCATACACAGGGAACCCACGACTCCAATATTTAGATAATATACTTCTCCAAAAACTCAAAGGTACAGATTTTCTGCCTCCACATATCATACTTCAAACATTTGACAAGGAAGCTTTAGGTGCAGCTACATAATTACAATATCTCGCGTAAAGCTTGATGAATCAGACCGCAGAGATCATGCCAAAACACAGAATAAAACTGCATGTCTTTCATTTGGATGCCAGTGTCCAGAAATTCAAAAGAAATGATGGCGAGACAGCAAACCAACTCATAAATGCCATGGCCGTCGCTGTCTCAAATCTAGTGCAATGGTTCTGTGCACAATCATTCAGATCATTGCCAATAAGGACCGTGATACCAGCAGACGCACAAGCTGCAGCAAATGTGAGCGTCGAAGTGATCTGTAGTGATAAAAAAGAAAGGGGTAAATAAAGGGGGGGAAAAAAAACCATCTTTCAGGTTGGAAAATAAATCAACCAAATTATCATATGCGGAAAAAACATGTGCCTATATATCCCATGATTGGTTCATGAGTCCACCAAACAAAAGTTTATAACTTTCTAGCAAGTAATGCTGGTTTCATTTGAATTGGGCCAATAGAATAGCACTTAGAACGGTAAAGGTTAAAGCAAGGTGTGGGAGGTTCCTGAGGGTGTCCCTCCTGAAACCTGAGTCAGGGAATTGGATTGCATAACATTCAGAAACCTAGTATGAATCCAGATTATCGATCAAGCAACTCAGTTTTGCATGATCTACTTATCAAAATCTAGTTTTTCTTGACAAGGTGGTCACTATTTAATCAATTTAACTTAGAGAAGGGAAAAAGAAAAAGGTCTGGCATACTGTTCGAAATTTATAACCAAAACTACTGCTCTCCATTTCAATTCAAACATTGGATGGTAGTGATCCCTCTCAACAGAATCCTTGCTCCCATGGTTCCAATGCACTCGGAAATATTTGAATCAAAGATGGTTAAGGGCCTGGGTGAAGTAAATATTATGACTATTAACCATGGAAAATAATTATTAAAAACAGGGAAGAAGTAGAAGAGGGCAGGGTTCCACCAAACAAAACGAAACAAAACAAAGGGAGCGGAATACCAAACACCAAGACACAATCACTGACTTATTCTAATCTCAAGATTCTCCTCCAAAGTCATAAAGCAACAGAAACACCATGTGTTTAGCATTTTAGGAGCCGAAGAAGAAGTATGTTCCCGAGTTCTTTTGATGCCAAAGGCTTCTTTCTAAGATTGGGCAATTTTTAATGGCCTAAAAAACCAACTTAAATTCATTTATTTAGAGTAAACTCTCTCATGATGATATTTAGAACTCTGGAGCATTAATTATTTTTAGAAATAAATTAAAGGAATAAGAGGGCTTCAGAATTTCAAAAATCATTGCCAAATACGAAGCACATCAAGAGATTTCACAATTCCACCAAATTGGTGTCACTGATAACAAAAGATCTGGAAAAGTCAGGATAATATACTAAACAAACAAGAAAAAAGAAGGTGAGGACCATATGAGTTTTGGTTCATCAAAATCCAAATGAAACCATGTTTACCTGTAAAAGGTTAGCAAGCTGAACAAGAAGCAGTATTTAAATGAGGGCGGGATGACGAGAAACTACATTAAAAGGCTTTGGAGATAAAAGGCCACACAGCCACATGTAAGAACCAAAGCTCTCACTCCATTCTCTTCCATAAATCCATAATCCATGTAAAGAATTGATTAATCAGCCCATAAATCACTCCATATCATATTGCGTCAACACAATGTGGGTTATGCCTAGTAGTGTCTTGGATTTATTGAGTGGTTGGGGCGCTTTGCTGGGTCGTGGTCTTGTTTTCCGTATTTGGAAGCAGGTTCCTTTTTGTGTTTTGTGGGGCTTGTGGCGTGAGAGAAATTCTAGGCTTTTTGAGGATGTGGAGGTACCGAATGGGGCTCTTTGTAGAAATGTGCTTAATATGTTATATCTTTGAGTGTCAGCACATAGCTCAGGTAGTATGTCGTTCACTGATTTTTTACTTTTTTGTTCGTTTCTTTCCTTTGATTATGGGCATTTTTGTATACTTCTTTTGTACTAGGGTTGCGGCCCTCTGCGCTTTCTATTGAATTTTTACTTATAAAAAAAAAAAAAAAACAATTATGGTGGGGTGAAGGATTGGGGTAACACAGGCTGGCAACAAGAGTAAGGATAAAAGATCTATAGAACATATAATAGTAGCCAGTATCTGAAATATTACAAAATTTGACAAAGCACTCAACCATGGCATTAAATCCCCGGCAAAAGTTATCTTACCCCATCACCAATGGCAAACAAGCTGACAACTCTGGGATTCCGGAAACGGCGCTTCACTAAAATGGCATATACATCAAGACTGCCGAGAATGAAGCTCCATAAGCTTTGCAAGATAACAGCAGCGACAAGAAAGCTGGAACAGCAAATACCATAACACCTGTTATGCTATGAGATGGAAAACAAAAGAGCACGAGATTGACCCAATGCTCAAAAACTAAAACCACATATAATCACCCTGCACATTATCACAGAGAGGAATATCAGAAGCAAAAATCATGTTTTAAACTAATGGGATGGCTTCAGAAACCAACTTGCATACACAAAGTCAGATATAATTTGATTCCACCAATGTTTCTATAGTAAGCATAATTTTAAATCTATGAGGAAATAGACAAGAAAAAATGCACCTCTCAGAGATTTTGAGTGTCACACACACACTCTAAAAAGCTCAGCTAGCCTGATATACAGGGGGTTCAGCTCTATTTTTTTCTTCCAGACAATAAAAACCAGGCAAGTGCAGTTTATGCAAGAACTATGAATGGCTACTTGTGATATGCATTCTTAGGAGAACTAAAACGCTAGTTGCAATATTTCTTCATCTAGGGCCTATTACTATAATTTAGCGCCAGTAGCTCTGTCCTAAACCCACCGATTCCCCTTATAAAAAGCAATAAAGCACATGTTCCTTTCAAACTATGGACGCCCAATAGCAGGTTCAGAAGTAGTAAGCCTTTGTAAAATTCATACCCAACATCCAAATTCGATAGTCAAGGAATAATTTGCAATAACCAGTGGTCTTACAAATCCAAAGAAGTGGAACAGTCTATTAAGCCCCAATTCCTAAGGAGACCCAGTACCCCAACAAACTATCCCATAAATTCGAAGAACCAGCTCTCTCACCTACGAAACCCAGTAAAAGAAACGACAAAGAAAGAAAGAAAAAAACAACGGTGGTGGGTACCGGAAAGCGGTGACGGAAGGGAAGTCACTGGTGGTGGCCATAACGCAGAGCGCGAGGACTGCGAAAGCGAACTGAGAGAAGCGGAGGGCGAGGCCACCGGCCGTGCCGGGCATGCCCTGGATGTCCTTCATCCTCCCTCTGGCCCCGCGCCATTGGCCGCGTCGGTCGCCGGTGGAGCCTCCACTGGGTGCACCGATGGGTGGATCACGTTCATCGTTTTTTCTTCTCTCTTTTTTTTAAAAAAAAAATAATAATAATATATATTTTCTCTCAGCAAAACAAGAAGCACTCCTCCTCAACCATTTTGGATGATCAAATTTATTCGTTTCAATTGCTCTTGAGATTCTATTCTCAGTGAGCGAACGCCTTTTGGTGGAGAAAGTAGCTTTTTTGGTTCAGCCAATCTGCCTGGACAGTCTGTCTGTATGACTGTATGTATAGCCAACGACGTCGTTTTGAGAGAAGCGGCCGTTTATTTCTGCTGGGGCCACGCTGATCTCAACGGTGCGTTTCAACCCTCCCTCAGTTTCACTAAACTTTTTCTCATGTTCAATTGTTCAAAAAATAATTCACAGAAAACGATAAAAGTTTACCTGTAATTTTTTATTTTTTTATTTTGGATGAATAAATGCTTTTATAAAGCTCAAACACAACCTGTCTACAAACGCTCTAAAAACTGGAAACAAGCTACTAACTAGAGTAGCAGCAAAACAACCGGTCATAGCCAACTACAAAAGTCATAAAAGGCTACCACACTTAAAAAGCAACAGCACAACAAAACAACCAACATAACCGAAGCTGAGGTGAAAATGGTTATACTGAAGACAGCATCAACCAAACACACAGCAATGCACCTGCTAGCTTCGACATCTGCTAATCAACTTCTGAATATCTCGCCTCAGCCAGAAAGGCTAAAGAGAGAACAGCAGACCCCAACCATCAAAGGGCAGAAAACAAAATTCTCACTCAGTTCCTCACTTAGAAAGCACCTGCTGCAATCTCCAAACCTCAACTAAATGAGGATACCGATAAAGTATTTTAGTAGTACAACGGGCAATAAGTCTCAAACGCACGTCATTTTTCACCTGGAGCACTATAGAATCTTCTGAGCTTAAAGTATTACCATGTAGTAGATTATTACGGTGCCTCTATAGGTGATAAACCGAAGCTCCAAAACAAAATTTACAAATAATGACAATCAAGCTTCTACCTCTCAAATGAGAATTACACCAATTAACAAGAGAGTCCAACTCAATAGGCGGATCCCGAATCAAACAATCCTCCATAACCCTCCTCCAGATGCACCTACTGAAGCTGCAGCTGAAAAACAAATGCTCTCGGCTCTCTTGACAAGCAAAACAAAACAAGCACAAAGTAGAACCCGAATATCCCCAATAGCACATCCTCTCCTTAGTTACAAGTGCATTTCTGAACACCAACCAAAGGAAGAATGCATGTTTAGGAATCGCTCAAGAGAACCAAACAAATTGATGCCAGCTAACTTCAGGAAGTTTATTTCTCAGCAACTCCCAAGTCTGGGCACTAGAATACTTGCCAGAAGAAGATTTCCAAATCGGTAGATCAACACCACCAATAGGAATCTCATGTAATCTGCTCTGTATTAGGACCAGATGTTCAGATTTGGCATTAGGCCAGAACCATTCTCCATCTCTGATAATGGAAGACACTCGAGGTCCTATGTTTCTGCCAGCATCATAAATGACACAATAGCCAAACTTGTCAAAAAGGCAGCCCTCTGGATGCCAAGAATCATGCCATAAAAAAATTTTACTGCCATCCCCCACTTTAAAACTCAGAAATTGTTTAGCAACATTCCTAAGTTTTAAAAGTTCTTCCAACTCCATGAACCATTTTGAGGAATAGATACTTGCCAGAAACTATTCCCTTTCAATAGACTTTTTTCAACCCAAGCCACCCATAAGGATCCGGACCTAACAAACAAAGTCCAAATGTGATGAAGCATGCAAACTTGATTCCAAATATCCAATTTTTTTATACCGAGGCCACCTTCCTTCTTAGGAGTACAAATCTTATCCCATGCCACCTAAGCATTAGCTCTAGAATCCTTCCCACTCCAAAGAAATCTGTTAAGCTTTTGCTCCATCAGCTTAACCACTTTCTGAGGAAGGATAAAGACTCTAGACCAGAAAACATGGAAGCTACATAAGACAGAAGAGATCAGCTGCAACCGCCCTGCAAATGATAGATTTTTCACTAACTAGGAATTAATCCTAGTAGTAATCTTTTCACCAGACTATCACAATCCACAACCGACAATCTCTTAGTTATCAGTGGCACTCCAAGGTAACGAACAGGGAGAGTTCCCTCACTCATTTGTAAGAGGTTTAGGACATCCTGCTTACCCCTGTCCGTCAAACCAACACAAAAAACAAGACTTTTGTCAGGGTTAGTTTTCAAACCCGAGAGACCCTCAAATTCAGCAAGAACTCCTTTTATAGCATGAATAGAATCCATCTTAGCAGCTGAAAAGATCAATAGATCATCAGCAAAACATAGATGTGTAAGCTGAAGAGAGTGACATCTCGAATGAAACCCAAACTGAGGATCTGCAGTAGCCTCTTCCAAAAGAAGGGAAAGAACTTCCATGGCTATGACAAACAAATAGGGAGACATGAGATCACCTTGTTGTAACCCTTTTTGGCCAGGAAAATAACCAACCAATGAACCGTTTAAAGCCACAAAACAACTCGGGCTGGATATACACTCCTAGATCCATCCAATGAACTTCCTAGGAGCTCCAAAACACTTTAGACAGTGAAGAAGAAATCTCCAATTAACCGAATCATAAGCCTTCATAAGATCAACCTTAATTGTGCATCTCGGACGCCCCTTCTCTTTATGATAATTGCAGACTAACTCTTGAGCTAACAGGATATTCTCTGCAATACTTCTCCCAGGAATGAATGCACCTTGGTTAGGACCCACAATATCATCCAGCCCTTTAAGAAGCCTATTTGCAATAATTTTACCTATAATTTGTTTTTAGAATAAATGTTAGATCTACTTTCAAGTATTTACTTTATGGTGTTACAATAAAAATTATCATTAAATTTTAGACATGTTAATTTGTATATGATATATCTATAATAATTTTTATTACTACATTGAAAAATAAACATTTAAAAGTATATATAGCATTTCAACCATTTTTCTTTTTTTAGTCTTATTTCTACTGTTTTGACATTCCATAGTCGCTTCCAAACTGAGATACTAAAATAAGCTACGTAGTGGTTCTTCTCTCTGGGCATTCTCATAAGCTTAGAGGTGAAGCCTCTTTCTCTAACTATTTTGATTAACGGTTGAGAGTCTATTTTGTTCTTCATTTCTCTCCTTTTCGTTTATTGCCACAGTGTGATCAGGTTGGTTTACGGAGGAGGTGTTAACTAACATGTGGGGTAAGTTCTCTCTTCTGGAAGAAGAAAATTTGGGAGTTACAGTTGAAAATGAAGAACTTGATCCGTTGTTGGTGAGGGGGAAGGTCTGTGTTGTTGGGAAGATTCTTGCTGACCATGTGATTCCTAAGGACTTGTTCAGGGGTCCATTATCTCGCGCTTGGAGGCTGGCAGGTAATATATCTTTCAACACTCTTGGAGAAAATTTGTTTATTGTTGAGTTTGATAATGAATGGGATAAAGCTAGGGTTTTAGAAGGAAAACCTTGGCTTTTTTATGAGTGTCTAGTTTCAGTTGTTGATTTTGATGGAACTACACCACCTTCCCAAATGGTTTTTGATAGAGCTACCTTTTGGATTCGTATGTATAACCCTCCCCTTGCTTGTATGGGAAAGGAGATTGGGCTAAAAATTGCTAGATCAATGGGTTATGTGGAAGAGGTGGATGTGATAGACGATGAAGCTGGATGGGGTGAGTATCTGAGGGTTCGGGTTATGCTGGATTTGACAAAGCCTCTAACCAGAGGTCGAATGTTGCACCTCCAAAATAAATCTGCGTGGATTGATTTTAAATATGAGATTGCCTAAATTTTGTTTTCATTGTGGGGTGATAAGGCATGGTAAAGGAGGATGCTTCAGTTTGCAAAATAGAAGTAAACCAAGGAAGGAAATGGATTATCCTTATGGTCAGTGGCTGAGGGTCTCTTTCCCAGTTCGAAAAGGCAATAGTGTTGAACCACAATGGAGAAAACGAGAGGATAGTGGAAAGAAAGTTGGCCAGGGGGATGGAACACAGTCTTGTTATAGCGAGGAAAATGACATTTGGAAGATGGATGGTAACGCTGGTGGTGGTGGTTGCTCCTCCTCTCATGGTGTTTTGAGCACTGGTGATATAAGTTCGAAATCCAAGGAGCTGAAACTTGTTGATCAAAGGCACGGTGTGGATCTATTGCGCCCAGAGGAATCAACGGCTCCAGGCAGGTTACGTGAATCAAAAGAGGAAGGACACATATCTAGATAATGTAGGGAGGAAAAGACTGGGGATGATACTGAGATGACACGGCACAAAAGCTAGATCAGATTGTCGGAGAAGGGGCGAAAAATCGGAGAAAGTGGACAGGTGTGTGGATGTGGTGATGAATTTGGCTGCTTTGATGGAAAGCCAACTAGTGTCGCATACTGATATGAGGACAGGAGGAAATAAAAGTGCATTGAAGACCTACATGAAGTCATATGACTTTTCCTGCCTCTCCACAAACCCTGAAGTTTTCAAGTTTGTCCTTAATAATGACTTGAAAAGTGGGGAGAAAAAAGACATTGCCTGAACAAGATACTTTGGTTGTTGGAACTCAATGAAAGAATGCATGGAATGGACTGAACTAGTTGGAGATTTAGTTAAACCTTTTCAAAAGGGTGGCCATGTGGAGGATTTTGCTCAATCAAAAAAATTATTCTGTTGATGTAGAGGTGAATTAACTCAGGGTGATAAAACTCTTCACCATGACCCTTTGTTAGCTCAAAAAGTGTCTTCTTCTGTTAATACGTGTGGTAGAAAGCCCTGGAAAAATAGAGCTAGGGGTCATTCACAATCTGCTAGTGAGTTTGTTCTTGAAGATGAAGATTCATCCTCAGCCTTTCCTTTTTTGGGCAATGTTGAAGGTGAAAGTTGTGTCAAGAAGAATAAAATGAAGATATACAGGGAAGTTTCTAGCTTTTTTTTTTTACGGAGGCTGCTGAGTAGCCTCGCCATTCACTATGATTTTCTTATGCTGGAACTGCCAGGGGCTTGGAAACCCCCGGACAGTTCGAAGACTTTGCCATTTGGTGAAGACTAAGAGACCCACTTTGGTTTTTCTTATGGAAACTAAAGTTATCAAGAGAATGGCATATTTTTTGAAATTCAAACTTGGTTTTGATAATATGTTTTACAGTTGATTGTAAAGGGCTTAGTGGTGGTTTAATTTTACTATGGAAATCAGAATTGGATTTGGAGGTACAAAATTTTAGTCAACGACATGTTAATGATGTTATTAACTCTCTTGAGTTTGGCTTTTCCTGGAAGTTCACAGGATTTTATGGAAATCCAGAACTGGCTAAAAGGGAGGAATCATGGTCGTTGCTGAAGACTCTGGCAGAATTGAATCTGTCCCCTTGGTTAGTCTATGGTGATTTTAATGAAATTATTTCCCTCTCAGAGAAGTCGAGTTCTTCCAATAGACCAAAAAAGTAGATGACTTTGTTCCAGTCAATTCTGATAGAATGTAATTTGTGGGATTTAGGCTATAATGGCCAAAAGTATACTTGGTCAAATGGTAGGGAAGGCAAGGCTCTTACTTTGGAGAGGTTGGATAGGGCGGTTGCAAATCCGGAATGGAGTAGGATGTTTGATGTGGTTGACGTGAATGTTCTCCTCAGGTATCATTTTGACCATAGTCCTTTACTCATTTCCTTTGATAATTCTAGTAGAATTCCTTGGAGAAAGAATAAGAGATTTCATTTTGAAACTGGTTGGGTGAGACATAAGAAACACAAAAAAATTAATAAAGAAAATTTAGAGAGTCAAAGATAATTATGTTGATAAGTGGGCTGTTCTAAGGAGAAAACTTGATAATTGTAGAAGATATTTAAAATGTTGTGCCAGAATGCATGATGGTAAGGATAATATTAATATTCAAAATTTGGAGAAAGCTTTACAAGAGGTGCAACAGGAAGGGGACCTGAGAAAAGTAGAGATTGAGAAGTTTTTGAAGGAAGAATTGGATAATCTTCATGAAATTGAAGACCTTAAATGGAGGCAAAGAGTCAAAGAGGATTGGTTGAAATATGGAGATAGAAATACTAAATACTTTCATGCTTTTGCCTCTCAAAATAATCGCAGGAATTTTATAAAGGAAATTGTTGATTTGAATGGTAAGAAGTGGTCCTCCCAAAAGGGTATTGAAGGTGCCTTTATTAGCTATTTTCAATGGTTGTACACGGCTGAAACAGACAAAGAAGTTGATTTTTGCACTAGAACCATCACTCAGAAGGTTACTCCCCAAATGAATCAAAGTTTGACTGCACCTGTCTCTTTGGAAGAAATTCAGGTAGCCCTCAATCAATTGGCTCCCTTCAAAGCCCCTAGCCTGGATAGTTTTCCAGCCTCTTTCTTTCAACAAAACTGGGACATTTTGCACCAAGAGGTATGTGATGTAGTGATGTATTTTTTTTGAAATTGGTAGAATAAATGCCCATATAAATTCCACTTGTATTGCTCTTATCCCTAAAATTAAGAATCCTACTTTTGTGACTGAATTTCGGCCTATTATCCTTTGCAATGTGATTTATAAGATCATATCAAAAATTATTGCAAATAGGCTTAAGATTATTTTGCCTGATATTATTTCTGGTTCTCAAAGTGCTTTTATCTCTGGCCGGTTTATTACCGATAATATTATTCTTGCCTATGAGACAATGCACACTATGCAAACTAGAATGTGGAGCAAAACTGGTTATATGGGTATAAAGCTTGACATGAGTAAAGCTTATGACAGAGTTTAGTGGTCTTTTTTATAAGCTGTTATGTCTAAATTGGGCTTTGCAGATGCTTGGATTAAATTAATCATGACTTGTGTTAGATCTGTTAACTACTATGTTGTGATTAATGGGAATGTGGTGGGGAGAATTTTTCCTTCCAGAGGGATTAGACAAGGGGATCCTATTTCTCCTTATTTATTTATTATATGTGCTGAAACTTTAAATTCTCTTTTACGGCATGCTCAATTGAAGGGAACTATTTCTGGTGTCCCTACTTCCATAAAAGGCCCTAAGATTACTCACCTGTTTTTTGCTGATGATAGTTTGATTTTTTGCAAGGTTAATCAAGTGGAATGTAGAAGAATTCTAAATATTCTTGATATCTAAGAAAAAGGGTTTGGTCGAAAGATCAATTTTCACAAGACTGTTGTTTTCTTTAGCTGCAATACAAGCCTCTAAAGAAGACAGGAGATTTTGGCTTTGTCTGGTCTTTCTTAAGCCAATAGGTATGATTCTTACCTAGGTCTTCATACTTTGGTGGGTAAAAATCGAATTAATGCATTTAAATAAATCAAAGGGAGAGTTATTCGAAGACTCAATAATTGGAAGACCAATTTGTTGTCGTTTACGGGTAAAGAAGTTCTTTTAAAGGCTGTTGTCCAAGCCATTCCAACTTATAGCATGGGTGTTTTTCTTCTCCCTATTAACCTTTGCAAAGATTTGAATAGGCTAATTCAATCATTTTGGTGGGGGCACTTAAATAATGACTCTAAAATTCATTGGATGAGTTGGTCAAAAATGGGGAGATCGAAAACTGTTGGGGGGCTTGGTTTTAGGGACCTGATTATGTTTAATAAGGCTCTCTTAGCTAAACAATGTTGGAGGTTAATTCAAAACCCAGACTCTTTGATTTCTCAGATTATTAGAGCCAAATATTATCCTAATTCCTCATTCTTAGAGTTTGAATTAGGAAAAAGGCCCTCTTTTATTTAGAGAAGTTTTATTGCGGCTAAAGATCTTCTCTCTCATTGAATCATTTGGAGAATTGGTGATGGGCATTCAATCAAAATATGGGGAGAAAAATGGCTGTCTAATGCTTGTTCTTTGGTTGTTTCCCCTGTGTCTATTCTTCATAGTGATGCAATGGTGTCTGAACTCATTGATCCTTCTCTTCCAGGATGGAATTGGTCTCTTATTGAAAGCATTTTTTCAGTTAATGAGGTAAGGATTATTAAAAATATTCATTTATGTCCTTCCCTGCCACCTGATAAAATTATTTGGAATGGTACTTCTAATGGAATGTTTTTAGTAATAAGTGCCTATCATTTGGGTTTGGAGTTGTTGAGAAGACAAGAAGGGGAATGCTTTACCAAACTTGTTAGAAATTATTTTTGGAAAAGGCTTTGGGCTATCAAAGCTCCAAACTCCTTTAAATTCTTCCTATGGAGAACTTGTCATAATTTGCTCCATACTAAATAGAATTTATTTAGGAGAGGAGTAGTGGAAGACAAGTTGTGCCCTTGCTGTAAAATTCAGGAGGAATCCACAATCCATGCCTTGTGGATTTGTCCTAGTGTTTAAGATGTTTGGGGAAGTGGCCCTGTTATTTTTCAGAAATGTCCTTCTATTTTTTCAAAAATGGTGGAGCTTGTTTCTTTCTTGTTTAATAAGCTGAATGATGAGTTATTGGGTCTTATGGTGTCTTTTTTTTGTAGTACCTGGCAGAGAAGAAATAAGTTGGTTTTTGAGGAGCAGTTTTCTTCCCCTCTAATGATTTTAAAGAAGCCTCTAAAATCATTGCGGACTTTTGGTTGTACAATGTGAAGGACCAGATGGTTGTGAAGTCGTGTGTTGACACTTTGAACAGTAGCAAAATGTGAAAAACTCTGAATTTGGGGATTGTAAAGGCTAATTGGGATGCCTCCATTAACTTAAGGGCTAGTGTTATTGGCTTGGGTTGTGTTATTTGGAATGATGAAGGGTTGGTTGTGGGGGCCCAATGCTGTGCGTGCAAGGTGGAGGCGGACCCTTTGTTGGCAGAGGTGATGGCAGGCCACCTAGCCATTACATTTTGTAAAGAAATAGGTTTTACTAATATTGTTTGTGAAGGTGATTCTCTACAAGTGATTTAAGGAATTCGTGATCCAGGATCTTCTCATACTCGGATTGGGCATTTTGTGGAGGCGATTAGACAGGATTCTTCGAGATTATCCTCTTGTTCTTGGGTCCATTGTTGTAGATAAGCTAACGGTGTTGCCCATGTGATAGCTATGGAGGCTTCCTCAAAATGTATTACTAAATGTTGGTTTGAGGATATGCCTTTATTTATATCTGATGCTTCTTATAGAGACCTTTTGGTCTTTATACTGTAATTTGGTCATCTTTTATTGAATGAGAAGTGTTTCGGTGTTAAAAAAAAAAAAAGGTCTTATTTCTACTCAAAAGGGCTTTTACTTATTAAACATGTTTTTTTTTTTTTTGAACAAACAGTGCCATCTTCTTCATTACAGAGAAGCAATCTCCAAAGGGGTACACAATCAGAAAGCCAATACAAAGAATAAAGCATCGGATACAACCACTAAGCCCGAAGGCGAAATTAGAGCCCGAAGGTAGTGAACTAGAGATAAAGAATCTCTACCCACTAAGATAGGAAAAACCTGGCTTGAAGCAGCTACCAAACGGTAGACTGTGATCAAAGGGAAGAATTTACATAAAAACACCAAATAGAAACCCCATAATACAAGCACCGGGAAAAACGACAGCCGGAGTCGGCACGTGTAAAGCACGCACTGTAACGATCCACCCCCAATGACACAATACTGTCCGCTTTTGGCTCCCCATATCAGACTTCCCAGGAGGTCACCCATCCTGGGATTGCTTTCGCAGTGGCTCGCTTAACTGCGGAGTTCTGATAGGTTCATTGCCATCACGGCTTTAAAACGCGTTGTGTCATATAGGGTGCATTTTTACATATAAGCACATCCTCATTCCCAGGCGATGTGGGACGTCACAATCACCCCCCCTTGGGACCCAGCGTCCTCGCTGGCGACCCTCATGGGATCACCCCATTCTTGGCATCCCAGCGAGTGCCCGCCAGCAACCCTCTTGGGCTTGTGCACGCTCCCACCATCTCAGGCTGGGCAATGGCTCTGATACCATTTGTAACGATCCACCCCCAATGACACAATACTGTCCGCTTTTGGCTCCCCATATCAGACTTCCCAGGAGGTCACCCATCCTGGGATTGCTCTCGCAGCGGCTCGCTTAACTGCGGAGTTCTGATAGGTTCATTGCCATCACGGCTTTAAAACGCGTTGTGTCATATAGGGTGCATTTATACATATAAGCACATCCTCATTCCCAGGCGATGTGGGACGTCACACGCACCTTCTCCGAGAACCCCCTACCACGGACGACCTTCATGGACACAGATCGACACCTTTCGAGACCAGAAAAGAACACCGTAACCCACACGCGCAAAAACTGAACAGCTAAACCCCCGGCGCGTGTGGGTCACGCGCCGAATAGAAGCGACCCGCAGGGTCTCGTTGAAAGACCATCTTGACCGGAAAAGGCCGACGATAGCAACTGGAAGGCTCTTGTTAAAGAAAAACCGGCCAAGGATAATAGATCTAACTTTGAAAACACCTCCACCGGAAATCCACCAACACCCATCGAGCTTCATGGGCCATTACCTGAAAAAATCTGCTGGCAAACAAGAAACAACTGAAAAACAAAAGAAAAAACACCAACAACCTCCACTAGTTCAAGCACCGGGAGGACCAAAAGCTCCAACAGCCCTAAAGGCTTGGAGAAAGAGACCACCCACCACTGGAAACAAGCCAGTGGGGAACAAAAGCCACCCTAGCCCTAGAGGCCAAGGGGGAACACCAGCACCAGGAGGGGGAGGTGCGAAACCTCCTCCCCCGGCGAACAAAGATCGCGACTTTTCTCTCCCTCTCTCTCTAGAAACTTCAGACCTTCTCTCTCCTCACGTTCAAGAATGACAAATATTAAACATGTTGTTATAACTATCTTATATAATAGCATTTCAACTAAATTTGAGTATAAAATTCATATTTTTCTAGTTTAGTTTAGTTACCTCAAAAAAAGTACCGTACATCAAACTCTTTAAATATTTCTATACTCCATTTTAATATTCTTTTTTATTCTTTCCTTATTTTTACTTTATTCTTACTTTTCACTTTGTTCCAATAGTCATATTATTTCAACGGTCATATTCTTTCGGTATAAAAATAAGACTATAGAACTTTCCAATTTTCATTAACCTCAACTCAAGTTTCTTTTTCAATTCGATCTTTGTTTTATCTCTATGGCTCGTTCTATTTTTTCCCAAAATGATTTTATCAAGTCAGTTTGATGAAGAGTTTGTGATAATTACAAAACTTGCTATAGAAGAATCACTACAAAAAAAAAAACGGAAATTCAGAAATGCAAAAAAATCGTATGGAATAAAAAGTCGCGAAAGGGATTTCTGAACAGTTTGGGCCAAACCGTTCAGATTTTGTATTTTGTTTTGTTTTGTTTTTTTTGTCTGGATTTATTTATTTTTTTAATATGTATATTAATATAATTAATTATAAATTAAATTATTTTCATTATATTAATTTTCATCAACGACGGAGAAGACGATCAAATCTAGCCGGAAACACCCAAATCAAATCCAGCCACTCAAATCCAATCAAAACCAGAGGCAAGGTTCACGCGGAAGAAGCCCCACAGGTTCACGCGGAACCCACCACTGGCAAGCTGGGGCCCCATGGCTCCAACGGTTTCCGGGGCTGTCAAGGAGAAGGACTGGGTCTGACCGGGGTCGATCTTTCCGATGGGGATGAACATGAAACCGACTTGGGAGTCGGAGTAGAGGAGCTGGAGGGTGCTGTTGTAGTGGGAGAAGACCGATGAAGAAGAGGCCGATGAAGAAGAAGTCTTTCCCCCGTCGACTTCCTCCGGGCAGTATGCATTTGTTTGGGAATCAGATCGGCTCGATCTAGGGGCTAGAGGGTTAGGGTTTTGTATTTGTTTGCTGAATATTGGGGGTGTGACTTTGGCTGTGAAATTTTGTGGCTTTCAAAAGAAACGGGCAGTTGTGATTTTGGCTGTGAAAAAAATCAGATGGATGTGGTGAAATATGGGGGCATCACGCGGATTCATACCAACCAGGGAAGAGAAAAGGACTTGGTTTAGCCAAATTTTTCTAGACAGTTTCAAAAGAAACCGTCTGGAACTGAAACTTTATGGACGATTTCATAAAAATCGTCCATAAAATTCTTTGGGAATAACATTTTCAAACCGTCTCGACTTTAAATCGACCATAATAAATTTTTTTATAGACGGTTTCGAAAAAACCGTCTGCAAATTTTGTTTTCTAGACGGTTTTAAAAAACCTGTCCATAAATGCTTTTTTTTTTTTTTAGTGAATAAAGATTAAAATCACATGATTGTTTTAAAAAACGTTGCATATTTATCAAGCATGATCACTTTCAAAGCTACGAAATTCTTTTACGTAACTAATTTACTAAACCACTAGTATATATCCTAGCAAATATTTTCGAATGAGGTTTAAGATGATTCCTTCTCTTTTTCTTTGTATTAAATATGTTGTAAAAGCTTACGAACCTTATCTTGTTCAATGAATAAATAGTTTCAGAAGGCTCAATTTTTGCTTTCATAAGATTTATGCCAAACTTAGGATGCTTACGTATAATATTATGACTGAATTTATGGATAAATATTTTTTTTTTAAATGAATTTATGAATAAATACTTGAAGATCGGAGAAGCCATTAAAAGCGTTTAAAGATGTTTGTTAAAGCAGTGGTTTCAATTTTTTCTAAATATTACTTAAGGTCACCCAACAATAAATATACATTGCTAGATTTCTAGCGGTTGGTGAAACCACAAATTTATAATAAAAAAATGTCTCTTTCACTATTCTCGACGCAATCTATCGATCCATCGACGAAGGCCACAAGAAAGAAAGAGAAGAGGAGCTCATTCCCTATAAGAGAAACCTTGAGAAATAAAAAAAGAAGTGGCCTAAAAGAAGAAGAAGAAGAAATGACTAGCTTTTGACGAGCATGGTGGATGGACAAGAAAGTGAACGAGAAGGTCGTAGTCTGCCAAAACTCCACGGCGGATTTCGATAGAAACTCGTGAAATCACTGCGGTTTGATCATCTGTTGCAAATTTTAAGCTCGAGCTCTTCGGAGTCGAGCTTCGGAGGCGGGTTATCGTCATTGGAGTCATTTGAATTTGGTTTATACGTTGAAATTAATCAAGGTCTTCATATTACAATATACAGAGGCCGAAGCCTATATGGAATCCTCAATCGGAGAAGTAATGGGTAACATAACTCACTTTTTTAATATAAAAAAAAAGTTTTTTGGGAATTTATATGTCATTCGTAATAATTTAATAAAAAATTATAATGAAGGAATGACATTGCAAAGTTTTTAAACTTGACTGTTCGACATTGCAAATTTTTAAATTTTGGATGTGTGATTGCAAAAACGTTGAAACATCATAAAGTAAGTGAAGTTTCACCTAAAATCGAAGATAATACGGCTAAAAATACACTAGTTACTCATTCTTTGACCAACAATGATTGTCATTTTGCGTTGATGACAATATTTTTGTTGCATTTGAGATGTGCCACTTGCATCCATCATAAGCCTTTTTTCATCCTCTTCCATGCCTGATGAATGTGTGATGTTGTTTAGAACGATCATGTAATGTTGATATATATATATATATATATATATATATATATATATTTTCTACAGTAGGTTTTGTTATGATTTCAAACTCTTCATCAAAGTATGACTCGATAATAAGCACTTTGCCAAAAAGAGAACGAGTCATAAATATAAAACGAATATTGTTGGGGATAAAATTAACCCCGAAAACACGTGGATTCTGATCTTGAAACATCTCGGTGTTACGTCTCGGATATTTGTTAAGAACAGTAAAAAATGTTGTTTAGGTATAATGACGCCTCGGTCTTATAGAACCCAGTTACGGCAAGGAATATACCGAGACCTCCAAGTTTAATCGGAGCAAACATGTCTCGGATATTTATGCCTCAGAGATTTGACATAAACTACAAGACCATACATGAAGTTTGAGTTACAACCCGATATAGAAGATTGCCTCAGAGTGATAACACCTCAGTGTGATAACACCTCGGATAATATTATCTCGGTATAATAACATCTCGGATCTTCCACAACCCTGTTATAGTGCAGCAATATCCCGAGATCTCCTAGTCTTGTTGGAGCGAACATGTCTCGGATATTATCACCTTGGGGGTTAGTCGAAGTGCGCCGCAGTTGTCTTAGAATGTGATAAAGCCAGTATCCCAGAAGATCAGGGATAAGCCTCTATTCCATAATTAATGTGATAAGATAGATAATGACACGGAATTAAGATTAAAAAGGTACGAATGCAATTCAATTTGAACTCTGCAGCCTCATTCGAATTCCCTGAAGATAAGGCCAGGGTTCAACCAGATTAGGATTCAAACTCCTAATCCAACTAGACTTCAAGGATTCTAGTAAGACTGCAACTACCGGCCTATAAATAAGACTATCACACCAGGTATAAACACACGCATTCTTTGAACTTGTGAAGTTATAAACACTCTCCAGAAAATTGATTTGAACTGACTTAGGCATCGGAGTGGGCGTAGTCGGCACCCCCGACGAGTTGTTTGTTATTTTGCAGGAATCAAGGTTGAAGGTCAGGACCAGACAACAAATCACTAGGCGACACGTCACCATACCGGAAACTGTACCAACAAATATTGAATCGACAAAAAAACTTATGTCGAGGTAAATGAAAATTGTAGAGTTTTATGGTCTTATTTATAATGAAAGAATATGATCATTGGAAAATGACCGTTGGAATATAGAATAAAGGAATAATAAAGAAAAAATATTTAAATGAATTAAATAAAAATTTAGAGAGTTTAATGTGTGTCACGTTTGAAAAGTGGCTAGATAAACTAGAAAAACTGAATTTTATAACTAAATTTTACTTTAAGAATAGCTAATTCCCTAGGAATGTTCTTATTAGATTTGCTCACCTGAGATAGCAAGAAATATGGCATGTTTGGGTGACTTGTTATTTTTCAAATATCAAATTTATTCAGATTTTATTCAATTTTTTTTTTTTTTTTTTTTAATTTTGTTTCAAATTTTCTAAATCATCTAAACATAATTTTTAAAAACAAATTATTTTAACATTCAAAATTTTTTTTAAAAAATGGGACATTCAAAGAGCCAGTACAACTTGCAAAAATACTGTAGCAGTAGCCAAATTATTGGAAAGGGTAGTTTAAAGAAATTGGCTAAAATTCGGCTAAACAAACTATTTTAAATGCTCTATGAGTCTATCCCACGCCAGTGACGCCACCATCGAAGGATTATAGCCTAAAAAAGTCAAGGGCATGCTTGGATAATTAGTTTATTATGATCCCGACACCTCTCACTGCTCTGAAGCTACCAGATTTTCCATTTGGTAATTATACAGTACAAAAATGGACCGGAAGCCTGAAAGCTCTTCAGCGAAACCAGAGCCGCCCGCAGTTGATGGTGAAGAGGTTGGAGCCAATATTGTTCGTGTACAGAGCCAGAGCGGGCCTCGGAGGTCACCGCTTGTGTGGCTGACCTTGTTCGCGCTGATCACGTACAGTTCCTGGGCGGTTTATCAGTACCAGTATGAGAATTTGCCCCCGCCTCTTACCGCCGAGCAGGCCGGCAAGCGAGGCTTCTCTGAGGTCGAAGCCTTGAAGCACGTCAAGGCCTTGACTCAACTAGGCCCTCATTCCGTCGGTTCCGAAGCTCTCGACCTCGCCTTGCAGGTTCTCCCACCAAAATATGTGCTTTTTCTTTGTGTTTCTTTTCGTTTTAGTGTTAACAATGCTTTGCCTTTCGGCGCAGTATGTTTTCGCAGCGGCGGAGAAGATCAAGGAAACGGCTCACTGGGAGGTGGATGTTCAAGTGGAGTTTTTTCGGTCGAAATCCGGTGCGAATCGTCTGGTCAGTGGCACCTTTATGGGGAAAACGCTTGTTTATTCGGATCTAAATCACGTAGTTTTGAGAATCTTGCCAAAATATGTATCTGAAGCAGGGGAAAATGCTATTCTGGTCTCTTCTCACATTGATACCGTATTCTCAACGTACGCTCTTCTCTGTCTATTTCATCTCGTATTTCATATTGTTTGCAAATTATTTGGTCTCTTGTGAAGTGCGCGTTCGGTAGAGAAAGCAATTGTTTATATGGCTGTTAGCGAGAATGATGATCGTCATTATAGCTGCTTATTATCATTTTTAATGTCTGTTCATGGTGATATGCATGTGTAGTTATTGGAACACTGCAAGTTGCAGTGTCTCCACCGAGTTCCTGTGTCAGTAGACAAATTCTTAAGAACTAAAATTTTGTAGATTGCGTGGAATATGTATAATATATCTTTGGGGTTTTTTCATGTGCATCAAGGAAACTCAAGAAAATAAGTTTTATGATGATTTATGAGAATTGTTTTAATGTGAATAACTAATACAAGATCTATTGTGTTGGCCAAAATGAGTTGGTATGACCTCTAACCTCATTCCTTGACAACATTCAAGAAGTTGTGGCCTTCAATAATTTAACCTGTAATACCGTGGTCCCATATTTGAAAGATGAGTAGAGCGGATGGTTTATAAAGACACTCATGAGTACTAAGTCCCACATTGCTTACTTACTAGGTGAAACTGAACTTTATAAATGATTGTAGAGAAACTCTAAATTGACTAGTCATTTTGGCTAGTGCTTTTCCTGGATTGTTACATAACCCCTTTGCAACGGAAGGAAATTTTGTTAACAAATGCTTTATTTCTCCCTCTTCTCGCTCAATAATTATCATGGGCAATTATAAGATATCTTAGCATATTCTCTGCTTTCATTTCCTTGTCTGCTCGCAAATATGTCCTTATAAATCCCAAAGCCTACTTTGTTGCTTCAAAAAAGCTTCCATGGATGTTCCAGGGAAGGAGCCGGAGATTGCAGTTCATGTATAGCTGTTATGTTGGAACTTGCTCGAGGGATTTCTCAGTGGGCTGGATTTAAGCATGCTGTTATATTTTTATTTAATACTGGAGAGGAGGAAGGTCTAAATGGTGCTCACAGCTTTGTAACTCAGGTTGGAAGCATTTTCATTGTATCCTCTAATTCTTGATTTCTTTCTCTCATTCTTTTGCTAGTAGCTCCATTAGTCATATAATAGACAATATGATGAGCTTGTAATCCTCTTGCGTTCTACCACAATGACTTGGTTTAAGTGAAGGTGCTTGAAGTTGCTTGTAGTGTGTCTTAGTTCATTTTGAGATCATGCGCTCTCATGTTTTCTTCTACTATAATGAATGAACAGAATTGATAATGTATCTAGTTCTTAAGATAAACACAAACGCATAAAGAAGGTGTTTAACCCATGTGTGCACATGTTAACTTTTATAGGTTTGTTGTTTTCTTTCATGGGTTACTGTGTGTCCAATGTGCTTTAATTGATGGAGATTACAAACACAAACACGTAAAATTGATGCATGAATACCTCCTTTTTACGGTTGCTGGCTTTTATGGCGACAGTTTTTGTGTTATTTTTCTTTTTGGTGTGTTGCGATGGGTCTTTCTAGATGGATTTTTGTGGAATCAAAATCTTTCAAGTTTGCAATGGAGGAAGGAGTCGCTATTTTATGTGTTTTTGAAAGGAGTAGGGGCTTTATGCATTCTGTTTCTTTGGGTAAAGCGACTGTGCTTTGGTTGGTGGCTATCATGGAGGAGCTACTTAATGCAGAGGTGTCAAAGGAGTTTTTGAAGTCATCTAGAATGGGCTCTAAATCTTTTATCATTCAGAGACGTGAACAGAGACTGTCGCTATTTGGTCATTGGTGAATACATCAGTGGAGGGTGGGACAACTCCATTGTTATAGCAGAGGGCCAAGTAGGTCAGGTATAAACAATTACTATCAGGCCTGGGCCACCAATTGCGAATTCTATCAAGTCAACTGTCGATGGTGTTGCTTTTTTTTGAAAGATTAGTGGAGTTGGATAGGATGCTAGTGCTTGGAGATGAACCAACCGTCAAGGGTAACTTATTGGGTTTGGGTGATTGTGAGACATAAGATTTCAACACTGTTGGATACTGATGATAACGAGATGGGTTAGTCAAATAAGAAAAAAGTAACCGGGGTATAGGCCAGGTTGGGTGAAGCTAACCGTATGGGTGGTAAAGATCCTTATAATTTGAATGGGTTTGATGTGTGTGGTGTAGATAGGTTTGGTGTGTCAGGTTTGAAATTGGTACCACACACTAGGGAGGATCTCCTTGTGTGTGAGCCTCTAAGCTGTTGCTCTCCTATGGCTTCTAGGTTGGTTTTGCAGAAGGTGAAGGGCATCCAAGATGTTGTTTGGCTTTCCTGTGAAGGGTTTGAAGGGAAATTTATGGCGTTGCTCATAGCCATTGAAGCGAGTCATAACCAGGACGGGTGAAATTCCAATTCCAAATCAACCATCATAAGTAATAGAGATTTGAAAAGATTATCTTGCTCAATCAGTTATGACTCAACGAGTGGATGTTAAAGCCGCAACGGAGTTAAGGGAAGGGTATCTCAGTTTACCCATAAAGCCTATCGAATGTAAGAAGATTGAAGGAGGGGGAGAAGTGCCTTAGAATCATACATTTACTCAGAGAATAGAAGGTAGATGTTATATGTCATTAGGAGACCAAAAGGGAGATTATGTCTTATAGCCTTCTGCGTAGTTTATGGGGGTGTAGTCATGTAGATTGGTGTTGTTTACACTCCGGGGGGGGCTTCTAGTGGTGTTTTGCTCATGTTAGATCAGAGGGTGGTGGAGAAAATTGATGAGTGTGTGGGTGAGTTCTCAGTGGTTGTTTCTTTCAGAAACGTTGAGGATCATTTTGCTTGGGCGTATGTTGGTGTTTATGGACCAAATGCCGATGGTAATATAAGGTTTTTAGGGGATAAACTGGCTGGTTTGCTAAGTTGGTGGGACTTCCTTGGTGCATTGGATGCGCCGGGGGGGGGGGGGATTTCAATGTAACTCGTTTTTTGAGTGAGAGATCAGGTGAAGCTCGTATTTATCTGGCTATGTTGGAGTTTTCTAATTATATTTCTAAACAGGGGCTCATGGACATATCTCTTGTGGGTGGCTCTTTTACGTGGTCTAACAATAGAGCTCCTCCCTCCCGGTCTAGAATCGATAGATTCCTTGTATCCTTAGAGTGGCAAACCCAGTTCCCTGATTTGCTCTAGAAGAGGCTACATAGACTATGCTTGGATCATTTTCCTATTCTTTTCGATTGTGGAGGCATTCCTGGAGCCAAAAGATACTTCAAGTTTGAGAACATGTGGCTAAGATTAGAGGGTTTTGTAGATAGGGTGGAATCGTGGTGGTCTTCTTACCACTTTCAGGGTTCTCCAAGTTACATCCTAGTTTGCAAACTAAAGGCTTTAAAAATTTGATTTAAGAACTTGGAATGAGGAGGTGTTTGACAATATAGAGAAAAAGAAACAACTTCTTTTGGCTGATTTACGGCCCCTTACAGGTTTGGAGAAAGAGAGAGGCTTAGTTGAGAAAGAGATAACAAGGAAGGTTGCGATGATTACTGAATTGAAGATGATACCGCTTTGGGAGGAGGTGAGTTGGAGGCAAAAATCGAGTGCACTTTGGTTAAGAGAGGGTGACAAGTGCATAGTTTTTTCATTGAGTAGCCAATTCGAATAGAAAGAATAATTCCATTGAGCAGCTGGTGGTTAATGGTAGAATTTGTTTAGATTAGTTTGCGATTAGAGAACACATTGTACAGTTCTACAACAGCTTGTTTACCGAGCGTTACAGTTGGTGACCCAGGTTGGATGGCCTCTAGTTTGATTCCATTTTTTTTGGGGGGTGGGGGGGCAATTGGTTGGAATGACCTTTTGATGATAATGAGGTATTTGAGGTGGTGAAAGCCTTTAACGGTGACAAGGCCCCGAGCCTTGATGGGTTTTCTCCAAGCTTGCTGGGAGGTGCTTAAAGTAGACATCATGAATGTCTTCCATGAATTTCATGCTAGAGGTACGTTTGGAAAAAGCCTCAATGTCACCTTCATTTCTTTTATTCTGAAGAAACCAAGGGCTGTTGACATTAAGGGATTCCGACTTATTAGCTTAGTGGGTGGAGTGTACAAAATTGTTGCCAAAGTTCTAGCTTACAGATTGAAAATAGTAGTGGAGAAGATCATTTCTAAGCCTCATGACACTTTTATCAAGGGTAGGCAGATCCTAGACTCAATTCTCATTGCCAATGAGGCAATGAGTGCCTTGATAGTAGGCTTAGATCTGAGGAATTGGGTGTACTGTGCAAGCTGGATATTGAAAAGGCTTATGACCATGTCAATTGGGACTTCCTTTTGTATATGTTGAGGAGTTGTGGTTTGGGGAAAGATGGCGTAAATGGATGGCATACTGTATCTCCTCTGTGCGCTTTTCAGTCTTGGTGAATGACACTTTGTCGAGTTTCTTTCGCTCTCGTGGCCTAAGACAGGGAGATCCATTGTCTCTCTTTCTATTTGTTGTTGTTATGGAGGCGTTAAGTAAAATGATTATTGCTTTAGTGGATGAGTGTCTTTTATCGAGCTTCATGGTCGGGTCAAGGAGTGGTTGTGCTATCAACATTTCTCACCTTTTGTTTGTGGATGACACCTTGATATTTAGTGAGGCAGATCCATATCATCTTTGCAATTTGCATTAACTTTTTTATGCTTTGAAGCAGTTTCTGGTTTGAGGATTAATTTGGCTAAAGTAGAGTTAGTCTCGGTTTGCAATGTAATGAATGTCGAAGGTTTGGCTATTATTTTGGGCCGCAAAGTATTTTCTATGCCTATGAAGTAGTTAGGTCTTCCCTTGGGAGTTTTGTTTAAAGCCAAATCTATTTCAAACGACATTATTGAGAAGGTAGAGCATCCTTTGGCTGGATAGACTTAATTGATTGAAAGCACTTTATTTAATCTACCTACCTCATGTCCCTTTCCCCCTTCCGGTTGGTGTGGCCAATCTCCTAGAGAAGTTGCAACGGGATTTTTTTTTGGGGTGGTATGGGTGAAGAGTTCAAATTTTACTTGGTTAGCTAGACTAAGGTGTGTACTCTAATTTTTGAAGGAGGGTTGGGAATTTATGTGTTCAATCGTGCTCTTATGAGAAGTGGCTTTGGCATTATGTTCATCAAAGAAAGAGAGGCCTTATGGAAGGTGGTCGTGGATTCTAAATATGATAGTGCTTGGGGTGGGTGGTATTCAAATGAGGTCCATGAGTCGTATGGGATGGGGCTTTAGAAGAGTAATATGAGGGGTTGGGGGAAGCTTTCTAGCCATACTAAATTTGAGATGGGGTAATGAAGACAGACTTTGTTGGGTTCCTTCCCGGAAATGGATGTTAGATCTTACTACATTGTTCATGTTTCCCTATGATAATACTCATTTCCCATGGAGGAGTATTTGACAGAATAAGGTCCCTTGCAGGTGACTTTCTTTGCCTGGTTGGCCCCTTTAGGGAAGATCCTCACCACATACAATCTAAGGAAAGAACAGATCATTGTAGTTAAGTGGTGTTGCATGTGTAAGAAGAATAGGGAGTCGGTGAATCATTTTCTACTCCACTATAAGGTTGCAAGTGCTCTTTGGAATACTATCTTCTGCAGTGCAAGGTCGGCTTGGGTTATGCCTAAGAGGATGGTAGATCTCTTTACCTGTTGGAGAGTTCCAGGGGTACGTTTCAGTTTGATGCAGTCTGGAAGATGATATCGCCTTGCCTAAGTGATGCCTCTAGAGTGAAAGAAACTATCAGAGCTTTAAGAACTGTGCAAGAACCTTAGTGGAATTAAAGGCTTTATTTTTTAAGACTCTTTTTCATTGGGTTGCTGCCTCATATTTTTAGTATTTCGAGCTATCATCTTTGTTAATTTTTTTTTTCCTGCTTCTAACTAGGTGTTTCTCTTACATACTCTTTGTGTACTTGGGTTGCACCTTTGCGCCTTTTAATGAATTTGCGATTACTTATAAAAAAAATTCAGGGGTTACCAAAAATATTGATTGGAATAAAAAAGCTCATACATATGGGTAAAATACAATTTTTTAAAGAAATGTTATAGATCAATGAAGAAAACACCTTAAGTTTTTCTTTTCCATGGGGTCTGGTTTTAGATTTTAGTGATAAACTTGCTTTTGAAGGTATTAAAAATGTTTTTGAGTCAAATTTTGAAGGAGAAATTTGTTCAATGTTTTATATTTGACAACTGAAAGTCTAATGTCTGTGGAGATGATTCATATTATTGAGTGGCTATAGGAGAATTTCAGCACTAAGGTTAACTCATAACGGTCTTTAACAATGGAGTGAGTGTTTTTAAAAATCTATTACATAAGTTGTTATTGCACATATTGATGGGGGGATTACTATTCATCATTGCTCCAACTTGCTTTTAGTATCTAAAACACTATTTTACCTATAGAAGTATTGATATTGAATTTATTGATGCAGCACCCCTGGATTGAGACTGTTCGGGTGGCTATTGATTTGGAGGCCATGGGTATTGGAGGGAAGTCTGGCATATTTCAGGTTTAGTTATGGATCACAATCTCCTTATTGTTGCATTCATGTATAGCCCATGCGATAAGACTGTTTGGTTAGCATCAACTTTCTGGTCATTGGACTCCATCTAGATGGAGTCAGATGATGGTAATTGTCTAAAAATATCTTACTTACATAGATTTGTGTAAGCTGGCATTAGATGCAGCTATGTATGTAATTCCAATATTATGGGACAAAATGACACTGCTGAATTCTCAAGGTGTCCTAACTTCTTTCCTATATTTCCTTGGGTAAATTCTATGTTTATGTAAATTACATCTGTTCAAGTTGGTCTTTCCTGTCAATTTGAGACAATCATCAGAGAAAACATAAAAAATGTATCTTGGCAATTATCAGTAATCAAGAACTTGTTTCTTTTTCCCATTATGGAGAAGTGCTTGATGTGGCAAGTTAGGCACTTGTCCAAGTCCAACCACACCCAGGTTGCGTTGCCTCTTAAATGGGTGCCTAACCTCTCACAGCGCACACCTGAAATTGCCCATTATCATAGATAATGATGGACCATTGACCTTCTTCATTTGGGCAAATGGTCCAATTTTTATGCCTGTCCATTCTTGATTGCTTGCTTTTTAACTTGATATTGCTAGTAAAATAGCTAGTGTATATCGGTGAATAGTGATCTTTATTTCCTTATACTCTTTAAAGGTTGTTCATCGATTCTCATAATGTGCTTAATGTGATGGTTTTCCTGTGTTATCTATATTTCCTCTACTAATAGGCTGGTCCTCATCCTTGGGCTATTGAAAACTTTGCCTTGGTAGCAAAATACCCATCTGGCCAAATCATTGCACAGGTTTGTAATTCTTCTTTGATGCTTTCTTTTCCTCCTATTATCACTTTTGATAGTTGATGTGCATTTGTTCAGTAAGAATACTTAAGCTGAGTAACTTTATTGGTGCAGGATTTATTTTCTTCTGGAGCCATAAAATCTGCAACAGATTTCCAAGTTTACCAAGAGGTGGCTGGCCTTTCAGGGCTTGACTTTGCATACGTGGATAACAGTGCAGTATACCACACTAAGGTTTTCCACTTATTTCTTTGTCCTTTTTTGTTCCAACTCATCTGAAACCATTCCTTACTGCATTTCATTACTCTACGGGAAGTTTTATTCCAGTTTGGTCAAAGGATCGAAAATTAGAAGAACAACTAATTAAGATAGTTATGTGTAATGAAGCCATTTTTGCAATCAATTGTTGACTTGGTCAGAATGTCAATGTAATCAAAGGCCTATTATTTTGCAGCCCAATAGTTTGACTTGACCTTGGACTTTTACTTTAGTCATGCTATGGCCTTACCGGAAGAGGCAGGGAGGGGGAGGGTTAAGACAAACTATACTGTATTCAAGAAATTACCTAGGTACCCATTAATATCCTTAACTACCTCAAAGGGTTGGCTCAAGTGGTAAGATCCTTGGCCTTTTTGGTAGTCCCGTGAGGTCTAGGGTTCAAATTCCCTTGGGTGCAAACAATTCATTGAGCCCAACCCGCCGGCGAGCCGGAGTATTACTTGATTCGTGTGGAGGGGGCGTTTTACACGGGCCCGGGGTTTATCTGACATGGGTGGATATACTAAGTGACATTGCTTTGGAGGGGTTCATTGTCATCAAAAAAATATCCTTAACTCCGTAAAAAGGGGAAACAGAAATTTAGCATTTGAAACAGTGAAGTTATTTGATTTCTTGGAAATGGTTAACCACTGAACAAAGTCCTTAGCTCTCAGATATTATATGTAACATTATTTGCTTTTGAAGTTTGGGTTGGTTCTAATGTGTAGATATTTTATGTAAACTTTATTTGCTTTTGAAGTGGGGGTTGGTTTTAATGTGTCAAGACCTAGTTAACTGGTTAAACTGACTTAGCGCATTTGAAGCTTGGAAGGTAAATAATTGTCTATAACATCACGATTCTGAATATTCCCCTTGAGAAAAGGGGGAATAAGAGGATAAAGAACTTACCTAATGTTTCCTTAGGTTACTTTTTGATAAGTTGATTTCCTTAGGTTACTTACAAACAGAAAATATACCCTTAAGTTTTTCATGTTGAATATATAAATTACTGTTTGAATTTTTTGTTTCATGCAGAATGACAAGTTAGAGCTGCTTAAATCAGGGTCTCTTCAACATCTTGGGGAAAATATGCTTTCTTTTCTGATTCACGTTGCTTCATCCTCTCATCTTCCCAAAGGCAATGCAATCGAAGAAGAGGAAAATACAGGCCAGAATGCTGCCACATATTTTGACATTTTGGTAACTATAACTGTTATTGTTGTTCTTGGCTTAACACTATTCCTCTTCCCCCCCCCCCCCCCCTTTTGTGGTTTGAAATGTGGCGATTCTAACACTTGTTGCAATCTCAGGGGACATATATGATTGTATACCGCCAACGTTTTGCAAATATGCTTCATAATTCAGTGATAATGCAATCACTTCTCATTTGGGCTACATCATTGCTTATGGGTGGTTATCCTGCTGCAGTTTCGTTGGCCTTGTCATTGTTGAGTGTTATCCTTATGTGGATATTCGCATTAGGTTTCTCTGTTGTCATTGCTTTTGTTCTACCCCTAGTATCGGCATCACCAGTGCCCTATGTTGCAAGCCCATGGTTGGTGGTTGGATTATTTGCTGCACCTGCTCTTCTTGGGGCATTGACTGGTCAACACTTGGGTTACCTTTTTCTTCAAAAATATTTGTCCAATGTGTATTCCAAGAGAAAGCCTCTGTCACCTGCTATTCAAGCTGATTTGATAAAGTTAGAGGCTGAAAGATGGCTCTATAAAGCTGGATCTGTTCAGTGGCTCATTCTTCTCATAATGGGAAATTATTATAAAATTGGGTCCTCTTATTTGGCTCTTGTTTGGCTGGTTCCTCCAGCGTTTGCATGTAAGTTTACATTTTTCCTTGCCCTTGTTTGATTTATGGGATGCGTGTCTCACATGATGCTTGTTTATGACAAGTGGGACTTGTTATATTGGTAGTTTATACTTCTAACTAAGTTGGTATGGTTGACTATCCAGATGGCTTGCTTGAAGCGACTCTAAGCCCAGTCCGTTTACCAAAGCCACTCAAACTTGCAACACTGATTATGGGCTTAGCTGTACCAATTTTAATTTCTGCTGGCATTTTTATACGGTTGGCGGGCACGATAATTGGGACTTTGGTTCGAATTGATAGGTATTGATTATGGCATTCTTCTTAATCAAGAACCATTGCATTGCACTGTTAAAAGAGCCTTATGTGTTTGAGATGAATTCTTGCCGTCTTTTCCCATGTTCTCATTGCTTGTTTAGTATGCTAAGCTTCCACATGGAACATATGGATTATGGATTATGGATATCCCTTACTAATAAATGATATTAATCGTAACACCTTGTTGGAATATGGTCCATATGAAATTCTTTTCAGCAAGTTGGCACATTCAGCTGCTCCCCATGTGTGATTCCTGTGCTCTTGTACTGATCTATGTTGTGTTCCCACTTTGGTATTCAGACTTCTATTCTTCATTTGCTAGACATTAAGAAAATAACTGCTTACCCTGCCTTGTAAATGCATGCAGGAATCCTGGTAGCACTCCTGAGTGGCTGGGGAATGTGATAATTGCTGCATTTATTGCTGTTGTCATGTGCCTTACTTTGGTGTATCTCCTTTCATATGTTCATCTTTCAGGTTTTAGTTTCTTGCATCTATCTTCTCTGTTGATAATGACATTGACATTTTTGTTTGGATATTGCTATTGTCCACGCTAGCAAATTAACTAGTTTGCCTTTTTCAATCGTTTTGGACTGTCTTGGGTTATGCCTAGACGTGTAGTTGACTTATACTTATCGATGGATTGTTGGTAGTATGCAAAGTGCTGTTGTGTGAAAGATGATGCCTACGTGCCTTTTATGGTGTTTATGGAGAAAAAAGAATGACATAAGTTTTGATGATTATGAGAAGACATTGCAGGAGATTAAGAGCCTGTTTGGAATTGCGTTAAGGAGCTTAAAAAATGCTTTTAGTACATAAAAAGCCATACCAAGCAAAAATGGTTTCTTTTGGTAAAAACCTTAAAAAGCATTTTTTTGACCTTTTTGCTCTAAAAGAGCATGCGTTTTGGATGAAGCTTGAAAATTAGGCATTTTCTAAAAAGTTCTTTCAGCCTTTTTCTATAGACAAAAGATCTATTTCCCAAGGCAATCCCAAACATGCTCTTAAGTCCTTATTGTTCAAAACTTTGTATCTTTGGACATCTGCTTATGTTTCTTATTTGGCGATTAGTTATATTGATTTCCTTGTTCTTTCTAGCTAGGTGCTTACTCTTGTATATTTCATGTATACCTGGGTGCCTTACGCTTTTAATGATATATTACGATTACTTATAAAAAAAATATATACATATTTTACCTTGGCTTAGAAATTGCGTTTATGCCAAAAGTTAGCAGATCTCAAGTGCTTAGGATTTAGCTGTGTTAAGTTGGGTTTATGATGCCATATAGGTCCACATTTTTAATCTTTTTGGTGGGAAGGAATTTGACTGCTTTAGTTTTAGACGAACTGTTCTCTTTTTCTTCTAAGTTGGCATATTTGCTTTGCTCTTAATTATTAAGGTGCATCATTACATATATGAGATTTTATACTTGGTATTATTTAATCTAACTCTATTATGTGTACAATTAATGTCTAGGTGCAAAAAGATCAATTGTCCTTGCGACTTGCCTACTTTTTGGCCTCTCATTCACTGTCATATTATCGGGTATTGTTCCACCATTTACTGAAGACACTGCCAGAGCTGTAAATGTAAGTTTCCGCTCACACCTATTTTCTCTTGCTTTTTTTTGAAAAGTAAGAGAAGTTTTATTAAAAAACGTAAAGCACCCCTAAGTACACTAGGAGTATATAAAGGAACAACCAAAGCCAATCAATTTTCTCTTGCTTTATTCCGCTTATTTTGTTTGTTTGGGGATAGTTGTTGTACTCTGAATTATACACACAAACTGTCCTGTCTCTGCATCATTCATGGTGCTTGCTATATATATATAAATATGAACTTATTAAGAAGAAAGAGTAATAATTTTCTTTTGCAAAAGCCGAAGCACAAAATTGAAGGAAGTTGGAAAAGATTGGACATGCTCAAGTTATAGTTAAGTCCATGACGTTGTTAGTTGCAGGCCATATATACGACATCTTTTGTGCAAAAGAGTACTATACTTTCCAGGATAGAGAAATTTTTACTAGATAGTTGGCAATATTTTCTATATTTTCTAATATTTGGACTAGCATTATTGAGAAGATAGAAAATAGATTGGCGGGGTGGAAGAGGTTGTATTTATCAAAGGGCTGGAGGTTAACGTTGGTCAAAAGTACTCTTTTGAATTTGCCAACATATTTTTTGTCTCTCTTCCCTATTCCAATAGGAGTGAATCGTTTGAAAAAACTTTAAAGAGATTTGCTTTGGGGAGGTATTGGAGATGAGTTTAAGTTCCATAAGGGGCGGTTGGTGTTCTACGGAGGTAGGGGGACCTTATGGAGTGGGAGTTTGAAAATGTATTAGGAGGGGGTGTGATGGTTTGCACATCATGTGCGATATGAGGTAGGAGATGGTTCTAGAGTGTTGTTTTGGTATGATGTGTGGTGTGGGGAAATACCTTTGAAGACTCTTTTTCTAGAGTTGTTTGCTATTGCATGTAGTAAGGATGCATGGGTGGAGGAGAATATGCAGATACAAAATGGTAACATTCTTTGGAATATTTTGTTTACTCGACTTGTGCATGATTGGGAGGTGGAAGTGGTCTCTCGATTTTTTGAGCTGTTGTACTCTCTTAAAGTAAGGTATGAAGGAGAGGTAAAATTTGTTGGATCCCTTCGAGAAGGAAATCATTTGGAGTGAAGTCTTATTATAAGATTTTATCTAATCCTATCCAATTCTCTTTTTCTTGGAAGAGCATTTGGAAAGTTACGGTTTTTCTGAGAGTGGCATTCTTTGTGTGGAAGACTACTTTATAGAAAATTTTAACTTTAGATAATTTACGCAAGATGAATATTATTGTGATGGAGTGATGCTATATATGTAAAGACTTGTGGAGAGTCTATTGATCATTTGTTCCTGCATTGTAAGGTTGCAAAAGAGTTTTGGAGCGCGTTGTTGCAGCTTTTTGGTGTTGTGTGGGTTATGCCTTGAACAGTGAGCGAGTTGTGAGGGAGTTGGAGGGGTCAAATGGGCAGCCGTGTGTCAGTGCAGATTTGGAGAATGGCTCCATTGTGTTTGGTGTGATGCCTATGGAAGGAACGGAATACACGCAGTTTTGAAGATTGTGAGATTGGTTTGCTCAGTTTGAAGAAGTTGGTGCTACAAACCTTGTTTATGCGGAGAGAGACGCTGACTACTTTTTCTAATTTTTCAGATTTGTGTTATTTCTCTATGGATTGGGGGTATCCTGTATACATCCTGTGTACTTTGGGTTGTGCCACTCTGCGTTTTTTTGAAATATTTTTTTTTTTGATAAGTAAAATAAATAAAGAAATAAATAAATGTACGAGCAGATGAATGCAAAAACCGTATAGGGTGAGACGGCAAATAAAACGCATAATGAAATATACATTACTTATATAAAAAAATATTTTCTATATTTTGACTTTTTTTACCGATTATGTGACCTAATATGCTAGGCTTGAAGTTCCTTTATGCTTATTAGTTTGTCAGTTGCCTTTGGAATAATAGGATTATTTATGCATCCATATTTGGGTTTATTGCTTTCTGTGATGCAGAGTGGTCAGTCCCTATTACTGTAGCTAAGTCACAAACATAAAGAACTGTAGCCTGTAGGGGTGGGACTAAACACTTCATCAAAAAAACAAAAAACAAAAAAAAGTTAAGGATGCTAGGCACTTGATTCTCATTAAATAATTCAACAATTTAAGATGGCTAGCATTAGTGACTTGGGTCAGCTGCATATCAGTGAAGTTGATGTACTTGCCCGGTATATTTATTTTATTTTATTTTATTTTGGTGTTGGAACTTTTCAATTTCTCATGGAGTAGTGTGATCGTTTTATTAACTACCAACAATCCATTGCTATGTTCTATTCTAATTTCTCAATGCCGATATCCAATTTATTGTTTTTTTTTTTTGGGTGTACGTGGAGATTTTAATTTTTTTTCCTTCTCAGGTTGTGCATGTTGTGGATGCAACAGGAAGATTTGAGGGAAAGCAAGATACTAGCTCATATGTCTCTCTGTTTTCTGTAACCCCTGGAAAGTTGAACAAGGAGGTGGAACAAATTAAAGAAGGTTTCAAATGTGGTAGAGATAAAGTTGTTGATTTTGTTACTTTTTCAGTCAAGTATGGTTGTTGGACATATGATGACACCGAAGGTGGGTGGAGCAAATCAGATATTCCCACATTTCACGTCGACAGTGATACTAAGAGTAGTGAAAGAATCACACAAGTTTCAGTTGATACAAAAGGTTCGATACGCTGGGTTCTTGCAATCAATACTGAGGAAATTGAAGATTTCAATTTCAAAGGTACAATGAACTTTAATTGATGCGCATTCTTTATTTCTCTTTTAACTTCACTCTTCCATTTAGTCCTGCTATTTCCTTTTTGTGTTTCTGAAAGTCATTGTTATTCTGGAAAAAATTTCATTATTCAGGACGTCTATTGGATTACGAATACTGTAGTGAATGGGGTTATGCTACATGGGGACTGATCTCCATATAGCATAAATCCAGATGCCGTAGTAGTATAGGGCCTGCCCAAAACCTTGCTTGCCCCAAGGCAGAAATGGCTCGCATGTTAACATAGTTTAAACCTCTATAATAGATGCATTTTTAAAGACCAAACCACATCTTTAGCACAAAGATTTGATAATGTATCTTGTCATTTCTTGCGTTGAGCAAGTTGTGCCATGCAATGTAGGCCAATTTTTTGCTCTGCCACTGCCAGAGTTTTAGTTTTATTGGAGTTGTTTTCTAGGACAGCATGTAATGAAGGCAAACAAAATGCACTTTGTTAGGTTAGGACCCCATTATAAGGTGAAATTTGTGTGTATTAAAATTGCTGTTGTTGCTGTTGCTCGTTACGTTGTTGTCTGGAGTGCCTCATATGACTACTAGCTTACCCAACATTATTCTCTCCAATGTAGTAAATTCAGAGGAGCTAGTTCCACCTGGTGACAAGAGTAGTTCAGATGGATGGCACATTATTCAATTTTCTGGAGGGAAGAATGCACCTACAATATTCGATCTAACTCTTTTCTGGAAGAAAAATTCTACACGATCGACTCACAAGGTGGATGGGCGACCCCTTTTGAAGTTGAGAACCGATTTGGACAGACTAACACCAAAAACTGAGAGAGTTCTTTTGAAGCTTCCTGCTTGGTGTTCCCTGTTTGGAAAGTCCACTTCTCCCCATACGCTAGCTTTTCTAACTAGTCTTCCTGTTAATTTATAGGGGCCTGGATCTCATATTCAGGGTTGCACTATTTATTTTTACGATTAATTGAAACTGAAATTGTAACATCAATATTTTCATAGGGAAGAAGAAGAAAAAAAAAGAAGTCAAATCTTTCCGCTTGTCATATAATGTATGAGTAGATAGTAGAGTAGAGGCACAGCCAGGTGAGAATTATTTATTTTTTAGGAGTAATTACATTTTTCCTCATGAACTATCAAAAAATGCGCTATGCTTCGTGAACTATCAACTCGACCAAAAAAGAGTATCTAACTACCACAGTTACATATTTTGCCTCTTTCTGTCAGCCTAACTTGTGAAAATACTTAGATATCCTCACTTAATTTTCGAAAAATAACCTAAATGCCCTCGGTTTAAAAAAAAAAATAAAAAATCAATTGAGGGCAGAAAATTGGAGGTTGCCGGAGGGGGTGGCTGCGAGACACCCCCAAAGGTGGGTCTGGCCACCTCTGTGGTGGCCTGCGAGCCACCCCTAAAGATGGCTTGCGGCCACCCTTGGAAAAACCTAGGGTGGCCACATAGCCATCCTAGAGAAAAGCGATTTTTTTGGGGTGGCTGAACGGTCACCCCTTAGGCCGGGGTGGCATGCGAGCCACCCCTAAAGGTGGCTTGCGGCCACCTCTGGGGTGGCTCGCATGCCACACCCTCCACCTAAGGGGGTGGCTACCACCCCCTTCGGCATCCATCCCCTTTCTTTTATTTTATTTTATTTTTTGCTTTTTTTTTTTAATTAAATATATTAGTTTTAATATTTTTTTATTAATAAATTTAAACCAAATTAATAAGCCATTTTTTTTTTAATCAATTGAGAGTATTTTTGTCTTTTAATCAAAATTAACGTCCAAAACCAGCATATTCCGTCCATGTTAACGGGTCTGACTGACGGAATGAGACAAAATGTGTAAAGCTGGTAGTTGAATGCTTTTTTTTGGTCGAATTGGTAATTTATGGAGGCATCGCACATTTTTTGGTAGTTCATGGAAGAAAAGGTAATTACCCATATTTTTTAATTGTTGAACTTTCTGTTGGCAGCCTGATTCTCTCTCTCTCATTTGGTTTTTGTTTTACAGATTCAAGATTGCCTGGAAACAAAATGTAAGTTTCTCAATCATTCGCCACAAAAAAAGAAAAAAAAAGAGAGAAAAGAAAAGAAACATAAAAGAGTTTGTTGGTTGACACACGAACAAGCCTGATGTAAATTCCAAAGAAATAACTCTCAAAACACATGGAAATTTGGCAAAATGAGTGGCATTTCATCTCCCGTTTGGGGCGGCTTACTAAACGAGAATGTAGCATCATAATTGGTCGGCTGGAGGTAGACCAGATATTTAGTTCACAACCTGCCAATCAATTGAGAAAAAGAAAACCTCGTTAACCTCTTCACCATCCAAAGGATATAATCATTCATAGTAGATGGGAAATCCATCAATGAAACAAACGAACTGAGGCATATGTGTGAAAGGGTAGGTGGACTTCACACATGTTTGAATTGCCCGAATTTGAATTGAACATAGGCATAAATGTGAAAGGGCACGTAAATCTTACACTTGTTTGAATTGACCGAACTTGGGATGTTTGGTTTGCCTAAACAAGCGTGAAGTCTATCTGTCCTTTTACATTATCTTATATCTATTCGGGCTGATTAAGTTTGAAATGTTTGGTTTGCCCAAATGAAAAGTTCACTTATTCTCTCAAATTAACTAATTATATTGCATACAAAACGAATAATTATTATGTTACATCTAATACAAATAATTAATTGTAGCCAATCCCAATCCGTTGCTAACAACTCCAAAAGGCCCATGGACCAATGGTTAGCATTTTTCATTAGGCAGCTGAGCTGAGTATCATCAGTCCCAACTCCCAAGGCCACCTGAGTTTCTTGGCCGGTTAACACGTGCGTCTTAATCTATCCATTTTCAAGAGTTCAGTCAGTCAGCAACACACGTGTGATAAGTAAGCTAGTTGACGTAGCAACCCATTCGCATCAGTCCGAGTTGCCTGGGAGCAAAAACCGAAAGAGCCTCCGATTCTGTTGGGAAGGAGAGGGAAATTGTCGTCCAAGAAATGCGGAGCATACCGTTGGGAATCTCGGTGACCTCAACCTCAACCTCCATAAACAACTCCAGAACTTCGTCTTGTCTCAACAACAATCTCAATTTCAAGAAACCACTGAACCCATCTTTCCCTTCTAGGGTTCCTTGCTCTTCCCATGAATTCTCTTTCTTCTCCTCTCCCTCCAAATCAGGTACCCACTACCCAGATATTATTATTATTTTATTTATTTATTTTTTTCAAATAGTATGTGTTTATATGTTAAATATTTGAAGCTTTTTTCTTTTCGTTCCCTTAAACTACATGCCGTTGGATCTGAAACATCGCTGGAACTATTGGGTTTTTTTGTGGGTTTAAGTTTTAGCTTGTAATATTTTATTTTCGGGGGGCTTGAACGTATGAACTAAGTGATTCTTAACTTTTCAAGAAGATGTACAATCTGTGCTGTATCACAGTTATAGGCAACCCTGAATTTTCTTTTCAATGAAGAGGTGCAATCATTGGGCTCTTTGATTGCTTTGGTGATGAGAAGTTAGTGGATAAAAATATAAAATAGGTAATTTGAAACCAATCTTTTATTTTAACTTTTCCTAATTGCCAGGGAAGGAAGAAGAAGGGATTAAGTTGAGCAAAGGCTTTTTGTACGGCAATCTGTGTTAGATAACTTATGCCTGTCATTTGTTAAGAACTGTACTTGCAGGAAGACTAGATCTTGAATCTGATCAAATCTACAATTGATTGTTCTTGTCATGTGGGTTGTGGCACAGCGATGGAGGATCTATTTTCATGGCAGCACTGTACTTTGAAATGGTGGAAACTGTTTTCGTACTTTCAATTTTTAGTATCCATTCTTCAAAAATAGCACAAAATAGAGTCTGCATTGTATGCACCATGCAAGTTTTTTATGCAATTTAGTGTAGTTTTCAATTTATTATTATTATTATTATTTATGAATACCCTCAACAATCAATGTGATGCAATTTTTTTTTATCCTTTCTTGCTCCTTTGGATGGTAAAAAAGAAAATAGACAACGAAAAAAGAAGGGCCTAATCCTTTTCAGTTTATTAATTAGGGGCATTTGGGCCTTTCAGGTTTTATTTGGTTAACTCTATTTTGTGGGTGTAGGAGTTTGCAGAGCCAGTCAAGTGGTTGATTTATTTCCCACTGTGTATCCCGAGATTGTTGTCAGGGAGGCCAGGTTAGAGGACTGTTGGGAAGTGGCTGAGACTCACTGCAGCTCCTTCTTCCCTGAATACTCCTTTCCATTAGATTTTGTGCTGAGGCTTGACAGGCTGGTGGCAATGCTAGCAGGATTCTCTGTACCTAACGGATGCAGGAGAACTTGTTTGGTTGCCGTGATTGGTAATGGTAGCTCCATTGGTGAAACCTTCTTTTTGGGAAATGAAGATTTCAAAATTGGTGGTTTTGATGGGAAACTATGTCTCAATAGAGGATATGTGGCTGGAATTTTAACAGTGGATACTGTGGCTGATTTCCTTCCAAGGAAAGGACCCCTCCGGAAGAGAAGGTGATTTTCATACACTCTTGGCCTTGTTGAGTTTTTATCGGACTAGTAAAACCTTGTGGAGCCATCTAGCTTGCATCACCTGAATTCCCAATGAAATTCATTTTTTTTTTCAAGTATGTTGGTTGTCGTCTTTGTGCAACCTTAAATAAAATAAGCAAATATCACCTTTCATAATCTGATTACAGGGAATGACTTTCTGGATTACCGTAGCCCAGAAATCTTTACTATCTGAAAATCATCATTTGTTTATCTATAGTTGACGATTGAATCACATAAGAAACAAACAATTTCATCTGTTGAAAAGAAGATTTATCCGATAAGGCATCCACCAGTGCTACTCTAGATTGACCAGTAACTGATTTGAATTAGCTTTATTAACTAAATTTCAAGAGTCATGACTATTGGTTGAGAACTCTATGTATACTAAGGTCATTATGCGGCATCATTTTTCTTCATTGTTGTATATGGTCAGTCCTTTGTTAGTCACTTATCTGCTTCATAACTGAAATGCTATATGAATTTGATTTGCTATATGTGAACTAGATGCATTGCTGCTAATTTCATGAGATTATTTGTGTTCTGGATTTCTTTTGTATGCTTATATTCTTTGAAGAGAACAATATTTGATTATATGTTCTGCATGTGGTCCTGTAGCCATTGATAATTCAAACTGATATTTATTTATATTGTTAAAAGAAAGGGAATTCCCCAACTTTGCTGTCATCTTTTGATTTGCCTAAAATACCCTACAATACTTAACTAGGCTAAAAGAGTCTAACCAAAAAGTTGGAAGAATCAATCAATTTAGCCATATTTCTCTCTTACACTCTTTCTCGTGCAGTCGTGCTCTATGTTCATCCCCTCCCTCCCTCCTCATACAGACATATAGTAGTTGTTGCAGTTACCTTATTTAAACCATCACAAACAATACCCTTCACGAACATTGGCTGCACCTGGGAAAAAGAGAAGATTGGCTGCACTCATCGCATATTGCTTATAATTGCACACAAGTATCTCACCTATAGTTTGGCTTTCAAAATTGTATCTTTAAATTTCAATGTAAAATTCGGAGACTTCTGACTTGTAGGGTTGATTTAATCAGTGATTCCTCACAAGTGCGGCATTGACGAATTTATGACAGGACTGGAATTGCATATATATCAAATGTTGCAGTTCGAGAGAGATTTCGACGCAAGGGAATAGCTAAAAAGTTGATAGCAAAGGCTGAGGCTCAAGCCAGGAGCTGGGGCTGCCGTGCCATTGCATTGCACTGTGACTTGAACAATCCCGGTGCCACAAACCTGTATAAAGGCCAAGGTTTCAGATGTATCAAGGTGCCAGAAGGAGCAAAGTGGCCTAAGCCAAAGACTTCTCCGGATATGAAGTTCAGCTTCATGATGAAGCTTCTAAACACCTCAGCTGCTGCTTATATTCCCAGTGAAAATATGAAAAGTTATAAAGGGTAATCACCATTAGAATAGAAAGCCTAAAGAGTAGGATGATTGAGATTAGTTTGCTGTATATGTAGATGATTTACTCAAGGAATTAGCTGCCGATCTTGTAGCAATGTATTTTTTATGGAGTCGTGTCGTCATTGTGCCATGACTTGTATGTATGATATAAATACAATTCTTGTAAAGCGATCACAAGTTACAATCAAGTTCACAAGGAGTATCTTGGGCAGCAAATCTGGATCCTCCTTTCCTCTACTTTATTGCCCTTTGTTCAGTGATTATTGGGTTTCTATAATTGTATTGGTGCATCTCAAATGTTATATGTGTAGCCTAGTGGCAGTGGCTACTTCCTTTCCTTTCCCATTCATCGGCACCGGATTGATTTCATCATCACCATGAAGTGCATCTCAGGCTTCCCAATGAACCGAAACTGGAAGTCATCGTCATCCCGGTCTGAATCCTCCTCATTTGGGTAAAGTACAGGCCCTCCGTTCTAGACATCGCCTGGTTGTACAAAAGGGATGTCATCCAGCAGTTTCGTATCCTACACCATTAATTTATAGCAACCATGCACGTTTTGTTTATTTATATATTTCCCACACGCACATAGGGACCCTATTCAACAGGAAAACTAACTGCAGGCACCATTCAATCAAGGAAAGAGGCCAATGATGGCCATCATAGATCCTGATGAGTAAACAAGTTTGAGTACATGGCATAACAATCCAAAACTGTGATAGTATTACAATGCACAATAATAACACTGATTTTTATATCATTCAGATCTATAGTTCTATGCTCAAATAACTCGTAAAACTCACAACTCTTATTTCTGAACATTCTAGTGCGCTATTTGGAGCTGAATTTCCTGTAGCATCTATTTGTCGGAGCTACGTCGTAGTTGAGCCGCACTGAAAAGGTGTTACCTCATTTCATGAAAGCAGTGGATTTGGTGCTTGAATAGTTCTGAAGCCTATACTTGGACAAATTTATCCAGGGCAGATGTATCCAGACCTGGGAACTCATTAACAGCAGCAAGCACAAGAAGTCCAAGTTTGACAGCATCGTCATTGCTTTGTGCCTACAGAGTATTTATTTTGAATTAATTAGATAAAATTAAATAATGACCCTAGACAGAATCTTGATATTTATGTACCTCGATGTTGAGGGGAAGTACAGGATCATGAAGTGAGAGTCTAAGAAGGAACCATCCCCCAAAGCCAGAAACTCGGACCTATTTGCATGATTAAATTCGAAAAACACAAGTCATAAAGCAAATAGATATGATGACAATGACAAATATGAGAATAACACAATGATAAACCATTAAAAAAGAAACCGCATTCTTTGACTACTTCATAAATTAATGCAACTCATAAATTTGCTCCACTAAATATTTTGCAGGACTACTTATCTGAACTTTATAAAGAAATTCTACTCTGACTACCTTTCCATACATAACATGCATGTCAAGAACATTTAAATCTTAATTCTTAGGTGCCAAAACCCAAAAACATCATAAATAATGAAAAGGAAGACACTCTTCCCCTCCTTTTGTGGAAATAAATGATACGATTAACTTTGTGAGGACAGTAGAGGAGCATTAATACCACATGAAAGAGAAAGGGATAAGCAAATATTCCATGAATGTTATTATGTTAATGTAACAAGAAGTCTCCAATTAGTCATGGTCAGCATCGAAGTCATTACTGCATCTATAACAAGTAGGCTTTGAACAGTAAATTATTAATCTGGGTTAAGCTTCTTTTTTTTTTCCTGATAAGTAAGACATGGGCAAAGCTTACCCCTTCATAGTTAACAGGGGCTTTTTGAAGCTTTGGATCTGATTCAATAGAGTTCTCCAACTGTTTCAGCACCGCCTCTCCATAGTTCCGGAAAGATCTGGGCACTTCAATTTATCAGCGACTCCACATCACATGCACACAGAAAAAAAAGCTATATACAGAAATCATATACAGTGGCATTACCCTCCTTTAAGATCTGGGTGATTCTGATTGATCTTCAATCTCAGTTCTACAGCAACAGCTGGTTCCTGCAGACCTTGTACCAGATCAGTTAAAACTTTGCTGCCACCACCCATTCCTGAAGCTCTGGCCGCAGCAAGCTTATTCAAGATTTTGACCTGCAAATATTGCCAACGGGTTAAAGAAACAACAGAAAGATAATTAAACAAAAGAGTAATCATATAAGCGTCTGAGTTTTTGCCAATCAATAGACAGCTGACCAAGCATGCAAAAAGAAACTCCAATGAAATGTTGCATAAAAGGTCTACCATGAGATAAGCACCATCATCAAGCCAGTGATTCTCCTTCAGAGCTCCATGACCACTAGTCTCAATAGCTAGATGTGACTCCTCACCAACAGAGTTCTGTCAGCAGCACAGTTACTTCAGTTAAAAGCTAATTAAAATTTGAAATGAGGTTATATCTAGAAGTTGCAACTCGGCACACCAAAATTTTGAAATTAACTTTTCCATTTTCAGATATGGTCTTAACGTAAGAAAACAAAAGAAATAAATTTGCTGATCAAAGGAAGACATAGGCAAAGATAAATGATACAATGATTTTTATTAAAAAGAATAATGAAGCATATCTTAAGATGCAAAGCCTTAATCAAATTATTCAAGCATCAGCAAACAACTAGATGGCCCAGAATTATTGCTGGACCCATTTTATAGCTGGTAGTCCCAATTTTCTGATATGAAAACATATGTGCAAGGACCAAGAAGCTTGTAGTGTTCTAAGCCTGGGATTCAAGATTTTTGTTGCTAACTTCCTACTAATGTGAATTTTAATCAAACACTTCAAATAAGAAAAGCAGACTACCAAACGAATAGCTTCATCAATGACATTTTTGTAGCCTCTCTTGAACCGATGGTGCTTCCCTCCTGGAAGAAGTTGCAAGGGATTAACACATCAATGTGAGAAGCAATAACGTAATATGGCTATTTAGATATTCTACATACCAAGTTTCTTCTCAATAAATGTGGTCAGACCATCTGAAGTCACGCTGTCGGTCACAATAGTTGTTCCAGGATGCTAGGGAAAAAACACAAACAGAATTAAGCCAATATATATATATATATATATATATATATATATATATATATATATATATATATTTGAGTCTAATATATGTAACTATGACAATCTTGAGACACAAGAAACAGGAAAGTTTACTTCCTCAAGAACAATGGCAGACATCAAGGCAATCAAACGATTCCGGTTGAACTCATGGCCAGTGGAATCAACAGCGGCAGATCTAAAAGAAAAAAAAAATATTAAAAATAAACTTTATTTGAGCTTGTTAGATGATCTCACAAGTCAAAAAAAAAAAAAAACCTTTACCTGTCAACGTCAGTATCAAAGATGATCCCCAAATCAGCCTTGTTATCAAGAACAGCCTGAGTTACAGCTTTCATTGCTGTCTTGTCCTCTGGGTTTGGAATATGATTTGGAAACAAACCTGATCACAAAATAAGTTTATTTTTTTATTTGACATACCAATCTGAGGTAATTAACTAATTTTTTTCCAATTTTAAATATTACCATCTGGCTCCAAGAACTGACTGCCAGTAGTAACTGCACCCAAAGGCTCAAGCACTTTTGCCTGATAAACCATTGAAAGAAAGCATGGATATCACAGAACAATCAGATAAGAGTAGAATACACGACTTAAAGCTCAATGAATCATCTAGCATATTTCTTGAATTACTTTTAAGGGGCTAAACCAAGCACAATATGTATCAAGCACACTATAACAATGCTATTCGACAGTCGAAAAAAAGTTGACAATTCAGTAACCTGAAGCTCAATGAGCTCCATTTCTTTTATACGTAAATACACAACTCACAAAACCACATAAGATTGAATCTGTCACCTCAATATCCATCCTTTACTTATGAAGGGAGGATATGCCATTTGGTCCAAGGTCTACTTATCAGAAAGAAAAAAAATTTCATAAAATTTGGGAGTTTCAAGCATCAGCTATCTAGGGATCTTTTCAGAATAAAAGCATGCAATGGCCAAGGCAACGTTTATGGTATGATCTTCAACATGGCAGAACATATGATAGAGATAATATCTTATGGCAACATGGAGCCCGGGCAGCCAACCTCCAAAGAACTGGAACAATTAATATTGATAATAACAACAGCGGCAAAAATGGCAAGTAGAGATTGCTTTCACAAATTCAAGACTGAAAGCCCATAATCATATGTTAAAGCTTCCATATAATTGGCTATAAGAAATCCTTACGCCCATAATGTGTAAAACAAAATTGAAAATAAGAAGGAAATGGAAACTTACTGCGAAAAATCCTCCTGCTCCGTTCCCTGCATCAACAACTACATGGAATCCCTCCAATGGCTTCTCTGCAAGTAACAATTCCAAATAATTAGCAAACAGGTCAAAGCATCTCAGAAAACAACCAATATAAAGAAATGATGAGGTCCTGGTAACAGCAAACTACAATAAAGAAACAATGATGAAAACATTTGTAGATATGCAAGACCAATCAGGGTATGTTGAGAACAGAATAATGATAGTCAGTTCCATCAATGATAAACTTCGCATAATGGGAGAACGGGATTTTAATCTCAAACATTTCTACTTCAATGAAATATTTTCTTGAGATAATACCTATATTTCCTGCAGCCTTGCGGACTGCTTTTACAAGATCAGATGTATATATGGTCATGTAATCAACTCTCCTTATCGATGTAGAAGCTTTTTCCTTTGAATTCATCAAACCATTTTCCGGAAAATTATTGTATATATCTGCAGCACGCTCCAAGATGTCTTTGATGTCAGCTTTTCCAAGCCCTCCAGCATTTGTGAAAAATTTAAATCCATTCCTGTTGTAAGGCAGATGACTTGCTGTATGCAGAAGATACAAATTAGAATTTTGATTAAGTAAACTTAACCTCATAACTGAGGGAGGGAGCTTTAGAAGTCCGAAATTTTATAAAGATCAGAAGTAAACCCAAATTCAGTAGACAGTGCAAATTGCAAAGCATGGAAATGAGATCAAAGGCCAGTCACTAAGAATTTAGATATATGATACTTCAGCCAAAAAATATGTGGTTCAAATCATAAAAGGAGAGCTTTGCCAATAAGAAACAAAACAAAGGTTGTTAATGCTAACATAGTCTAACAGAATGAAAACATGTGTAATTTACCTGTTATCATAATGGACCCATCGACTGGACATAAAAACGCATCATTTTCAGTAAGTGTGCTATTAAACATTGCTGGTGTAGATGCTAATCTACAAAAAGGCAAAGAAAACATGGTAACAAGGCCTTCATAAGCAGCGTCAACATAAAAAATAGAGGCATCCCTGATGACAGTATGCACCTGGCACATGGTAAATTAAAGCATAGTCATGACTTACAAGCCCAAAGACAGACAATTGTCCATTTACAAGGGACAGGACCAAGGCTTTCAGATCAACAATAGGTCAGCCAACAGTTCCATAGACATGCATCTCGAATATGATTCCAATCCAAAAGGTCAACATTTTTGGCCAGACAGGTAAATCCAGTCAGTGGCAGGACTCATACGGGACAAAAATCTCTGATTTATCAGATCCTAAAGCATCTACCAATACTAAGATCAAAAGAAAACAAAGAAAATTATCACCTACCCATATTGAACAACATCCAGGCCTGCACCAGCAATACCTCGAGAAATTGCATCCTGGAAGTTAGATTATTACATTGTCAGTAGTAAGCAGTAGATACCAAAACCTTCTAAATACATATGCCCTAACAGTTGGGAGGTAGTAACAGAGATTCTTCCAAAAGACTGGATTCTGTATTTTCTAGCATTATAAACAATCCAGCAGCTATAAACATCAGCCAAAGAAGAAAAACAATTATCATTGAAATGTAAGTACCAAAACCATTGTAACAAACAAGACAAGCAACTATGGTTAACACAGTGAAACAAGAAATGTTATTTTATGTAGAAACGAGCTGGTGAAATTCCATAGTCGAAAGGCATAATATATTCAGGAAAGAAACCTGTAAAACTTGTGCAGATATTCGGGAATCATTGCCGATGGAAACTCTCAAACGTCGAGAGCCATCAGCTTTCTTTTTTTCCACCAACCATCCAGCAAAGGCAGCTGCTATTGATTCTGCAACTGGTTCGGTGAGGCTGACAGGCTCCCCCTCAACACCAGGAACAGCAACACCTCGTATATCACTGCGTACCATCATCAGTTGATAAGTAACACCAATTAGGGAAATTAAAGAAAAAACACCATCTCAAAAAATGGGCCAGAGAAACTGAAATTAACACAGGCAATATATTGGACCATTAGACCAGCAGGAAGCTGTTACTGCTATGTGTAGAATACTACCACGAGCTATATATTTGAAAGTTGAAGATTGAAGATTTTGAATAGTTGAGGGGGTAATACTGGCATTAAATTAGATGTAATGAGTAGATAGGGTGGTTGCAATGCAATATGGTCCATATATCACATAACCATATCCTTTCATCATTTCAAATAAGGTATAAACAGTGCTTGAGTAATACATAACTCTCTCAAAGATTTGTGGAAATTTGATATTTTTACTTGTATGGTCATTTTATACTATCTCATTGTTCAGACTCTTCTGCATGTCTAGGACTCTAGACTACTCAAGAATCATAAATTTCAAACTAAAAGTTATTCCTGTGGCTGTGGGCACCACAGTTTTGAATACATGACACGAGCACATTTGTAAAGTTGGAGAAGACATCACTTTTCCCTAAAGTATGACTGGCAAGGATTTGAATTCAAATCAAGGCAAGAAGCAAATGCAAATCATTTAACCATTGGTGATTCACAGTGATCAATGGGATTAAAATAGGAGAAGAGAAAAATAAGTGAATCAATGATACCAGAAACTGTACTGTATCCAGGAGATCAGAACATCTTAAATCTAAGAACATGCTATCGTGGCACCATTTTCTACCTGCCATTTTGAAGCTTCAAGAAATCAACTTTGTCAAGAGATGGCACTGCAGAAGTAGTGGGACCAGCTGCAAGAACAGTCCAAATGCAAAATATCGATACATAAGGTTGTAAAAATCATTTTCAGAAAAAAAAAAATATATATTGGGGACAACAAATTTATACAGCCAGCATCATTTGCAAACAAAGCCATTCCAATAACAAAATGAAAATACACAACCGTCCAGAAAAATAGACTGAATTTGATACATGATGAATTGAAAGGAAAATGGTAAGTACTCTAAGGGTTTCTATAAATTCTAATTCCGCACTTGATATCAACCTGGATAGTCAGAGTCTAGAACAGACCATTGCAGTGAACAGTTCCTCGGTTAACAAAACCACTCCGGTGTTTTGATAAGGTGCGCAATTGCATGGAAGAGATGCCAGTCCATGCCAACTTCCCTCCTTGAAAGGGAAGCAAGGTGCGCACATGAGGGGCACAACAGTCCCTTTGATATTGGGTGCTGATGAATTGCCTATTCTGTTGGTAGCACTGTGATACAAAAACAATATGGGCAACCTTCCCCGACATTGCTGCATAAAAATTTGCAATTTTTATTAGACTTCATACTCGTCAAAGCTTAATAAAAAGTTTGTTATGTCATTAGCATTGCACAATCTCCAAGAGAAAAGCCTCATTTAGTAACGGTTTTGAAAACATTTTTCTGTTTTTGAAACCAAAACACAATTTTCTCAAAACTATTAACAAACAATTTAAAACACAAAACACTTTTCAAATGCATACCCCTCCAAAAAACACTCATCGCCTTTATTTCACACCAAAACACCATTTCAAACCAAAACCAAAAAAACACTTTTCAAAACCATTATCAAACATCATTTTTTCACTCTCGACCAAATCGGGCTATAAGATTAAAAAAAAAAAAAAAGTAAACCATTACCACCAACTTCACCTCTACAACGTGGGTTTTTGCAGTAACAACAGCAAATACAAACTGCATGAATTACTGACTAATAAACACAATAAACTATTTTGTGACCCATGTCCTATCTTCACACTAACATTATCAAATCAAACCCATTCCACTGTAGGCGTCACGAAATAAAGCTTTTACTACTTCCACTTTTGTTTTTCTTTTTGATAGTTAAGAAAACCAGAAAACCTCCTTTATCAAGAATCAGCCATATCCCCAGCAATCATATTTAAGCTCACCAAGCCATCGGGTTTTCTTTCTTGGTTCACTTTTCTTTTTATTGCTTTATTGGTTAGAAACGCAATTGCAATTAGAGATACAATCGGAAGTTTATATTGTTGAAGATGGATTTCCATTGTTAAACCAACATATATCAAATGAAAAGAAAAACAAAATTGATCTTTGCCTAAGGTTCATAAAACGGTACAGTGCGACTAGTTACAGGAATCGTTGGTGGATTATCTAATTGATCGAGAAGAACACAGAGATACTAACGTTAACAACGAATAATCAGAAAATTACGAAATGAAAAGTAAGATTTTGAGGAAATAGAATTCAATAATTTTACCTGCCATTTCACTTCGATTTCCTCGGTGAAGAGCGAGAGTTGAGGGACGGACGTACCGGTGGAGCACACAGAGCGAAGAGTAGGTGTCCGTGTAATTGTATACGTGTGGCAACTTGGAGGGTGACGAGGATGTTTTCTCGAACATGCCTTTTTGGAATATGCCCTCTTTTTCGTCGCTTATCTTTCTTTTTTTGTCTTTTATTTATTTATTAAAAGAAAAAATACTTTAAAAGCTTTCAAGTTATCATTATGAACTTCCACTACTAAAAAAATTTCGTCGGTGCTTCTCGAGGAGAGAAGAGCTCCCGATTTTGTTCCCAGTTTAGAGAGGGGTTTTCTTTGAGGTTGGTTTTGTTGGGCAAGATTGACCAATTTTATCGACTATTGACTCTATTCTTGCTAATTCTTTTTGAACCGCATGGAACGTCAATAGAAATACAAATTTATGTGTTTATTATGTAGTACATTGGACCGCAGCCAGAATTACAACTGACAGCATTCCCACTTATCCTCCACCAATCTCTTCAATCCGAATAGTCAGTGAAAAGGATCCACCTTTTCATTAGTTTAGATTCTCTTTATGTATTTACATTATGTATTAGATAATGCTTTATTTCTGTTTTAAGCTTTGGTCTATCAAAGCTTTAGTTATAATCTCGTTTTCAAGTATCTATAAAAAGAAAAAAAAAAGTTATCAAATAATTCTTTCTATGGACACCATAGACATCATTATGCTGTTCATTTACTGTATATTTCTTTTGCAAATTAATTTAACAAATTTAATGATTGATTAAAAAAACACTGTACAAAAAATATAACAAATAAACAAAATTAACGGAAATGAGTAGCATGTGAAGGTCACGTCATGTTTAATAAAATAACATACATCCCAATAATCCTTGCTATAATGGATGCACTATGTCAACACCATATATATATATATATATATAACATCAACACTTTTTTCCTTTATAATTGAATAAAAAAAAGAGATTACAGGAGAGGTTTTTTTTTTACTCCTAATCCGAATAGAACAAAGAATAGGAGACCCTTTGAAAATGTTTTAAAAAACAAGATTTAAAGTGGTCTATTAAGCTAAAACATGTGCACGATAATTAGCCAATCGAAATACTTTAAAGCATTTCAACTATGAAAGGAGGAAAGATCCAAATTAATATATAGATAAATAAATTGGCAAAAGACCAAGAAAAAAAGGAGATTGTTAATGGCTAACACCACCAAAAAGGGCATCACCCTCAATCCATATCAACACCTTTCAATGGTGCTTCTAGGGTATTTGGAATACATTGCTTCAACATGCACTAATCTCTCTCTCAAGCCAATTAGGAATACTCCAATATGTATTTACATTATTCTTTTCGGACAACACTTGCAAAGAAACTCACCAATAGTTAAGTAATTAGTAAACCTATGAGATGGAGATGTTTATACTTAGTTTTTTGACATGCTCGAAACCAACTTACATTTGTAATATTAATATTTGTTTAAAGGAAAAAGGTAACGAGCAGAAAAAGAACAAGGAAAATAAAATATGAGATAAAAACATGAGTCTATGATCAATGAAATATATATATATATATGAAGAAGCATCAATCAAACACATAATTATCAGGATTCAAGCATGTGAAAACAGAAATAATTAAGGATGAAAAAGAAGAATTTAGCTGGAGGAAATAGTAGGTTGGGGTAATTAACAAAAACTTAAAACTATTTTCTGAAATTTTTATAATAAATTTGATGAAAAATCTATTTAAAGATTCTATTTGTCAGTATGGACTCGTCGAGAGGACTCACCTTGAAGTCTTGAACCTCTTGAGAGTCCATAAACAGTCAAACATATTCTGAGAGGGCCAGGTTGGGAGGTGGTCCAATTCCTAGGAAACATGCCCAAATGACCAATTTAGAGGCAGTCCAGTGGGCTCTAATATGTGTCAATCTTCCCCAGGCTCTTTTGTCAAGTAATCAGGCCCAATAGCTGCGAGAATCAACCCTTTCAAGATTTTGGCAAGCCAAAAAAACTTGGTTTAAGATAATTTGTAATTTAACATGATATCAGACTAAAGATATTGAGTTCAAACTTTATCTTTGTCATTCACATTAAATTTTAATTAAATATTTTACATGTTGAACTTCACTTATTAATGAGGGTTTCAGCCTACAAGTGAAGGAAAATGTTAAAGTATTAATTAAATGATTAAATTAAAATTTCTTATTAACTTAAGTTTTTAGAATAAATGATAATTTAACACCTTCCTCTTTTTTTTTTCTTTTTTTCCAATTTTGTTTTGCCATAAATAGTTAGTTATCTGATTCAGAAATCGTTTTATTATTTTATCAATATGTAAGGAGGGGGACATGATTTGTGGCGGACGGTTTACCGTCCCCCAGCACCCCCTTTATACTAAAAAATTTTATTTTAATCAAAAAGTTGTTTCTGATGTAAATTAAATTTTTTAATTAAAATAGATTGCTGGGAGACGGTCCCTGTATATCAACCCTCGTAAGGAGGTATACATTTTTATAACGAATGTCTAAACCTAAAAGTATATCTTTGTCAAAATAGAGAAGCGTGAGCTCCTCTCAACCAAAGACATCAAATGAAACCAACTCACTTTAAGAGGGAAGGAGTTATGATTTTGGTTTATAGTTAAACAAAAAATTATTAGAAATGTAAAATAATATAATTAATGAAATAAATAAATAATTCAATAACATTTAATGATCATCTAAAACAAATAAATGTAACTTGTAATTTACTTTTTCATGCCTAACATTAATTTATTCAGTTTTCATTGACAAATGTTTATATTGTGAAATTGATGTATGAGTTTTTCATTATTAATAGTCTATAATTAATGTCTCAATTGCAACATACGTAACCAAACAATCATTCATTCATTTATCTCTCACTCGGTTACGTAATTGATTTTTAACAATATTCGTCATTGAATTTTTTTATTTATTTATTTTTTTTTCAGTAATGATAATTTAACACAATATCATTTTTCAATCTCTACCATCTTTTCAGCAAGCTATCTAATCCCTTCGAGGATCGTAAATTCTTTACTATAACGCATGTCAAGGATGTATGTCTTAATTTTGTTATTCAAGATAATAAGTTGAATTGTTGAAAGAAAAAAAAATAAAAAAAAAAGGCTAGTAAATTAGGGGACGCGATTGTTAGGGGGAAGTGCAATTTTTTTTTAAGGCTGAAACTCTCTTTAATAAGTGAGGTCTAACATGTGAAATATTTAATTGGAATTTGCACTTTACCACGTACAAATGCTCTTATTTAAAAAATTAAATGGAATTTTGTGTTCTCATTCATATCCACATTATCCTTAGCCATTTATCTTTCACACCAAGATCTATCCACATTACCCTTAGCCATTTATCTTTCATACCAAGATCTTCAAGAAACAATGTATTTACAGAAAACGATGATGTTTGACAAATTTTGAGTTGACTTCAAATAAATAAATGGTATTGGGGTCCTTGTTCTAAGCTTGTTTTCCCTTGTCATCCGGAAGTATGAATAAAAAACAAAGAAACAAATAAATTGGAGAACAGGTTGGAGTTCACGAATTTTCATGTTGGAAACCTGATTTCTCGGTTGACCCACGAACATTTCTGTGGAATTCTTGGATCTTGATCACTAAAATAACACATGTTTATAGCAGGTAACACCAATCGAAGCCATTGAAATCCGTATGTTCTCAAATTCAACGCTTTCTCTGCATAGAAAAATGGTAAAAAAAAACAGAGCCGTTAATGGTTGACCTTGGCCTAGCCGTTGATGCTTTTTAATTACTTTGGGATTTGCTACTCTTTTGTATATTTTTATCGCACACGACGCAGTTCATTACTTTTATTGATCCCGTTTCCACGCATGGAGAGTGTGTCTTGTCTGTCATCTTAATTTGCTAAGTTGTTTCTTGCATGCCTCTCTCTGCTCACAGGCTGTGATCTTGAATGGCAAAGTCAAAGTAAAGAGTAGGGCTAGCTAGCTATTCATTTCCTTGACTTCTGAATCTTTGTCTGCTTGGTGCACCCTAAAGAAAACACTCTCACCAGGGGATTACAAAAAGACAGCATGGACTGTTTCCATTTTAATAGCTAACGTGTTAAATGTCACGTAGATTGTCTATATTTTAGTGACTGACGTGATAAGTGCCACATAAATTGCTACATCAGTTTGTAAAAATCAGCTGGTACTAAAATATTGCAGCGAATCACCCGACAACCGGTATGGTTTTTGACTTGGCAAATTGTTTTAAGTTCTGAGTAGGCCGGCCAGTAGGGTTTTCCTGATTTTGGCTAACTGTTTTGATTCGTTGAGATATTTCAGCACACATGTGCCTCACTTCTAATGCCTCGAGACCCGGATTGATTGACCCACCACACTGTCATGATCTTAACAGCAAGTTCTTCTAATTTTGTTTTGTAAAACGGGATTCCAATCTCAGCTTATGCGCAAAAAAAATTGAAACAGTTAATAGAGAACATTTCTGATACTTCAGTGTGACAGGTAACTAAAAACCCTGCCATTCTTTTGCCTATAAATTGATGACATTTACAAACAATTTTCAGCATGTTCCTTTTGGTTGTCGTCCATGGAAAGTCTAGGTTATACTAACATGTAGATGAAAACATAAAAATATGAGGTATATTCGTTCCTATAAAAGGAAAACTGTACAACAATTTCTATGCACTCAAGCCTGTGAGGAAGATTTCATCAAAGGAAGACACTACCTCTAAATACTTCTTTTTGCAATAAACAGAAGCAGCTGAAAACAGAAGAGAAGACAAGTCTCCTAAATGTAGACTAGTGAGGAGAATGCATAACATGTTTTGATGTCATCTTAAGCAAAAGTGACTCCAATCTCCAATCTTAAGTTGACATACTCAACAACCCCATCCATCTCTTTAGAATGGATTAATTCAAAGTAAGCATTTAACATCCCCCTGGTTCCATCTGCTGGAAAAAAAAAAAAGGGCTTTCTTTCTGTTGCATGTATCTCTATGACTTCTTAGAGAAGCTACAAGATAATACCAAGAAAATTTGCAAAATGGAATTTGGCATCATCAAACCAATACAAAACTTACTTCTTAGAAACAACTTTAATTAAGCAACAAGATATGAGCTACAATATTCCAAAATTGGATGAACTGGGATTCTCCAACAACTCTCCAATACAAAAGTAGTTAGGTGAAAATTGAAACAACAAATTTCGTAAACCAACTGTACAATAGACGGACGCTGCTCGTTTGCTACCTTCCTAAGTTGTCGCTGCTGGAATCTGAAAGAATGGTTAGCCTTTTTGCTGTCTTCACAAATTCGCTGCAAAAGAATTTAAAAGAAAAAATAAAAAATTTAGAAACTAGAAGGCTCAGTTTAATCTCACCAGTGCCAAACTAAAAAAATTGGTCAATAAGGAAGCGGATTTTAATACCTAAAGGTTTCATCTCCAGTGTGTTTAATAACACCCACTGCATCTTGGTAGAGCATGTTGCTCAGCATCTGTGAACTCTCCATGCCAAACATGTTGGCCAGCTTTCCATACAATTCCTCGTATGACCCAAGGACTGACAGGTCTAGGGTCCGACCGACATCCTCTGATTCCATGAAAACCTTGCAATGACCTGTCTCTATACTACCATTTTTTCGGTAATCTCTGTACCAGGGAGATCCTCCATCAGAAGAATTTTCCAGTGAACCATTCTGATGTAACACGGAACCAGAGCCATCAGAGAAGTTTTCATTCTTCTCAGGGCTCCCATCTGATGAACTGTTTCCAATTGTATCACTAGAACAGGTCTTAGAAATCTGCTGCTCGGTCAGGATGAGTTGACCAAACAATACGATGTGGGGCATCTTTACTTCATTGTTTTCCTTCAAATTATAGTTGGAATTTCCCATTGTCAGCAAGCAAGATACCTCTTTTTTTTCAGTGCTGTCCATGAAGTTGCCACAAGGGACTTTAGAAGGTGGAGCAGCATGATCAAGCTGCTGAAAACCAATTGGAAACAGACTTGACTGCAGTTTGTTGTTGTGGAAATCTTCTGAAGATAGTCCAAGTTGAGCATGCCTGGCTCCCTGTATGCCTGCAGGAATATTGCCTGAAAGAACACATAAGGGGCTGCTGGAATTAAGGAGGTTGCTGGAAAAAGATGGCATTTGAAATTGGCTGATTAAGGAATAATCTGGGTGCTGTGGGAGCCGCAACTTTTTTCTTGGTGGTGAGAATGAGGGGAGATGGATGACTGGTATGTTTGATACCACTTCAACCAACCATGGGCTAACACGCTTCACATTTTGGAGCAAATCTGGCTCGTCCCATGCTACCTAATCAATGACATTTTGCAAAGAACTTGTTAGAAGTGCGAATTTATTCAAATAAAACAGATTCAAGCCAAAAAGGAACCTTATGCAGGACCTCTACAACAACTGATACACAAGTTTTTACTACAATCATGACTTAATAAGTCTATCTAGCATCTATATTGAATATAACGCATATTTGTATCTGGTTGCTAACAATTGTACAAGAATTCGGGAATCATTTGCACAGAATTTTCAGAATGATCAATCAAATTTAATAACACTGTAAAGAATAAGCATTGAATCTGAACCAAGTAATTAAAACCGAAATGACTAGTTATTACCATAATTCAGGCAAAGCATCGTGTGTGACTATAAGTTTTACTGCTTGCTCATAGAAATCCTAGTTTCTGTCTTTAGCAGTTCATTTTGTGGCATGTCTCTATCACTCCAATTGATAACACACTTTGGGCTATTAAGGAAAATCTTCCTTGATTATAAAATTTCACAGTACCATATATTTTGTTGGAACAAAATCTTTTGTTCTGGATAATAGAGATACCTGTAAAAGACGCCATGGAGAATCAGGCCAACGGACAGGATCGGCAACCTGAACAGAAGATATGGTTCCCATGAACCAGCTTATCCTAGAGGAGTCCTCAGTTTCAAAAGGCATTTTAAACCTCATCCCAGAGGACCACTGAATTTGCACAGCAGCTCTCACAGAAGAGGCCTTAACAAAAAACTCCGGTGTACTTGCACGCGGATAGTACACAACCTCAAAGGGCTGCCCATTAGAAGCAAGAGTTGCAGCTTCCACAACAGATTCACCCCTCACTTTTCCCCTCAATTCCCCACCACAATTTCTTCTTATCAATTTATTCTCACCCTCCCTCAAAAAGCCAGAAAACCTACCAAATTGAGAGCCACAATTTGCAGCCTCTTGGTTCCACCCAGATAAGTAGTCAGTTCCACCACCAATTCCCCTCTTAGCCCTCCTTATCCCAACACAAAGATCCCCATTCTCCGCCCTCAAGAACACGATCGAGTCCCCGGCAACAAGCTTCTTCTGGTTCACAAAATTACTCCACCCTGTTGTCAAAAGGTGACGCCGAGGGGTCCCTCTATATATATGCCTAAACTTCCAGATCCCACCATGCACATCCTTGGCTAAAATGGTTTGGACCGGAGGCTCCGCGTTATAATCCAACCGCGGAAAGATTGTCTCTGCGCAATAACGAGGCACAGAGAAACCGCCACCATTGTTTGCATCAGATTGTGTCAATGTCTTAGCAAAAGAAACCGGTTTCTCTTGCCCCTCAATCCCACTATTTCCTACAAAACTATCACCGTCAAAATCCCATTTATCGTCTCTCAAAGGTATCAGCTTTACTTTGGAATAAACCTCATCCGTCTCAGGGTCTGCCATGTATCTTATAGCAGAGACCCTGCAGAGAATGAACGACGGAATCCGAGAATTCCCAATGTCTACGTCCCCACCGACGGCATGTTCGATGTGGCCCTGAGGGAAGTAGAAGACCTTTGAGTTAATCGGTGGCATTTGAACCATCCCACCGGCGCAGGCGTGCCACAGCTGAGAATCCAGGCACTTGTCTGAGTTCCTCATGGGCAATTCTTTCAAAGAATCCATCACCGTAATCATTTTGGAATTCAAAGCCTTGATGCCGTCGAAGTCCTTACTATGCTGGCAAAGATTTAAAAGCCCAAGTAAGAATATATTCCAACGGAAAACAAATTAAGAAAATTTTAGCAATTCATAAACTCCGATTTTAAATCGGTATGAAACAACTGAGATTTGGGGTGATTCTCTTTATGCGTTCTTTAGACAAAACGAAAAGAACAAAAGCAAAGATTCAAACTTTTCTAATCTATCCATCAGGGAAACGAAACAAACATCAAAATTAGAACACCTTTTTTATAAGAAAACGTTGAAGACATAGAAGAGAGAGACCCGTATACCTTGTAATCTACGCAACAAGAAAATTCCCAAGACGAAAAGGATTCACAAATACAGTACTTGAGCTTCCGGGCACGAACTGCCACCAGAACACACACTCCTGTTGTCCACAGAAAATCAAAGGCCAAGAGAAACAGTTTATTTGGGAAAGACTGAATAAACTTGAGAAAGGGTTGAGACAAAAATGGTTTGGACTGTGAGTGTGCGAGAGAGAATAGTGTGTATTTTAAGCGAAGCACCTGAAGCTTCTTGGTTGCCGACCAGACTCTGGAAATGAATGAGTGTGTGAGGGAGATTTGACGCAAGAGAACAAACAGTAAATACTGACACGTACAGTTTTTTCCTTTTTTCCTTTTTTCTTTTTTTTTGGATCAGAAAAGTCCAAGTTAGACCAATTGCCAACATTCAGGTGAATTTTTTTTAACTTTTCTGTCTCTGTCTCTCTGTTTCATTTTCTGTTTCAGATCTTTAAACACTGACTCACTGAACACGCACTTTCAAAAAATAAAAAAAAACACGCACTTTTGGTTCCTTCTTTATTTACTGCCTGTAACTCTCGGTTCAGGCGCGTGTTATTATCAGATTGGACTGTGCTGTTTTGTTTCTTCCGGCTAGATTTCTCTCGTGTATATATATATTAGGGCTGTGAAGTTTTTATTTCTCCGATAGATCCAATGGTGACTGTCTTTCTCTTAGTCTTGTTGAGCTACGGAAGCTTGTATTTATGTCTTTTCTTTCTCTTTCTTTTGTTTTTGGCAGGAATGCTCAAATCTAAGTGTTCTAGCTTGGGGGTGTGGCTGTGATCGTGTCGTTTAACAGTGGTTGTTTGGCCGATTTATTCAAATTTTCGTCTTCAACTTTGGAGCCAGATGTACACAACTCCGTTGCTTTATTCAAGACACTCGCCGCTCAGTCGCGTTCTTCGTCGTCGTCTGCTCCAGTCGCTGGAAGCACAAGCCACGTCGGTCGTCGATGTCCGGCTCGTGGCCTGCATGTGCCAGATAGCCTTTTGCTCTTTGGCGCGAGTGACGGCCACGCTCCGCCTTTTTTGGCCGTGCATGGTGTTGGATGGAGTTTACGGTGGTTGATCTACGGCTGTGTGGTACCGGTGACAGCGCGTGGCCTCCACGTGCTGCCATCTCCAGCGGAATCCGCTGCTGTCTCTACTGCCGGCAACCTTTTTTTGGGTTTTTCCTGTTTTGTGTTGTGTATTCCCCTTGTTTCTTCTGTACAGTATATCTTTGTATTGCTTAAATTTTATTGAAATTTTGTTGGCTAGATGCTGATCGACCCTCTTTTGTTTGAAAGTGAGCGTAAATGTAAGAAATGTTCAAATGTAATTTTGGTAAGGTTTGTTGTTTCTGCTTAAGCAATTGTTTTTTAAGTCAGATCCTTCTGGCTTAGAATGTAGGGAGTGATGTTCCTCTATTTCTCAAGATGTAAGTCTTAGAGCTTTTCAGAATTTATAATAGCACATGCTATTTGTTAAAAAAAATAAAAAAAATAAAAAATTACCCAAATTTTACCGGTCCGGTCACCGAGGGGTTCAACACCCTAAATGAATCTTATAATCTTTCTTATAAGATGTTCGAATTTTTTTTGCAAATAAAATTGCGGAAGACCTTCTCTTATTACCCTAAAAGAAGTACAAATTCCTCCAACCCACTCTTGCTTTGATAGTTGTCCATAAAACATTCATCTTTAAACTGAATTAAAAGAATTTTCTTCAAACCGATTAGAAAAAAAAAAAAGAAAGAAAAGAATTCCCATAAAAATAAATACTACTTGGTAATTGTTCACATAAAACGTTTTTTATTTTTTTTATTTTTTTTATCCACTTTGAATTTAAAGTCTTTTCTCCGTTAAAACTCTAGTGATTTTAAAGTTTTTTCAAATCATTTTCAGTCACGTCCAATCTTTATATTTTCCATCCCTTTACATCTATCTTTGTATTAAATCATTGATGAAAAGAATGTTAGAATATATTATGGAGTTCAGAATTTAAGTTTATAAAGTCTTTCGCTTAGTCACATTTGAAGATTATGACCTAACTATAATTGAAGACTTTTTTTTTTTTTTTTTATGACCTAATTACAGTTGAAGTCTATTATATAATCACAATTGATTATTATTCTTATCTACCATAAGTCTCTTATAAATAAAAGCTTGTTATATTGTAAACATAAAAAAAAAACAAAAAATATAATCCTTAGAGTTTTATCTTGTTAATGTAAAATATAGACAGAACCACACAATTCTTTGTGTATTTATTTATTTATCCATTGCATTATCTTTTATTTCAAATAAAATTATACTGACTCATTCTTTTTTTTTTTAGGGTTAAATACCCCAGAGGTACTTGAGTTTTACGTGTTTTTAAATTTAGTACCTAAGTTTCATTTCGTATCACAGGTAGTACCTGAATTTTTCCTAGGTAGTACTAGTCAGATTTCTCGTCCAAATTTCAACTTCTCGCCACGTGTCAACCGCTGAGGTTGACACGTGGCACAAAAAAAAATAAAAAAATTAAAAATTAAAAAATTAAAAAATTAAAAAAATGATTAAAATTAAAAAAAAAATAAAAAAAAAAAACTAAAAAAAGAAAAGAAAAAAAAGAGGGGTGGCTGAGCCATCCCCCTTGGCCACCATGGGGGTGGCCGGCCACCCCCATTTTGGCCAAGGAGGTGGCCCAGCCACCCCTTGGCCCGGTTCGGCCACCCCACAATTGAAAAAAAAAAAAAAAAAAAATTTGAAGGGTTTTGGCCCTAGGGGGTGGCTGAGCCACCCCCAGTCCGGCCGGTCTGGGAGTGGCCGAACCACCCCCATGGCCCTAGGGGGTGGTTCGGCCACCCCACAGTTGAAAAAAAAAAAAAAAAATTTGAAGGGTTTTGGCCCTAGGGGGTGGTTCGGCCACCCCCATGGTGGCCAAGGGGGGTGGCTCAGCCACCCCTCTTTTTCTTTTTTTTTTTTCTTTTTTTTTAGTTTTTTTTTAAAATTTTTTTAAATTTTAAATTTTAAATTTTAATTTTTTTTTTGGTGCCATGTGTCAACCTCAGCGGTTGACACGCGGCGAAAAGTTGAAATTTGGACGAGAAATCTGACAGGTACTACCTAGGATTTTTTTTTTCCAAATTCAGGTACTATCTGTGATACGAAATGAAACTGAGGTACTAAATTTAAAAACACGTAAAACTCAGGTACCTCTGGGGTATTTAACCTTTTTTAAAAAAAACATTACATTTTTTTATTTTTTTATTTTTTTTAAAGAAAAACTTATATATAATGCCAACATATTTTGCGTTTAATAACCAAGTCATATAGTAGAGAGTTTAGAAGCACAACGGGAGTGTGTATTCCACGCGACACAAAGCAAGTAGCAGTGAATCTCCTTATGACCACAAAAGAAGCATCCAATTAATTAAACAAAAATAAAGAATTTACGTTGGGTAACTATTAATAACACTACTTAATATAATAAACCCTGTAAAAGATTTTGCCAACCAAAGTACGAATCGCTCCCAATATGGTCAACATATCACGAGCTTCTTGTGAAAACCTAACCTTATACATGAACCATGGTCATCTTTGTGTCGTCCGAAAGCCCTAACTCTTCGGGCTAACCCGGGTAAACTAACACAGGGTCAAGTTCAGTTCACCATGGTCATCGCTCAATACCAAGATTCTATTTACAAGTTTGTTATGTGTGTTCCCCATTTTTTTGGTTTCGGGGATAATAATTGGCCGCGATAATTCTTGAGTAAGATGAAGATTATTTGGTAAAAACAATTAACTTTGGAGATCACGCCTCATGAAGGTCACTAGTTCGTATCTCCGCTCCCCTTCTTGTGTAGACATGTAAAAAAAAAAAATTAACTTTGGAGTTTGTGGGTTATTGGAATTGAATATTTGGTATTAATAGCTAGCAAATTTTGATTGGTTATGAAAAGAGTACTACCGTGTTACCTTTTATTATAGGTTTTTTACAAATTCATGTCTGTTATTAAAATGTATACTGTTATGTGATAGTTTATATGACGGTTATTACGTTTACAAACTGACGTGATAATCCATGTGACACTTATTACTTTAATTGCCAAAACGTAAAGTGTCATATATTACTCATTTGAGTCTTTTTTATAAAATGTGGATTGTTACGTGAGTCTGTAAGAGAATTATAATAAAAGTTGTTAAAGCAAATTTCTGAACGGTCGGACTAATAACGGGACTCCTTCAGAATAGAGATAAAGTCACCGAAAAACCGTTGGTCCTTGAGAGATCGGTGACACTCTGATGCTTAATTCAGTCAATTTGTTTTGAGTGAATTGAATGAAAAAGGCTTAGGAAGAGAGAATGGTAATACCTGTTTTTTCGAATGTGTGCTCCTTTTAATGATATTTTCTTTGGAGATAGTCACTAGATGCTTACAACAAGGCGGGTTTAGAGCTGTCTTATATTTCCCATATATAGAGTAATGCTTACTATATACTACACTTTTATTTTTCAACTATTTCACAATAATGTTGTGGTATGCGGTCTCAATTAGCTCTTGATTTTTTTTAAAAAAAAATGAGAGCTGATCTAGAGGTTGATTGAGACTGTCAAGTCATCATTATGAGATAATTATAGAATAAAAATATAGCATATAGTATTACTCTTTTCCATAGATCGGAGCGCTTGAGTGAGCCTTAAACATACTTATATATTCCATCACCAAAAGTTACATATATAATATCCTATATAAGTATTTTCCTAACCCCATTAGTTAAGTTGTGCTAATTATATGCCATGAGTAAGAGAATAATTCAACTGAACTGGTTTTGGATTGAGGGATTAATTATGCGTTGTGACAATGACACAAAGAGTATGTACAAGGTTACTGACAAGAACTATGTTTACTTGGAAGAGCCAAAATATTCGGCAGACGACCTTGGTCGGTCTTGTTATAGGACAAATTTTCATAATGCTAGCCTTTGAGGCAACAGATGAAAGAATGGTCGTGTGAATTGCCTACCACATATGTGGATGGCTTATTCAATTTTTCTAATCGATCACTAGGTTAGTGCTTGGATTTTTCCGTTAAACCAAAAGAAACAAAGAGAAAAGGTTGTTGGAATTTTCTAAATGGAAATTCAAGATCAATGATGGGTGGAGCTAATTAAAATATTGAAAATTAATCATCATTTTTTTAATGACTTAATTATGTAGGACGACTCCATTTTTCTCATCTATTGTTGTACTCTTAATTAGTCCTTGTATACATACTCGAATAATGGAGTAGGTGCAACAAAGCTTTTTTTGTATGAATAAAAATACATCAAACAAATTAAGTTCAAATATTGAACAGGAAGGGGATCAACCCAAAGGTGCAATAATTTTAATCTAAGTCGTTCATTTAAAATAAATGGCGCAGATCAACACAACACATAAAAACGAGAAAGCATGTCAACGGTGGGGTAGGTCGGGTGACTAATTACTTGCCTTCAATAGTCGGTTTAAGAGTAGTCGGACCACCATTTGAAAATGAGGGTGGTCCAATTACCTTCTACGATAGGTTTAAGAGTGATTGAACCACCTCTTATTAAAAAAAAAAAAAAAAAAAAAAATTATACTTTAGACACGATACAAAATGAGATTTATATGTCCGAGTAAATGAGTAGACTGTTTAAGACATGGCCGAGCAGATAAGTTTTAGGATTCAAATTGCTGGCCATTGTAAACAACGTATGAAAGAATAATGGTGTCCTTACCACCCAGAGTACGGTATTGCTTGGCCTTTTTCTAATATTCGTTTTAAAAGATTAATTGCTTGACATAGACTTCATACCTATCGATCTAGCTATATATTTGAGAAACTCTAGGCACTGTGGGGTAGTCATTTTTTATTTTTTGCCAAGTACTTGACGCAGACTCCATAATCCATATCCAACAATATAGGAAAATCTCACTGTTGGTTGGTAAAAATATTATGGAAATTATAAATAAATTAATAAAAAGTTTTTAATTTATGTTGTGTGTCAGTTTTCTACTCTAAAATGAACTGGTTTGGGGGTAATATTTATATTCATAAAAAAAATATATAAAAAATATTTAATTAAAATGAGAGATTAATAATAATAAAAAAAAAAAAACTTAATTTGCTTGTATCATGTTAAATCATGACTAATTATATCAAAAGTTTAAGCAGCAGATAGAAAATTGTAAATTAATTTTATTATTTAATTAATATTTTACCGCACCTAAAAATTCAAAGCATTCAATTGATTGCCTCCTAAGGATGTCGTCAAATGAATATTCTTTCACCGATGATACTTAAACTTTAACACATCAGTATAGTAAAATATTTGTGACATATTAGTGTGATATATGGTAAAATTTCCTTTATCACATAATGAAACGTTCAAATTGACAAATGAAGATTATCGAAAAAAAAAAAAAAATCGACATAAATATTGATATGTCTCAATCATCAAATTGACAAATCAAGCTAGGCTATAAAAATAGCAAATTAATAAAAATGTCCATTATTTGTTATAAGGATATTCTGACCCACCTTGTTTCCTCCACAATTAAAGTTAACTATTTTCATGCTTGTATTGAACTAATTTAGAAATAATATACAAATATATCGTAGTGAATAAAATAAAAGGATAGTTCCACTAATTAACTATCATGACGACCGTGACACATGGCAATTTAAGGTCTTCTTTTATTTATACTTTTTTTTCTGTTCAAGATTACACACTTTGTTTAGATCAATATGCTTCGCACTTATGCTTCGTTTTGTTTTGACGTAAAATGGTTTTTGTTGAAATTATTTTCAGAAAAAATGATTTTCTCGAAAATATTTTTTCGCGTTTGACTTGCACAAAAAAATTACGAAAGGTGAAAATGCAACTATTGCCGGAATCCGGCAACATCCGGTCATCATTGCCGGATTTCGGCGAGCATGTTTGGCCGGACTCCTCCAGAACTGTCTAGATCCGGCCGGCTTCTGACCATGGCCGAAATCTGGTCCGCCAACATTCGACGATAGTGGCTGGATGTCGGGGGCAGTAAAAAAAAATTGGTTTTCTTTTCTTTAAAAAAAATAAATAAATAAAAAGGCAGGTGTGGGAGAGCAACTGTAGTTATTTTACCAAAGTATGACCATAATAGCATATGTCTGTTGGGAGCTACACAATAGAGACCTAAACAGTGGGAACCGCATGTCCTACCTCAAGTCCGACTAAACCATAGCCTGAACCAATCCATCAAGGCATCAATAGATTCAAGACAGTTAATACTAATAAAATTAAGGATTCATATTTCAAGAGTGTTGGAAATAATTTTGGATAGTGCAGAAAGTTCTTATTGAAATAAAATAATATCAACATGAAAATTAACAATTAAATAAATAATTTTTAAACAAATAATTGGTTGAAAAATTATTGTTGATACTAGACCATATTGATCCGAAATAATACTAATAATAAAATAAATAATGTACAAGAGATTAAAATTAAATTAAGGAAATATCTCACAATGCTATAGAATCACGCAAGAAGAGCATTGTCCTTAAAGGTTGATTCGTGCCTCCCGGAGTGTATAACTCAGTGTAATTGGATTTCTTGACACGCAACCTCCCAGGATTAGACTATAACGTCTATCTTCGTTAAGGATACACTTCCAAGAACGAAGATCAAATAGAATAACCATTTGATCAAAGTGGATGGGGGACTTAAGAATATTTTTTCTTGTAGAAAAGCTAATAGTATAACAAATAGCTTTATGGCTTAAAACCAAATTCACGTTGGAATATATGAATGCACGTTGGAAAAATATGTTTGAGGTTTTAGCCAAAGAAAAAGATTGATCTCAAATGCATTGGGAACTCAATTTATATAAACGGTCAAAAAATGTAAACACTACAGATTTTCTTTTAAGGATCATGAAAATGACAAACGGTCATTAGACTCATAACTACTAACCGTTACAAATCAAAAGTAATACACTTTAATAATGACAATATGTTTGAAGATCAAAAAGCCATAAAAACAATTTTTAATAACCAACGGTTACAAAATAAAAATCCACAAATATATATTTTAATAAATCATTTTTTTTTTTTTTCCTTTACCATAAAAACTCATGAATATATTTTAATACCAAATGGTAAAACATTTAAAGATGGCTAAAAAGAAAATAATGTTTTTTAACACACATATTACAACAAAGAGTACTTGAACTCTCACCCTTGTACATGTACAATCACTTTAAAGATTTTCTTGTGGCCACTTAATTGGTTTAAGAATGAAAAAATATGTGTTTAAATTCTTCGGGTGCAATGAATGATTACTCACAGTATAATGTTGAAAACTTCAAAAGCAAGACCTTAATAAACAAACTGAAAGGAAAGTTAGCTCTAGATCACAATTATTTTGTCAATGGTGGGTAGTTAAAATGTCATCTTGAACATGTCATTAAGTGACAAATGTAGCATGAATATATGTACATGCATGAACGGCGTTGACTGTCCAGCTATTTATCACACATATTTTACATTAGATAAGTAAAATATTATTTTTTTTACATCTATTTATCACACATATTTTACATCAACTGACGTAGCGTATTTTAAGTAACTGACATGAAAAAATCAATCACTTAAAATATGACAAGTCAATTAGTGTATGTATATATATATATATATATGAGTGTGTAGAACAACTTACTTTTAATATATATCAACTACTCAATCGATTGTTAAGATCCAATCTTGGGTGGTTTCGGATGAGGTGGTGAGATAATAATTTTGATGATCGTGTTTAGATTTCAATCAAACAATGTGAAAATGATGGTTTAATAACTTTTATCAAGCTAATTATCAAACCAATTTCCAAAATGATCAAAACCAAAATCAAATAAAGCAGTAAAATAATTAACACAAAAATGTTGAAAATGAAGTGAAAAACTTTTGAAGAACAATTCAAAAGTAAAATTATTTCTAGAGCCAGCCAATCCTAAAAACATCCGATATATAAAACTTATGTTACTGATTATTCTTATTTACAAAACATTTGTAACTCTAAAAATTCAATCTTACAGCTCGGTAAATGACGCGTTCACCTTCCATTGCAGTAGCTCAAGAATCTCTAGCCTTCTTTTACACGGAACACTTGATCTTATTGACACCAATTTCCCCTACTTAAAACCACTAATTAAAATTGTGAAGTTGATCATGGAGTCGGGGGGGTGTATTCCACCAAGGTTTCTACTACATTTGAAGGCATATTCTCAGATACCACCCTGTTGAAGCGGCTGACTAAGTAGAGAGCTCCAAATGCAATCCACACCCTCCATTTCCAACCCATCATCTTCATGTACTGGCCGCCACAAATCATCATCAAACTTGTCCTCAGGAAACTCTGGCAGTTGGTCCGGAGTCTGAAACAAACATTGGCCAGCTGGAACTTCAATACCAGTGGTGGTGGTGGTGTCATAGATCAACGATGAAGAGAAGGCGTCCTCCTCCAATCTCCAGTCTTCAGATTTGGAGATCATTCCATCTTTCAGCCACAAATATTGCTGCATTTCCAAAAATAAGAACAAATCTATAAATAATGACAAAAAATCAAATGATCAAATGCATCGAACAGAGCTTTCTTCCAAACTAAATTGGATGAAACTTCTCAAATTCAATCTATTAAATTGTAATATATCCTTACTTAGGGTACATGATTATCACGTCCTTTTATTTGTCTTTAAAGCACGTGATACATATGAGAATCACTCGTAAGCTTTAGACTAGGGGTGTACATGTGGATGCAGTTATTTACAATATTCACTGCTCCATCCGCAATATGCGGATATCGCTTTTAGATATCTACATCCGCATCCGCATAATGGTTTTACTAACCACATCCACGCAATTATTATGGTTATTATCTACTATCTACATACTAGGTCATGGCCTTTTGAGCCAATTTTAGTCTTTTGGGCATTCCTTGGTTTCTATTTAAGGCCTATTTTAAAATATTTTAAAAATAACTTAGGCCGATTTTTGGTGTTTTGAGTTTGTTTTAATTTTTGTTTTAAACCCTAATGTTTTGAATGATTTCACATTACTTTTACCTTTTAGGACAAGTGCTACACGAGAAAGTAATACAATCAATCAAACCAATGTAAACATAACCTATATCTAATCCAAAATGACGTCATTTTTGTAAATTAATTATTTATATATATATATATAAATAAAGAGTATGCAGATGTAGTAAAACTACTATCTATTTACGTATATGCGGATAATAATTTTTGCTAACAGCATCCTTATCCACATGTGCGCTAGCGGATAGTTGCAAACAACAAACACGGACAATAATCAATATCCGCCCACATGTACACCGAGTAATGTTTCTTCCACATCTCTTACATAATTTTTGCACAACCCTAACTATTTTTTTTTTTTATAATCAATCATTAGATTTGTTATCCTACATGTGAGCCCTAATTATTCAATGGTTGATCTTAAAAAAAAAAAAAAAATTGTTAGAATCGTGTAAAAGTTGTTTAAAAATTATGCAAAAAAACATTAGTCCATGTACACCCCTATTCAAACATGCCAGATAATGAATTCTCGAACGACCTTAGCTAACTTTCAAATTTAGTATATTATATAAGACAATCTCTCTCTCTCTCTCTCTCTCTCTCTCTCTATGAAACAGTCGGTCGGACCTAGCTAGTTGGCTAGTTATGAATTTGTGTCATTCTGAAGCAAAGCAAATGTATCATGTAGAGGGTCTCCAAACTATTCAAACCACGTAGAAAGAGACCCTCTAACCAGACACACACAGTGGATATAAATGGGAGCTGAAGGGATCAAACAAAAGCAGTTGGAGACGAAAGAAACATTGATAATGACATCAATTGTCTTAAGCCCATCTGCTAGAACCTCTTCCTCAACAAACTCCAACACTACTTGACCCACATATTAATTTTAATTAATTGACCCCTCTTGAATGCTGTTGGACTTTTCCCCCGTCCTTCGTTTTCTCAGCGTCCTTAAACAACTACCACACCCTATCCAATCCCTATTTTAGGGGTTGTCCTGTGGTTGTCTTTCTTCGTGTGCCCCTTTGATAATTAAGGACCACGCTATCGACAAACAAAAATCACCACGCCTGTCGCAATTACTTGTCTTTTTTTCTTGGAGGAGAGAGAGGTTTTCAGCATTTTCACTACATTTTACAAGTCAAAGGTGCTTTGTACGTTTTATTGGCTGCATTTATATCTTTTTTCTTTTTATTCATTGTCTAAATGGACTTCCATAATTCCTTTAGGATAGAGATTCCGTGTCTAAGTATTGCACGGGATCGCAATATATTTTATTTGGACTATCCATTTAAATGAATGGTTGAGATAACGACAATAAATCAAAAAGAAAGAAAAAAATGAGGTAACTAGATGACAGTTTAGATGGTCGAACGACCCATTAACTAAAAGAGTTGGTGTGGCCATTCCTTAGGACCAGTTTGAAATTAGCCAAATCACTTATTGGTCAGGAGGTGATTTAAATCATGACAGTAAATTAATATGTTAGAAGTATTTTTTTTTTTTTAAGTAATTAAAAAAAAATATGAGTATTTTGTAGGCCGAATTTTATTTTATTTTTTTAAAAAAAATGTCCAATTAAAGAGCGAAAAAAGTTGGTAAGACACAAAAAGAAGTTTTGTCCAACGTAGGTGTTTCATGTTTGATGGGATCGGAACCGTTTAATCACAGCCAATCGGTAATGGTCCAAGCATAGCCGCCACGTTTAGCTTCTAGTACGCCCGTACGTGTGTAAACTGTAAACGATCTTTGTCGCGTGCGGGGGACTGATCTCTTCCACGTGGCAGGACGCGCGTGGTTCTCCCGCATGCTGTGTGAATCTCGTCAGTGACGTGTTGGGACGCGACGTGCGGGGACCACAAATGTAGGCCCACTTGGGAATCTCTGTCGTTACTTCTGGCCCTACAAATGAAATCTCATCCTACCTTCCAAAATTTCTTTTTCTTTCGTTGAATTTATTTTTATTTATTAATTTAATTTAATTTAATTTTTTTATCTTCTTTCTGAGCCTATGGTTGAATCTAGTTTCCAACACGGTTTCCCTGTGATCTTATATTAAGGATGCCGGATGTGCTAAAATATTAGCCTTGGAAATCACACTAATACATGGCCGTTTCATCCCAAAAAAAAAAAAAAAAAAAAAAAAAAGAAAAAGAAAAAGAAGATTGAGATGAAAATCTATACAAAAAAAAAAATGTTTAAATTGTACTTAAAGTCAAGTAGCCGGTACATAACATACCACCATTGCACTATGCATCCGTGGCGGACGTTCACGACGACGGTTGATACTAACTCGATAGTAGTCTTTCATCTTTTAACGACTTCACTTATTTATTAGTATTTAATAATGTAATAAAAATTTCTCATACATAACATCGATCAATACATTTTAATCCAGCCTATAGGTCATTATTTAATGACTCGATCACAAAGTCACAACCTATTCGATTGTATATTCGATGAGTTACGTCTCATTCTATACTTAGATGTGCTGGCCGACTCTAATACCAAATTATATAAATATTGGGTAGACTTCACTTTTAAAAACTGACTTACAAAATACAAGAGGCCGGTAGCTATATGTCATATATATATTTATTATGGGACGAGAGAAATACTTATCTGGAAGAAAAAAATAATTTTAATTTATGAGAATTTAATGGTGTTGAAAGCAGGATTGAGAATGAGGAGAGGTAAGCGGTGCGATGTTGATGAGTGGTAGTTGGCACATCGTGCTGGGTGTTGTGGGGTAGGGAGTTGTTTGGGGTTGTGATTCCGATTAGAATTTTCAAGGGACAGCAAATTGGAATGCAATAAATTATGATCCCAACGGGATCGTCGTTGCATGAGACATGGGTTTCTTCAACATTCAATGCTACACATGCTTTATGCATGCATGTCCACGCGCAGGCTGGGGCTGAGGCTGCTCTTCCGGTGGCCGCTGCCGTTGCCGTGGCCGGCGGTCTTGCTTATGTGTTTTGCTTCACAATTAAAGTTACAGGCCTTTGGTCAACTAGCAATATCACAATTATTATATATTAACTATATATATATATATTATATTATAGCATTAATTCATAGCGCGAGCTAGACTTTCGACAACATCAAGCTAAGGTAATTAATTAAGTTTCATCAACGCGGCCTCGTATTCCTCAAACAAAAACTTGACCATATTAATTATTGTATTAGAACAATGCATGAGTTATTATCGTAAACTTAAATCTCTTAATGTTTAATTAAGTACCCCCTCAAAAACAAAGAAAACAAAAGTTTAAATGGTATCCTATGATGTTATACAAATTAAGTTCTAACTTGGAGACTTTGAGTGTGTATCGATCTCCTCAACTTTAGGGTGCGTAGGGCATCTCCAGCAATATATATATTCTTATTCATATAAATTTTACAAGCGACTTTTTAAGAAACCAATTAAACGGCTTTTTGCTTTTTTATTCATATAAATTTTTTATAATAACTTCTTTTATCATTTCTTTATACCGTTTAAATGTTATTTCAAATAAATGATAGGAGAAAAAAAGAGAAAAGATAAAAGAAAAAGTTATTTAAATGTTCTTTTAAATAAATATTAGGAGAAACAAAGAGGAAAAGAGAAGCTTTTTTTTTAAATAAAATAAAATAATTGATAGGCAAACAAAAGTTCTACCATATATTTAGGGTATCATTTTTTGGTCTATTTTAGGGAACAAAAAGAGATTTTGTTGCAGTTTTTTTTTTTTTTTTTTTAATAAGAGTTTTCTCTATATTTAAGGAAGAGAATGAGATTTAGAAAGTCTATTGCTAGTGCTCTTAACCATTAACATCTTTCTTCAACAATTATGGGATTGAGATCACCATCAATTTGCTTTTAGCTTTTCTTGTACCTAGTTGAGATGGTTAATGAGCCCGATCGACATTCTTGCATGCAGCTTTTTACATAACAAATGGTATACACGTTGTCACATGGTAAATATATATTATCATACCATTTAAAAATTGGCAAAATATTGTCAATTTAATGAATTTATAATTTTTTTATGCAAAAAAAACAATTTAATGCTTGAAAAGTAAACATGAATCCACTCGGTTTACAACACAAAGCCATTTGTCAACCTAGCCCATAAGTGAACTATGGGCCCTAGCCCATAAGTGAACTATGGGCTTTTCAGATTCCAACCTTGAGAGAAGATCCCTGACAACTTTTTAACGCCTCAAAACTTGGTCATCCTCAATGCTGCCTCTGATAAATTAGCTCCACTTTTGAGGAACTAATTACTGATGGGTCTAGATTAAAAATAAAAAATAAAAAAAAATTACTGATGGGTCTAAAAAAATCCTCTCTATTTCTATTTCAACTAAAATGTACAGATTTATTTTATCGTCTAAAAATTTTATTTTATTATATTTAATTATGTAAATAGTGCAACGTTATTTAAAAAACTTAAATGACGTGACAAAATATGAAATCTAATTTAAACAATGAAATAAAGAATTTTAATTTCACTTGAAATAGAGATGATTTTTATGCTTAATTTAAATGATGTGACAATTCGTAATAACACATGCATCATTAGATTTATAAAATTTAATTTGGACTATAAAATAAATCTTTTCCATTTAACTTGAAAATGTCCAATTTTGGAAAGCATGCGGCCTCAAAATGTTACTGCCATGTAAAAATTTGTGCGAGTCCAACCCAACCATTTGATAGAGAATTTCACAAGTCCAGTTTGGGGTTTCGGAAGATTATTTTTGGTCATTGTTTTGCAGGGTCACGATTTTCATTCTAGCCCAAAGCTTTACTTCGGGTCGGAGCCCAAATGCCCATAACAGGACAAGATCATGTTGCCAATTAAGGCCCAATCTTTTTAAAAAATAATCCCCCCAAGGAACAACAAAAATTTCTAAAATTTAAGGGCTGTGCGATTTTTTTTTTTGTATTATATTTTAATTTTTTGTATTATATTCAAAATTATGAATACCAAAAGAACCTATGTTTTGAAATTATATCTGAATAGTTTATAAAATTTGAGACAAAATTAGAAAAAGTTGAATAAAATCTTAATAGAATTTGAATTCTAAAAAACAACTCAAAAATGTTTTTGAAAAATATTAAAATATAATTATTTTTTTTAAAAAAAAATTGTTACCCAAACATGTCTAAAGCATGCACTTGCACTTACAAACTGGGTTTCATTGACAGATTTATCTTAAAGAATATTTTCTAAGATTCAATTTGTCACAAACGCCATCTCTCTTTAACTTTCCATTACCAAAAGAAATCCATCCAATTTACTTCAAGATAGAAATTTCTTATAAATTGTGTTGGAGGAGTTTTTCTCCAATATAATCTCTAAAAGTGATATATATCCATTAGCATTTGAAAAGAACATGTTTTTACATAATTTATTATAGGGTTAGTTGAAAAAAAAAAAAAAAAAGTGTGTTTTTCATATGTTTAAGGGACACATGCCATTTTTAGAGATTGACCCACCATCCCAATTTGTACGAAATTTATATCTCTTCAATTTTTAGTACAATTTCTACAAACTCATATGTCAATCCATATTTTATGAAAATGAGTCACGTGGACTGACACGTGTGAAATTCACATTTTAGTAGCAAATATGATAAGTTCTACATAGACTACTACCTAAGTTTGTAAATGTAGTAAGTACTACATGAAATGCATCGACATTTCGTAAGGACTTGTAGTAAATATAGTAATACCCCATAACATTATCTTAATATAATGATTAATGCTACACGTACTCTCACTCCTATACTCCATGACATAGTTTTTAAAATCACAATTGCATCAAAATTTTATAGTGATTCTTTTTTTTTTAATCGTAATTTTAAAAGTCACGTCAAGAAATACGAATGTGAGAATACGAGAGTAGAAGAGTAGGTGTATTTGTAGCATTACGACTATAATATAATTTAAGCCAAAAATTTGTTTGGCAAATGCAGACATTAGATCAGGTTGGATGAGGTTTTCAGGTTAGGAGGGGGACACCTGATTTGGGTCACTGTAGGGGGTGGGGAGAATAGCCACCTTTGTCTGGTTCCTTCTACAAATAGAGTCATAATGAAAGCACATCTTAAAACATGTCTTTGAAAGGACTTCATACGATATGATTAAATGTTAAGTCAGCATAAGAAATGAAAGCAACCGAAATTATTGATGCACCCAATTTGGTTTTATGCCCTTAATACTATTGATTTGTTGGTAATTTAGTTGCAAATGTTCAATCATTAGGTTGCGGTGGGTCAGATTGAGACGTATTGCCGAATGCCTCAAAACGACCCTAGCCATCATGGGGATCATTTTACTCAAGCCCAAAGCAATCCATCAAAATCACCAACCCAATGATGTGTTGGGTAAACTCTGGAGGGAGATTCGGATACTCAGTAATTTTGTTGTTCGGATTGCTAGCAATTCGAGTAGTAAATGTGAGTGAGTTTCTATAAAGTATGCCTACCGGACTTTCTAAAATCTGATTAAACAGTTAAACCTCGTAAAAACTCTCACATTTACTGTTTGAATTCATCGAGACTTCTGTCCAAAGTTTGGCCATGTTCTATTTCCCAACTTCTAATCCCGCAAGTCAAGTGGACAGTGAAAGATTTTGGCCAATGCAAAACGCGTTGGAGTTGTCACTTCAATCACACCTAAACGCGTTTGCACATTACTCAAATCATCCTCATAAATTATTATCACTAATCACCCTCCCTCTCAAGTTGGCAGAACAAAGGCAAACTAAGAGGACCAGGAATAGATTTCTATGTCCCAAGTTGAGCCTCATAGGCAATGTTATTTGAACAATATCAAACATCCATGTGCCTCTCACCTTCCCATTGTCTTTGACACGCTCCTTGTTTTGTGAAGCTAAGAAAAAAAAAAAAATTTACAGAAGTGTAAACTTATGCGCCTACTTTACGGCAAAAATGGATTCCGCCTCTTCACCCTTATTGACAGTGGAAAGGATCCACCCTAATGCTTGTTTTTCTACTTCTCTCTTGAAAGAAAGAAAGAAAAAAGATACATGTGCCTGGCCTTATCAATGCCCAACATTGATGGAAGTTCTCAACATATATATCTTTTCCATTGATAGTGACTGAAACCATTCTCTTGTAATGTGCAAAAGGACCTGATTAAAACAGCAAAAGTAATCCTGCCATGTGCACAAGAACATTACTTATCCTTTGGAGTCAAACTATACTGCTGCATTTTGGCTTCGAAAACCAATAAAAAGTATTTCCTACCAAAATCAGAAGACCAGTTAGGCTTAAAAGTAACAGAAAAAGCACTACCAAATGGCCCATCAGATCCTTCAATTCCCAGTATGTTGATAAGCTGTGGCATTGAAATAGAACCCAGGCTTCATTGCAGACCAAGGAAAAAGCAAAAACAACTGCCAGAAGGTAAGGATCTAAATAAAGAATCTGAAGCTGGAAAGAAAGAGAGGTGGGGATAGAACTAAACTTTTCTTGCTTCTTTCAGTCTGACTTTAAGCAAAGTTTACTTCAGAAAAAAATACACTTGCCGCCGATATATCTTGGTTTAATCCAAAACGTACATCCAAATTGTTTGTTAAATCCTATTGGAAATAAGGTAATCAAGTCTGTATGAGATTCTAGTTACAAGAATGGGTGGTTAATATGATATTAATACATTATTAAACCAAACTCAAAGACTCAAATTGTATCCCAACATATTTATCACGGCTTCAATAATAACAATGCTAGTGATAATGTGCAAAAGAGTGGATAATGATGGTCCATTTTGCATCTCTGTCGTTTTGTGTATAGGATACAAGTCCAAATTTAATTTTAAGTCTTTTTATATAAAAGAGAGAATGTGAAATTAAATCTGGATCGTTGAAAAAACTACAGCTTGTGTGCTAAAGTTTTTTTGCAACGCTTAAGCCAAATCCAAAATACAAAAGAATCGGGAAAATAAGAAATAGGGAGAAAATACAGAGTGTTTGGGAAAGGCACTTTGGTGAAGCATGACAAATCTCAAATTCCATTACTCATCTCATAATTTTCTACTACAAATGAACTGCAAAAAGAATTCCCATGGAAAGGAAACAGAAAGAAAAGAATGCAAACTAAGAGACAACACAGACTCTCACACCTACTTACCATTAAGGAACTACTAGCCATCACTTAACCTAAAATTCTACCCTTAAACTTGCATCTTTGTCTACCCATTTTTCGGTTCTGTCATTTCAATCCTCCTCTACTAGCTAAAATATGGTCATCTATTTCTCCTATTGCCCCCCCATTCCATCCCTGTACAAAAAAAAAGCGATGAACAAAAGAAATGAAATAACAGAGAAATAACATAAGAGAGGTAAAGGAGGCAGTGAAGAGAAAAGGTTCCTACTAGGAACACAGCTCTCTCATCCTCCCTAAATGTAATCCAGCCCGAGGCTGCTATTTGCATTTGGAATGAGTTCCGGCGAGGCAGCCATGGTTGGTGTTGTCTCAGCTATAGCAGGCCTCTCACCAATCTTATTTCTCATTTCAACGACCTTCTTATGGGAATTCGAGTGCAAGGATGGAACAAACGTTGGGCTTGCTGCAGGCCGGTATTCAGGGAAGAGCCGGCCTGACTTGTAGCGAACGCCACACGCGTTGCAAAGTGTTTTCGGCCCCAATGGGCCTGCCCGCCATTGGGGTGTCTTGGTTATCTCACAATGCATGCATTTCCTGACCGCTTGGGATGGCGGATTTTGATTCGTCTCCACAGGGCCGAGTGGAACTGTCAATTTGATTTTCTTTTTCTTCTTGTGCTCTGTAGTGCCTTGTTGTTTTGGAATCTTGATAGTCAGACGAGACTCTGCAAAATTCTCAGAATCTGAAGACACTTTTGGTGCAAGGAATAGCTGAGGGGTCTCAGTGACAGAGGAAGTGGGGGAAATAAGTTGAATTGCCGGGCGAGGATTGAAGGTTGCTGGGCGAGGACGCTTGCTGCGAGCACGTCCCCGCCGTCCAGGGGTTATGGTTTCCGGGCTGCGCGGCACATTCTTCTCAACTGTGCAGGAGCTGCTGCTCTCGAGGACAGAGACAGGGCTGGAGGTCTGGAATTGGTGGTGGGATGATTCCTTATTGATTGCAGACTCCTCTTTCTTCATGGTAAGGCTTCCTCCAGAGAAGGAATCCTCAACAAAGTTTGATAGCCATTCCAGCTGAACAATGTCTTCATACTACAGTAGGAAAGAACACCCAAAAACAGAATTAATTGAAAGGCGGTGAGAAATGTTCCACATTCATCCAAGAAAATCTAGGCTAGCTACACAACTAAGCATCCACAAAAACATAACCATATGTTCTATCTTTTGGTTAAATTATTAATTAAATAGTTAAATTCACAATTATTCCGTCATAAAATTATCAAATTAATTTCACCTCGTATGCACATTCATATTCTACTATTCAAATTCCAATCATCCAAGTTGACACATTACCAAATCCCCACAAATTTGCAAAACATGATCATAATTGACTTTTTTTTTTTTTTTTTAATCATTACTATTTGTTTTAAAAGTAAAATCATACGACAAATCACGTGACCTCCATTAATGACGCCCGATTGTTAAACGGTCTACTCGATGACGATGAGTGAGGCCATGCCATGTCACCCTGCCGAGGACATGGATTTTCGACATGAATTTACTATTGAGACCCCCTAAGTGCACCTCGAAACGACGAAAATACCCTTGCGCTACAAGGTTTTGAATTTTGAACACAAAAAAATTCAAGAAGAATTGCTCTTCACATTTGCCACCTAACGATGTAGAGACAACCATTATAGTCGGCCCACCGTCACGCGGTCTGCCAGCCTGGCACTTTAAATTTGTCAATGAATTCAACCATTAACTTCCAAAAGTTATTGCTACTTATGACGTCAGCAACCAAATTTGAAATTTCAATTTTTTTAGAACCCAGCCAAGAGGCCCACTGCTGCCACGTGCAAGAAGCAAACAAATAAAAGAACACTCACCGGAACAGAGAGCTCGGCGGAGAGGTCCGACGCGCTGTTTCCTGCGGAGAAGACCGATTCGGAGCCGGGAAGCGAGTCGGACTGATTCGACCAGAGGGTCGGGAACGTGTTGCAGTCGGCGCTGCCCAGCGTGGCCTCCACGTCGTCCTCGCCGGTCGGGAAATCCAGCAGGTCGTCGATGTGGTCGAAGAAGCTGCCGCAGTCAATCTCGTCCATGAAGTTCGGTCCGATCATTGTCCCAAAATTTTCCTGAGAAAAAAGCGAATGGAAAGTGAGGAAAATTTTGTTGCGAGGTTCGCCGAATTATAGTAATGAGTTGAAAGGAAATGACCTTCATTTCCTTTTTGGGGTTTCATGGCAATTCCTCAATTATGAGGCCAACCCATGAGCCGTGTGGCGCATTTTAGCAAGTATTTTGTCCGTTTAAAGTTCAAATTCTATTCATTTTGTAGTCTCTTGCTTTTGAAAAAAAAAATCAATGGCCGAAATGGCGCTTTCAACTTTAAGGTAGCGCCAGCTGGTCCCGGATATGAGCAGTGCAATTTGCAAATTGGGTTGTGGTTTCCAAGGAAGGAATTGTTCCGTCCAAAATGAAATTCGAAAAAGTAATACTTGTTGGAGGAAAGGAACAATTTTTGTACAGAAAATAAAGAGCTAAGAAGGAAATTGCGAAGCCAACCTTGTGAGTTTCTGACCAAAAGGGCACTCAACAACGAGCTTGCTTTTTTCAGCGAGGCTGAGAAATTGTGGTCTGAGAGGTAAATACGGAGTTTGAAACCGTCGGTGCTGGGATTGTCACTGAAACTGAAGAGGAATTCTAAATCAAATAATCCTGCATAAACGGTAAACAAGGTCATTGTGAGTACAGATAGGACCCAAAATCTATACAGTGTTTTTTAATTCGTAAAAAGAATGCAGTAAGCGTTCCCGAATTTCCAAAAAAATAAATTTGTAAAAGGAGGAGCAAAATTTGCTCCTCCTGTGTACTGTTTTGTTGCCGGGAAAACCGGGATAAAGAAACTGGTCTGAAATGGCTTGAATTATGGGGTTTTTTTAATTTCTTATTCACTAGGTTGTTCACACGATGTGTGATTTTCTGGGGCAAGTTTAAAAATTCGTTTCATTTTCTTTCCTTCAGGTTTCTCAGCAACCAAGCAGCGAAGTTATGCTGAAATTCAACCGCTGCCGACACTGAAATCCGAAACTAAAACGCCGCCGACACAGAAAATTTTGAAAGCCGGGGAGAAAAATGCAGAGCCAAACCTGAGCATAGAACCTAAAATGAACTCCCGCCCGAAATACTTGCAATGGCCGAAGAAGCAGAAAAATTGAAGAAAAGCTCCTCAAAACGACGAGGCTGACAACACAGAGTAGCAGCTCTATTCCTATTCCTCCATTATAAACTTCAAAACTAGTGAGAGTTTTTAAGGTGAGTACCTTGAGAGGCGAGGAGAAAAGGGAGAGAGGTTTGAAAGGAGAGAGAGGAGAGTGAGAAAGGCTAAAAAGGGGAGGGGAGAAGAGAGTGTGATAGTAACGTTAGGTGAGCCTCCTCCTTCATTGCTAGCTGTCTTTTACTATCCCCTCACTGTCGTGACGTTGAAGTCTTCTCCCCTCTCTCTCTCTCTCTCTATCTCTCAAACAAAAAAACTCTTGCTCTGATTACCCACGGGTCCCACTCCCCCCCACCGCACCCAACCCTCCCCCCCACGGATTTGTTATCAAATTAATTTAAAACAGGAAAAAGTAAAAGAGCTGGGATGGATTGGTCTTGAAAGAGCTGAATAGATAAAAAAACTGTCTGGGGATTTTTCCTTACCTTTTTCTTTCAGTTCCTTTGCGAAGACTCTGCTCTGCGCACAGAGATGAGAGAGAGAGAGGGATGAGGAGATTTCTGAAGTGTACTAAAGTCTGAAAATTTGTCAGGTTTCAACCGCCGTTGTTTCCGACAGGCACTGTTTTTTTTTTTTTTTTTTTTTTTTTTACAGCGATAATGCGAAATGTTAGAGACCAGAAGAGTTTTCAGTGGGCGGTGTTGTTGCGGTTTCTAACGAGGCGCGTGGGGTTGTGATTTGTACGGTATAAAATAAGGAGGTTAAAACTCTTAATTAATTAGGAGAAAATGTTAGATTTACAACACCAATACAACAACTGTACAACAACCCCTCACATGAGGGTGGGTCGTGAGGAGTTGTTGTACAATTGTTGTATTGGAGTTGTACAATAATCAAATCCCTTAATCAGGGGAGTCTTCGACTCACATAACACAACAGGTGCACAACACCAAGACACAATGGAGTAAAACCCAATGTGTAGACTCAACTTCATTGTGTCTTGCTGTTGTGTACCGTGAGTATTTCTATCATTTTTCATTAATCAGACTGGTCTTGTAACTGTTTGCGTGTTTCCTTCACTAATGGAATTTGCCCCTCCACTTTACTTGAAACTACGACTTTGTCTACCTTTTCTTAATCCTAAGTTACCTAACGCATTATGGTTTAAGCAATAAGGATAGTATTGTCATTTGCGCATCACATGCTTTGGTAATTCTTGGGCATGGAGCACCTTATCCGATAGATTTTTTTTAAAAAAAAAGTAATTTTTTTTTCTGAGATCCTATGGTCCTATGGAGTTGGTTTATTATTCAATTTATTTCACATAAGAATGCTTATACATAAAAAGTACTATTAGTAATTTAATAGTTCTTACAACTTTATAATAATGTTCCGTTTGTTTCGATATAAAATGATTTCTGAAAAATGATTTCGACATTTTACGGTGTTTAGTAGGGGCGAAAATAATGGTCAACGAAATTCAGCAATGGTCGGTTGTCGGAATCCAGGCGGCACCGAAATCAGACAACATCCGGCCACAAGAATATTGCCGGCGCCGGATCTGACCAGATCCGGAGGAGTCTGGCCAAACGTGCTTGCCGGAATTCGGCAATGGCGACCGGACGTTTCTGGATTAAGGCGACAGTTGCATTTTCTCCTTTTGTAATTTTTTCGTGCGAACCAAACACCAAATTATTTTTTTTGAAAATGATTTCGTCAAAAATATTTTACGACATAAACTATTTTATGTCGAAACAAACGGAACATAAGTGTAAAAAGTGTTAATGATAGTAATACACTTTTTATTATAAATTTTTTATAAATTGATGTACCAATTCATATGATACATATCAGTTAATTACTCAAATTTATATTGTTACGTGGCAATATATATGACAATTATCACATTTATAAACTAACATGATAATTTATGTGAAACTTATCACGCTCATTATTAAAATATGAATCGTCACATGACACCCTACGTGATGCTCATTTTTATAAAATGCAAATTGACACTTGATTTCGTAAGGAAGATTATAGTGAAAATACCCCAAACTTGTTTTCTTTTCACACAAACGTAAGGTATATTTCTCACAACATCATGCATTAGCAACAACTTTGTCAAGCCTTTCGTACATTTATTTTACAAGTTCAAGTTTTTAGAAAAAATTGTGCTTTCTAACATGGTATCATAACAAAGGTTTTGAGTCGAACTTTATATTCGTTAATGATTAAATTCACCGTTTCTTATCAACTTACTTTTTTTTTTTAAATAATAATAATAATAATAATAATAATTTATTTTATTTAAAATAGGTACAACTCAAGAAGTTACTAATTATTAGCATACACATGAAGGTGTCCCGACAAATTCAAGAAGTTTATTACTTATATACTAATTATTGGAAAATATATTGAAAGTCTTAAAAGGCTAGATATGGTAAACCATTAAGTTCATAGCAAGTGCTTTAAAGAGACACGTGCTCCTAACAAATTTGTCAAGCAAATAAAACGATTGATAAATGTCAAACAAGAGTACGAATAGAGGATTCATGGCAAGCATTTATATCAAACAATTTGCATCAATTTTATTTTTTAATTTTGGTTCATAGAAAAATTGGAATAATAAATAATACAATAAATTATTATGGGTTGTCCCCATTAATATAAATAGAGTCCCACCCTTTATTTTTCCATTTCCTTTCTTTCTTTCTTTATTTTTTATTTTTTATAAGAAGAAGAAGAGTCCCACCCATTTGCACATACATTCATGAGATCATTTGTAGATTGAAATCGTTAGAGTAAATCTATATAAATACTATAGACAGAAACATCAAAAGTTTTTTTTAAACTTAAATTCAAAGGTTAAATGCCTTGTGCTTAGACAATTGTCAAATAACTTCACCAGTTTTCAAAATTATCATAAGTGGTTCATGTGATTTTCTAATTAACTTTGTTAGTCCAACCGTCCATATTTCGCCAAAAAATTAAACGGCCCGCTACGTCAAGACCTCTTTATTGTTAAATTATTAATTAAATGATTAAATTTACATGATATTCAGAGCAAAGTTCTGAGTTCGAATATGTCTCATTCATTTACCTTCTATTTCAATTAAATATTACACGTGTTGGGCCTCACCTATTAAAAGGGAGTTTGAATATACACAAGATTAAATATTAAATTTACCTATTCCTATTAACTCAAGTTTTTAAAATAAGTGGTAATTTAACATTTCCGTTACATATTTCCGTCACATCAACATATTTTATTTTATTTTTAAAAAAAAATAGTAAATAGATATTAAAAAATTGTGGAAAAACCCACCCATGGTGAGACCCCTCCACCCAAGAGGCGGGAGATTTCACCACTTGGAGTGGCACCCGCCCGGCCACAGGGGTGGGATTTTTCCTGCAGGGTGGAACCTATAAGCAATAAGTGTTTTTATTTTATTTTAACTCAAGTTTTTTATAATTTTAGGCAACATGGAAACTGCTCTAAATTCTCAAAATATGCCTCTTACACCCGAACAAGTTCAAGTGCGCAAAGCTCTCTCTCTCTCTCTCTCTGCCTTTTCTGACCAGCATCGCAGAACCTCTTTAATATTATCTATATATTTCTTTTTCCCCTTTTTCCTTGGTTGGGTTTTAATGTTTTATTAACGATAGGCGAGGAATAATTCATAACACAAAAAGAACCATAAAATAAAAGGATACATTAACAATTATGTCTTTATTTATTTATTTATTTATTTTACTGCAAGAAATGGATTGCCCCGCCTTCTATTCTATTTTAAATCAATTTATTAAAAATTAAAAAAAAAATGTAACGAAAACTACGTAATATTGAAATATTTTTCATGTATAAATAATGGCCCTATCTTTTGGTGGGTGTAGCCTACGTGTTGACAAGTATGGGCTCACCTTTGCTTGTATTTCAGTCATACTCCACGGCATTAAAGCTATACGGAGTTCCATAAAGTGAAAAAAATAAAATAAAATAAAAATTTGCAAGCTGTCACAACTACTTTTTGACAGTCTTGCCCTTTTCCACCGCATCCCAATTACAGCAGAATCTTTTTGTGCGCCACAATTGTGTGTTAACCAAAATGGAAAACCCCTGAGCAGCAAAATAAAATATATATATATATATATTTATATTTGTTTAAAAATTAATAAAAATAATATTTGTTAAAATCTGATAAAGACTAATAAAAGTGACTGCGGAGCTGAGCACGTTTTGTTTGGGCCTCCTTCAAATGATGGGCCTCACCACCTTTTCCCTTTCGCTCTCTTTTAACTAACTTGAGGTCTACTCTTTCCTATCAATCCCTTCCAAAATACTCTTCTCTCTTTCTCTCAAAATCATTGCCTAAATGCCTCCTTCTCCTCCTCCTCCTCCTCCTTCTCCTGTTTTTGTTTTTTTTGTTTGTTTAACTTATATATATATATATATATATATATATATATATATATATAACTAACTTGGATTGCACTCTTTGAATTACTTCCTTGGAAAAGACTTCTCCCACATTGGAAAAAGTAGATTTAGGTAAGACCCCAACTATATTTAAGGTAGTCAAGGGTTGGACTTCATGCACTATTATATTCATATTGAGTAGTTGCCACAACGAGACAGCACTCCATCTACAAACTATTTTTTTATTTTTTATTTTTAAATTTATTCTGGTTTTTTCTTAGAAAAATGTATACCAACTCATTTTTTCATATTAATTTATTCTTGGTCACACCATCATGTCTCAGACTCTCAGGTGACTGTGTGAAAGAACCAAAATAAACATATATAAAAATAACCATTCTCATCACAAAGAGTTTACTTCCCTTTTCTTTACAATTTCTTGATCGAGTTTTATAAAATTTACTTTCACACGGCAAAACCATATATATTTTTATGAATAAATTGTGTGTTGTTTTGTCAAGTAGGCCATTTGTAGTATTTTAATTTGGATAATTACCTCATTTATAAGTGGTACGTGCTAATCTTATATTAACTACAAAGTTGAGTGGGAATTTTGTTTTATGCATTGAGACTCTTCAATTTGATTCATAAAATATTAATCCATTTTTTTTTCTATAAAAATGAACTTAAAGTCTATTATAATCTCAAATAATTATCACTGAAGAGAGAGTGCTTAATAGTTAGAAGATAGCCGATGTTAAGGCAAGCACATGGCATGAGTTTGTCATGCACACACACAAGAAAAACGAATTAACACCGACAAAAATGCATGTAATGCAAAAGTAGTGAGGCTCCGTTTGTTTAAGAATGTAGAACGTCAGCGGTTTTCGGTGGATTTCAGCAACCGACAGCGAACTCCATCCCATGAGCTTAATTTACGTATCAAACGTACCCTTAATTTCTTAATTTGGCTTTTATGGCCATTTAACGAGCCCAAATCATTATGATAATGAATCAATGATGACTTTTTTTTATTATTGTTTTTTTTTTTTTTTTCTAATTTGATAGTGATGACTTCGAATGGAGAAAGTCAGGAGCATCAATTGCATAGTCGTTGTCTAAAATGAAATTTAATTATCATATAAAGAAGTAATATTGATTGCGTCCTATAACCTTCCTCGTGTCGGTAAGGAAAACGTTGTCATGTACATCTAGTAAAAAACAAATGGCTTGTGTGTCCTCACGGGTTAACATCCATTTTTTAGAAAAATGAATATATCACTATATCAAATTATATTTATTTGTAATATCAATTTCATTATAAATAAAAAAAACGCATGTGAGAAAATTTTATAAAAATTATTAGTCCGAACAGAACAGGTTTCAAATAGTCCATCAACTTATTATGACAGATAAATTTTATAAAGACTCATATTTGCCTGTCTAATCTAGTAATTAAAAATTCAAATTCTTAAATTAGGATGTCATTGTAGCGTTGATTAATAGCAAATTCCCTTAGTTAATACGAGTTTACGGTTGGCCATTGACTGAGCTTGTAGTCCGGCAGCTGAACAGCATGCTCCGAGAGAGATGCTTGGGTACGATGCACGCGCCAAGACAGTGGGGTGTGTTTGTAGAACATGTTAGTTGTCACGTAAACATGGGTTCGATGTGGGAAATGACTGCGTAACCTTCCTTATGTTCTCTGACAATCCAAGAGCTCTCTTGTATTAAACTTCCCCGATTATTTTGGCATGGGTGTTACAGTAAATTCAGTTCCATTATTATTAACGTGGCAGTATCCGGCGCGAAAGGCGGGGGGACGGGGGAGATAGAGTTGGGTAACAAATGCATGTTGCGTGCTAGCATGTTGACGTGGGACCTTCCTCGCACGTTCAAAGAGTCGGTACACACGTTGGGCAACGTGGCAGGCATAGATTCACCGTGTTGCCGTGGAGCCCACACAGCGAATCAACCGCTCAGCTCCAGCTGGACAGCTGGTTATTTGTGTGTGCGCTCGCACAGGACTCAGGAGCACCATGCGACGTGGGGCACGGTCACGTGACTTTGCCCCGGGATTCGGACATTGCTTACGTTTTAATTCCTTTGTGGAATTGGACTTATGGATGTCCGCCACGTGGTCACTGCTGACTTTTGTTGGACGAAAGTGTCCAGGGAGAAATTGTTTAATTTACCTTTTAGTCTTGATTAAGATACTTAGCACGCATCATGTGGTGGTGGGACTGGGAGGAAGCTTTTGTGGGGTCCTCCCTGCACAGCCGTACGATAATGGGGTTCGCGACAAATTGTGATCCGAGGGACTTTTGTGGGCCATTCCGCGTATGAACTGTAACTACTGTTGTCTAAAAATCACTCCTAATTCCTAATTCTAGAAGAATTACCGTCGAAAAACAGAAAAAAGAGAGGCGTATTGAGAAATATCTTAAGATCTATGTCACAATAAATATAAAATTAAAAATAAAATAATTGATGAATTTTCTTTACTTATTCTTTAAAATAAAAGTAAAACTTGTAGAGTTTTCTTTCTTTTTTATTATAAAAAAATTCATATCATTCAATAAAATTAAGACAAAGAATTTCGATCACCAGCCAATTACAATGCCAGGAATAAAAACAAAATAATCTGCCATTCAAACATTCTATATTGGATTGTCGGCCGCGTCATGAGCTGTTGCATTTGTAACACTTTTGGCTTGTCGTACTTACCGTGATTGCATACTATTAAGTAATGTTTTCGTTAAGAATGAATATGCGGATGCAGTTATTTGTCATATTTGTATTTAATTTAAGTTTTAGATGTCATTACCCACGTTCTTTTTTTAACTGTCTGCATTTGCGCGTTATTTGTAGTTATTATTCGCTATCCACAAATAGGTAATTGGCCTATTTTAACCGGTTTTTAGTTTTTTGGACTTATTTTAAAAATATAGTCAACGATTTTTATTTTTTATTTTTAAAAAAAAAGAGAACATAGATATGACCTCAAAATATTCTTAATAATCAATGCTCACAAGAAATACCCTTTTTTTTTTTTTTTTTATCCATGATTCAATTAGCATAAGAATCAAGCCAGCAAACATTAAAAAAAAAAAAAATCAAAAAAATGATAATAATATTAATATTACAAATTCATACAATAAAAAACATAAATTGTCTAAATATAACACATTCATAAGTGGATTTTGATGGCATTATGCTATGTTTAGTATATTAACTATAATATATGTGAAAATATCAAAAATATATATTATATATATAGGATATGCAGATGCGGTTATATAACCACGTTTGTATACCTAAAACCTGATATCCGCATTTGCACACACGGATATTACTTTTTGCTAACAATCTCCGCATCTGTATGTGCAGGTAGCGAATGCGGGCAGTTAATATACACTCACACATGCACTCTTAATCTTCGCATAGTCAATCAACTGTCCATATCGACTCCAACAGCAACTTTCATTATGCGTAGCATAGAGAATCCCTAGAGCATCCCCTTCAATAATTATATTTTGTATACCTAAATCTCTGCTAAACTCTACAATTTTTCCGGTTGTATATGCTTTAACTAATGTTGTGTGAATTATAAAAGGTTTATAGGAGTACAAAAATGCCAACACATTCCCCTTGTAGTCTCTAACAATTGTCCGCACACCCATCTTCTTGTTTGAAGTATTTATTGATGCATCTCAATTTACCTTAATCACTCCAACCGGGGTGAAATCCATTTTTAGATTTCTATAGCACAATTTTGCTTCATATTATTTCACATATTTTCTATAGCTTTATGAAAATATTTTATGGCCTCTTTTGCATTTCTTACTATCTAGGATGGGTGGATGAGATTACACTCGAATACGATTGTATTTTTACAAAGCCATGTTTCTTCTAACAATTGTAATTACCAACTCTATTTCTTCCTCCTCTAGATAAATTGAACATAAAATAACATTACAATTATTTTAATATAAAAATATAAACAAAGTAAACAATTATATTTATCAATATGTAGTATGTTTGAACAATTTGACATTTCAAGTTTTCATTAATGTGGAATAAAAACATTCTTGTATTAAACCGTAAGCCCCTGTCGGTCAGCAGCAAAAAGGCAATATAATATTTTTGTGATAGACTTAGTGATATTAAACTTTATAATTTGATTAAAAATAAAGAAAACATCCTTTTTTTCTTCAAATCATTGAGGTAAAAATGTTGTGTTTTAGAAAGAACCAAAAAAAATCCTTTTTTTTTTTTTTTTTTTTTCATATTGTTAAGGAATGCAAAGGTTTGTCAGAATTTTTAGGAGATCATTTTTTTTTTCTTTTTTCGTTCCCACTCTCTGAATTTTGAAGAGACAAAATGGATTTTCTGATGGTGCCAAAGAGATTTTATAATGACACATCATCTAATCGTAATTTTTATTGTCATGTCAAAGAATATGCATTTGAGAGTGGGAGAATAAAAGTGTATAACATTTCTCATATGTTAGAGCATCTCCGACAAATGCTCTAAAACCGTCATATTGTGTATATTTAGTTATATACGAGGACAAAATCATGCCCATCCGTTTGTTTTTTCCTTATCTAAAACTTATATTTTTCTTTTTGATTGGCTATTTTAGGCAAACACTATACATTGTTTATTATTTTTTTAATAATTTATCTTATTCTCATTTTTTTTTGTTACAATCATTTCTCTTTTTCTCGTTCGGTTTAAGAAAATAATAATAAAAATGTTGGCAAATAATATTTAAAGAAAATATAATTTGGAATAAAAAATCAATTGTAGTTTGTATTGAAAAAATAATAAATATAATAATGTTTTTGATTAGCTAAAATACATAACATTGTAAAGTGACATAATCCTGCTGGGTTTTTTTTTTTTTTTTTGGGGGGGGGGGGGTGGGGTGTCATAATTATAAATTTGAATATTTTTATTATTATTAATGGGCTGACAATTTGCCCTAACAAATGAAAAACACCCCAAGAAGCAAGAAATCATAAATTTTTTATTGTTAATAGTTTGTTTAGGTGTTGAGTTTTTGAAATCATAATTGAAACTTTATTCTGTTTGCAAATTTTTAGAGAGTTTTTTTATTTTTATTTTTTGAAAATGTGTTTTGATGTAACCTGAAGATAAAATTTTTTTTGTGTTTTGTGTTTTTTGTTAATATTTTTATTTTAAAAACAAAAAACAAAAGAGATGAGGAAAAAGTGTTATATTGTTATTAAGAAAAGCTTCTAGATCTAAAAATAATAATAATAAAAATAAATAAAAATGAAACTTCTCTAATAGTTTATAAAATCGGTGAAATGTTTACTTTTCATATTTTATAAATCTCTTGTTCATCTCCATATAAAGAAATGGGCGAATGCATCATTGAATGTTGTTCTCATGTGGTCTCACATATTCAATGATGGATAACATCTCTCGCAAAGTTAACTTCACTTACGAGTTATTACCATTGATCTTTTATTACTTTTGCAATCATACTCTTAAACTTAAAAAAATGTCAACTTAGTGTATTTATCTTTCAATTTTTTTAATGTCACCTATTCGTTAAGATTTTCTGTTAAATCCTATCAAAATTTTCAAAATATCACTATTTTTTCTTTTTGAAAAAAATGAAAGAAATCAAAGATTCAAACATAGTTATTTTTGTAAATTCCGTTAAATATTGAACGGAATAGAAACGCTTAAATCCTTGTAATTTTTTTTTCCCCTTAAAAAAAGAGGGGTATTTTAGAAATGTTGACACCCATCTATTAGGATTTAATGAAAAATTCTAACGGAGGGTTGAAATTGGAAAAAATTGAAAAATAAATACACTAAACTGATACTTTTTAAATTTTAAGGGTATAATTGCAAAAGTAATGAAAAATCAGAGCGTAATAAGTGAATTTTTCTCATACTCTTTTAGGCCCTATTTGAAATTCTCCATTCTCTCATATTGGGGAAGGAATTTTTTTTTGAATGATTGTAAAATTTAATTGATGTGATATAAAGTTGAAATAATTTGGAGAGTAAGGGTGTGTAAGGAGTTTTTTTTTTTTTTTTTATCTTTTCTCAAATAATTTATATGGAAATTGAAAAAAAATTGTATTGTAGGGTTTTTATTTATTTAAGTAGTAATAATAAATAGTTGATGTAATATAAAAAGTAAAAAAAAGTTAAGAATGTTTTGAAGTTAATGTTTTTTTAGAGAAGTGAAAATAAGGAAAGAGAATGGAGAGATAAATTTTAAACAGAGCCTTAATAAAATTTATTCTAACTATGCTAATATTATTAAAAAATATGTAATTTTCAATATATATTACAATCTTTATAAATTTATTTTCCACCCAATTGGGAAGAAAACACTTGCCATAAGTTATTATTCATATAATACATGGTTAATACTGTTTCATTAATTTTGTGGTATGTGATTTACAGGTTGAAACGTCAGCATCTAGTGGGTGCAAACCTGCAGCGCAGCACGTGATCCTTATCATTATCTTCATTTTCATTGGTCGTAAGTCACATGCAGCTTTGGCAAACTGAAAGCAAAACGTGGTCCCACATCCACCAATTAATGCATTTAAATTTGACACTCACCATATTCCCCTACTCCGCGATGCATCCAATTGTCCATCACGTACAAACACAGACGAAAAAGAAAGCACGTAGATAAAGTACGGAACTTTCGAGGCTCGTCAAAAAACAAAAGAAAAAAAAAAAGAAAAAGAAGAGGGAAATAAAAATAGAAACGACCGGGACTGAATCTAGCGTGTCGGTGCCGACACTCGTGTCCACCGACAGGCTAACCGGGTGTAGCAGGTGGCAGTGCCTGACCACCGGGCTCTTACCGGCTACGTTACGTCACCGGAACAGAATCCCATGCATGATAAGCACTAACGCGTCGGTGCGTCTATTTTTGACTCTCGTGACTCCGTTACTCCAACGGTTTTCCGTTGTTCTCCGGGTTTCCGTTTGAGATTTTCAAAATCTTTTAATTAATTATTACTTTCATTTTGGATGAATTAATATAAAAGTTAAGAAATCTTATTTATGGTCGTTTTCTAGTATTTAATCATATACACAAAGAAAAATGTTAAAAAAATGTTTTTGGGTTTTTTTTTTTCTTAAAAAAAAAAAAATTAAAATTCCGCTGACTTTTATTACAATTACTTACAAATTTGTGTTGTAGACCGCTTGAGTGTCACATGACACAACTTGAGTGAAAAAATTAAACAATAAAATTTAATTGTTTAGTTATTGAATGTTACATGGACTGATACGTCAATTTGTAAATCGTTTATAATAAAAACAGATGTGTATATCTTAACGACCTTTTTTTTAAAGCTTTTGTTACAACTATTTAATTGTCAAAAAATATAACTAAATATTCTGTAAATTTTATTGGTTTTGTTGACAATATGTCTGAGGAACTCTTTTATATTATTTAGGAAATCTCTTATATTAATTGGAGGCACGTACGCTCATAATTTCTTATTTTTGAATTATCAATGAAATCTTGAACAAAATGAATGTGATTTTTTTTTCTTCCATTATTAGGTTTAATTAATTAATACTATATATATATATATTTCGATGTTAAGCCACGCTGTCATGTAATAAAGCAAAGAAGAACGAAAGAAGAGCATCATGTGAGAGAAGCACGTGGTAATATGATTTTCATAAAACGCAATCGTGACGGTGACCTGGAAAATAATACCCGCATTATGAGCACCGTTATAGGCGCCGGGAAGAGGGAGAACGAAAGCGATATTCCATGTGAGATTTTATTTAGAAAACAACATACAAATTGCTAAAATAATACGAAAAAAATAAAAAAAATAAAATTGAGATGTGGGCATGTGCCACGTGGGTGCCTCAATCAGTGGGTAAAACGTGGAGACAACCACCGAGATTTGATGCCGGGGTGTGGTTGAATGACGCATTTGACCTGAAAATGCAGGGTTTTGTAATGGATTATAGAGGGTTTGTTTGGGGTAAAATTAAATATGTGATTGGAATTGGTATTCAAAGTTTCAAAGGGCAGCCATCAATCCAAGTGCCGAAATTGGTGTAACGAAGAGTGCCTTCCCACGCCTCTTAAAAAGTCACTCTGGAGACAATGGCAAGGGAAGAGTGGCTGACTGGCTTCCCACATATTAATTGCATTTTTTATTTTTATTTATTTTTTGACATGGTTTAATTTCTAGGCATTTTTCTAAAGCATTGTTAAATTGGTGTAAATACGGTTCAAACATATGTCGGTAGCTCCTATAATCTTTAAAGAAGAAAGGAAAAAAAATCATAATTCCTATAAATTTGAAACTAGAATATTGCCATCCAAATCTGTCGGTATGCATTATGTGGATGCATATATGTGTGTGTATCAAATTATTGTGGAATGAAGGACATAACTTTTCGATTGTCGGAAGAGTTGTGTTTATCACCTGATAAGGAAAATTAGTTATGATATCAAGTGCCGGTTTTGAAAGAAAAAAACAAAAAACGAATGTAGTTAATGCAAACGTGATTTTTAAAAACCCAATTACGTATTTGGTAAAATTTTGGTTCGGCCTTTAATAGCAGAGCCGAACACACTCTAACTATCGTGCTTTTGGTGAAAAAAGAAAATGACCACATATCCTTCTAATGGCACTAAAAAGTCTATCCACTAAACTAATTAACTCTTTGAAAGGAAAAAGAAAAATGTTGAATTCAAAATTATGGCTTCAAAATTTGAAATGGGTAGTAACATACACATATTGCTGAGTTTCTAATCCCTACGTATCTTCGTACAATTAAATTTTAAATCTATTATTGAATTTGTAGAATTTAATGTGGGTCATATAAATTTAGCAGTGAATTTAAAAATAAAATGAATAATAAATATATTTATATCATTTTTCTTTTGAAATTCCTCTTTAACATCCACGGAACAGGATCCTCTCCATTTCAAATGAAACGGAGATGATCCAAATTCACATCCACATCCACAATAAATGCATTGGCGCCATCTTGGAGCAGGCTTCAAACAATGGCCCACAGGTAGGGACTCCCTTGTTCAGTTGATGTTGTTGCCCTGTCGGTGACCAAGTAGCCCTATTTGCCCAATCTGTGGTACTTGAACTTGGGCCCTGGTCCAACAAGTTGCCCAATATCAACCCTAAACCGAATTGGGAAGTTATCTGCTCGTTGAACCTTGGCCCAACAAGTTTATTGAGTCACATTATATACAAATGTTTTTAGAACTCCCATGTTTTCATATTTCTTAACCATTCATATATCCAGCATTTTCAGAATGTTTTCTCTGGATTCAAGCAGAGCATTTCTTCGACAAGGGTTTTTTTTTTCTTTTGTGTTACGATCCCAAGTGTTTCATATGGCTTAACTGCAATCTTAATCACGCGTATATAAGTTAGTGTATACACTCATTTTGCTAGCCAATTTTTAATAGTGAATTCTAGCTAATATTTGTATCGGTCCGTGGGCTGAAGAAGTGGAGACGGGCCATGAAGCATGTCTTGTGGGAAGAGATTATCATGTGGCCACAACGTCACAACTCACAACCCCAATAACTAGTGCAAAATTCTATGGAGCCTCCAAATATGACCTAACATGCAATCATATTTATTTATGACTTTATATGATCACATCATCTTGTGCATGTATGTAACGGGTATCTTAGGTTTTGTAGGAATTAAGTAGGTGGAAATGGAAGTTTGGAAGAAGAAGAGTGGATTGAATGAGGGAAATATCACTGAAATTAAGATATGGCAACTTCGAGGGTGCCTGTCCTCCAAGAGCATTCGAGGTGCTCAGCCTCCAATTACAATTACCAGATCTTCAATGCCCTACTATTAACCTAATATGGCCTTATATAGTGGCCTTACAAGGGATAGACCCCCAAAATGACACTTACTAATAACTAACGCCCCTGTAGCTTATTGGACCAAAACGACACGCAGCAGACTACTCGAAACGCACCGCTTCAGCAAGTCCTCTACGCACCGTTTTGCAACTGCCTCTATTCCATCAGCTGCCTGCTGCCACGTGTCCCTTTCTTAGCCGCCCCTCTGCTGGTTAGTTCTAAAACTCTAGAACTCTTTAGTTCACTTTACGCCGTCTCCTTCATCTCTCTCATTTCAAGCTCCAGCCTTTAGCTCCCCTTGCCACGACCATGGCCAGAGGAATGGCCGTGACAATACCCTCCCCATTAAAACACCTTGCCCACAAGGTGTGGGTAGGCTTCCTTTAGCGCATGGAACTCCTCCCATGTGGCGTCATCCGCCGTCTGCCCCTCCCATCGGACCAAGATCTCGGTGAGGGCCCGATTGTTCTTTGGACGTGATCTGCGTTCCAAGATCTGTGCTGGTTCGGGTCGAATCGCCCCCTGATTGTCGATTGGTGGAAGCTGGGGCAGCGCCGTGCAAGCCGAACCCAGTTTAGGTTTAAGCTGGGAAACATGGAAGACGGGGTGGATGCGGGCCTCTCGCGGCAGATCCAGTTCATAGGCCACCTCTCCAACCCGGCGGAGGATGGTGAAGGGCCCATAGAAGCGGGGGGATAGCTTGAGAGACCGGCGGTAGGCTGCCGACATCTGCCGATAGGGTTGCAACCGGAGGTAAACTTTCTGGCCCACCTGAAAAGTTCTTTCAGTTCTGTTTAGATCCGCATATCGTTTCATTCGTTGTTGAGCTTGTTGCATGTTTAGTTGGAGGAGGCCGAGGATCTGCTCGCGGTTGCGCAGCACCTCATCCACGGCCTCAACCCTAGTGGTTCCTGGAATATAGGATAGCAACCGGGGTGGGGGTTGTCCATAGACGGCCTCAAAGGGGGTCATTTTGATCGCGGAGTGCCATGTGGTGTTGTACCAGTACTCCGCCCATGGTAGCCAGTTAGTCCAGTGCTTGGGGCTATCCTGAGCGAAGCATCTCAGGTAGTTCTCAAGGCACTTGTTGACGATCTCCGTTTGACCGTCGGTCTGCGGGTGGTAACTAGTGCTTAGCTTGAGAGTAGAACCCTGCAATCGGAACAGCTCGCTCCAGAACAAGCTAGTGAAGATAGGGTCTCGGTCCGAGACAATGGTTTGGGGCATCCCATGGAGCTTGAACACAGTAGAAATGAAGAGCTGGGCCACCATAGCCGCCGTATAGGGGTGGGATAGGGATACAAAGTGGCTGTATTTAGACAGCCTATCGACAACCACCATGATCACCGAATGCCCCCGGGACAGGGGCAACCCTTCCACGAAATCCATGGAGATTTCGGTCCAGACCCGGGTAGGAATAGGAAGAGGCTGCAGCAGCCCCGCAGGGGAGGTGTTTTCAGACTTATTCCTCTGGCAAACCTCGCACTCCCTGACAAATCGCTTGATATCCCCTCTCATCCCCTTCCAGTAGAAGTCCCTCTTAGCTCGGTGTAGTGTTTTCTCGTAGCCTGAGTGCCCGGCTGAAGGATCACTGTGGAGGAAAGTCAACACCTGATCCTTGAGCTGTGGTGACTGTCCCAATAAGATTCTGTGCTTGTATAGCAGCAGCCCATCCCTGAGGGAGTACCTCTGGGAGTCCAACTCTTGGCTGTGCCACCGAGATAGTAGCTGTTTGAGGTCCTCGTCTTCCTCATACTGCTGTTTCAACCCTGTTGTCCAACTAGGGGTTAGAACGGAAAGCAGGGACAGGGTTATCTCCTCATCCCAATCCTCCCTCCTAGAGAGAGCATCGGCGACCCGATTATCCGCCCCTTTTTTATATTCTACTGTAAAGTCGTAGCCCAGTAGTTTAGTCACCCACTTTTGCTGGAAGGGTGTTCCCACTTTCTGCTCAAGCAGGAACTTGAGGCTTTGATGATCGGTCCTCACAACAAATGGTTGCCCTAGGAGATAAGGTCTCCACTTCTGGACGGCTGTCACTAGGGCAAACAATTCCTTTTCGTAGGTAGACATGTGAAGGGCCTTTCCCTTAAGGGCCTTGCTGAGGAAGGCTATAGGGCGTTTGTTCTGCATCAGCACTGCCCCGATTCCCCCCCACTGGCGTCACATTCGATGACGAATGGCTGGGAAAAGTTAGGTAAGGCCAAAACTGGGGCTCGGGTGACAGCCTCCTTCAGGGCATGAAAAGCCTCGTGTGCGGCAGTGGTCCAGCCGAAGGAGTTCTTCTTAAGCATGGCGGTCAGTGGGCTAGCTATAGAGCCGTAACCCTTGATGAATTTCCGATAATAGCCCGTGAGCCCGAGGAATCCCCTTAGGGCCTTAATATTCTTAGGAAGAGGCCAGTCCACCATGGCTGCAATCTTCCCTGGGTCGGCACTTACTCCTTCTGCCGTGACAATGTGCCCTAAGTATTCCACCTCCTTACAACCGAATATGCACTTAGAAGACTTGGCAAATAGCTGGTTCCGCCGCAAGAGGTCTAGAGCCGTCCTTAGGTGAGTGGCGTGTGTCTCCATATCGCCACTGTACACCAAGATGTCGTCAAAAAAAACGAGTATAAACCTCCTCAAGTAGGGTTTAAAAATCTGGTTCATGAGTCCTTGGAACGTGGAGGGGGCGTTAGTTAGCCCAAAGGGCATAACTAAGAACTCGTAGTGGCCTTCGTGCGTGCGGAAGGCTGTCTTTGGAACATCCTCGTCGACCACCCGAATTTGGTGATATCCGGACCGTAGGTCCAACTTTGAAAAGACCTTTGCCCCCCATAGCTCGTCGAGGAGCTCATCTACCACAGGGATAGGAAATTTATCCTTCACGGTCACCTGGTTTAGGGCTCTGTAGTCCATGCACATTCGCCACGAACCATCCGCCTTTCGGACCAATAGCACCGGGGATGAGAAGGGGCTGTGACTGTGCCTTATCACCCCGGACTCTAAGAGCTCCTTCACAATCTTCTCTATCTCCTCCTTCTGGTAGTATGGGTATCTATAGGGCCGGACCGAGACTGGTTGCGCCCCGGGATGGAGGGTGATGGAATGGTCGTGAGTCCGTGCGGGTGGGAGTCCCTTGGGTTCCCGGAAAACGTCTTCATATTCCTGCAAAAGGGAGGAAAGTGGACCATGGTGGTCTGTGCGGGAAGTGGAGGCAAACCCTGGACCCTGCAAGGCCCAATAGTGAGGAGATTGAGGGATCACTTGCAGGAACACCCCCTTCTGTTCCTTCTTAGGCAATCTGAACGAATCCCCTGCTTCGAAACTCACACTCGGGCCCCTCTTCAATCCCAGGAGTACACACTCCTTGCCCTCATGCTGAAACACCATCTGAAGCTTGCTGAAGTCCCACATAATAGGGCCTAAAGTTCGAAGCCACTGGATTCCCAGGACAACGTCACATCCGGCCAGAGGCAAAATGAAGAGGCTGGAGCGAAACACACTCCCCTGCATCCTGATCTCGACCTCTCTACTTCTGCCAGGGCTCACCACCTCCTGCCCATTGGCTACCTGTACCCGAATTCCTTCCTGGGGTTGCGGATGAAGTCCCAACGCAGCAGCTAAATTCGCATCCACAAAATTGTGGGTGCTGCCTGAGTCGATCAGGACGACCACTCGGTGGAGTCTTAGGAACCCAACTAACCTCATTGTTTTCGGGCTCGGGGTGCCAGTGATAGCGTTTAGGGAAATTTCGGGGAACTCCTCGAGGAAGAACTCTCCCGGATCCTCTTCACCCGCCGTTTCCAGCTGTCCCTCCTTCTCATCCCCATCTTCAAGAGCTTCAAGTAGGAATAGCTTTGGCGCAGCACACACGTGGCCTCGGGTCCACTTGGAATCGCATGTGTAACAGAGGCCCTTTCGCCGCCTCTCGTCCATTTGGGCTGGTGTAATTTTTTGCACCGGTACGAGCGCCTTATTCGGGTGGGCGTCCCCTCTGCCTGGGGGCCCTATCCCCGTCTGGGGCACCCCACCTTGCCAGCCCTGACCAGGTACGTTGGGCTGGGCAGCAGTAGGGTTTCGGTTACTCTTGCCAATTCCCACCGGAAGCTTAGTGCTCCAGCCTTGGCCGGAGTGGTGCACCTGGGTCGAATTCCAGCTAAAACGGGCATTTCGTCGACCAGTCACCAGACATTCGTCCTGCATCCTAGCCAGCGAATAGGCATCAATCAAACTTTTCGGATGAAACATCCGTACCCTGACGCGGATGTCATCTCGGAGTCCCCCCAAAAAACAGCTGAGCTTATGGCTGTCAGGTAACCCGTGAACCTTGAGGGCCAGCGTGTCGAACTGGTCCTTGTAGTCCTCCAGCGTGCCTTCTTGCTTCAACTTCGACAGGGTTTCCATCGGATCGTCGTAGGAACTTTGTCCGAAACGGATCTGCATAGAACTAACAAACTCATCCCATGTTTTCACTGAGTTGCTAGCTCGTAACTCTCTGTACCACACCAGAGCCTTCCCGTCCATGTGGAAAGAGGAAAGGGCAATTCGGTGCTCCGCAGGCGTGTTGTAGAAGTCAAAGAACTGCTCAGCTCGGCAGCTCCAGGACTCAGGATCTTCTCCATCAAACCTGGGGAAATCCAATCGGACTGTCTTGGCCTTGATAATTGCGTCCCCGGAGGCAGATCCCTCCTGGAACGAAGACTCCCCAGCAAATCGGACTGTCTTGGCCTTGACAAGTGCGTCCCCCGAGGTAGATCCTTCATAAAACGACGTCTCCCCGGCAGCTCCAGATCCCATTCCCAGTCCACCTCTATTAGCCAACAGCTCTTGAATCTGTGCCATCATTCGGTGTTCCTGGCGCTGCATCTGCTCTTCCAGTCGGGTAGCCCGAGCCTCCTGCCTGGCCTCTTGCGAAACCGCTTGGGCCTTTAAGGACTGCATAGCCGCCTGTAAATCCTCCGATGATACCATAACCTGCTCCATCCGTGTTACCCGTTCCTGCAAGTCTCTCGCATTCTGCGCTTCGTCGGCCATGGTTTGGGTCCTAGTTTTCATGAGCTTCGGATCTAAGCTCTGATACCAATTGTAACGGGTATCTTAGGTTTTGTAGGAATTAAGTAGGTGGAAATGGAAGTTTGGAAGAAGAAGAGTGGATTGAATGAGGGAAATATCACTGAAATTAAGATATGGCAACTTCGAGGGTGCCTGTCCTCCAAGAGCATTCGAGGTGCTCAGCCTCCAATTACAATTACCAGATCTTCAATGCCCTACTATTAACCTAATATGGCCTTATATAGTGGCCTTACAAGGGATAGACCCCCAAAATGACACTTACTAATAACTAACGCCCCTGTAGCTTATTGGACCAAAACGACACGCAGCAGACTACTCGAAACGCACCGCTTCAGCAAGTCCTCTACGCACCGTTTTGCAACTGCCTCTATTCCATCAGCTGCCTGCTGCCACGTGTCCCTTTCTTAGCCGCCCCTCTGCTGGTTAGTTCTAAAACTCTAGAACTCTTTAGTTCACTTTACGCCGTCTCCTTCATCTCTCTCATTTCAAGCTCCAGCCTTTAGCTCCCCTTGCCACGACCATGGCCAGAGGAATGGCCGTGACAATGTAATGCATGTGCATAATGCAATGTTTGCTGCCACATCCAGAGACTGAAAGACATGGTTGGTGTGACTGTGATGTTGATTTTGGCTAGTGGTAATACAGTGGTGATTTGCAGCGGGTAATGGAAAAAATGTGATGTGTGATGGTGGTGGCAGTAGGGTCAGCAGGAATAGTAACAGATTTTTAAGAGGTGACATGGCTCCAATCACATGATGACATGTGTCAGCGAGTTGTAAAAGAGTTGTAGGTCTAACATTACTCAACCAGTTAAAGGGTTAATATGTTTGCACTCTATATTATTGATTAGTAATATGAAAAACATTACATGTAAACAAAAATGATGATATACACTATACAAATAGTACCAATCACAAAGAATAAATTGAAGACTGAACTGAAGCACAATTAATGAACCAGTGCTTTGCAAATTGCACTGTCCCACCCTGGAATCATAAGTGGATGGAAAAAATTTGAAGGTGAAAATTAGGGTTTTATCAGGACCGATTTGGATGCATCCAGATGATTAATTCGACATGTTCCAAGAAGTACCTCTGGGAGCTCCTCGTCTGTGTTGCCCTGCAAAATTTGCCTTTTGGGTTATATACATATGGATAACTTATTTCCTCCTAGTGATTTCACCTAATGTAGCAACAATACAACTACTAATACTCTCCCTAATCCGCTTTTCATTTGCTCATGGCCCGTCTTTTGGATCTGAACTCGATTGAGGCCTTTATTTTTATTCCTTATAGCATTTTTAGTGTCATAAACTGTTCCATTGCATCTTTTGGTGTAAAAATTGGGTCTTATCGTGAATGGCTACATATATTATATATATGACTATACATGTATATGTTATGAAAGTTTGATTGCTTTACCTGTATCAAAAATGCCATTTCTATGACCAATTTGTTCAGGTATCCAAGAACAAGACTAACCACCCCCCTTGCCACTGTTGAAGATCCGACATCGATTCCAAGCTGGTTTCAGACATAATGTAAGGTTATTACCATTTCATCACATAAGAATCAGCTGAAGTTCATTATCATAAAAGGATCTTGAAAGTTGTATGCCATGTCAGTTAGCACACTATTGTGGGTGCGTGTGTGTGTGTGTGTGTGTGTGTGAGAGAGAGAGAGAGAGAGTGAGTGAGTAATCATGGAAGTGGAGGCGACAACATGATTATAAAGTTTAGTTAACTTACCTCTAAATAGTTTTTCCCACGAGAATAATGTATTTCAAGCGCTTGACCCACCAAGCACGCTTTCTTTCCAACGCTCTGTTTAACTATCCATGATCCCTAAGGGAAAATAAGAAAAAAAAAATGCATGCAATGCAAAATGTGAAAAACACCGCCACCTGATTCTACGATTTTTTTTTTTTTTTTGTGTGAACCGAGTTCTTACTAACCTTAGAAATATAAGGTATGAGTTTAAATCTTGAATTCCTAAAAGCATCATCTCCATTGACAAAATTGTGTAGCAACGGATTGTCTTCCAAAGGAGTTTTCATCATGTAATATAGTGCCAAGGTGTATGTGGTCGCACCAGGGACCTGATTCATGGTAGTTTACAATAAAATTCTGAATATCAATGATGATGATGCTTAATAATTTGAATGAAGCTCACCTGTATGCTAACAATGAAGAAGAATTCTGGTCCACCTTGTTCTGCATATTTCTGGATGAATCAATTAGCTTTCATTAGAAGAATGACTCTTCAATCATATCATAGAGCACACTTATGTAAATCTGTGCGACAGTTTGTAGAGATGCTTGCTATCAATTAACTCTGAATCATTAGAAATGTTCATATAATGAGAGGTCAAACCTGAACAATACTATCGGGTCGACCACCAAGATCATCTTCTCGCCTGTCAGATCTTACCCAATCCGCACCAACCATTTGCATCAAGGTGCCTTTTGCCTTAATCTGGAGTAGAGAGAATAATTTAGTCCAGAAAACTGAAAGTATCATTTTAAAACAAAATACATTAATATCTAGATATACTAAGGCCTATGAATGTTTGACTTGAGAGTCTCGAACCAATGTTGTAAGAGATTTTTTTAATCTTGGTTTGGGATTAAGAAAATGGATATGTAGTAGTGGTACTTATTCAGATTTTTTAGGTTGGATAAGGGAAGTGAAGAATAAATCTTATTCAAGCAACATGGTCCTTATCCCACTTGTTAGACTCGTAATCGTCTTTCTCATTCTTTACCAAGATGATGATGATCATAAAATTTATAATAAGAAAAGTACATGCATAGTAAAACTTCATAAAATCATTTGTGGGCAATTTAATCTCTTTCTTCTGAAGCCTCGTAAGACAGCGCCATTCAATTCAAAGTCGGAGAGAATTTTGTTTGTGTAATTACAGTTTTGATGCATGTCAATATTAATACATGTTATAAGCTTTCGAATAATCTATGTCATTCAATTCTCAATCAATAGTTAGAACTAAAAGAGTACCTTTTGACGGTCTTGTAAATAATTTTCTCCACGTACTAAAAACGAAGAAGGATCAGCTGTTGCCCAACTGCAAGGTAAAGTACAGCTTGGGTCTTTCTGAAGAGTGGCTCCATAAGAGCATGATACGCTATCTTCCCTGGCCAACTCTTGTAAGTCCATGTACCCCTTCTTATGAACTGCACCATAAGGAAGTTTCATTTCTCAATCAGAAAATAATCTAAACAAACAATTTACACATGGTCCATCACTTGATCATATAAAAAAGGGGCTACCATAACAAGACAAGACTGACCTGCAATATCATGCAATTTTTTCACAAAGCTAGCAGCTGATGAAAGTTTAGGCGGGTATTTATTCTGCACATGATGTTGAAAACAAAGTCAACAAACAATATTTGACACTTACGAATAGAATGAGAATATAATTGATGAAACAAATGAAGTAACTCGTGCAGTAGATAAAAGCTATTAAGGCAATGACATCTTTACAGTAAATCTTATCTCAAGACCAATTTGATAATATAAAGTGCACGATAAGGATTGATTCAACCAAAATTCTCACTGGAAGTGAACAAGCAAATAACCACAAAAATCAAGTTTTCCAAAGTCTCTTCTTCTCTAGAACATTCACCATACCTCTTATTCTAAAGGGACACGGCAACCAAACATTTCTTATCATCAATATTTCAATCATACCAAATGTAAATAAATAAGTGTAGAAGATCTTTCTATCCTTCATTTCAAAGTACTCTTAAGTTGATTAAACGAGGTAAGTTTATCGAAGAATCATACCACCATTGAATTATCATACTAAAATTTTCCCTACATAATGAAAAATACATGCTAAAAACACTGGATGCATTTAGTTATCTCCAGTTCGGTCATCAAGGTTCATCAGAAAAAAAGACCATGATGTCAGAGAACAAACTGAAGACCTAACGTAAAGTACCAAAAACAAAATTCCATAACCAGGACATTGGAACTAGCCATAAGAAGAATGGTTGCCTGATAAATAGTTGTCAAATGACATGTTAAAATAATTACTCCAGTAAATAACAAAAGGCATATTTTAACCTCAACTATCTAAAACAACTATATGTTGCTGGCCACAAGTTTAAAATACGCCCCGATAGCAGCAAAATCATATGCATGAACAGTGAACAAAACTTGAGATAGGAGACTAATAGAAGCAAAGTCCAAGTCTGTGAAGTTAATTTAAACTACTTCTAGAAATTAAAATTTAGTCTTGGTGACTAGTAAGTACAGGAGAGTGTTCTTCTTCTTCACCGAAGCTGCAAGGCCACTCATTCTCCAAATGGTCATAGTCTTCTGGTTCAAAAACATCAAAGAACTCATCAGCAGCATCATTTAGGCCCATCAAACTTGGACGGCCAGAGGGTGGTATTTCCATATGATCTTCTATCGAAATGACCTCCTCAATCTTCCTAATTTCTATTGGGAACTGAACTTCAGTCTTAATATTATCCTTTTCACTCTGGGGCAATTCTCCAGATGAGAATTCAGAGGAATGATTTCCTGCTTTGGCCCTGAACAGCTCTCTTAACGCTGCAAATCGCAAAAGAAGAAATTGTCAAAAAAAATTGTAGAAGTATGGAAAAACTATAATGAATATAAAGTGAAATTCTTATCAAGTAATAGAAGGGTACCAGCGACTCTCTCAAGCATACGGATAGTTATGGATCTTGCAGATGATGGACGCAGATACAATTTCCAAAACTTCCAATCAATAGCAAGCATGTGTTTTACAAGAGACTGTTTCCCTTGGTTGACAGGAGTTACCACATATCCTCCACCTGCAAATAGTCTCAAATATTTTTAGTAATATATATCTTCTAAATATTTGATATATCTTCTAAATATTTGATTTAAACACAGAAAAATAAGTATTGGAGTGTCTGAAAATAAATTCTTAGTTTATCCCACCAGGTTAGTGTTAAAAGTAGAAGTTATTGGACATTATGTTGGATCTTAGTATCACATATGTAAATTATATGTTTGACAAATAATAAAATAGATGGTTCCTCCAATCTTCCTTCTACGGCTCCTGACTTTAAGTATTCCTCATTGTAAAAGGTGACAATATAACTGAGAAAAGAAGATACCCTATCATACTTTTTAGCATCATCCAATAAACATTAGTAAAAGGTAAAAGGTGCTTTGGTTTCAAATCCAAATTCAAAGAGATGTTGAGGAGAGCATATAAAAAGTGAAAAAAAAAAAATTATTCTCATGCATCTTTCATCCTGTTCTAAATGTGAGTCAATTGGTAGCATTACTAGGTATAGGAACAATTCAAATTCAAAGCATACATTACTTTTAAGACAAGCGCGAACATAGCCTCTTTGTGGTTGACACTTCTTGTGAAACACGGAATGATATAAAATTACTGTGATGGAACCAGATAAACAAGGTCAGGACTTAGGATAGTGAATTATGGCTCCAAAGCTTCGTAAAATTTAAAGTTCCTTCAAAAGATTACAACCATATGTGCCATCATCTTCCCTTCTCCAATAACGTCGTAGCAGTAAATCTCTTCGCCTCATCCCCTGCAAACCATGATGTGTTAACAAAATCATAATTTACAGTGAATTCTCTTTAATAAGGTTCGATATCTGACCAAGGTAGCCAATCGCTATATAACTGCTTCTGAATAATATCTGTGTGACCATCAAGGTGCTCAACCACGCTTCCCCGAAAAAAACAGAAGTCCCATCTGCAAGACACTCGGTAATTCAACCTCTGGAATGGGAACAAGTCCATCATCAGAAAAAAAAACAGAAAAAAAAGGGGCTAGAATTTAGTTTAAAAGTATCTTTACTAAACAAAAATTGTAGTAGAGGGTTCAATAGCAAACTTAAATCTCATCTAAAAACACAACCAGCATTGGTGAGCATGTCGAAAGGAAGTGGAAATGAGAAGCCAATGGGAGTCTACTCAATTGGACTACTTATATTGGTAAGCATTTGCACCAAATATGCGACTTAGAAAGAAACACATTCTCTATGCCCTATATTGTTGGTCATGTTTAGAAAAACTAACTTCTAAAGGGGACATCACTTATTGCATCATCTTTCAAATAAAAAGGAATAAATTTCCAAAATTACCCTCATTAATATAATCTCAAATAAATTAGGGCATTTCAAAGTGAAATAAAATGCTAACAATATGGGATGGAAGGAGCACATATTTATTTTTAATAAATGGCAACCAAACAATGAGACCATGACTGTTGCAAAGCTTTTCATGACAACAAAACGTCAATGTAGTAAGACTAGGTAACATTTCAGCAATCTTACTCCGATCTTGAGGGACCAAGAGACATAAGAGATCGGAAAATAGCCTCTGAAGTTCCATCAAGCACGCCAACTGCCATTATTGCTGGATGATCATCCCAATGCTAAGAAGAGCGACAGTTTTTCAGCCAAACTAGATCAGGAGAAATAATCAATAACTAGTTAGTCAAAAGAGCAACTCACCCTCCCACGGGAATCCCAATCTTTTGCTTCTTTGAAAAGCCGTAATCCTGCAATGAGTATTGAAATTTTAACACATACACGTGTATGCCTTGAAAAGCAGATATGGAACTAAGTCTTACCATTCTGACAACCAAAAATTTTCCATGGTGAGGGTGCAATAACATCAGATGTCATTGCCTCCATGTGCATGGAAGAACAACGAGTGCAGCCCATAGAGCTTTTACGATCACTCTTAGAACCACCCAATCTGCTGAAAGAAGAAAGTAATGGATAGAAGGGGCAAAAATATCTAATTTCGAGAAAAATAATTTCTGTATATATTGATTTGCATATAATATTTGTGTGTTTGTATGTATGTGTATATATGTATTTATGTCTTTGTATCAATGTATTATGGGGATGTCCATTCGACATCATCTTTAGAACATGATAATATCACATACTCTTACCTAAACAATTTCAACATACCTAAAATTACTGAAATTCAGAGAATCATGTAAAAAGGAACTCACGAAAAAAGATAAAATTTCAACATATCAGGAAAAAGAACTCCATGAGAATTTTTGTTTTCTTCTGATGAGTAAAATATTTATTAAATAAGTGGTTCATATCCATTAAGTCATATGCCAATTAAAGTGCAGTTGATATACCTTAAAGATGGCCACTTGCTCTTGGAGCAATCCATAAAAGTCTTTGCTGGATTCGGGAACTCCTGAAAATGCAGTGAAACATGAGGCTTTCATCAGCAAAAAACCATCATAATGGTAAGTTAAAAGCTAAAAGTTTGGAACCTTTAATGCAGCATCTTGCAAGGAACGTATCCATCTTGCTGATTCTTCTGGACTACTTGCTCCCAACTATAGAGTTGAAATTGTATAGATCAGGTTCTAATATCTTGTAAAATCAAGATGAATATATTTGAATTAGAGTTTACCACACCTTTAGCTGGTCACTGTTATTGGAAGTATTATAAAGAGTGAAAATGAAGATTACCTGCAGTGTGCAAATAATTTTATGATAAAAATGTATCTTTTGCCAGGAAATAAATACAATCCATTGCTGCTGGAAGAGATTGGGAATCTAAAGTTCATACTTTTCTATTAATGCTTTCTCTTCCGTTGTCTGTGACCCTAATGCAGCAGTCAATTATTGCACTTCTAACTGGCTCCTGAGATTAAAAAAGAAAAGAAAAAGAAAGAAAGAATAGTTTCAGTTACACTTGTACCCTAACATAGTTCTGGTTGAAATTGAAAAGTTCACAAATGACATCCCTCGTGGCGCTGATCATGAAAGTAAAATGGGTGGATAATTATTCAAATTATTGCACTCCAATTAAATATCTTAAGTTATTCAATAAAGTATTTGAGAATATCAGTTTCAAGTTTCATGGCTGTTTCAGCATAACATTATGAAAATGCCAACACCTTTTTAAGAGAGGTTGGTACGCAATCAGACGTCTACTAGTCATTTCAAATTTGACTATTTCCACACTTTATGCCACTTCAGCCTCCCAAAAATCCTCCATTGCTTGTGAAACTTCATTTTTGTGATACCTTTCAGGGTTGAATGTTCAGTTATATGTGCTATGTTAATGTAACACCTAAAGTAATAAATCTGTATTCCACTTTGAATCAAATAGGGAAGTAATATCTCAACTCAACTTAGCTCAAGAAAGCCTTCAACCTGCCTATTGGGGTCCAAAGCATAACTCCGTTTCAGACCATCTCTACCCTTTCTTAATTCAATTTTATATGAATTAAAAATGTAATCCAGAAATAAAACAGCGTATGGTATGGCTACCAAAAATAGAAAATAAAATCTTGTAAAAAATAATTCACGTACAAGGACATAAATTAAAACAAAGACAAAAATCTTCTAAACACAACCCAGGTAACCGAGATTATGAATCAACTATCAGACAAAAGAGAACAGCAAAACGATTTCAATAAAGAAAAGAAGGTCCTGACGTTAAAGTAAATTCTCAAAGACATAAATGAAATTCTAAAAGATATATATATATATATATATATATATATATATATATATATATATATATATAAAATAACAACATAATTAATCACAATATATATCTAATTCTGCAAGATGGGTTCTTCCACAAAGATCACAAACAGGCCTACATTTCCACAAATACCATAAAAAAGTAAAAGGAAACAGACAAATACAAAAGAAAAATGACGGCGTACCTCTCTCTCAGAGGTGGGTAACGTTTTGTAGCACCTGAGGCAATTGTCTTTGAGAGTAAAGTACCTTCTGCGCGAGTATTGCAACCCGAACCGGTTGAGCCGAACGAGATACAGCCACCCTTCCATATTATCATCAGTCTGTGTGCTACCCATTTGAGAGAATGACACAAAGACTACTTTCCGATTGTTCAAAATCTTCAACCCATTACAAATCTTCTTGTTTCTTTGCGAGTTCTTGCACCAGAAGAGCCAACAGAGAAGGTGACTATATATACTTCTAAATATGAAATTATGCGTACATTATACTTGAAAAAAGATTTATAAAAAATATATATATATATCAAAAGAAAATTTAATGGGAAAGTAGAAATGATCCTCTGATCCCACCAAAGGGAATCAGAGAACCAATTGCAGGAGTGGATTTTCCAGGCACTGCTTTCTTTTTCTTTTCCTCTTCCTGGCTTTCTCTTTCCGTTTCAAATAACTGATTTTGGCGTGTATATGAGACAGAGATTTGGTGGAATTACAATAATATCCTTTACTTCTTCATCTTCTTCTTTTTTAAAAATAATAATCAAAATTTTTTTTTGACCTTTTCTCCCGTTAATTGTATTTTTTTTTTTTTTGGGATTAAATAAGAGAATGAAAACCCATAATAATGTTGCAATTGAGAACTGTTTATCCTTTTAAAAAAAGAAATAAAACTAAAAGCCACTTGGTTTAGTGGTTTCAAAATGTGTGGTTTAAAAAATTAACGATTTTAAAATGCAGCTAATAAAAATACGATTTTTTAAAACACAACTAAACATTTGCTTAAATTGCGGTTCGTCCTTTAAAATTGTGTGTTTTAAAAACCGTATCGTTTGCTTGCATTCACGTTTTCAAATCACAATTTTTTTTAAACTCAGTACTTAGTAGTCAGTACTCCCAAAATGAAAAAATTTCTACAATTTTGTTTTAAAACATGTGTTTGACTTGTAAAATCGCATGCAAAAGGCATTCTAAAAAAGTTTTATAATCTTAGTTTTACAAGTTGGGGTAATTGTTATCAATTAGTTGTCAATTTTTATTTTTATATTCTAATTAGTTGTCATGTTAATCAATTTTATCTTTTACTTTAAACAAATCAACCATGTGAAGTGTGGTTTAAAGAAAATTGGACGGTTTTTGTATGTATAGCATTCTTCTTCATCCAAAAAGATTTATCATGATTCATGATTATTTAGTTGCTAATTCAAACGCATAAATGTATATATATATCCAAAAAGACAAGTTGTCTTGAATTGTTATGTCAGCCGCTAAATAATAATATTTTGAGTACTAAATTTTTTTGTTATAAAATCATTTAAAAATTGGTGTCTCAACTCATAATTAGTGAAATAATAAGAGTGTATGCTTGGAAACTTAGTTACTGTAATTATTTCAATAATTAGTAAAAGTTGTACTACTCTTAGCATTATTACTCAATTAAATTGGATTATAGCTGACATGACAGTGCTACATGAACCGCCACGTTAATTTGTAAAGGGTGATAGTAAAATCTATAATACCCGGCATTTTTTGGGAAGATATATTTGTAAATGGGGTTATTATTTTTGGAAAGTGGGAGGACAATTTGGTAAAAACGAGAGCCATGTGATGCCACCTAATTGGAAACAGCATAGAGTAGGTTAAAATGATTAGCTCAAGGAAAGATGACAAGTAGAGTCATTATCTTTGTTTTGCAGTCATGATTAAGTTAAGCATAAACACTAACCAAAAAAAAAAGAAGTTAAGCATAAACAGGTCTCTGTTTACAATTTCCCTTTTTCTTCAACTGAGCTTGATTGGTTAGGTAAGAATTAAGACACATAACGGCAACAAGGGCCCAATGGCCCCAATCTAACGGAACTCCTGTCTTTTTGCTTAAAATAATATTGTGGGCTGTGAAGCCGTCCAAGTGGATGGTGCCCAACCTACTTATTCATTCGTCCTTCCAAACATTGCTAAATTCCATCAACTGCTTCTCTGCCTTTCTCATTCAATCATTTTTTACTTGGTCAAACCAAATTTACAGTCTCTCTCTCTCTCTCTCTCTCTCTCTCTCTCTCTCTTCATGACCTAAATAGATTTCGTTTGGCTTGAATATGCCCTAAGTGGATCCAAATAGGGTGTATCGAGAGCTGCTTATTGCATGTATAATGGCTCGAACGCCTGTTCAATCAAAGTTGGATTCGAGTATCATTTTTCACGAGTTGCCTATTACAAAGTTGGGTTCGAGTATCATGTATAATGGACAACTCTCATTGCATTTGATACCCATCCTCTCTCTCTCTCTCTCTCTCTCTTCATGCACTAGATAGATTTCGTTTGGCTTGAATATGCCCTAGTGGGTTCAGATCAGGTGCATCGAGAGCTGCTTATTGCATATGTAATGACCTGAACACCTGTTTGAGCAGAGTAGATGTAACAGTACCGAAACTGTTTATGGAAATCTAGGGTTTTGATTGATGGAATTTGTAATGAAATTGAGATCGAAATGATGAATTGATGAATGAGTTGGAAGAACAATGTAATCAGTAATGGATTTTGTATTGAATTGAACAAAATGATAGAATTGGACTATTCAAGATGTCCAGTCTCCTAGAGCATTCGAGGTGCTCAAACTTCCTAAATTCATAAATCACTCATCAGAAATTCCTACAATTTAGATTATTGGGCTTTATATAGACATAGCCCTAAACTAAACTCTAACAATTGGAATGGGCCAAGCCTATTCAACCCATTACTACAAACCAGCCCATTCATTACTAATGGGACTATTATAGTGGAGTTCGAGTACTCTCTCTCATGAATTGCCCATTACAGATGCAATGAACAACTCATTGCATATGATCCCATCTGCACTAGATACTTGGCATTGCCAATTACGCATGCAATGGACTTTCAGTTCTCATTGCATCTGATTCTCATCTGCGCTAAAAACTTGGCATTGTCTTTATTACATTTGAAGAAAAATTAGTGGTGTTGAGTTTACTATAGGAATACCATCCAAGAAAAGGGGGAAATAGCCATTATAAGCTTTACCTCATGTTGCAACCCATGTGAGGCACTATAAGATAAAATCATTTAATATTCTTTGCCCAGATTGCATCCCATTTAAAAGTTACAAAACAAATTATTGTACTCTTCTTATCAACTCAATAATTAACATTGAGTACTCTCTCTCTCTCTCTCTCTCTCTCTCTCTACCCTAGATAGATTTCTTTTGGCTTGGAAATGCCCTAGATGAATTATGCTCCATAGTTCATGTCATCTACTTCAAATCTTAAAGAGACAAAGCGGCAAGAGTCAGACGCTCTGGGGTGTGCATTGGGTCAAAAAATAGGTCTATTATAGTAGTTAATAAATTTTAACAATACCTAATTCATCTAATTGTCTCTGTCCTCTTGGAATAACATAATCGACACATGGCAGTCACATCACCCTATCTTAAGATTCTTAGCTATGAGCCTATGTTAACCTTAGGCTCTATTTAATTAATACCATTTTCTCGACCCCAAATGATGAAAGAATCCCAAATTCAATTTGCTAGCTGGGGGGAATGATGAAACAAACCCTAAATTAATTACATGTGTTGGCTGAATGATATCTTCAAACTGGTGTGATTTTTATTTTTAAGAGCTCTCAGTGTGTACTCAAGATTTCTTCAAACCCAAGTTCAGCACCACCTAATCATACCATTTGTTTAGTAAGTTTAATTAGTTGTGAAATGAACCATTACCCTGCCAACTTTTACTTGAATCGTGTCGGTGTTTGTTTGATTTAGCGGTTTTTTTGTTGGCTTTATTTTCGGGTTTTGATCATTTTATTATTAAGGAGATGCTCTTTTAGTTATCATAGCGATCAATTTTTCAGAGTTTTTTTCTTTGCGGAACATTTTTAATTTAGTTTCTGATATTAGTTTAAGTTTATTCTCATTTCAAAGCTGAAATGCTTTGAAAATGTCTCATTGTGCCAATTATCGAGCACATATTTTAGATAAATGAATCGCTTCTCATCTTGTATTTAGAAGCAAAGATCACTCATTCTCTCTTTCATACAGATCTAGAATGGAAAAAATCATCCCTAATAGCCTTTTTCCTTACTCAATTAAAAAAAAAAAAGAAAAAAAAAAGAAGAAGTTAAATATAAGAAAACAAATTGAAAAATACAAGAAAATTTGTTGGGAGACTTGGTGACATCATTGGCCCTTCTCTCTCTCCAATTCAACGATCGTTTTGGTGAAGGTATGGATGAAATAAGTGCAATGATGGAATTGATTCTCAAGAAAACAGCAAAGATAACGTAGCATGGCATAGATGTTGACTTGTTATATTATGGTGATTACAAAGGATGACAATAATTTGATGATAGTGATGGCAACACTTGTGCTGTCAGTAGGGATGGCAGGGCATTGACAACGAAAGAGATGATGACATAATATGATTTAAACCAACGGCCTGCAAACTTACGATGAGACATGTCAGCTAAAAAAAATGCTTTTTTAAATAATAATAATAATAATAATAAATAAATGCCCTACTTTTTAAATTTTCATCATAAAAAAAAGTTCTTAAATGATGTGTCATTATTTAATTTAATGAGATGGTGACACATTTTTCAAAATAACAAATCTCATCCAAATTAATGCATCATTTGAAAGTGTTGCACTTTTCTTCTTAAATTCACTCCTCATTTCCTACTACCCATAGGATGCAAGAGACATTGGGGTGTTTGGCACATACTTTTAGAGGAAAAAGGATGAAGGAATGGGTTGATCTAACGATTCTAATATAAAGGTGAAAGGATTTGAGTTTTTCTTTTTCTTTTTCTTTTTTTTCTTTTTTTTTTCTTTTGGTAGAAGAAAAATGAAGAAAATTGTTTGTTAATACGAAGAACGGAGATTGACTTTTTAGGTAGTAAGGAAAGAGGAAATGAGAAAAGGTTGTCAAGCATGGACTTGTTTGACGGTGTTTTTAAGGACACGTAACCTTTTCTTTTTAGCAAAAAAATAAAAGCATTAACATACTTAGAAACACAAAACACTTATGTCACTTCACAACAAAATGAAAAAAAAAAAAAAAAAAATCTAAAAAGTTTAAGAAATGTATATACCACTTAATACTCATTGAAGTAACTTTTAAAATTACTATTAAATCAAAATATATTAATAATTAATTATAAATTTAATAATAATTTTAAAAATCACGTCAAGTAAGAATATAGCATTACTCGAAAAGTTTGTCAAACAAGTATGCTTTAATCCAAACAACACAAGCCTTCTTTTACAGCCATTGGTCTCGTCCTCTTCCTGCTCTCCGTAATAGGCATTGCAATTCTCTCTCTAAAAGTACCAAAAAGAAAAGGAAGAATTGTATAGCAAAAGAGTTGGTGATTTTTGATATCTTCACCTGCAACATATCAAACTAAACTCCGAAACCCTCCACGATTCCCAACAAAACCAAGACCACTTATTAAGATCGTAAATGAACGGAGTCGCTTGTGAATAGATTTGAACTTGGTTTGAATTAACTTGATTCGTAATTGGTTCATTTATTAAACGAATAAAATTTGAACAAATTTTCAAATTCGTTTATTAAGCGAGTTGAACTCATATAAATTCGACTCGACTCGTATAATCACATTTTTATTATTTTTTAACTTTGTAATGAGAACATACTACGTTTTTAAAAAGATAAAAATGAATTATCTGTGTAATGTAATATATATAGTTTGAATTATTGAAATTATAAGTCTTGATAAAAAAAATGTGTATGTTTGTATATGAGTAGATTTGTGTGTATGTAATGAATGTATAAACATGCTATAAGACAATCGTATAAGCTCGAGATTAGATTGTTTATGATTCAAGTAAGTTTATCTAATTACTTAAATAATAAAATCATACCACTAATTAATTAACAATTATTATGAATTTAGAAAAAAAAAAATTAAAAATTAAAAATTGCATTTGCTTTATATGGAGTGAATAAGTTTATTGAGTAGCTTGTGAACAAATTTAACGGGGTTTGAACAAATTATCGAGCTTGGCTTGTATTCAAATAAAAACTAAACAAATCAAATTTGAAGATTCAATAATCGGCTTGATTATAGGGCATCCCCTACCATTGACCACCTATATATTCTCTCTTTAACTCTCACCTAATGGCTACATGTACGTACGGGCCTCAATTAGTGAATCTGTGACCTTTCCATGTATATGGGCGAATTGAGAACTACGGTAGGGAAGACCACTTGCCCAGAACCTCAAAAAGCATAGCCAGCATGCCGCAAGACTTTTTTCTTTTTTTAATCTACCCATATAGATCCTTCAAAATTAATTTTTTTACCTCCAAAAAAGTGTTTGCCCCCATCTATAATTCAAGTTCTGTCCCTGCACATAGTGAATATATATTCACTATGTGCAGGGACAAAAATCTTAAGTGTGAAATAAATAATTCCTCCGCATTTCACTTTTGAAATGGAGAATATCCTATTCACACAACCCACCATAAATGTCATTTAAACTCCCTCTACCACAAGCCCTGGACCACTTCCTCTCCAGAGTCTCTGGTCAAGAAGGTGGAGGGATTAAAGGATCCATGAGGAAATTATCACCACCACAGGTATGTGGCTTGCTGCTTTCTCTTTGTTTCTTATCTTTTCGATCACCAGGAAAAACGAGTCCCCGGCCATACTAGATTTCCAGAAAGACAAAGGGCACTGACAACACGCTTTCTTCTCTTTAAAGAACTTTGAATCCTTATATATTTCTTAAATCAGGACAACAATCCAATACTCACCCACTGGCTAGGGGCCTAAGTTCAGCTTGCTATGTGAACAATGCACAAGCAACAAAATTTCTGAATGCAACCTATTGTCGCTGAAAGGCAACAAAGCGCAAAGAACGAAATTTCTAAATTTCTAATGCTACGGTCTCCAGCGTTCACTTACAACAATCCAAGCTCCTCCTGATTAGGATCAGTCACCGTATGTCCGTATGTTAACCATGTTGGAAGTGGTTCACCATACAAGCTACAGAAGAAAGAATAGTTTCAATAATAAAAATTTCATATTTTAAATATAACACTACTAAGCTGTATAAACAATTACCTTCGACATTTCTAATGATCACTTGCGTATGGAGGGATCAACGTGTAGGTAAGCTACAGAAGTGATGAATAACAAGAAAAACACAGAAGCCAACATTAATGGCTCGGCAAGCATGAAAATTGGGTTGAAGGTGTAGTAAACCTGAAAAAAGAGGGAGTAGTAAGAGACAAGAAAAATGGTTAACAAATTTCTTGTTCGGATGAATAGTATCCACTAGAAAACATAATAATATCAAAAGGAAAGAAAAAGGGTATCTCCATGATAGGTAACAGTGATCTATTCTTGTAGAGCATAACTGATTTATATTTTAAGTTTTTTGGGCTGATAGTCTAGTCCTGGCATATTATCAGCTAAAATTACCAATGAAAAGTACTGACCAACTCATCCTTTATACAATCTTTGGTTCTCAAAAGGGGGATAAATAAAGGATCAGATTGAATGGCTATCAGCTGCAATTTGCACCAAATTTGGCATAAAGTATTGAGCAGGATATGGTAACTTGTTTAGAAATTTGCTGTTTTTTTTTTCTCCCACTATAACAGTAATACATATCCTGGCTAAAGAAAAAACAACAGGACTTATTTACAGCAAAGCTGCGTCAATTTCTAAATGACACATGCATTGCGTGAATACATTTATTTTTACGATTTTTATGGGTCTTGTTCATAAATTTCTTTTCTTAACTTCTCCAATAGTACCTTGATGATTTTTAACGTTCAAATGATTATTCTTGACAATATAAAATTCGAAGCATCAGAATCACAACATATTTGTAGAGGTCAATATTTCTCTGGTAACACCCCTCCCCCCCAAAAAATAAGAAATAAACAAATTATGATTCTAATTTGAATACCAAATTGAGGTTGGTCAGTTGGTACATAGGTTTTCGATTGTATGTATTCATGATCATGTCTTATTTGGAAGTCTCCTAACTTCAGTTATTTTAGAACTCATGAATACATTCAAATGAACTTCATTAGCTTCGCTGCACATGCGGAGTCCAAATTCCTAACTTTGGGAGATTTAGTTTTGTTTAATACTGCTTCAACCAATTTATTCTTGTAACTTGATAGAACATATTTCAAGCCATTCTATACCGATGTGTTTGCAAAATCACCTGGAATGGAGAGTTGTGCTCAGGAACTACATTGTTCTTTTCCAGAACCACCACAGTCCTCCCAATGATGTCAAGGTAGGAATATTTGGCCTGCAAAGATCCAAATGTAAATAGATCTTATTTGATGTGGTATATAAATTTCTGATGCTGTAAATTCTGCTAATAATTGCCTTTCTATAGCAACAACAAATGTGTTAACAGCATACTGCCTAAAATCGCACAGTGCTAAAATGATTATTTAAATAAATAAATAAATATTCTAGAATTTAGGTACTTTGAAAACAAAATTTATTTTCATTGCTCATATTACAAAATGGTCAATGTAATAGAATCAAATACATATGTACGTTGTGATGAACAAGAGTTGACACTGTTGAGAGTTTCTGCACCAATGTGTTTTGTGTATGAATTGATAAGTTAGGTTACCTTCAGATGCTGCTCCACTGGAAAAGGAACCACAGCAGAAGGGTCTTTTGATCCCTCTGGCAGCACAACCTGCAATGTAAGACTGTAAATTTATAATCCAGATTTTGAACATAAGCCTTGAAGCAATATATGCAAAAAATAAGACAATAGCAACATAAATGCAATCTCATGTTACTAAACCCACTTCGATGGTCAACTTGTCTACCACTGTCTCCACAAGCGGACATCCAAAACTGAAGTTGAGGTATCGCCTACCATCAGGTGACTCGAAAACAAAGTCTTGCAATGGAAGTCCATATCTAACGACAAACGAAGCCTTCCAACCTCCGAATAAAGGATACCGTGGTTCAATTTCAAGTTCTGACTGTAAAGAACAAGTAGTAGTCACAACATGTTTTTTTGATAAGTAAAGTAGTAGTCACAACATGTGAAAAAACATTTTACTATTTTTTTTTTTTTGGTGAGCTTTACATAGATATTTTTCCTATATTGCTTTCCTAAAGTGATCTTCAGTTTTTGATTACCACTATATCACTTATCCAGTTGAAATATGACCAACATTTCATTAAGATGGAAATGCACCATCAGAAAACTCTGGCAAGTCTTCAGTTGCAGTTCTTATCAATGTCAAACTTTCCATAGTGAAGGCAGACGAATACAAATTGATCAAAGAAGTCATAGCAGCTTACAAAAATGCTGCATGCTGCCCTAAAAGCAACATTTGACTGGATTACAATATCCATGTACAATTCAATTCTCTCAAAAGGACCAAAGTGGACAAGGAATATTAGACAACTTGATGAGATAAGATTGATTTTGAGGCAGTACGAGTAAAATTATGAGATACAACTTTTGCTACTTAAGAGACAGATCCTTTAATTTAGATTAGAACTAAAACATAAGGCTACCAACTTCCATTGCAATCATACATTTGCAATTAGGTAAACTCGAGGGTGAAAAAACAATTACAACTCTTGTTGTTGGATGTAGTTCCATTGATACCCCATGGGTATACAATTTTTTCAATCACATTACTTATGATATCCAATTGATCTAATCAACTACTTTCATCAACTCACATTAAAATCACTTAAAAAAAAAAAAATAGTTTACACGAGAATAACTGGATACCACAATGAGTATAGTTACAAAAAGAGAGATATGGTGGGTCAGAGTGTGGGGCCACATGTATGGGGTCACGTGTATCTCTCGTATGACTAATTTTAACAGGAAATGGGGGGATGTCGGTTTTACCAACTGGATACTTCAAGGGGTGTGATTAGAAGAATTGGGAACCTAGGGAGCATTCATAGAATTATATTAAATCACAAAGGATGTAGGTACATTTTATCCTAACATTTAATCATTAAAGATAATAAACTATTTGTTGCACACATTCTTACCAGTAATACGAATAATCTTCTAGAATAGAACTATAAGTTACGAGATCACATATTACCTTCCAGGGATCTGTACGCAAATGTGATGATGAGATATTCCCTATTTCATCTCGATAGTAGACAGAGTGAACCCTAGGGGGCAGTCTTGCTAGAAGATGTTTGAATGATGGCAACCCGCTAAAAGATGGCTTAGATTGATATTCAACCCTACCAGAAGGAAACTTCAAAAGTATGAACAATTTGAATGAAACAACAACCAAGAGAAGGAAAAGAATTTAGAACTACAAATTTAAAAAAATGGAATTTTACATTTATTGGGCTATCAAACAATAGATAGAAAAAGCAAAAGAACAAAAAAATCTACAAAAAATTGTCAACAAAGATAAGTACAAACATATTAATACGATATTCTCTCAATTTTATTTTTTTGATAAGTAATTCATATCATTGAAAAACGCAGAGGCGTAACCCTAATACACAGGAGTATACAAAGAGAGTCCCCATTGATGGCTAAAAGAAGAACAAAAATCCACAAATTTAGAAAAGTTAGAAACATGAGAAATATTATACGCCCCTATCCAACAAAAAAGTGATTTGACCAAGATGTTCTTGAGCTCTTCAATCGACTTCTCACGATCTTCAAAACATCTTGCATTCTGCTCTCTTCATATGCTCCACTTATGCACAACGGGTATATCCTCCAAGCAGCTAGAACTGAACGACTTCCCACCTGACGACCTCGACAATAATCTTCCAGCTGTTTCACCCTTTAGGCATAACCCATTTTATTCCGACGAGGCTAAAAATCGCACTCCATAATTCTCTTGCCACTTCACAATGGAGAAGAAGATTATCTATAGATTCCTCACTCTTTTTACACATGCAACACCATTCCACCACCATTACTCTTCTCTTTCTCGGATTATTAAAAGTCAGAATCTTACCAAGAGCCGCCATAAAAATAAAAAAAAAAAAAAAAAAAAAAACCTCACTCTCAAAGAAACATTGACTTTCAAAATACTCCTTCAAGGAAAAGAAGAACTCCCGAACTAGATAACTCATGAGAAAATGACATCACTTCAAACTTTTTCCTCTTTGAAGGAACCCACCAAACACAATCCTCATCACCTTGTCTCCATCTATGGGAATACAACACACCAAAAAACGCAATCACTACATCTACCTCCCAATCATGTGCAAATCTTATAAAAGATACTTCCATTGAATAACACCATTGGAAAACTACATACTATCCGCAACCCACGCCTCCTTACAACGAGCAGTACAAAACAACTCCGGAAAAGCTTCCTTCAACCATGCCAAAAACTAATCTTAGATCCATCTCTCACTTCATATCTGACAAATCTAAAAAAAACTCCCCATCCCCTCCTAATAATGTTTCCACACTCCAACTCCAAAAGGCCCCTCTACCTCCTTAGAACACGAATCTCCGCTCATACTATCATATTTTGCTTCACCACCAAATGCCATAAAGCCTCCCTCTCCATAGCAAACCGCCATAACCATTTACACAACAGTTAGGGCTGAAATTTTTTTACACAACCCGCACTCAACACGAAATTAGCGGGTTAAGATTTTGTATAATCGGGTTCGGATCAATTCAAGTCAACCTGATTAACTTGTTTAATAAATGGGTCAACCCACTTAACCCATGGGTTGACCTGGGAAACCGTTTAAATAATTTTTTTTTCTTCCCCTTTTACAATGAAAAACAAAACCCTAAACCTATAAGTGATTTAATCAAGCATTCAAGTTACTTGATGTGTAAATTGAATATTTGATTTAATTTTTATTTATCAGCGATATGATTATTCATTTATTTGAGTTTGTTATCAAATAACGGGCCAAAGCGTTCGTGTTTGGGTAAACCCAACACGACATGTTTATTAAATGTGTTGTGCGGGTTGGGTTGGGTCAACCCAACATGACATGTCTATCAAACAGGTCATGTTGTGTCTGGGTTGAGGTGTTTTGACTTGTTTAACTAAACAGGTCGTGACAGGGTTGATCCTTAACAGATTGGCGGGTCAGCCGACCCGACACGCCAACCCCCAAACCACTGTATTGCTTAGGAGAACAAATCTTTGACCATTTAACTAAATGGAATTTAAACTACCCATAAAAAATCTCTTTAAAGTTTCTCAATCCTATTAGCCATACCCATTCTCTCAATTAATATAATATTCTGAATGAAAGTTCAAAAACTTAAGTTACAAAATCATAGCCAAATAATAGTAAAGGATAAAACATTTTCACAAACCAAAAGACTACAACAAAGATATGTGACAGCAATAACCCTACCTTGAAAACACGCCTTTGTGTCGAGCACCAGCATGCTTCAATTTGTAATGCTCTGTGATCTGAATACTTCCCCAGTGAGATATTTCCACTTCACGGACTAGCTCCTCAACAACGGCAAATGGATTGTTATTCTCAAAATGAACAATTATGGGCGAAAATGAATATGGAGGATGATTTTCATATGGTCCATACTTTAGCTCTGTACCCGCACGATTGGTTGGTTCCACTTTTGTGAATGATTCCAATTTAGTACTTGGAGTCTTAAAAAAAGTTGTTTGTTGCTTAATATGATATGGTGACAATATTATTGCACTATCACGATAATAGACCAACTGAGACTCTGATTGACTTATTTCTGCTGGAAAAGGTTCTAGAGAATGTGTCAATATGTAAAGCACTTCCAGTGTCGCACTTTCCCCAGTGCCTAATGGATTGAGCAAAGATATGGAGAAATACTTAGTTCCATTTGGTGCATCAGGTAGCTCAGTTGGGTTTACATCAAGGGGCAAATAACTTTTCTTCTTCCGTTTTCCAACAGTTGCTGCAGCTTTCACAACTGCTAGACGATCGACTTGTGTGGGAGGAAATGCAAGAAGTATTTCTGAAGTGGGAGATGCCCCAATATTTTCAACCTGAAAAGAAATCACCAGTCATATATATAGAGCAAAATATTTGCAATTTCTAGCATGAAATATTTTCAATGACTAGAATATCAACTCTCACTAAGACTATCATTTCAAAATTCCAACTAATAAGATCAGGTTTCAAAAGCCACCATGAATCAAACTGGGCCAAAATTTAGCTACAAAAACTTGGCAATATTATTTTATAAACTTCTATGATCAATAGAGGAGATTCGTTCTCTCTCAGGGGTGGCTGAGTTGGGTGAGAAGATTCGTTCTTCTCTCCCTGCGCTACAGTCTACTAAACCTTTCCAAAGATATTATCTGAAGGCTAGGGATCTCAGGGCAGGTCACTCAGTGAAGTGGAATGAGGGGCTGTTAGCAGATTCCATGGCAACTTCAAAGACACCTATCTGTTCTGCTAAAAGGGAAGTAGCTACAGTGCCTCCGGTGAAGAATTCTGCGGGTTCTGCAAAGAAGGGTTTCCTTCGAAAGGGGTTCCTCAACCCTCGCCCGGCTGCGATAGCCCCTACAGCGTCTCGGGAGGCCAAGGATGTTGGGATGTTAGGGCTTCAATCCCCCCCGGGATGTCGCATCATTCCTTCATCCATAGAGGGCAATGGTTGTTCTCAATCTCAGGAATGGCCTGTCGGGTTTGATCTTAATGGGGAGTTAGATGTTTGGGAGAAGGAGGATGATTTTTGGGATGGGTTGCCCTTAGACTGGACGTTGGACGGGGTTCATGGCGAGGAGTCTTTGGCAATCCTTGATGTCATGGAAGATGAATTCCATCGGGACAAGATGATAGCATGCCAAAAGACCAAAGGAAAGAGGAAGCTTTTGAATTTGAAAAGCTCCATTAATTACGGCTATGCAAGCGCTCCCTCTAGGCGCAGGAAAGGCAAGGCTCTCATGTAGAAGGGTTTGTGCCTTCGTGGGTTTTGAGGTTTTCGAGTTTTAGGGCTTCCCTCCTTGTGGGTTTTGTTGGGTTCTTTTGTGGGCTGTTCTCGGGTGCTCCTTTTGGGCTTCAGGGTTTTGTTGGGTGCTCTTTGTGGGTTGGCTTTGGTTGTTCCTGTGTACTTAAGGGTGCCTTATGCTTTTTCTAATAAAACTTTTCTTAATTATAAAAAAAAAAAATAGAGGATATGAACAATGTGGTGGAAGATAGGGGTGTAACCCAACCCCCTTGGGTTGGAATAGAGATACTTCCTACTTCCAACCCAAAGAAAGGTAGGCGGAATTAAAAACTCCAAACAGAACCGACTGTAGGATTGGTTAATGACGAGCGAACCCCGACACCAACAGGTATCAATCGATAGGTTTGTTGGGCTGAGATTTTTTTTTTTTTTTTGGGTAGATCAAGCATGATAATCTCCAAGATTATTACGAAGCCGAAGAACTAAATTGGATCAAGAGAAAGAAAAACTAGCTCATGGATGGTGTAGTGGCCATGGCCGTCATGAACTCGGCCTCAAATAGGCTCGAAAAGAGTGATAAAACTTCACAAAATAGGAAAACGTGGAAGCAACAGTGGTCATAGTGGTGGTGGCCACCATTGGAAGTTGGAGGTACAAATCAAAAGAGTGGTGAAACAGATCAAAGGCCTTTAGCAGAGGGAGGGCCACTTTTGATATGATATGCAAGGAACACCGTCTCACAGGAGATGATGGACAGTGGGGGAGGAGGGCCACGTCGTGCCGAGAAGCCCGGAGGGGAACCTAGAGGGTTTTGTTTTTTAAAAGGCTGAAGTTTATTTATTTGGTTTTTTTTTGTTTTGCCTAAGGGTGAACTGAGGGGCGGCTGCTAGGGTTTAATACCTAAAAAAAGCTATATATATTGAAGGCGAGGGGTCAGATTGGGGTTGGAAAGCCGACCCCCTAAAACTGACTCCGAACCGACTATAGGTCTGAACCTCTAGTTTTTACTAGACCCTCGGCGAAAACTGACCAAATTTGGTCTGTTTCAGTCGGGAGTGGCCAGGCAGGTCAGATCTCCAACCTATAAGAACAGCTCCAGTGGAAGACCCTTAGAGTGGGGTTTAATGAAAAAAGGAAAGCAGTGGAATTTATGAAACATAGGATTTATGTGATTTAGTTGGTAGAGAAAATCTAGATCACAGACAGAGAGAGAGAGAGAGAGAGAGCTTAACCTTTATTTATTTTCTCATTACAAATAGAGAACACAATCCTTTTAAATAGGCTCTAAAATTTATATATAATCCCATAACCCTTAACCTACTTAAACTGGGTTGGGAACTCAAATTCAGTTATGATCATGCCCTTAGTCCCTCCCCACCTTAAGTCGCCATGCACCCCTCTAATGTGAAGCCCATACATGTCTACAAGATTGATGTAGAATGCAAGACACCAAACATAAAAGGTGGCAAATCAAATGAAAAATTAGGAAATTTGATTGAGGTTAGGTTAATTTTAGCTAAACAATTAAAACAAAAAAACAAAAACAAAAAAACAAAATTTCATGATGTCAAACATAAATTTAAGGGAAAATTACAAAGTATCTCATTGTGGTTAAGGGTAATTACGCATTACCTCTTTGTCTTTTGGAAACCATAACTAAACTTCCCTGTGGTTTAGAGTAAATGAAATTTTCATATATTCTACTCCAATTGATGAATTCATGTAATGCGCACGTGTCACTTAAAAAATTAAATTTAGTCTTCAGTTGGCCCTCAGTGAGACTTAAAAAGTACATGGAAAAGGTAGCTGAACAACTTTATTCTTGAATTTGGAAAGAAACAACTAAGTTCCCGCCTATTCTAAGGGTTAGCTGAGGATTAAATTGAATATTTCATCCAAGACAGACGCTTCATGTGAAGAATCCGTCAATTTGGATGGAATTGCTCCTAGCCATGGGGGTAGTTTGTAATATACCCCTAAATTTAATTCGAGTTATCAGGAGAAAGTTTGATATAGGCCCAAAAAGAATAAACCATGACAATACATGTACATAAAACCAGGGCCTCAAAATTTTCCACCCATCATTAAATAGGATTTCAACAATTCAAAAACACCTTTTCGACACTAATGCCATGCTATTACAAATTGCAGGCAGTCACCTGGTAAATTCAATTAGAGAAGCATTAGAAAGAAATACCTTCAAGGTTAGGAAAACCTTAACAATGTGAGAAGTCAAGTCAATCTGCAAGCATGATCGGCAAATTAGTGATGGCAGTAATACAAAAAGGAGCATTCGGAGCTCAAGAAATCGAGGGAAATCCAAACAGCAAATCAATCAGAAAGAACCCCCATATATTTGAAAGAAAACATAATGCAAAAGTAAAATAAAGCGGAATAATAGAAAAGAGACAAGAGATTTTACGTGGTTCGGTCTATAACCTACGTCCACAGGATAAAGCCCGAAGGGCTACATTGTTGCTCTTATTACTTGATTGGATACAAAGAATGCTCTCTTATTTATAGAGAGGAGATAATAGGAATGAGCCTTCTATCATAGCAATGTGGAACAACCAACATATTATCTCTAACAGATATATCAACACAATTAATATGAGGAAGAAAATCACTCCTTTTACTACTAATATCCAATGTTGCAATGAAAATGTTATGACTAACTATATCAGGAATAGAATAGAAATCTAGAATAACGTTATAAATGAACCTTTACAGATATAATCAACAAATAGTAGCCTTCCTTAGATTTCCAACGAAATGGAGTGTAGAGAATTCATATAGGTTTCTTACTTTATCGCAGTTGCTTCTCAGCTCCTGTTTAGCACGAACATAGCGAGTTTATGTTTCGAATTATGATAAAGTAGTAGTCACCATAAATATTTGCATTTTTCTGTCCTAAATTTTTTGGAAGACCAAACACAGCATGAATACTCAAATAATTGTCCAAATAAACAAACTGTATCACAGTAAAAATGGAAAACGGTGATCAACCATGACAGATAAAAAAAACTTACGTTCAAATCATGATGAACGTACTGTTTTCCAAGAACAAATAAACTAAATTCATAAATTCAAACATACAAATTAGAACCCAAAATACAGGTTTCCCTTTTTCTTGTTTTCTTTTCTTACAATATGCAATAGCACGCATTTCTTTTCTTTTCTACATTTTATTGGGAACCAAACGTAGCTTAGATACCTAAACAAAGAAAGAGAAATATTCCAAACCACCGAAAAGGCTAAGAAAAATAAATCAAAACCCTAATTATAAGTTTCTGAATCTCCGACTAATTTTTGCGAATTGGCAAGGGAAATTGGAGAACTTTGAAGCTTACTCTGCGCTCAGCATTGACGATCTGAATCTCCCGAGAGGAAGATCTGGCGAGCAGTGAGAGAAACGCTAAGACTAAGAGAAGTAACGCTGCTCGGACTCTGAGCTGAGCTTCCATGGAGGACCGGAGGTGCTCTTCTTCTTTGCAGTTGACGAACTGCGAAGACTGATGCGTATAGGTTGGTATATAGTAATTATTACTCGCTTAGATTTGGCCCGTTTGGGGTTCAGTGGGCGGGTTAGCGTGTTATTAAGTTTGGGCTTTTTCTCAGGTAATTGGCATCAATAACTAGTTGGGCTAAAGTTTTTTGTAATGGGCCTCCCATCTACATTGGGTTTGTAATGTCATCTTTTCACTATTTAAAATAATAATAATAATATCAAAAGAGTCCCGACCATTCAGAAGAGGTGTAAACCTACTTATTTACAGCATCCAACGAGAGTTAGACACATAAGCTTGAAACTCAAAATCGAACAAACACTAGATTTTTCATCCCATCGTTTTGTTATTCAACAAAACCATCGATCCACCTATACCCTCCTCGTTTGCTTGACACCAAAACTATCGTCTTTATCACAAACACAAACCCACCAGCTTTATTGCAAACACAAATACTACAGTGATAAATAATATCTCAACCCATCGTCATCGTTGATAATGCAGAGGCTGGTAAACAATTGGACGAATGCAAAGAAGAGAGAGAGAGAGAGAGAGAGAGAGAGGAGAAGAATAAGAAAAAGAAGAAGAAGAAGAAGCGGATGAAGACGAAAGAGAGATTAGGAACGAGGCTTTTCACCTAGAAGAAGAAGAAAAAAAGAGAAAGTGAGTTATTTATAAAAACGAAAAGGACAAAAAAAATTTACAAACTGGTTCGTATGAAATTTTTTACAACCCACATATAAAATTGACATGTGTCTCTTGACATATGAGAATCATATGTTGTTTTAATAGCATGTATTTCTCACGTGCCTTTTTAATAGCTTTAATAAAAATAAAAATAAACATGTGCTTCTTACATGTTTAAATGTCACGTGTCATTTTTATATGTAAGTTGTATAAAATTTTATACAAATCGATTTGCAAAAAAAATCTGTCAAAAAAAAATAAAAATAATAATAATAAGAAAAAAGAAGAAGAAGATAGATTAGGAATAATAAGATTTTATGTCACCATATATTATGGTCATTTGGACACATAATAATAATAATAATAATCGTGTCCGCTTCATTATATATGGTATGTTTTTTAAGATAAATTCCTAAGCCAATGCACCTTTTTAAATAACACCTCAAATTTTTTTTATTTTATTTTTGGTAAAGTCTATATACCCCCTCAAACTACTACTAAATTGACAATGTCCTTCCAAACTTTCAATTTGGACAATGTCCCCTCAAACTATCAAAAATTGTCAATGTTCCCTAATAACGAAAATAGCCTTAATAAAACCAAATAAAATTCTAAAAATTTAAAAAATGAATACATAAAAACCAGGGGCGGACAAATTTAAAAGAAAAAATAAAAAAATAAAATATTTTTTTTGTTAAAGAAATTAAAAATTTTCATTTTTTTTTTCTTTAAAAAAAATTGTTTTTTAAAATTATTATTATTATTTTTTAATTTATAGGAGTATTTTTGTCTTATTGAATAAATTGTAATGTTATTTTTGTCTTTTTGTTGGCCTTATGGCGATATTAACAACTTTTTAGAAGTTTGGGGGAGATTGTTCCAATTGAAAATTTTGGTGGGACATTGACATTGTCAATAAAGTGGTAGTTTGAGAGAGGTATGTAGACTTTTTTTCTTTTTCTTTTTCTTTTTCAAAAAAAATTCTCTTATTTCTTTCTTTCTTTCTTTCTTTCTTTGAGTTTTAACTTCATAAGTTTATCGCGAGTTTAAAATAATTATTCCGTTGGTTTTTAAGAATTTTTTTTTGAATAAAATGATTAAATAGGGTAATGGTACCTGTGGGTTGATTTTTTTTTTTTTTTTTTTTTTTATTCCCTATGCTTCAATTTTTATCACACATCGTACATGGACTATGAGAAAAGACGGAGATGGTATCTTTGTTCAAAAACTAACGATAGTCCACGTGTCTACTCTTAGATGTTGACACGTGTCATATACATTAAAAAATTAAAAGCTTTAAAAATTAATAAAACATTGAAAATTGAAAATAATAAAACCTTAAAAAAAAGAATTAAAAGTATTAGTAACTTATAAAAAAAAAAAAAAAAAAGAAGAGGAGGAGCCACCCCTTGGCCAGTCTAGGGGTGGCTGAACAACTCCTGTGACCCATGGGGGTGGTCAAGGGCCAAACCCCCTTAATTTAATTTTTTATTTTTCCTTTCTTTGACCCTTGGGGGTGGCCGAACCACCCCCATGGCCCATGGGGGTGGTTCGGCCACCCCCAAATCCACCAAGGGGGTAGCTTCCTTTTTTTTTTTTTTTTTATGAAAAATGTTACTTGCACTACAAGCCCACAACATGGGCACAACAACCCCTCACATGAGGGTAGGTCTCAGTGTTGCAACAATCAAATCTCTTGTTTTAACTTTTATTATTTTCAATTTTTTTATTTTTTTATTAATTTTTAATGCTTTTTTATTTTCAGTTTTATTATTATTTTTTTAATGCATATGACACGTGTCAACACCTGAGAGTTGACACGTGAATTACCATAGCTCAAGTATCATATGTGATAAAAATTGAAGTACAATAAGAAAGTAAAAGAAAAGAAAAAAAAAAAAAAGTCAAACTACAGTGAACAAAAAGGTGTCTAGCGCTTAATAAAATTACTATTTTACTGAGATATGGCTTTAAAAATGATGACGTGAAACTATAGAAGGTGCAAATTCAGCCAAGGAAATGGATGAAATGACACATTTAAAATTTGTGACAAACTTGTGCAATTAAAACTAAAAAAAGAAAAAGACAAATAAAACTGCAGGTTAACTCAAGAATTTATCTTAAATTTTCCCTAAAATATATGGCTTTAAAATATCTAAGGTGCAACGATTGTATCATGGACTCATAGTCATGGACTGATGTGGATCCATGGCCACATACCTACGATTGTGGGTCTCTTCAACTTAGCCGTGGGTCTCCATAGCCAATATATCAAGGTTTTTGTTTTTTTGATTAATTTTTACTCATGATAGGAGACGTAATTGTGAGCGAAAGTCGGGTGAGCTTAGACTAGTGATCCTAAAGTCGTGTGATATTTTCTTAAAATGGATATAACCTTTTAAACCATGGTATAAATAAATTCGCTGGAAGAGAATTTCCGAATTTCAACGAAACAATCATAAATACGTACAGTTGTGTGATATTCTCAACGTAAAAAATATTAAAGCCACGAAGTGCTTCAACGTCTCAAAGCCCCCCAAACACTGCCTTTTGGTGTAACATCATCGACTGATTTTTCTCCTAGATTTTACCCTTTAGACTCGGGACGATCTACTCACTCTCACTCTCTCTATATACGCAGAAAGCTGAAAGATTCCACAGTGAAAGATAAAGGGTGAGAAAAGCCGTTTCATCAGTTCACAACCCATTTCATCACTATTGTCATTGTTATTGTTCATCGTTTTTCTTTGTTATAGAATACTGCAACTCTTTTGGACGTACCTAGTTAACTGTATTGAGTAACACATGGCGTGCATGAAGGTTGGGTCCAAATCCGAAGTCTTTCACCTCGATGGCCAAACCTGGTCAGTCATTTCTTGCCTACAGTCAATATGCATTGTTCCTTTTCCATTTATCTTGTAATTGCAGTTTGTTTAAATGGAAATTTTACAATGTGGGTTTGTGATAAAATTGGATGTTGCGTGATGGGTTCTTTTTGTTTTGCAATATGAACTCAAAACTTTTGGGATTGGTTGTATGCATCCGATGATATGAATGCTCTAATGAAATCCACAGAAATATGGTATTCTATTTCTGTGCTTGTACTGAACTTCATGGATTTATTCGTAGTGGGTGGGGTTTGAAGCTAAATAATGAAATCCATGTTTTTTAACCTCAAATAATTGGAATGTGGCCCTGTTTCTCATATGGAAATGGCTTTAATATTGCATGGTCAGATTTGCCCTCTAAACACCTTGGCAGAAGGGTTTTCGACTTGGACGATTTGGCGTCAGATTTTGTTCAATGATGTATCTCGAATTGTCTCATAACCTACTTGACTATGCAATTAATTTTCTGCAGCTTAGGAAGTCTGCGTTCTGTTGGCTTGGTCTTCAAATGAGATTTCTGGACACCAGATTGGTTTCTCATACACTTGATTTGCATCCCCTTGTTATGAATAAATTATTTAATACTAAGATTCTAGCGTTATTTGCATCCAGTCACGCACCTTCTCTTCATAAATGACAAGTTTCTTGTTCATCTATATGATACATATGTCCTCTACCTTGGCTTCTTTTGTGTTGGTTGCAATGGGATAGCAGTTCAGTAAAGACTAACAGTTACAGTAGTTAAAAGGGGAAAAAAGAAAAAGAAAAAAGAACCTTCAACTTTGGGCTTCAACTAGATTTGGTAAATTAAAATGTCAATATCGGGAGAGGGTTAGTCTAGTCGTAGCATTTAGTGTTAAAAAACATATCAGAAGAAGGTAAAACAGATTCAAGTGGAGAAAGTGAGATGAAATTGCTAAAAGAATTCTTTCAAAATAGTCAGTATAATTGTGTTTGTAATGCTTCCTGCAATGACTAGAACAAAAAGTTGATGAAAGAAATCATTGGTATGTTTCCATGTCAAATAAATCTACACTTACCTTGCAAAGGTTCCGACAGTAATTCCTGCTACGACTAGAAGGAAAATAGATAAATGAACATTTGTTGATTTTATTATTGTCAGCATGTCATCTGAATCTACACTCACCTTGCTGTTATCTTACAAGCATGGTTCCTGGCTCTGAATTGTTGCTTAATGCTGATTTTGCAACCACTGTTGTGTTGACTACATCTCTTTTGAGTACTATTTTGTTTCCTCTGCTAGATTTCTCTTAAGCCAAATGTTCGCTTGCAGGATTTGCTCAACTGGGCTTACTACCGATGTCATCATTGAAGTTGGAGAGAGGACCTTCCATCTCCACAAGGTATATTTTACTTGGCCAATCAATCCTTTACTCTGCTTTTTTTTTTTTCCCCCGGGCAAGCCTTGATTTGTTATTATTTACGGTATACATTTGTATCTTGACCACCATGGTTTAAGAGGCACGCAAGGCTTTCATCAAAACTTACACTGAGATGAGGCTTGAAGAAAGCACCTTAATGTGCAGCCTTAAGTCTCTGATCCCTTTGGCAGCATGTTTTGTGCCTTGCGGTTCCCCATGTATGAGATGTACAACTAGTAACAAATAAAAGTAGCTGGTTCTTATAATCTGAGATTTAATCTTGTCTGCATTTAAATGTTCTTTATTAGTAATTTCAAATTTTGCATTTCTCAGAGAGAGAGAGAGAGAGAGCTCTTAGCTCATAAGTTTAATCCATGGATTGCTTTAATGGATTTTCTGAGGAAATTTTGGCAGGTCTACTATTTGCAATTGTTTTTGGGAATCTAAGTTGGTGATATAAATAAATGAATTAATCTGATATTCTTTATCATTATATCGTCTTCTTTGTAATACCAAGATTGTCAATTAGACAGAAAGAGTTAAACATAATGTGAAATGTGTATCGAGTAGAAGCTTAATAGTGAGACTTTTCTTTTAAACTTCTTGTAATTTTGGATGTATGAAAAATATGAACATGGAGCTCGATCTCTATATGTTATTTCCTACATATATTTATGATATAGAATTGAAGAACGAATATGATATTCTTCATTGTCTTCCTCTTCTTTGTAGTCCTGGAATAAGAGATAAAATATTGATTTTTAATTATTTATTTACAGGAAGTGATAAAATAATGTGCATTGAATGGGAGCTTAATGATGAGACTTTTCTTTTAGACTTGTAATTGGGGATGTATGAAAACTTGTGATCATGCAGCTCTAGTCTTGTTATTTTCCTTCTTTTGTTTATTATTATTATTTATTCAACGGTGATATCATTGCCTTGTATTATAGTCTTGTCTTCTAGGAAGTCAAAAAGCTGGCCTTGCTTCTTAAGTCTTTAGTAGGCATTGACTTGTTTGCATATTTGGTGTTCTGGGATATTTATCTTTTGTTTCTTTTTAACCCATCAAACTGCATTTTCTCCCTTCTTGGCATGTCCGGCAGTTCCCCTTGCTGTCCAGAAGTGGAGTATTAGAAGATGTTATTGGAGAGCTTTCTGGCGAGGATGAGAAGAAGTGTGTTTTGCAGCTGCATGACATCCCTGGAGGAGCCAAAACCTTTCTGCTTGTAGCCAAGTTCTGTTACGGTGTTAAAATAGAGCTCACTGCACTCAATGTAGTCAATCTCAGGTGTGCAGCTGAGTATCTTGGGATGACTGAAGACTATGGAGAGGGAAATCTTATCACACAAACAGAAAGTTTTCTAGACGAAATTTTTGGTTACTGGACGGACTCGATTAAAGCGCTTGAAACCTGCGAAGAGGTTCTCCCACATGCAGAGGAGGTTCATATTGTTTCAAGATGCATTAATTCTTTGGCAATGAAAGCTTGTGCAGATCCAAGTTTGTTTAGTTGGCCCATGTCAGGACGTAGCGCTGTGGAAGGCCCAGATGGGGCTGTAATTTGGAATGGAATATGCATAGCAGCTAAGCCACATACTGTCAGTGAAGATTGGTGGTATGATGATGTGTCTGTTCTTAGATTGCCTCTATATAAAAGATTGATTCTGGCTGTTGGATCAAGAGGCATGAAGCCAGAGAGAATTTCCGGGTCCATTGTCTACTATGCAAAGAGGCATCTCCCCTTGTTGGGTAGGCAATCAAGCTTCCAGACTGGAAACTATGTTGCCCCAGGAGCAACTATTTCTGCCCTATCTGATGTAGATCAAAAGAGTCTCCTTGAAGAAATAGTGGAGTTGCTGCCCAACCAAAAGGGTGTGACACCAACCAAGTTCCTGCTTAGGCTTTTGCGAACAGCAATGATTTTACATGCTAGCTCATCGTGTCTTGAGAATTTAGAGAAAAGGGTTGGTGCTCAGTTGGATCAAGCAGCTCTTGAAGATCTTCTGATACCAAACATGGGGTACTCAGTGGAGACTCTTTATGATATTGACTGCATTCAGCGGATTCTTGATCACTTCATGCTGGCAGATCATGATTCTGTTGATTCTACTTCTAATTCTATAGTATATGAGGAACAGTTGATGGGAGGTTGCCATTCACTAACCCCTATGACAATGGTGGCTAATCTGGTGGATGGTTATCTAGCCGAGGTGGCACCTGATGTTAACTTGAAGTCACCAAAATTTCAGTCGCTTGCCGCTGTTATCCCTGATTTTGCCAGGCCATTAGACGATGGAATTTACCGTGCAACTGATATATTCCTCAAGGTAGAAACGAATTTTCAAATGTGCTTCCTCTCGTTATTGATAATTTACTTGCAAAAATGATTTGATTCTGGGCATCTTGTTTGAAGACTACAAGTTCCAAAATAGTTTTATTGTTTTCTGATGACTTAGTTTAGAATGGAGCATTATTGCCTTATGAATGGTTTTACCTGTCTCTTTTTTCTTCTATCACTGCTTACAAGTTTGAAATTATTCATGCTTGTTTTGAGATTTATTCATACCATGATAAACACTCAATTCTGGTATATCTGCTTACAAGTTTGAAATTATTCATTTTAGAGTGTTTTTTTTTTTTTTTTTTTTTTTTTTTTTTCTCCTAAGCAAGGAGAATCAGCTTTTTTAACTACCATAAGATTGACTTCTTTATTCTTTTTCCTGTTACCGTTTTTGCTTATGTTTTAGAGAAACAACAATAAATATGGAGCTTGGGCATTAAACTTTCAGTTTCTTTCTTTGCAAGCAATTTCTTTTATAGTGGAAAAGATACTTGCTTTCAATGGAATTAATATACTGCTATGCTCCAAGACAATCACTCTGTATTCTACAAGAGCTAGTTCGTTTCTTTCTTTCTTTTTAAATTTTTTTTTTTAAAGTTACTTCCCATTATTGCACGCCAGATAATTTCTTATTTTCGTGTCTATCAGGCTCATCCCTGGCTAACAGACTCTGAAAGGGAACAAATATGCAGGCTCATGAACTGCCAGAAACTCTCCTTGGAAGCCAGCACCCATGCAGCCCAGAACGAGAGGTTGCCACTTCGTGTCATTGTCCAAGTTTTATTCTTTGAACAACTTCGGCTCCGCACCTCTGTTGCTGGTTGGGTCTTTGTCTCTGACAACCTTGAGAACTCACAAAATCCCAGTGGGAATCTTGCACTGGCCAGAAATGGTGTCTCTACCCAAGCAGGCACCACAGGAAACCATCTTGTAGCAGTTGATGACATGAAGGAACGCGTTTCTGAGCTTGAGAAAGAGTGCTTCAGCATGAAACAAGAGATCGAAAAGCTGGTGAAAACAAAGGGGGGTTGGAACGCGATCTTGAAAAGGTTTACTTTCAAACTAAAGTCCAAGCCCTGTGATCCAAAAGCATCGAAGCCCGGCGGTAATTCGAAAGCATCGCCAGCATCGCCACTTGTGAATGGAGGAGAAAACCATGACAATGGTGAATTGGGAGATTGAATTTCGTACTCTAAAATGAAAGTAAAAAGAAAAAGAGAAAAAACAGAGCTTTTGTTTCATTTATTTTTAATCCCTTCTCTCTACCTTTTGAACTAGCTTAGCACTCGCCACTCTACACTCCGGAAACCAGTACTTTTGCAAAATCGTCTCAATTTATGTAGGTTAGAATAAATTGTCAAATGGAATGCCAATCTTCTTGAAGTAATGCAATGTAATTGAAACCATCTTCAATTTTGTTTCAATTGTTTGCATACCACTTTCTATTTTCAGGCAACAACGATTGTTTTACCATATTTTTCTTCATTTGTAAGTTATATGTATATATATAGACACACACACACACACACACACGTATCTTGATATGGCAACCAATTATTTGCATTATTCAAATTCAATCTCACTCAACTCAATACAGTATTTATTGATTGCTTGAAAGTCTCAACAAGTTACTTGGCTGTTGGGTCTCTTAAGTCTTAAGCAACGTGGGTCTCTAAGTGATATGGGTAGTGGGTGCTGTAGTGCTTTAGTTATGTTTAATTAACATTAGTGCTGTCATGGGTACCCACGACTAGTCAACGTAGGTAGAGTAGTGTAGAGTGACAGTTTCCTTATGTAGTGGGTAGTTATGTGTGAGTAGTATATGACTAAAGGCTGGTAGCAAGGTTCGGCTATTGAATTTGTAATCAGACGATTGTCTATGTGGTTTGTCTCCATCCCCTAATTGGAGTTCACTATCTTCAATATATCTAAATTCTGTTTCAATTACCGTGGCTTCCTATCAGACACAATCTGGGAAGCAAGAGCCATTGGCATTGAACACGAAGAAAACAGAGAAGTTTGATGGACAAGCAAAGGGGACGACACAAGCATTATAAAAGTACTAAATAATGAGATTACAAGAGTCATTATTTATTAATCATTATTACACTGTTAGTACCCAGTCAACACAAATACAAAAGCAGAATCCATACTACATTAAAATTTTCCTCGACATAAATGACTGTTTTATTTATTTAGTTTTGCTTTTCTTCTTTCTTTGAAGTTTATGATTTTCCCTAGCCCCAATCTTTGGGTAGTTTCTTTTCTTTTCCTGTATTTTCTTACAACCAAGCAAATAACTTGCATAACTAAATGAATCAACAGGGACGGAGCCAGAAAGTATTTTGGGTTGGGGGCAAGCCGCCAAGATATGAATTACAAATATATTAATATAGGGTTAGAGATGAAAGCATGAATAAGAAATATATTAAGATCGAAGGTGAAATAAATATATAAAGAGGAAATTAGCATCAATTTAGTTTTGACAAAAATAATAATAATAATAAACAAAAGAAAATATACAAAATAAGCGTTTCATAATACATCAAATTTCAGCCAAAACACCTATCAAAATGGAATTCATTGTTTTTTTGAATCCCGAAAATCATCTATGATCGAACCTATACTAATTGTTGCAACAGCTTCTCTTTCAATGTACACCATTAGAGAATCCGTTAGAAATTCATCTTCAATTTTATTGCGAAGGGGCCAATGGAGCCATCATTTTTAATTAAATGTTTTAAATTTTTTTCACCCCAGTAAAGATATAAAGGATAATGAAAAAATTAAATATTTTTTCTCAAGGTAATAAATAATGAGATTATAAAAGCTAAACTAATTAATTAAAAATAATGATTAAATTTTTTTTATAAAAAAAAAAAATAGAAAAAATCAATCATAGAAGGGAAAAATACAATTTAGCCTCCCGAACTACCAATCATTCTTCAGATAGCCTCCTGAATTACCAAAGTTTGGACTCTGGCCCTCTAAACTATCAAAACTTTTGAAAAATGCCTATTTTGGCGAAATATCCCCACAATACCCTTGCCATTTTTCAATTAAAAATAATAAAAAAATGAAAAAAATACTAAAATTTTATTTCTTATTTTATTTTTATTTTTATTTTTAAAAAAGATGGGTATTTGGGGTGATGTTATTTTTCAACCGCAACCTGATCTTCCCGACACCTCTCCGGTCACCGTCCGTTTGCAAAAAGAAGCAATATGTCCTCCGGTCGATCGCAATATATATATATATATATATATATATATATATATATATATATATATATTTTAATTTTTAATTGAAAAATGACAAGTGGCAGGGGTATTATGGGTATAATTTGTCAAAAAATGGTATTTTTTAAAGTTTTGGTAGTTTGGGAGGCGAGTCGAAGCCTTGATAATTCGAGAGGCTATCTAGAGAATTTCTAATAGTTTAAGAGGTTAAATTGTATTTTTTCCATCATAGGATTACCTTCTAGATTTTGAAAATCCTTCTTCCTTTGGGCCTGAGGCTTGAATTGCAGATGATGAGCTTGTGCCCAGGCTGTTAACTATCTCAACGGGCTCAACTACTAAGCCCATTGAGCCTTGGCTTCAGGTACGTTTTCATACTTCGCACAACGATTTCAGTTTTAGCCATGCTCTGACCCTGGAGAACACACTGTTCTGCTTCGCGATTCTAAGCTTCAACCAGGTAATATCAATTTCCCATCGTATTTTCTGAAATAATGTTGTTCGATTTCGATCTCCTTTTTTTATTTCTTTTTGTAAGATTCAGTAGGATATTTTTTTATTTTTTTTTGTTCTTGGGTTTTAAATATCAAGCTCTATGTTACTCGATTACATATCTTTCTTTTTTCAAAATTTTCTTAGCAGACAAAATGAGACTTTGGGCACTTATGAGTGAGGTTGATGTTGCTATGCAGGTGCTCTCATGGTGTGCAAAAATGACAACCATTGAGAATTCAATGAGTCAGTCCGGTAAAACTACTAATCTTGCCTCTACCGCTGCTAAGATTCAGAATTCTGGATCTTCGTTTAGGCGATGGGGTAAAAAACACCCATTTATTAGATATGGGCTTCCGATGGTCTCGCTCACGGTATTTGGAGCACTTGGTCTTGGTCATCTCTTGCAAGGCAGGCTAGTGCTATTTTTATTCTAAAATTTACAATTCCAATTATTCTGATCTCACTGTTAATTGTGAAAAGATGGAAATATATGACATGAAGTGCTGTTCAATCTTGTCAAACATTCTCTTTTATTTTCCGGTGAGACATCTGTGACATCTTAGATTGAGTATGTTCAGTTGGTGTGTGAATGTAATATTAACTTTAAGGGGGTTGTTGTGTTACCTTGGAGACTAGTAACTTAGTTTGTTTTTTAAACAAGTTCCTTACTTGTGGATTGTGGACTAAAGGCCACCAGAAGTGGTTCCCTTTTTTCTTCCCCGGAAAGTAAACAGAATAAAGGGTTTTGGCTTTAGGTATTTCTCCATGGATCTAAAGCATGTCCAGTTAAGTAACTTGGAGAGAGTCTTGTAAGATTATATAGCCCAGTTGCTGGAAATTCCACAAATCTGAGTTATAATCGGTTCTTTCTCCTTTTCAGCTATAGATCTCGGAGGTTCACTTGTAACCATTTGATACCTGTCCCTGTTGCATCATGTGTTTTTCTTCTATCATTTGTAGATTGATGCAACCGATAAAAGTTCACGCTTTTGATTGGAACACTCTCCTATTGGTAATTCAGATGCGAAGCCCTCTTCTATTTCTAACTCATCCTAATTTTAGATATAAACTAATTATTAGGTCATCTCTTTGTAATTAAGATACTCAATTTCTGCAGTAAGCCTTTAAGGCTGTACACAAATGAATAGCATACAAACTGGTCTGGTATCGGTCTATTTGTCACTTTCCTTAGCCATTTCCCAGTTAGATGTGTTAATCTGGCTTGAGTTCTGAGCTTAACAAGCAGCTTGGCTGATTAGGCTTGACAGTGCTGAGTGTAGCTAGGTTTTCACGTGTAGACTTGATCATCTAGGACCTGCCTTTTTTCCCATTTCCCACAAAATAGGAAAGTGATGTAGTTGTATGAATATTGCATATACCATAATACTAATACTGAAAAACAATTGTTGTCCATGTTGAAGGAATTGATATTAAGAACTAGCTATTGTTTATATGCAAATATTTTTCTTCTGCTTTCTCCAGCATGAATGCACTTTTACATTCATTAGCAAAACAAATCTCAAAGGAATGTAACGCTCGGTAATATGAAGAAACTTTGTTTGCATCCTTTCTGCTTGCTCTGTAATAGTTGTTGGTTTCTAGAATGTTGTCATCATCATCATCATTTCTTTTTAGTTTTTCCTCCTCTTCTTCTAAAGTGTGGTGGCACTTTTTAGTTCAGCAAGGACATTGCTAAGGTAAAGGATGATCAGGAATGGGAGATTATTGAGACTAGAAAAGCACTGTCCAGAACAGGGCCTATAGACGCATATAAACCGAAAAAGATTTCATTGGAGGAGGAGCTAAAGGTAAAGACTTTTGCTGGGATGATTCACTACATAATCAAAGATCATTTGTGGCTTACCTCTCTGTTTCTGTGTTATAGGCTTTGCAAGAGAAGGTGGACATAAACAACTATGAGTACAAGAAAATTCCTAGACAAAATGAGGGCAAGTCAGGCTAGTTTTTGCTTTCTGCCTGCTGGATAATCTCAGCGTTTGAATTTTTTTTTTTTCTGGTTGCCAAAACACTAACTATTTTCTGGACTCTCTTGTGAACTCCTTCCCACCCCGGCCACCGTTGGTTAGAGTTAAGCACATGTATTATCTGCACCCATTTGTAAGCTGAATAAGTTGATACCTATGATCATTGGTTTGGTAATTCTATCGTGCAGATTATCATCATCATTTATTATTCTTCATTTTGTCCTTGGTAGGGAATTAAAGTCTGTACTTTTTATACACAATAAAATTGCAATTCAAGCAAAAAACATAAACTGGTTTGTAAGATGCCTGGAGTTGAAGCAACAAAAGCTTTTTTCAATCATGCTGGTTGTTTCTGTTTGCATTTTTTTTCAAGCCTAGAGGGAATTAGAAATGAATAATTACATGCATTTTGGACACTTACCGGTTTGAAAGAAAACTTTGTTCTTTTTTCTAAACTGTGTTTGCAGAATTATAAGCGCCAAAAAGGTTCCCCCTTGTCACCTTTTGTATTCTCTTGTCAGTGTCCAGTTGCATGATTTCCACTTTTTCATTTAGTGTAGCACAACATAGTTAGATTAACAGCGTTAGAAGGAACCAACAGCAAACACGCCCCGACATTGCTGATGAGTTAATGTTTCAAGCAACCATGTGGGTCAGGCTTGAACTAATGCTTTGTCAGGGCGTTACTGTGGAAACATCTGTGAAGCCCATGTCTGAATCCTTGATAAGTTGATCAAGGCTTCCAACTTACTGATTTGTATTCTTAATTTTGGCGTCTTCCTTTCAAACCTCATCAGATTTCGTTCCAAAAGACCCTGTACTAAAGAACTTATTTGTAGTTTTCTGATGAAGGGAATATATATCAAGGATCAATCTGTCAACCTGTCTACAATTTCGAGTTAAGCAGGCCAGTGTCCTCCCTCTTTGAGCCCAAGTCCTAGCAAGCTGGACACTGCAATATTTCTCTTAAGGAATCCGAGTGAAGCGTTTAGTTCAAAATTTCACTGCTTTTTTGCAGTGGCCATATCTTCTTCACTGCTTTTTTCCACTACTACTATGCAACTTAATGAATGGCACGGTAAAAAATATTTCATTTTACACTAGCTGAGGATGATCGAAGTGGCGCTTCTTCCACAAGTTTTACTTTTACCCCCCCAAGGAAAAACCGAAAGTTGGTTATGTTGTGTATGTGCATCGTCTTAAAGAGCACTTGAGTTGGTTGTGTACATAGGCACACATGCACGCACACGCAGAGAAATCAATGAACTCAACAAAATAACAGAGCTTAGCGGAAAGAATCGAGAGCAAGTAAATTATATATTTAGGTGAAAGAGTTCAACCCAACCATTTTCACAATTACAAACTTATACCCAGTTCTCCCAGAGAGAAAAATCATTCATCATTATGTACACCACCCCCAAAACGACACAAAAATGAAGAACATATGCTGTAAACCCTACCTAGGTGTCCTCTTTTACTCCCAAATATATCCTTTCGCCCTTTCCCCATCTTTATTCATTTACACATATAAGATAGGAGCAAAATCACAGCCCAAAAAACCCCTCTTCTTATCTCTCCAATTTATCACCCTCCCCAGAACATAAATTAAAAATAAAGGAAAATGGGAAACGCAACAAAAAAGCTATTTGAAGATGACCCCCACAATAATCCGGCAAAATTTACCTTGGCTTCGGTTGTGACCCGAATGACAACAATGGTTGGATAAGCCTCTGGGGAGATGGACTGCCTAGTAACATAGCCTGAGATCGAGTAAGCATCTCGACCATTGATGGAGTTTGATAAGATTGGACAAGACTTGAACCATCAGTTGAGTCACCTCTTGCTGTTGCTCTTTGCCATGAGTGTGAGCTCAGTCCAGAAAGGATATATGCTCTCCCAGATGCCTCGTATACATGCCTAGTAGCCATCCTCTCTTGCATTTCCTTGAGCTCAGCATCCAACGCAATGCAAAGCCGGTCATGAGATTTGGCTGAAATGGTCTCCGCCAACACTCTTCGGCAATTTTCAAGAATTGAAACTGCACCGGCTAAGTCTCTGTGCTCAGCTGCAACTCGTGCCTGTGCCATTGCCTCAGCCGCTTGGAGCCTGTTACGTTGCCGGTCTACCTCTATTGACACTACCACTTGTCCAGCTATCTCAGGCCTCCCAATCCTAACTTCTTCGCTCTCCATTGTTGTCACCTCTTTAGTTAAGGGATCCTTGAAAATACATCTCACCTTTATCAATGACGTTTCACTGCTCGAAGACTCTGCAGGTACATTAACGGAAACCAGAAAGTCCCTCTCTTCATCAGCATACAAATCTCCAACATCAATAAATCCATTGCGTCCATCAGCCATCATACGACTTGGGTAACTTCCTGCTTTTAGTGAGACAAGGTGGGTTTTTGTATGTACACAATCAACTCCCACTTGGAGCTCCTGCACTACAACACTCAAAAGCCCCCCAATGCATTGTGCAAATGCATCCTGAATCACAGCTTCAGTCTCAATGAAAGAAAATGTCCCTCCAGAAGTCTCTGAAATTGAGTGCATAGATGAAGCATCATGATCCGCACCAAATCCAAAAGCATGCACTGGAATCTGAAATCCTGTATTGTTACCACCATGAATGGATAAAGGGAGGAGTAACTTGTAATTTGGTTGAGGCTGGTTATTACCAGAGCCACTGACAGTATAAGTGTCCTGTCCATCAGACAACAGTATTATACTGGCCACTGGCTTCTTGTCTCTTCGGTCTTCCATTATCTTGGCACCCTTCCTCAGGCCTTCAGCAATGTTGGTCCCACCATTTGCAACCAAAGAGTTAACAGCTTGCAATGCCTGTTGGCGCCCTGCGTCAGACATTCGACGAAGTGGAAAGAGGCGACGGGCTGTGGAGGAGAAGGCAATAACTGAAAGCCTGTCATTAGAACCAAGGTTCTGTATTACAAACCCCATAGCTCGTTTAAGCAATGCAAGCTTGGTACCTGCCATGCTACCGCTGATGTCAAGCACTGTGACTAGGTCAACTGGAGCACGAGGAGTCTGAGAAATTTGTGGCAAGCTAGCCTGGCTTCTGCTGGGATTTTCTTTATTAATTGAAGCAGAGGCTTTGAGATGGACCAAAACAGTGAAGTTATTGCAAGAATCGGACCGAGCAGTAGCTGAAACTTCTGGATATGTTTTTATCTCTATTGTGTTAACAGTATTGTCCTCTGCAACATTCTTATCGCAACAGCTTCTTTCAGAAAATACAGGCTCGTGACCTAAGGATTCATCATCATCAAATACAGCTGGCTCTGCAGCTTGATATAGTGGCATGATATGCCGCCGATTTGAATCTCTTCGAGTTGGAGGTAGTCGGCGGACGACGGTCATCAAAGCATCATTTTGGGGCCAACCTACTGGACTGATTGATGCCCTCCTAGGGGGAGGATCCAAACTAGGACCTTGCACGGGGATTTCTTTCCATTTTGCTCTGCAAACTGGGCAGATTTGGTTGCCATGTTTGACATTTGAAGTGATGCAGTGAAAATGAAATGAATGTGAGCATTCTGCAGTGAAAATAGCATGACCACCACCTTGTTTCATTTTTGTTAAGCATATCGAGCAGATCTGCTGAAAATGTAAAAGAAAGCAAGCAAGATGAGTAAATAGAGTATTAAACGCATGCAGGCACAAAGATCTCAGAGAAAGCACTTCAAAAATCATAATTATAACAAAATATCTCGTTATCAATTTACAACAAATAACGTTCTTCAATCAATCATATGTTTTTACAAATTTTATAGTTAGGTTTAAATTCCATAGTTTGTAACTGGCATGCTTCAACAATATTGTTAAGGACAACAATAAGCTACATCACGAAATTCCCACATCAAAAAGAGGGGCACAATTTGCAGAAAGTGAATAAATACTCATAAAAGTATCATTTGGGAGTATGTAAAGGTCTAACTTAGCCACTCATACTCATTGAGCACTGTGATTTAAAGAAACAAAGTAATCTGACCAACATTTTTTACCAAGTTCAGTTAAGACATTGCACTACGAAGTTTTAAGAAATGAAGGAATCCACACAATGCGTTCTGAAAAGTCTAACAACTCTTGCACCAATTGCACTTCTAGGGTCTCTCAAAAAATTATAGTTCTAGTAAGAATATCAAGAAAACAGAGAGATGTTCCATACTGGGCCAAATGAGTACGTATATCTTTTCTGTTTTCCTGAGGCTTTAAATATAGAAGAAATATTTTATATCTTATAGGGATTTTTCTTTTTCAATACTTGAGGAGGTATTCATAATAAAAAGTTCCATGTGATTTCATTTTTGTGATGAAGTTTACGAACATATATGTGTTTCAGGCAACCACTTTCAAGTATAGTTAGGAGTTTGTAGAAAAGGTTAGTAATTAGCATAAACAACCAGGGATAATTTTTTTTTTAAATATATCTACGTCTCAGTTTCAATATATGTATATTTGAAACTCCATCTCATATACAGGTTAGTGCTAGAGGGATAGGATCATAGGAAGAGAAGCACAACCACCTTAAGCAAGTTTAAATTCATCTACTACTTTGAAAATAATTTTGCACTACTTAGTAGGAGCCTTTATTTTTGTTCTCTTCGCTTTCCATTTTTGCACTACCAATTTATCAGTTAAGTTTTAAAAAAGGAGGGTAACCAGAACTTTCTAGTACTATAGCTCATGCAACATGTGATATTCTTTTCTTTTTTCTTTTTTCCTTAATTTTTTTTCTTTTCCAATTTCTCTTTTTGATAAGCATGTTGTAGCATCAGAGATCGAAGGATTAGACTTTTCCAGCCCATTTTCCACTAGGCAAAGGAGATTGCCACCAGCAATAATTGTAGCTGTGGGTAGCTTTTCCTATGAGCTGACCAAGAAAAGAAGTGGATTTTTTTTTTTATTTTTAATTTTAAAAAAATAAAAATAAAGCACAAAAACACAGCTAAGCTGGAAAAGAAGTCAAATGTTAGGTATCCCACGTATAGAGGACAAGACAGGAAATAGAAAAGCTAAAAATCAAAGGTGTCACTTTTGAATGGTTATCAAGAAGGTAAACATTGTTACCGTCATTAAGGATGCACCAGGGCTTTTAAAAAACCAGAGAAACAATTGGAAAATCAATCATCAAAGGGATGGAAATCATTAATTAATTTATCATATTCATTTTTTCTTTCCTTTCTTGCATCTTTATTGAAATTCCCTGCTAGAAAGCTTGTAAATTAACAGTCAAAATGGAGGAGTTCACCAAACAAGCTACTTTTATTCCCTCCAAAAGACGCAGGAAAAAGGAAAGGTAAAACCTGTGGTCTTCTTTTACTAGCATGGCAAACAAGAATGGTCCTGAAAAGGACGTATGCCACAACCCCACAAGCCTAATTAAGGAGAAGAAAGCAACATGACATTAAATGCCAAGCTCGTTGATTTCTTACACGCCTCAAAAACTGATAAGACATGATTAGACCAAACAACATACAGAGGAGTTTTTGAATCATATAAATTTCTACTCAAATAAAAAAAGAAAGAAAAAAAATACTGAAAGATACAGAAACTGATATGTTCAACCTATTAATGAGGAAGTTGGAAAACAAGGAAGATTCCTATGGTTGAAAACGTTAATCTAATTATATCGTATGCTGACATGTGGATGAAAACGAAAACACAGTCATAATTGAGATAGCAAAACTTTCAAATCACATATCCAAACAAGGTATAATAAAAATAAAGAAATTTCAAAGATCCTTCTCTTGTCCATGCCATGAGAAAAGTACAAGAAATGCTTAAAAGAAAACTTTTATTGATGAGAAAAAAAATATATATATGTTCGTTAAGTTTAATTTTTGTCACATAACTTTCCATTATTTAGTACCCAAAAAAGAAGAGAAAATCTCCATTTTCCATTATTTAGTAAAACTCCACTAAAGCAACTATCTGCCTCAGTTGTCCTACTTGCCTACTTGAGCTGATTTTGTTTTAATTACCTAAACAACATAGAAAACCTAACCCGGGACTTCATATCATCTTGTCCCTCCATTTCCTCAACAACCAAAGAGAGCAAAGCTCAAAGGTTAAGGACAAAAAAAATAAAAGAAAAGAAAAGAAACAAGAAAAAAACACAACCATGAAACTTGTATGGCAAACAATTTGATACCTTGGACGATTTGCTACCACTCCTGGACAGCCTTAAACCGTGAGAAGACGGTGTCGGCGTGCTCGGCCCCGACGGACCGGAGCCCCAATTGGGTGGAGAGAGCAGAGCAGCATCGGAGAGCCTCTCAGAGCCCTCTAGAGAAGGAGGTGAGTCCTCTAAAGTTCTCGGGACAAGCACACATCGATTGAGACCCAGTGCCAGCTTCGCTTTCCTCCATTTGCTCCCCATTTTTCTCTTTCAGATCTCAAACAAGCAAACCCAGAACAAGAATCCACAAAACCGAGCCCAAGAAAGGCAAAAATCGTTGGGACCAAAGCAAAACCGAGAAAACCCAGATCTCAAAGAAGCGCTTATGTTGTTGAGCCAAGCTTCTCTTTTTCTCTTTCTCTTAGCTAAGAGTCCTTGGAATGAGAGAGGGAGAAATGGGGCTTTAGTAAAAGTGGAATGCAGCACGAACACCAAGATAGAGAGAGAGAGAGATAAGAACGAGTTCCAATGGGGTGTTTATAGTTGCAGAGAAATGTAAAAACCAAAAAGACTGGGGCTTTGAGATTTAAAGCGAGTTATGAGGCTTACAAAATGTCAAAGGGAGGGGCTGGGTCGTGGGAGAATGTGGAGGTGTTGGATTGTGTATTGGTCTTCTTGTTGGCGTTCTCGGCCGCCATGGGAGAGAGAGAGAGAGAGAGAGAGAGGATTGTGTGGGTTTTTGAAGATTTTGACCTGCTTTGCTTTGCTTTGCTTTGTTGAGATTTTTGATCGAGCGGTAAAAGGACAAATAAAAGCACGTTTTGGTTGAATTGGGAAAGCTACTTACTTTATCCCTCGTCAGCTTCCATTTCCCGTATTACCCCTCCTTTTTTTTTTCCTTTTTTTTTTAATCAATTTATATCTCATATTTTATTTTTTCCTATTCAAATATGAAAAAAAGTTGCATGAATTAAACAACAACAAAGGGGCGGATACCCAATTACAGAGTCCAAACAAGAGGCAATAGTTTCATCCATGATTTCAAAACAACTATAAAAAAGTTGAGTCTTTCTAATAACCCCACAAAACAATGACAAATAACAAAAAAAATTCAACGAAGAGCCTCGACCGATAATAGCAACAACTAGGGGTGTAAACGAGCCGGTCTTGAGCGGGTATTGTCTGTTCGGGCTCGACTCGTTTAACAAACAGTAAAGTTCGAGCTCGACACGAGCTGAAATATCTTGTGCGAGCTCGGCTCGCGTAAGAAAAACTATTGTCCGAGCTCGAGCTCGAGCTCGGCCATTTTGGTCGATCCCGAGCTCGAGTACTCGGCTCGAGCTCGGCCCGCATCATAATTTAAATTATTGACTTTAGCAAAAAATTAAAAATTAAAAATTAAAAATTAAACCACAAAATTTCAAAATAATGTGCACTTGCACGTATTAGGATTATGCAATAAAGCAAACAATAAGGCAATTACCAATGAGTCTAGAATCTGAATTACAATTATCTATGAATCTATAATAAGTAATTAAATATGGTCAAATTGATCATTACGAATTTATGAGTCATAAATCATAATTCATAACTACTTACTAATAATACTAATATTATATGATCATACGATCTAAGTATTATCATATGATAGCATATTTAACGTATTAACATGATTTAACAACTCGTATGATCTTAAATCTTAGATCTTAGATCACGTGATATAATGATTATTAAGTATTTAATGATAAACTCATAACATATAATAAAGTAATTGCATTTTATATTTACATGTCATATGGCACAACATTATATTATTATATGATTAAGTATACAGATTGTCCATTATATCATATGACTAATAATTAATTATTGATATTATTCACTTTTATTATTTTATATACCTATAACCAATTAATATATACTAACTAATAACTATTGTTATTTATTACTTAATTTATGCTTACATATAGTATATTATTTATTAATATACTATATTATAAAATTAGTTATATATATATATATATATATATACGAGTCGAGCCTTATACGAGCGGGTTCACGAGCTTTAGTCGAGTCGAGTCGAGTTTATACGAGTTTGCATCGTTTAATAATCGAGTTTGATTTTCGTGTTCACGAGTAGCTCATTTAATAATCGACTCGAGCACGAGTCGAGTTTATTCGAGCCGATCTCGAGTAAGCTCACGAGTAGCTCAGCTCGTTTACACCCCTAGCAACAACCACCACAAGCAAGAAAAAACTGAAATGATCTGTTTGAGGAATTTATATCTCATACCTATACACTCGTAGTCGTAGTCGTAGAGCTCTACTACTCACATATTTTTATTTTTATTTATTTATTTCTTTGTTTTGTTTTTAAAATATGTAAAATTGTCTGGTTCTACGTGGACATACGGATTTGTGCTCCGATGTGAAAAAATAACAAAGGAGACTCTACACCTAATTTTTTTTTCCAAATTTCTAACAATAACCATCAAATGTCATGCTAGTTTCAATCAAATTATAACACAAGTCATTCGTAATTAAAAATATATAAGAAGTTTAAAATATAAAAATTATATAAACAAAATGGAAGATGGGGTTCATTTTTATTTATTTTTTATATACTTTCTAATTTTATATATTTTTGTTATGAGTGACACATGATATAATTTGATTGATATTACCACATTTGACGGTTTTCGTTAGAAATTTAGATGAAAGTTTGGTGGAAGGACTTATTTGTTATTTTTGTGATATAAACGTGAGATTTTTTTTTATTTTTTTTTTGGAGGTTCACGTTTGAAAGGTGCTTTATATTTAAAAATAAAAAATAAAAATTTGTGTTTTAAAAATAGAAAAGTGTTTTCAAAATCGTTATAAAACGACAAGTCATCCATCTTTTTTCAACTCCATTCTCTGATCCATGAGAGTTATGGTTAATGCTAAAATGAAAAAAAAAAAAAAAAAAAAAAAGGGTTCTCAAATATTGTTGCTGATTTTTCAGATGATGCGCCACTGTCTTACTCTTTAATCCCTTCTTTCAAAAGGCATTCAACAGTTTATTACAAGTCCAATATAAAATTAATAAGCCAAAATTAAAAGGCCTAACTCGTTTAATTGAATAATATAAATTAAAGTTTACCTGTATAATCTTATACACATACCTCAACACGATTCGAATATGACACACGACATTTATGGCTGATAATTTTTGACACGACCCGTGAACCCAACACGAAATTAATGAACTAGAATTGAGAGATCTAACTAATTTAATAAAATAAGTCGAGTTAATATCTTATATCTAATGTCTCGACATATCCACCTCGACACGCAAAGACAAACCGACATTTTTATATAAAAAAAAAAATCAAAATTATTTTTCTATTTATTTCGAAACATTAAAATAAATAAATAAATTTAGTATGTAGTGCACGCTTGATTTCAAACATAATCTCTTTGATCTTAGGTAACCGTGACTTTCACCTTTTGTTAAATGGGCGACAGTGTGCAGTATTTATTAGTGTTATAGTGGCCGCTGTCGAATCTCCAAAACAGATCTTTTCTTTGACTATTAAAATATTGATAATCAAATTGTTGAGTGGATTATTATACCCCTAATCCTTTTTTTTTTTTTTTCTAGAGGCCGTCATAATAATATATATAATTTGAGAGAAAAATAAAATAACAAAAAAGGATTTCCCATGGGTACATGACTACATGTATGCCTCAACTCAATGAATGGGGGGGTGGCCCCCATGCATGATGATGAATCATTGTTGGGCATGAGTCAAAATGGTAGGATTTTTATTAATGATGCGTGGCTTATTTCTCTCCCCCACATGAGATGATGATGATAAGTATGCCACACGTGCACATCATCACAGTAGTCGTATTGTGGTTCCCATGTCAACCTGTTGACATTTATTCATTTCTAGATCTGATGGATTTTCTCTTTCATTAATTGTGTGTGTGTGTTTTTTTTTTTTTTTTTTTTTTAAATAGATAAAATTACCTTTTGTCGGTTCCTAAAACTCATTATTTTATCAAAGAATTTCCAATACAAGTTTCAAGTTGCTGCCCGTAGTGGATTTCATCCTCTACTTTCTGGCTGAACCAGTATTTTTAAATAATTTGTATAAAAGATTAAAAGTATTTTGTTTAACAATGCATTTGAATGTTTCAAAAAAAAAACCAATGCATTTGAAAAAAAAAATAATTTGAAAACATGAAGAAAAAAAAAATTCACATTTTCGCATAGTAGTTAAGGTTCAATTTAAAAACTCACGATTTTAAAGATAATTTAAGAAACTATTTTTTTCAAGCTACAGAACTTAATTGCACTTTTAAAAATTACATTTTAATTAATTGTTTTTAAAAATTATTAGTTTACTTTTTGAAAAACTATTAAACCAAACGGTCACACATACATACATACATACATACATACATACATACATACATATATAAATTAAATGGTTAAATTCCTCTTTTTTAATGAACTTAAACTTTTGGAATATGAGATGATTTAGTATAGTATCAAAATAAAGGTTATGTCTGAACATTGTTTCTGTCATTTTTTATTATTTTAATTAAATATTTTACGTGTTGAGACTCGATTATTAAGGACGAGTGTTAAAATATAAATTAAATAATTAAAATCAATACTTTCTATTCCACAAAATGTATATATTATTATTTTTTGGGATAACTTCACAAAAGGGTATTGAACTATAGGCCGTTTTGACGGAAGGACATTAAACTTAAAAAACTGTCCAACCCGAGTATTCAATTATCCTAAACCCTCACTTTAGGGTATTCCGTCTGGTTCAAGCGTTAAACCAGACGGAATTGCAATCACGTGACATACACGTGACTTTTTCGGCCGTTTCTACCCGTTTTGCCTTTAATCATCAATTATGTATACATTCTATTGCTCATATGGGCAAAACAGGTAGAAACGAGCGAAAAAGTCACGTGCATGTCATGTGATTGCAATTTCGTCTGGTTTTAACCAGACGGAATACCTTAAGTGAGGGTTTAGGATAATTGAATACTCGGATTCGATAATTTTTGAAGTTTAGTGTCCTTCCGTCAAAACGGCCTATAATTCAATACATTTTTGTGAATTATCCTTTTTTTTTTTTCTTATGTACGCGATGAGAATAAATGGGAATTTGGAGCATAGTAAGACAAAGTTGGCTCCCTAGTTATTATTAATACTATTATTTTAGAAAAGCCCCCCAAAAACAAAACGTTGAACTTTCCAATTCCACCTAAAACGATGTGCTCAACTTCAACTGAAAATATCGAGTAATAAATACGAATTTTTAAAAAATAAAATAAAATAAAATTGGTTTGAGAACTTTCCAATGTAAACTCTCAATGAAATTCGTGCCATCAATTTATTTTCAAATATCCTCAGCCGCGTGTCTAGTCCTCCAACCTTGTTTTATTATATATATATATATATATATGAAAATTCAAATACAAATCCTTGGTCCATGAACGGCCACCGCCGGCCTCTCAAAATCGGCCTGCAACGGTCAACAATCTCCACTTGTCCAGCTTCAGAATCTTCAACGTCACCCTTGAGTTTGAATTTTTCATAACCTAACCAATGGGAAGAGTCCATAAATTAACCTCCACCACCTGGTCGTCGACAAAATATGATCTCCTATCAAAATAGTAAATTTAATTAGATTTAGGCATGTTTAACTGATTATTTAATATAATTGTACTTTATTTTAATTAAACATTAAACGTGTTGGATAAGCTTAAGATTTAACAGAATATAAGATATTATCATATGGAAGCTTTAATCTTCTATTCTTTTTTATCAATACAGATATAAAGAAATGATATAGCTTCTTTTAGCGTTCTTCTGGATCACATTAATTTAATAAAAATAATAAAAAAAAAAATTATCTGAAAAGGTGATCTACGAAAGAATGACGCTAGAAGAAGTTTTAACATTTCTCAATTATATAATAAGAAATTCTTCAACTCCACGAAGTCACCTTATAAGTAAAACTGGATTTGGTTAAACTTTTATGGAAGAATTGATTTATAACTTGTCAATGACTTATTCATCTAAAAAAAACTTGTCAATGACTTGTTCATCTAGAAAACACTTTTCAATGACTGATTAATTTGATGGTATTAATTGGCAGGTTGGTGCATCAAGACTTGGACAAATTTAGATTGTAGAAATTTTTTTCCAATCCAATCTATTAATTAAAGTGACTTGTATTCTTAATGCATTTCTAATATGATTAACTATTCAAGTTTCTTCTAGGATTGGGTTGGTGCCCAATTCCTGCATCGGTGGGATTTGTGATATTCTTACATTTCCAAAGGGCAGCACCATGTATAAGAGAAAAATAATTAAGCAGTATTAATTTCCATGTGTTCTTTTGGCAAAACTTTTTACAGGGTGATTTTTACTTTTTGGTTTGGCAAAATTTTGAGTTATTTTTTTGCTAAAAAAAATAAAAAAAAATCTTGAAAAGTGTTACCAAACAAGAATATGCATAACAACATTGGATAAAGATCTTTAGCAATTTATTGTCGAAATTGATATCACATGTAAGAGAACTCACACAGAACCCACCTGTCTAAGTAAGTGGCCGGACAAATCAAAATTTATTATGGCAAATGAGTCTCATGCAACCTCTCTCACGATATGATTAATTGTGCAACAAATTGGTGAGGATCTTAATCCAAGATACCGAAGGGGAAGGGGGATTAATTGTAGGGCAAATGTTGGGACACAACAGTGAAAGGGCATGTATGGAAGTTTGTTGTGCTGGAATCCTCAACCTCTATTCCTCTAATGCAATGACATGTTGAGAGAGGAATTGTTGCAAGTTTGAAAAATTGGAGAGGTTTTTGAGTGGAAGAAATTCTGATCGATCTCCATTTAAAATGTTTGGTATATTAGGATCAAAATTATTGGAGGCTTGACACGTCATCAGCTTGGTGTACTAGTTGAGAGCACTATGGGAATGGGGAGGGGAGGCATCCACATGCATGAGATAGGATGGAGTAAAAGACTTGTTGTATGATCGTAATGAGACCTCCTTCCCCCTAATCCCACTTTACTCCCTTCAAAAGACAACCTTTTAAAAGAAAAATGCTGTGTCTTTTTGAATGCAAAAGTTATTCCTCTCCCCCACAAGAAAACATCAATAAGGAACCAACACACTGACTCCTTTTCATCACCCCTCCTTTTGAGAGAACACATGCCTCACACAACTTGAGAGAGAGAGAGAGAGAGAGAGAGAGAGAGAGAGAGAGAGAGAGAGCAATGAGGGCTTCTTGCTAGCAATGAGTGGAGATCCATTAACAAAAGAATCCTCATAAAAACCTTTGTGGACGGGGGATAGGATTCCCTTTACCACCTCTAAATTTGCCACACTTTCTAGGGCAAGTCAACGAGAAAGCTGCCCCTTTTCTTTTATTTTTTTTTATGGCTAAGGGAACCTCTCCTCTTATGGTGCCCCCCACTTAAGGGGGGGAATGGGATGTCTTGCACTTACAACTCACTGTTTACCATTAATTAATTACCTCTCTCTCTCTCCCTTTGAACAAATAAATCAAATCTATAGATCCCTCCTAACTCTTCAAACGGTTCGATATGTTATTGCTTTTTAGATATTTTTTTAAGGTATTTTTATATGACATAAAGCTAAAAATAGTTTTAAATATTTTATGTTTTTATTTTAAAAAGAAAAAAATTTATCAAAGGAAGCCGATGATATATATATATATATCTTATGAGTTAGGGCTTCTAGATGCATTTTTAATGGGCGCGGTATGAATATGGACAAGAAAAAAAAAAAAAAAAAGTTTTTCAAGATAGTGTCTAGAGAATCAATTTTTACTTTGGTGGAGATAGAGATTATCCAAGAGAATAATATATATAATATAATGCAAAAGTTATGGCATTATTTCACTATATTCGTGCAAAGATGTCTTAAGCACTTTAAACCATGCATATCCAACAATTAACTGAGCCAATAGCTTTGCTTAATTATGATGTCACATGCATCCATCATCGGCAAGTCAAACCTAATCCATGCGTCCAGTGGGGTCCAACAATTGTGTGTATGCAACTAATCTCTTACATCTCTTTTTAACTTTTTGTTATTTATTTATTTATTTATTTTTGTATGCGTCTAAGATAAATTACACAACCTATTAAACTAATATCTTTTTTAAAGCATATAATTTCATATGCATTTTTAATAAGATCAATTTAATAGACTGAAATAAAGAAAATTATAAGAAATTTGTTTGATATTCTCGTACTCTTATGGACTTCGGAGCTTGGTTGTCCAAGGATAAGATTATAAGAACATAACTAGATATATGAAAAGGACAGAGTTTTCTTTTAAATTGAATCAATTGAAAAAACTTTATCCAACTCAATCTATAAAAATGAGATGTATCCTTTTAGTATCCAACCTCCTACCTCATACATGCAGTTTCGAGCTTGAAGAATATTTAATGAGGGATTAATGAAAACTATTAAAAAATGAGAAATGCTAGATATTATATTTTTATTTCACAATAACGATGTTGCAGTCTTAATCAATCATTGAAATTTTTTATTTATTTTTTAACAAACACAGATCAGGGACGGAGCCAAACATTTTAATGAGAGGGGGCCTTCTCTCTTTTTTTTTTTCTTGTTCTTTTTTAAGTAGGGTTTAAAGTATATATATATAAAGCCAAATTTTAAATAAATTAAATATAACCCAGTTTTTATATTTTTATTATTTCCTTCAAATTAAAAATCAATAAGTAAAATTGAAAAGAAAGCTTTTTGGAAAAAAAAAAAGGGTTTCAGTTTTTGTACTAAAAATTTCAGTTTGATGAATTGCGTGTTTCTCGGCGTTCTCGCAAGATTTTACTTGGATGACATGACTGTTGAAACTAACATTCTCTTGCTTATTTTGTTAGAACAATCCACTCTAAAATCTAACTAACACAGTAGCTCACGAAGTCTTATACAAAACACATTATATTCTATACAAAACACATTCTGTTAAACGCAACACAAAACAAATGAAACGCATATCCTCTAGACTTTTCTAATGTTATCTAACTATATTAAAATGAATCACCATTTTACATTATCTTTGCACGCATCCTTCGAAAATCGAGCTTTGCCAGGCTTGTGACTCATTAAGTCCACACTTGTCTTATTTCAATGCACAGCTTTACTAAACCCCTTTCATTTACTTTGAACAAAACCTCTACAACTTTGTAAAGCTCATTCCATTGTTACCATTTTTAGATATGGAAGGAAAAAGTTTTGACAATGAAGCTATCGTTCAAAATTAAATGAAACCAGGTGAAGAGATGATAAAAGGGAAGGGGCGAAAAAAAAAAAAAAAAAAATCATTCTAAGGGGGCCAATAGGCAAAAAAAACCTTATAATTTTTTTTTTACTTAATTTTTTTTTTTTTTAAGAGTTTGCAGGGGGGCATGACCCATATCGGGCCTATCGGCACCCCCAATCCCTCCATCCCTGACACTGATCCAATGATTGGATAAGACTATCACGGTAGTATTGTTGGATAAAAATGTAATTTATAGCATTACATTTACAAATCATAGGCTACTCACATAATATATACCAATTTTATATATTAGGTTAAATAAAACTTATCCAATCCAATAATTTAGAAGAAAATTCTGTATGGAAAAAATTATAATCTTTCAAAGTAAAGGTTTTTATAATTGCTTTTTTAGTGGATGATTATAGACATGACAAATACAAAAGTAGCCGCAAAAAGCATTCTAAAAAAAATAAAATAATAATAAACGGAGCGTTTATCACCTGAGTAATACTATTTTCCACACTAATATCTTGTTATGCTAACGCGACTATATTAATCTATTCTTAGATTAGCTTAAATTAACACTTGCTTGCACACCAGCAAGATACTTGTGAAATATTGTACGGTATATAATATAGCACTACTCTTTATCACTTTGTTGATCATGGGCAAGTCAGACCTAATCCATTCATCCAGTGGGGTCATATGTTTAACATCATGTCCGACATTTTGTACATGCAAGTCTCTTTCTTGCTTTTTTTTTTTTTTTTTTTTAAAAAAAAAAATAAAATCTAAAAGTTTGTACAAACAGTTTCTTCGATGATTGATCAAGGGTTTTGGATTTAATACTATGATGTTGGCATAAAATTGATCCTATTTCATGGGTCAACAAATTGATCCAAATTCACATATTTGTTAGCTTATAGTTTTCTCTCTACCTGTCCCCTTCCCCATGGGCCTTCTCAAGTCTGCTTGTGGCCCAAGAGAATCACAAGGTATCCACCATTTAACTTCTTTCATGGATATTTTGTGGATCACCCATTTGAAGATATGTGTAAATGAATAAGTCTGTTCAAAATTCGCTTCATACTCGCTCGTATAAATTTGATTCGAATTTAGTTTGTTTAATAAATGAGTCAATTGTGAAAACTAAATTAAGCTTGATTATTAAATGAACTATATTTGTAAAAACTCGGCTCAAATCGTACAAAGCTCGTATAAACTCATTTTTTAAAATTTTTTATTGTATTGTTTTAATATAATAATTATAGCTTGATTTATTGTTATTGTGAGTCTTGATATAGACATATGTGTGTTTATGTGCATAAATGAATTTATATACATATTATAAAACATAAAACATACATATAAACTCGAGATTGGATTATATAAGATTCAAGTTAATTTGATTAATTAACTAATAATTAGTATTTTACAAAAAAAAAAAAAAACAAAAAGATCATGTTATTTACTTTCTATAAAGAATGAATAAGTTAACTAAGCAGTTCGTGAATAACTTGAGTTCGCTCGAAAAATAAATGAGCAAAACTTGTAAAAATTATCTAGGTCGGTGATAAACTTGAGCTCAATTAATGTTCAAAATAAAATAAAATTAACAGAGTTTGAACATTCAACATTCGGCTCAATTATAGCCCTAACAATATCCCATCTTTGCTTAAAAACTTAAAAATAAAAATAAGAATAATAATTATACACATCATCTGAAAATATGTAAGAAAAGAATATAATTGTTACATTGTGGATTAGTCTGTACTTCTATCTATTATTTCACTTAAATTATATTAAAATATTGGGAAAAATACCTTTAACCCTTTCAAAGTATCATCACTTTTGCATTTTAACCTTCAAAGTTTAAAAAGTAAATATTGACCCTGCGTACTTTCAAAAATTGGCACCCATCCGTTAACTTTTTTCATCTTTTTGGACGGAATGCCAATTACGTTGGGGGAGGGGGGGATAAAGTGTAAAAAAAAAAAATTGAATTTAAAATCGCAAACGCACTCTCAAGCGAACGATATTTTCTTTAATTTAATTTAAAATCACATCTTTAGACTGCGAAATCACAGTGCCAAACGCATGAACTTCCATTACAAAGAACAGACAACAGTAGTCCTGTATGGTGTAGCAAAATTTCACACTCAGTTGAGACTAAGGCCAATCAGTTAAAACACATCATGCTCATGTCCTGAGTATCAAATTGTCCTCCACCCTATCTCAACATGTACCACACCATTCCTGGAATTGATTAGATGGTACTTCTCATTGATGCGCCCATTGTGCACAACATCATTAAGGTTAATCTCCACATGTCCCAAGGATTCCTACAAAATGAAGACGGATAATTTAATGTTGGAAATAAGTTTGCAGGAAAAAACTACTGCAAAAAGACTAGAAAAAGATGGTATATATGATCATACCTTTGATAGAAAACTGATGCCTCTTCGCTTGCTCATAACCTCAACACGGATCTTCTCATGAAGAGGAGGCTCCTCCAGCATGAACTGGAATTCTTCATCCCAAATAGGGTCACGAGTTCCTCTTATCATCTAAACAAACCAAATTGTAGAGATTGATTCAAAACATGCAACAGTTCATTCAAATAACTGCAGAAAATGCGATTACAAGAACTTGGACAATGACTGTGTATCTTGAAATTGAAAGAAAGCCAAATCTCTGATGCTCTCTATAAGGCTGGTGCTAATCGAAAACCCAACATCGATTCATAAAATAAGTTCTAAGAAAAGAGTTTGGCTTGCCTCCAGTAAAAAAAATAACGAAAAAATAAACGGTCAAGATTGATGTTGGGTTCTTGACCGTTTATTTTTGCAAAGAAGGATTTTCAATGTTTTTTTCACGGGAGGCAAGCGCAAGTCGAAAAAGAAAAAAATGTTGTTAGTCCAAAAGCGTCAAAAAGCAAGACCAGTACTAGTACGCTACCAACTTTGAAATCTCTTAGATGCTTTCAGATTGTAGTTTAGCGTGGTTTTGATATAAATTTTGAATAGAATTCACCTTTGAAAACCAACTTGTAAGGGAAAAGTACTCAAGAGCTCATATACACATGGTTAAGATTAAACTTAACCTATGTGGGACACAAGGATCGTAACAGTTATCATATTTATGTGATACATAAAAAATAAAAAAGAAGAAGAAAGAATCACCTTTGTTTTCTTCCTTTCTCCTCTAAAGAGGACCAAGGCATAAGGATTATTGTAGCGCTGCCCCTCTACATCCTCTGCTCCTTGGACAATAACCGAAAGTAAACCTGCTCCAGCCTCTACTTCATTGTCAGAAGCCCTCTTAACTCCACTTTCCTTTCTCTCATATCCATCCAATGGCCCACTAAACTTAACACTGTCTTCTCTAAAAGGAACAAAAGTCAGCTCCAACTCAATGTGGCCCCTCCGCCTATGGTTTTGAGGACTATTATTGTTTGTGTTCTTGAGCAATTCAAGCTTAAATTCCTTTGTCTCATAGGGTGTAAGCAGTTTCAGGGGAACTAACTGCATTCCCAGTACGTCATGTCCGCCAACCTGTGAAGAACACAGAGAAAGAAGAAAAAAGATTTGAAGCCTGAACCTGAATCCTCATCACGAATGCATAGCTCAACTACACAGGTCTCTATGGTGTAACTCAACTCCAAGTCTTTTGTAAGAACTCTTAGAATAGGATGACTTTTATAGACTATAGAAAATACAAGACCAAAAAGGGGCAGGTATTCTTATCTGTTACTTTTTTAAAAGCTTCGTACTTATCAAAATGACAGTAAAACTTAAGCGATCGCGGATTTTAATTCTAGAGAATGCTTCTCTTGCAACTCTTAAGACAGTCCTCTTAAACTTGTCTGAGAAAGAGTGTGGGTTCTGACCTTTACATGGACTGGACATATGCTTCCATACAATTTATATCTAGGCTTATTAATGTGAACAAAGCACATATGTCCATACAAATTTATATCTAGGCTCATTAATGTGAACAAAGCAAATTGCAGCATGATTCATTTGTAATTATTTGGAGTCATTCTTCCTTGAATTTGGTTTCAAACAAAATCCTCAAGTATCAAAAGTGATTCAAAGAAACACCAACTGAAAACATGGCTCACTTATGGTTTCCAGTTTTTCTAACAGGACCTAGTAGTAACTTCAAACCCTAAAATACTTAATATCAAGCAACAGAAAAAGAAACACATAAGGGTTCACTTACTTTGTTCCAAAAATGTATGCAAAGGATTCAAAATTAAGATTTTAGTTTGAGGTATATTAGGGCTTGAGCCACGTAACTATTCGGCATAGTTCATCAATAAACAAAATGAAAGATTTTTATTATCATTTTTTTTTTCCTTTTCTCCATTTTTCTAAGCAATTAAACAGAGAAACACGAAAAAACCTTGTCCCAGTCATAGACTTCTAATCGAAGAACTTGAGTTTGGGGGTCCTTCACAATAAGCTTGAACTTCTCATGCCATTCAGGATTCAAGTTATTCTTCTTGATAGTGGTTTTCTTTGCAGGAAGGCTGTCTCCAGTCAGGCTGAGTTTGACATAAGGATCAGACGATCCCACTATGTCCATCTTCAAGAGTTTATGAGCTCGAACAACGTTCACATGTAGGATCCCCACAGGCTTCTTTATTGCCACTCTATTGAAAAACAAAACAAAATTACCAGAAAAGAAAGATTAAGGATAAATGATTATTGTCACTTCTAGTTTTTCTCTGTGAACCCTACTGACAGGAAATTAAACTAAATTCTCACTTAGAACAAGCAGGTCATTGAAAGAGGGGGACATTGGGGGGGGGGGGGGGGGTAACAATCCTTCCAGGTTCAGGAATCCACCCAGGCATTGGGTATGAAGCAGAGAAACTCAACCAAGATTTATTAAATTTCAAAAGTAAATATTTTCTGAAAGAACATATATTAAATGACTGAATGTAATCAAGCATACTTTGTCATCTCTATAAACTCACGTTGAAGCATCAAGAACAGGAATTTCAAGAGTATTGGGCCAGAGATAGAGGATTGAAATTTGTTTCTTAATAGTCTCCTGCAAGTACCTTGAATGGTTAGACAATTTAAATATAAACAAACTCTGATTTAGCATAAGTTATCCACCATAGATCCAATTTCAGACAATTATATCAAAAATCAATACTACTAGTAGGAGACTTACTAGGGCAGCACCTGAACAAATCTATAGAGGCCAGGTATGGACATAATGTCCCCTCCCAATATCTTCATTCCAAAATCTACATGAGGCTGCAGATAATCAAGAAAAATCGTCATACCAGAATAATTCTAATCATTTCACCTTAGGTAAAAAACATTAACATCTATTCACCTTTGGATAAAAAAATCAAAGAAAAAAAAAAAACTCAATTTACAAAGTGATCCACTTACCTTCTCCATCAAAGATACCACAATGCTTGCAAAACATGGAAAGGTAGGGACAAGAGGTTTCAAAGCTATCCGTGGTGCAGCAAATATTTGTAAATCCACCAACTGAAAGAATAATAGTCAAACTTCTGAACAATAACAACAACAAAAAAGACACATACATTTCTCTGTTTGAGACAAAGTGTTTCTATGTCTTTAGGCTCTTCTGACCTGAACTGTAATTTGTAGAGACAATAGTTTTATTCCCAAAACTATATTGGGATTGCCAACCCATCTGATTACTGGTTCCATGACCAGTTCCTTCTCATTTGTCTCAAACACTTTAAGACCTACAAAAGTTGTAAAATGAATAATAAAACAAATATTTAATTATGTACAATGCATATAAATTTTTACTTATGTTGATAGCAGCCTCATCTGCCTCTCCAAAGGTTAAGAAAATCCCATATAATACGTCACTCTGTTGTATATAGGGATCGATTTAATGTCGCTTGTCGCACATAGTAATAATCAAGAGATCTCACAAATTTTGCAAATGAAAATTCACTCCTAAATCATTCTAAACAATTTTTAAATAACAGTTTTTGATTTTTTACTTGGTACTATAGAGTGCTTTCCCCCCCCCCCCCCCCCCCCCCCACTGAATGTCATTTCAAAAACTTTTGGCGATGTTGAGCTTAAAATATATTATTATCACTGGCTTGAAAGCTTTTCCAGAAATTTTTCCCTAGAACTTTTCAAATGCCAAGTGAACCCTGGCATCCATTAAGCCCCATATACAGAGATTGTAATTATACTTGTGTTTTCAATTTAATATACCTAACCATATGTGTTTGTATTATTTAAATGAAAACCGCTCAAAGAGATCTATTCTTAATATATGTTAAATCATAGTTGTTCAGAGGAAGAGAGATGTAGTGTATTTGGAGCAATTTCAATGATAAAATAAATAGATCACAAACTAAATTCCTCCACGCTAATGCATTTTCAAAACTTCAAAAAGAGATAATAGAAAAGTGCTGGATAGGTAATTCGACAAAACCTTCTGTACCCACAAACCATTCTGTTAACGAGATTATTCAATGGTGGAATAGACTCACCATATATTACAGGAGGAAGAGTTCCAAGATTAAGAGTCTTAAACTCAATCGCTTTAATATGATGTTTCCCAATGTACTCGGCAAATATAGGTTGTGCCATGCTCCTAGTCATACTACAAATAGCCTAGACATTAAAAATACTCAGTCACAGACTCTAACAAAAAGCTACAAATATTATGAGGGAGGACATTACCTTATCAAGGTAAGGCCACATACAAGAGATAAACTTGTTTAACCAGTCTACCTGCACAGTTGAGCATACAATCAACATGCTACTGAAATTTATTTGATTTTAAGAGCAAAAACAGAAAGAAGAATAGAATTTCTGAGACCGTAAGGCAGTACTAACTCGATCATAATCAGGGTTCTTCACCCATAGAGGAATTTCAGGAAGAATTTCTTGCAAAGTACTTGAATCTAACTCATGAAGTGGCCTGATAACTGGATCCTGCAACATTAAGTAATATGAGTTATTGACATACCGTGCACTTATTTATAGAATTGAATTCTTTTTTTGTTTGGTAAACAGACTTGGAACTTATTATTATTCTACATGGGAATGAATTTCATTAACTTTTTGGGAAAATGTTGCTTAGAACTATATGATGTCTAAAGGCTCAAAGGTAGTCAATCATACTCTCAATGAAAAAAGAAAAAAAAGGGACTTGGTGCCATTACTTCAAGAGAATATATAATGGCATTTTAAACACAACTCATAAAAAGAAACCACTGCACCCTGTTATAGATAGAAGTTCAAATGAGTTTATCTTGTTTCTCATTTTATCAAAATGGAACAGTCTCCATTGCATGCACAGGCTCATTACTGAGATTTCACAGAATGACAACATTTCTAGTTCATCTACAATATAGATGGTTCCTATTTCTGGACGAAGCCATTTATAAAGTATGTGTTTTTGCCTTCAAGAGAAAATGGAATCATTTCACTTCATTGAGAAAATCAAATGCACTCTAAACAGACAGATTAATGTAATTATATCTGGATTTTAATATTTGTTTCACGTGTTATCAAAGTTTCATCAAGGAATCGAAATTTTAGGGGTTTAAATTCAAACCCTCTTCCACAAAGTGTCATTCTTTTGATGCACACTGTAGTTCGTTGCCAATGAGGCACAACTTATGTACTTCTCATGAGGATCTTTTGTCTCCAACAAGAGCCAATATGACATATCCGATCAACAATAAGCAACCAACCGTTTGAATGATCTGACGGCAGCATAAAAAATTTCAAGGATTTCCATGACTATTAACACATAGGTCTAGAAGGTCAAGACAATACCACGTACACAATGCATAGTGATCCAATCAGATTTGAACAAAATGCCGGTCCAACTACTTTTCAGAAAAAAGATTAAAGAAACAAGGAAAGGGATTGTCATTACAAAGTAGAATATTCAAATTATCAAATATATGAACTCCAAAATTCAATGCTTAGAAAGAAATTAGGAATCCGCCAATTATCAAATGACTATGTGGAAAAATCGGGAATTCACCCCAAACCAAAAAAGAAGAAGCTAAAATTCAAAGTCCTAAATGATGACTAATTGGCGGGCCCAATTTGGATTTTCCACCATTGGCAATATGAGCTCACTAAAGAAGAAGACAACACGCAGTTTTGAAGGAGAGAACATTAAAACTACGATTTCAATATTTGGAAAATAAAAATATTATCCCAAATACCCAGAATACATGCAAATAAAATCCAAAACGAAAGAAAAAATTAATACAAGCAGTAATCTATCTAATCGGAAATTTTAGAATAAATTGATCCAAACAGAAAAAACCCAGTTCATCAAACTTCATGAGCAAGTAAAACATCAAAGAGAGATTATCGCAAGTTTGTAGCAGATTCTTCGATCTTCAAATATAGCCAGCGTGTGTTAAATGCTTTTATTATATGTTCCTAAAACAAAAACTACGTAGCTAGAATAGATATTACCTCCACATCTTTGGGTTCAGAGTAGACGAAGAGGAAGAACCCCACCAAGAGTCCAAAAAGAATCCCAATACCAAAACCAAGAATTCCCAGGAAAGTGCTGAGAAATCCCATTTTCGGATGGTCCAAGAAACTACGGAAACTGATACAATGAACGTAAGAAAAGTCAAGAACAAAATGAAGATTAGAATAACGTGTAGTACTTGAGAAAAATAAATAAAAGAAAGCTGGCTGATCGAACGGGGAAAATGAGAAGATTTATCCAGTAAAAGATTTGGAACAAGAAAATCTAATAAAACCTTACTTGGAAACGTAACCAATAAAATCCCATGAAAAACCGCCAAAACAGTGACACGTTTTTTAAACTGCTTCGTAAGCAGGAAAAGCCTGCGTGATCGATCGGTATTTATAGTCATCTTTGGCTGAGCTGTTCCAGCAATGCTCATCCTAAACTCTTCAAAAATTATCTTCTTTTTTTTTTTTTTTTGAATAATTAAAAAATTTTCTTGTTAAACTATTCTAAATTATGATGTCATTTATAATGTTCATCCTAAACTATAGAATTCTATGACTAGTATACCTTAGTTAAGAATAATTTACAATATCGACCGACTGTGCAAAGTATTATCAAATTAATAGATAGATAAGCGCTGAGACACGCTAATTAATCTATCAAAATTAGCATATTAATTTTGAATTATGGTGTTCATAAAAACAAAATAGCATGTCGCTCTTTTAAAAAAAATTAATTACGTCTTTTGTTTTCTCTTCTGTTCTAAAAAAAAAATATTAATAAACCATTTAGACATAAAACATTCTTAAAAATATAAAAATGATCATGTCATAATATATTATTATTTTTTTTTTAAAAAAAAAACCATCAAAACACATCAACAAATAGAACTATAGTATAGTTTAACTATAAAATGACCTTATAATTTAGTGTGATAAGTAAAGTTAACTCATATATATATATATTCATTCGGTTGTATTAGGATGCAATCAAACTTTAGTCCAACCAAAAATACGCTTCTTTCCTTCCTTCTTGTGCCACAAGTATGTATAACAAAAAGAATAAGGATTAAATGTTATTTTTGTATTTGTGTTTTGGACCATTATTACCTTAGTTTTAAAAAATATTACAAATGGGTCGTGAAGTTGTACGTCTAGTTATCGATGTTAGTCTGTCCGTCCATTTTCTATCAAAAAATTTATCGATCATATCACGTCAAACCTATTAGTAACTGTCATGTGTCATATATATATATATATATATATATATATATATATATATATATATATATATATATATATATATATTACATTAGCACTATTTAAGAATAAAAATGAAATAAGAAATTAATTAAAAAGATAAGTTTTTTTCTTCTTTTCTTTATTTATTTATTTATTTTATTTATAAAAAGGAGAATGGTAAGGTGGGGAGTTCACTCCGCCACCAACCCGATGGGAGATCTCCCCCTTGGGAGAGGGGGATGGATCCAATCCCTTGGTGGGTCATGAGAGGGTGGGATCACCCGGTGACCACCATTATTATATATATATATATTTAAAAAAATGAGTATTTATTTATTTATTGTTTTTAAATAATGTTAATCTGACATATATGTAGAATACGTGGCAGTATATGGTTGATAAATTTGACGTAGCGTGACCATTAAGTTTTTAGACAAAATTGATAAAGGGACTAATTCCAATACGTGTGATGATTTTGAAACCAATATGTATAGCTATTTAATTATTAATTGTCCAAAACACATGTTCCAAAATAACATTTAATCCAAAGAACATAATGGGGTCAAGTAAGTAAAGAGTGAAAAAGAAAAAGAAAATAAAAAAAGAAAAAGGAATGTGGTCGGTCGACAGCTCTTTCTTCTTTCTAAATTTTTTGGTCCTTCGATAGTAACAAGAGACAACAAATACAATGGTCGTATCTTCCAAGGCTGGAGGGTGGAGCTGGGGAAAACTCAACTGCCAACGTCGTTTTGCCGTGTCTATTCATTCATTAATTCATGCGACAAAATATTATACAATATGCCCAATCGGATTCAGGAACGTTGCTTTAGCTCGATCTGAGAATTAATTTATGTACAGAAATTTGAAGGGATCCTGATCCTCTCTAGATTTACTCTAATCTCGGACAATGTTAACGCATACACTTTTAATTACTTTATTTTTAACGTAATTAAACTATCATTATCGTACGTGTTCTTTTGGACAAAAGGAAGCTTCTTATTTAAAACAAATAAAATATAATGCTTTCTTTAATTTGCCTGCATTCTTCAAAAGAACCCACTTGGCAGATTTAAAGATGCGTTTGGCAATTGCAGTCGCTCAACTAATCATTCATACTTATTAGGAGGGTAGTTTGGGAGTTCAAAGGATCTGTGAGAACATCAAGTGTAATTATTTTAACTGGGTGTGAGTATAATAGCACCTGCTTGTTGGGAGCCATACAGAAGATCGAGGCTTAACTGGTGGAAACCACATGCACTCCGATCCCTCAAATCTGACTGAGTCATATATTCACCCAGTCTCGTCAAGAAATTCTCACTCTAATACGAATCTAACCACTTTAAATTTTTTATTGAAACCGTTGAACCACCTACCTCAATCCTAATGGGGGATTGCTTAACTCTTAAGTATAAGTGTGCAACCCTCTTACAATTGACAATATGATGCATATATATTAAAAGAATTTATAAAAATAGACAACGTACCGGAATAAAATACAGCTACTTAACCCAATAAAAGACAACAATAATACATCATTAATTGATTTTATATATATATATATATATATATATATATTACGATAATGTCATATAATATTATCTCAGTTAAACCAAATCATGACATTATCAGTTTTTTAGGCAAAGAAAGAAAGAAAGAAAATAAAGAAAATAAAAAACATTTTTTCCCTCCCATTCCTGGGCTATATTTCTGTAAAAACAGGCAAATTATGAGTCACATGATCAGGTTACGGTCTAACTCAAGTAAAGAGTGACAAAAAAATTGGAATGTGCTCGAAAAGTTTTTTATTTTTATTTTTCCATTTGGTAATTACAAGAACTTTGTTAAACATGAGACTTGTGTTTGCTTTTGACGTAAAATGGTTTTTGAAGTTGGGGAAAAATTACTGATTTTCCATTGTCTCGTCTAGTGAGCGTCTATTCAGTATGGAAAATGATAAATGTACATCACATGTACAACAAGTGTACAACACCCCTCTCACATGGGGTGGGCCCCACAGTGTGTGGAGCCCACCCCATATGAGAGGGATGTTGTACACTTGTTGTACATGTGATGTACGAGAATCAGCTCTCATTCAGTATATATGAAGATTACATAGAATAGAAGATAATTTCTAACTTCTAGCTTCCTATCTAATACTATCTCTTAGAGATAAGTCTTATCTACTACAAACTGTAATCAATAATCTAAACCAACTTAAATACAAGTAAAATGCTTTCACTCAATACAAGTATGACTGTATGACTATTATCTCTAGGAACCGGTTGTCACTAGAGTTGTAAACTACAAGAAGTCTTATCAATACACTCACTAGAACTCTTAAGTGTTAGAGAAGAGTTAGGAGTATGTTGTGCATTAATAGATTGAGACTCCATGAAAATAATATCATTTTTTTTCTTTGTTTGGATGGTTAAAAAAAAATATTTTCAAACTATGATTGAAAACTAACAAGAAATCACTCAGAATCATTAGACGACGCTAAATAAATACTATCAGCAACAATTCAAAAAAATAAAAATAAAAATAAAAATAAAAAATTTATCCTTGGTTTCTCTAGTAGGATGAGAGTAGGAAGGATGGCAGTCAAAAGGCGGACAAGGGTGGAGAGGGAGACAAATAGGGAGAAAGAGAGGGTACTTGTTTATAATCATACTTTTATCCTATCACATTAATGTGACAGTGTCAATTAGTTCTTTATTTTTTTTTTGGTTTTTTTTTTTTTTAACAATGTCTAGTTATGAAACACTTCGATTTCATTTTTAGAAAGATGAATAACCCACATAGAATAAGAGGGTAGTTTATAAGAGACGTTCATGCGCGCTAAGTCTCACATTACTTAGTTACTAGATGAAACTGAGATTTATAAAAAAATTATAAATTAATTAGTCATTTTTAGGTGATAGCACATATGTGATTAATTAACTCTTTTTTCAAGATTATTACAGATTAGCATTGTCACGTCAGCTAATCACAATTAACGCGTTTTAAGCACATTTAGTGGGTTTGCTAATCATAATTGGGTGGAAAGTTTGGGATTTAAGTAAGAATTGGTTGGCATTTGTTTTGGCTGCTATCGCCAAAGCATCTTCGGATGCTTTGGTGTAAATGATAAGGCTGGATTACCATTGACATAACTTTTCAATACACTAATTAATTTTTTTTGTTGAATTTGAACGTACGATTTCTAAACTCACAGGGAGCAATCGAGCATATCTTGTACAAAAGATTACGTACATATTCTTCTCATCTCTCACCTCAATATAAAAAGTGATTTGGCACTGCAAATTTTCAGACAAAAAAAAAATTCAATTTTAAACTAAATAACGAATTGTATCGTTTGGAAGTACATATATTTTAAAATTTATATGAAAAAATTTGCGTTTTCAAGTCGTAGACAGAGTTAAAAATGTACGATTTTAAAAGTTAAATTGTGATTATACCAAACGCTTAACTGCGTTTTTAAAATTCTCACGTTTTCAAATCCCTATAAACAGATAATAATTAGACATTATGCCATCCACGACATTTTTAATTTTTAATTAGTGCGATTAGCTCTATACTTTAATCATATTACTCATGAGGAATTAACATATATAATCTTTTACCACAATTTAAATCTGAAGACGGCCATATATGTTAATTAACTCATGCTTTTGTTTTCCGTTTTCAACACAAATATATTAGATAATAACAAACAATTCAAAACACAAAACATTCTTATACTTTTAAAAATAATTATTATCTTTATGTCACATCAAAATTAAACATTATCTCAAACCAAAAACATTTCTTAAAACATATTAACAAAAACGTTTGGTTAATTTCTAGAGATATAATGACATAATCTCAACTTAAGGCATATATATATATATATATATGATATTCACGATTGTCAACAAACAACATAAAGTATGTCATCTTGTTTGAAACAAAGGAAGTGTGAAAGGGTTTTAGGATGTTCATGGGAAGGTGCAGTGAAGAGGCGAAGAGCAGTGTTTCAAGAAAAAAAATAGCAAATTGAGTACTTCAGGTAACATGATATCTGACAAATGCTAAAAGATATTTAAAATGCTTTGGGAAATCTGATAATTGGCAAATGACAAAACCACTTTAGGATGCTTTTGGGAAAGGTGATAGCTGGTACTACTATTAGCCCAGACAGGATTAACTAAATAACATGTTAATCTTAGAATAATAATGTTTTTTTTTTTGGTTAATGTATGCTTAAAACCATTGACATTCAAATTTAGTATGCAGCTGATAATTGTCATTGCTCGTAACCAATGTCGGTCCGATTGAGATTTTCATCAATTAAGTCTGAGTAATGGTGAGAGTTTATATAAAACCTATTTGTTCGAAACTTCGAGTATGCGGTTGAATAACTCAAAAAAAATTATTTAAACAGGTGATCAGTTTCATATGGACATTTTCATAGTTACTGATTAAATTGCTAACAATTTTTTTTTAAAAAAAATACTAAAAATTCCAATCCAGGCATTCCACTTGCTCATAACCTAAGTGAGGATGCAAATGAAAGGAGCTCCTCAGGCATAAATTTCTCGAGTGGCTTGCTTTTCTTACCATGCAAGTTTTGGAATGGTGATTTTTAAAAAAATAGGAATGAGTATTACTAAGTGATGATACCATCAATAAACTTAGGCCCCAAATGATATAAAGGCCTACTCATTAGAAAGGTTTAAAAAGCCTAGGAACCTCCCTAGACAACCACAAGCCCACCACGTGACTATAAATCAAGCAGTCTAATATAAAAAATGACCCAAAAAAAAGAAAAAGATAAGAACATTTTTCACTTGTAAACTAACTTTTATTTATTTATCTTAAAGCATACTAACTTAAGCATCGTAGGCTCATTTCTTGGCTGGCGCTAATCCATTAGTTTTCTACACATTTTGCAGGTGACTCGTCATTTGGTTCCGCTGTGCGGAAATCTACTTTTGCGCTAGGAATTGAAGAAGGGAGAATGAAATTACTATTCATATATTTTTCTTTGATGACAATACAAGAACGACCAAATTCTTTCATTGGAATTGAGTCAGCGTCCTACAATACTGCAGCTCTAAAAATTATTTTCCCAAAAACATTATTATTTTTTTAAAAAAAATAAAAATTTACAATTAAAATAATAAGAATGTACTTTATCCCATAGGTGGCTGACCACATCTTGTGGTTGGCCACCTAACACAATCCCAGGAGTGATGGGATGGGATTTTTTTTTTATTTTTTTTTTTAAAGTAAAAAAATGCTATACAATTCCTCAATAAGACGAATAGCACCTCTCAATCTCTCATCATCGATCGATCAAATTTCTTATGAGCTCGACGCTACTATGAATGGGTTTCTATTCGTGGGTCGTTGCATTTGGTTTTGTTATCGATCTGGAGTGTCATTGATTTGTAGTTGGGTTTGTATCGGTTCCGAGACCGTGTCAAAAAATTGTCAATTTTAAATGTCGCGTGTTGACACTAAAAAAAAATTAACAATTGACCGCGTGTCTACAGTACCTGTTACTGTAGACACGCAGCCAACTAGCCACGTGTCTTTCTGACACGTGGCTAGTGGTATAAAAAACGCAATTGGCTGCGTGTAATTAATCCACGTGGCCAATTGTACACGTGTCCAATTAGACACGTGTAAAAATACACGTGTCCAGTTAGACACGTTTATTTTATACACGCGTCTAACTATAAAATACACGTGTCCAATTGGCCGCGTGAATTAATTACACGCGGCCAATTGTACACATGTATTATTACACGTGTCCAACTGGACATGTGCATTATTACACGGGGCCATATGTTGCCACGTGTAATAAGTACACGTGGCCAACTGTGAATTTTTTTCCAAATATATATTAAAAAAAATATTGTATTTAGGATTTAAAAAAAAACCTTACTTTCTTAACTATATATCATAATCTTAAATTTGTGTCATATATATATATACACACACATAGGGTTAAGTTTTAGGGCTATATGTAAATACTATACTTGGGGTTTACATGTTGAGTTCCTTATATATGAGTACTTATAAGTACGTAAACCCTAACCTAATTTACATATTGTACTATATGCATTTACATAAATGGATGTATTGTAAATAATATACTTATTTACACATTGTACTAAATGCATAATTAAACCAAATTCGGTACTATATATATATATATATAACACCAAATTAAGGTTTGGTTTTGTATACCATCTACGTTAAGAAAATAAAAAAAAATGCAACATAACAAAGTTAAAAATCCTATCCATAATACTATATACATATATATAATATATGCATGCATGCATGTAAACGGTTTAGAAACTATATACATTTATAACGACTTGTATATACCCTAACATTGGGGTTTATGGCTATATATATAGTATACTTATATAGCTATATATAGTATATACACTTAAAGTTATGGTTTATAGTTATATATAGTATATACACTTAGGGTTAGAGTTTATAGATATATATAGTAGATACACTTAGGGTTAGGGTTTATAGATATATATATATAGTAGGTATATACACTTAGGGTTAAGGTTTATAGATATATATATATAAACCATACACTTAGGGTTAAGGTTTATAGCTATATATAGTACATACACTTAGGGTTATGGTTTATGTCTATATATAGTAGATATACTTAGAGTTAGAGTTTATAGCTATATATAGTACATACACTTAGGGTTAGAGTTTTTGGCTATATAAAGTACATACACTTAGATTAGAGTTTATGGCTAAAATTAACAGTTACAATTGGCCGCGTGTATTATTACACGTGTATTTTTACACGCAGCCATATGTGGCCACGTGTAATAAATGCACGTGGCCTACTGGTAATTTTTTTTTCTTCCAAATATGCATTAAAAAAAATAAAATTGTATTTAGGATTTTGCACACAATGCATAATCTTAAATTTCGCATGTTGAGTATGTAAACTTTATACATAATGCAAATACTTTGGTTTTAGTCCTATATATAAATACTATACTTGGGGTTTATATGATGAGTTCCTTATATATATATATGGTATATTTATAAGTACGTAAACCCTAACTAAATTGACATATTGTACTATATGCATAATTAAACCAAATTTGTGCTATATATATTTATAGATATGCATAATTATACGTTTATGAACAAAAAAAAAATGCAACATAACAAAATACATACACTTAGGGTTATGGTTTATGACTATATATAGTATATACACTTAGGTTTATGGCTATATATAGTACATACACTTAGAGTTAGGGTTTATGGCTATATATAGTATATAGTATTTACACTTAAGTTTATGGTTTATAGCTATATATAGTACATACACTTAGAGTTAGGGTTTATGGCTATATATAGTATATAATATATACACTTAGAGTTAGGGTTTATAGCTATATATAGTGTATAGGGTTAGGGTTTATAGATATATATAATATATACATTTAGGGTTAGGGTTTATAACTATATATAGTATATAGGGTCAGGGTTTATAGATATATATAGTATATATATTTAGGGTTAGGGGTTATAGCTATATATAGTACATACACTTAAGATTAGGATTAAGGTTAGAGTTTATGGCTTACATATAGTATATACACTTAGGGTTAGAGGTTTTATGGTTTAATTTTATGGTTAAGGTTTAGTTTTAATTTAGGGTTTAGTATAGTATATATATATATATATACTTAGTGTTAGGGTTTAAATTTAGGGTTAGGATTTAATTTTAATTTATAGTTTACAGTTTAGTTTTAGGGCTTAGGGTTTAGCAATGTGTACAGTACATACACTTAGGGTTGCATGGGTTTGTATTTGTATTTATGTGAATAAATTATATATATAAGAATTTATATATAATTATAATATATTTTTTTTATATTAAAAAACTGCTACAATTGGAGACGTGGCATAATACCACGTCCCCGATTGGACACGTGTACGTAATACACGTGTCCAATTGTTTGGCCAAGTCCACTGCGCGGGAGTTCTCCCGCGCGCCACTTGGCCAAACAATGGCGATTTTTTTTAAAAAATATTTTAATATATCATTTTATATATATATATTATAGAAATGGGTAGCTTCCTTTGGAAGCTACCCATTTCTTACGATCTCTCTCTCTCTCTCTCTCTCTCTCTCTCTCTCTCTCCCCGTCGAGCTCAGCTGGCCAGCGACAGCCCGTTCCTCTGCCTCGCAGCCTTGTCTCCGGCGTGTTGACCGTCCACCACCGATCACCTCTCTCTCTCACCGGCTGTCTCTCTCTCACGTATATATATATACACCGGATCTTAGCTCTCTCTCTCTCTCTCTCTCTTTCTCTTTTTTGGGACTACTCTCCGGCAGCCTACTCTGGCCGTGCGTGGATTTGCTCCGGTAATGGTCATTTTACTCTCTCTGTCTACCGGTTTCTACATATATACATGTAGATATTTTCCTAACTTTTTTTCTTCTTTTTTCCTAACTTTTAAATATCCAGGTATATATATAAGCAACCCTAAATCCATAAACCCTTAAATAATCTATTGTGAGTATTTTGTCCCTCATTTTTTTGTATTTAATTTTTTCTTCTATATGTATATCCGTGTGCATTTTGTTAATTTCGTTGTGATATTTCTTTAGGTCTAAATTTGTTTGGAGTACTGGGCAAACAACAGAGATTTTTGTAATAATTTTTTTTATTTTTTCTATTTTTTTTATTGCAATGTTACTGATTTATTGTAATTTGTATACATATAATTTCGGTTTTTTTTTTTTTTTGTTTTTATGGACTAGCTATTTCGGTTTTGCTGTATTTGGTTAATTTTATTTTTTTTTATTTTTTTTTAAACAATGCTGCATGTATTTGGTTATTACACATTTGATGAAATTTTTGTGTACACCTTCGTATTTTTGTGTCATTTAGGGTTTTAATTAATTTTTTTTTTTGGAAGCCACGTACTTTCTCACTATGTTGTTGTGTTTTTATTGTTTTTTAATTTTTTTGTTCTAATTGTTGATTTGAGAGGTTATATATATATATTTTAATGTGTTATTATGAATTCAGGAGTTTTTTTGTTAGTGGAAAAAATCAAACAATATTTGCTATTAGTTTAGCGTTATAAACCAACGATGACACTTTTGAAAATGATAAATGGAAAAAAAAAAAAAATTGGTTTGAATAAGAAAGAAAAAAAATTAAAAATTGACCGTCTACTTTTTCAGAAATACCTAAACTCTAACCCTAAACTTTAAATCCTAAAATCATAACCGTAAAACCTTAAAACCCTAACACTAAGCCATAAGAAAAACAAATACCCTAAACCCTAAACCCTACACAACCCTAAAAATAACAAAAATCTTAAACCTTAACCATAACACTAAACCCTAAACCCTATACCCTAAAAAAAACCAAAAAACCCTAAACCCTAAACCCTAAACACTAAACCTTAGATCAAGTATTCTACATCGAAGATGGAAGGAACCCAAATTGGGTTTGTGCAGTTACGACCAAACCGCGCAACGTGAACGACGTTGGTCAGGGGGAATGGAGTAATGAGGCAGGTAGAACCTATCATGAGTGCGTACCGCTCGTACTAGCCACTGATGACCTACCCGATACGAATGATGAATTCGAGTACGACAGGCCTGACATTGATCCGATTGAAGCTCCCATGATACAATGATTGATATATTTATTGTTAGTACAATTCGCTTGAACTCAATACACTTTTTTTTTATTTGCATAAATTTCATTGTATAATTTGCATATTCATTAATAATATATAAAATACAAATTTTAATTAATTTGTCTACATTTGTTTGCAGGTATCGATGGACCAGAGACCCCATCCTTGTGCATATCGGGCACCCCGCCCACCCGTGCCCCCCATGACCACGCCCACAGATTCGACGGCATTATATACTGCGGTGTGGCCACACCACCCAGATGCTGCTTATAGACCATTGTTGTCGGGTACGGTGGTCGTGCCCACGTCAGATCACGGGCAGACCAGCACAGCTGGATATTCCAATTCTCCATATTCGGAGCTGTCGACATTATCTCAGATAGGGTTCACCCCACTAGGTAACGTGGCTCGATGGTGGGTGCGAGAGGGGATGGGGCCACATGGTTATGCGCCGTACTTTCCGTATACATATAGCGGACCTACTGGATCTATGCCATGTGGATCTGATAGTGAGACACAGGATGATAGGTTTCCTCTGCCACAGACCGGGGAGATATAGATGCCGGCTGTAGGGTTGGGACAGATGCCAGCACAGGCAGCGATGCAGGGCCAGATTATGGGGTTGAGACAGATGCCAGCATCGGCAGCGAGTCAGGGCCCGGGGCTTGGAGAGAGCTAGGTGCCTTTATCTGGGGAGAGCCAGGTGCCTTTACCTGATGAAAGTCAGGTGCCACTTTCTGGTGAGAGTCAGGTGTCACTTTCCGGTGAGAGTCAGATGCCAGATCTGGGGGGGAGCCAGATTCCCCATGAGGGGGACGTTGCGATGTTGGGTCCCGATCATTTGACCCCCGATAGCCCCCAGGATATGCTTTCAGATGATGATGAGCAGCCTCCCCCAGCGGGAGGGGTTGGCGAGGAGGTTGCAGGCGACCCAGCGCATACAGATTGACCAGATTCAGTTGATGGGTAAGTACATATTTAGACATCATTAAAACTCATATTATGTTACCAAAAATAAATATTAAGTTTGAAAGAAAAATAAATTGAATTTACAATTTATTAATATAATTATGTTTTTTAGTGTTAAACAATTAAATGTTGTATATTTTTTTCATTAGGGCACAACCCAGACGGAAGCATATATTATGAGGTGATTAGGGACCCAGAGAGAAATTGGGTGCTCCCGAGGGGGAAGAAGATTGTGTTGCAATACAATGCTGCGATACAACCTGTAGGACGAGCTTGCAATCGTTTTAGGCAGGTTGAGGGCTTGCTTATCAGGAGCGGGTCCTTCATACATATGCGGGACAAATGAGCGAAAGTAGATAAGCATATTTAAAAGGCTATGTGGCACGCGCTGATGGTATGATTATGAATCTAATTTATTTAAATTAAATCTAAGATTAAGTTTCTCTTGAACTTTTAAAATTAATGCTTACATTGAATGTGCAGGAGGAGTTCTATCTACCTGTATCAGTAGACGAGCGCAAGGCACAACAGGAAGCGTGGAATGATATTGGCCGCAAGTACCGCTCGTGGAAGTCGAAGTTCAAAACCAAGCTACATATTCAAGACGGTGACACACCCGAGATTATACGTGCGAGAGTGCCAGACAGGGTTTTTGAGAAGTATGACGCAGAAGATGTGGAGTTCCTGCTGACCGACTGGTGCTCTGAGCAAAAAAGGGTATGTAGGTCTTTGATTGTATGACAAAAAAATGTTGTGTTTTTTTAGTAACAGTTAATTTAATTTTGATTACTACTTTAATTGTGTCAATGCTTACATTTTTACCATCATGTTCAATGCGTAGGCGACCTTTGAACGGATGAAGCGTTTGCGCGAGCAGAATGACCTCCCCCATTGTACGGGATCCAAAAGTTATGTTAAATTTAATCACGAGGAGATATGAACAAATATATGTAAATACAATATTTGTTGCTAATTGTCACTATTTTCTCGCTCTTTGTTTGTTATATATTTCAACTGGATGGCGACAGGCATGTACATTTGGCACTCCCCCCACTCGCGCCGAGTCGTTCGTGAAGACGCACACAAGGAAGGACGGCACTTACCTGAATGAACGCACATGGGTCCTATGCGTATGCTACTGATCTATTCTACTAATATTTCTAAGTTTTGTGTGTGATATGACATTATTCAATATATGTGTATTTTATGTTGATGACGTACAAGAGAGGATGACGCAGAATTTATCCATTGATCCTGCCGCCACGCAGAGCGTCTCACAAGACATGGTGCGTTGGGCACCGAACAACGTGTACAAACAAGCGATTCGGAGGCCTGAGTATGCGGGGAGGGTTCTGCAGGTTAGGTCGAACGTTACTCCTGTTCGTGGGACGTGTTTCTCGTACAGGTTTCGCTCACAGGGGGCTCCATTAGAGGGCACGTCCCAGGCTTTGGCTGGACATGCCCGGGAGGTGGCGGATTTGCGAGCGGAGCTACGTGCTGAGCGAGAGAGAAACGACGACTTGGAGTAGCGCATGCGACAGTTCGAGGCATTCATTTCCTCTATGGGAGTATCACATGGCACAGTAGGTGCTCAACAGTCTCCACCTGCAAACGTATATAGCACGTCGTCTGTTAGTAGTGCATCTGCAGGTATGATTCATATTGTGTATACGACATAATTATTTTAAATTTCTTTTCATTACTTGTCTAACTTTGCGTATAGTATTATATATTATAATTGTTTTTATTATTTGCAGGTAATGCGACAACGATTGGTCCGTTGTCGCCATCTGGACGACGGCTGAGCCAGCACTCCCCTGTCGGGAAACCATCTCTTGTTACACCGTCCCTTGCGCAGCAATCGCCGGGTGGCCAATACACACCTGCGACGGTACCGCATGATCCGCAGAGACGCCCTTCAGATTCGTAGATATTTTATGTAATTATTTTTGGTTTGTAAAGATTTGTGTAGTTAACAAATACGTTATTAATTATTGATTTGTGTAATTTAATTTTGTGATATTTTGGGGTAAAATAGATTTCGCGATATTTTAGGCCGGCAATAACAAAATTACAGCAGAAAAAGAAATTATAAAACAAATTTAAAAAATAATTAACCTAAATAAAAATACAATTAGGTATTTATAAAAGAATTAAATTAAAAAAAAATATACAATTAAAAATTGAAAAAAGAATAATATATAGAAATTAAATGAATTGGAAAATTATATTAAAAATAATATAAATTAAATAAAAAATATAATTTAAAATGTTTTAAAAAAGGAAAACATTTTGCCACGTGTATCACAGTACACGTGGCAGACAGTTTGCCACGAGTATTCCAGTACTCGTGGCAAGCTGTATGCCACGTGTACTCTAATACATGTGGCAGACTTGCCACGTGTACTATGATACACACGGCTAGGGATGTAAACGAAGCAAAGCTACCCGTGAGCTCGCTCGGGCTCGGCTCGATAAGGCTCGGCTCGTGCGCGACTCGGTTATTAAATGAGCTACTCGTGGACACGAAACTATATTCGATTATTAAACGATACATACCCGTATAAAACCCGGCTCGCTCGTTTAAAGCTCGCGAACATACTCGTATAAGGGCTCGGCTCGCTTATTAGCCCGACTCGTATATATTTATTAATATACATATTTATTAATAAATATATGTATATATTAATTATTACAAATAACTTATATAGTGTAGTATAATATATTACTTATTAAGTAACAATTTAACAATAATCATTGTGATATTATATAGTATATATGTATATGTATATATTGAATATTAATTATTAAGTAACAATAATTAATTGGTATAAACTATAATTAAATAATTATATCTATATGTATCTATATAATATATAATTTAATGATAAAAGTTAATCATATGGTCATATCTTAAAAGATCTAACTATTAAGTATTTAATGGTAGTTGAATCAGCATATGCAGTAACAATTTATATGATATTAAATTTTAGAAGTTAGGTGATATACTAATATGGTACAATGTATCTTCATTATATAATAATGTACATTACATAATAATAATGTGATTCATATCAACAACACTTATTTTGTATAATTATTGACTAAGCATGATCCAACATTTCATTTGGATATGATTAAGTGTATATATATATATATATATGTGTGTGTGTGTGTGTGTGTGTGTGTGTGTGTGTGTGAGCCTACTAGGCCATAACATAACTATAAATTAAAGTCACATAATGTCAGATAATTCTTAAATCCTAACTCATAAGTATACAATTCATAATAATATAATTTTTTTAGAGATTAGGTTATAAGTTATAACCAATATAACATTTTATATGATACTAAATCTTAGAAGTTAATTGACATACTGATCATATGGTATAGTGTATCTTCATTATATAATGTAAGTTATACAATAAACATAGGATTTATCATTCATATCAACAAGACAATAACACTTATTTTGTATGACTAGTGACTAAGTATGATCTAATTATGTAAATTATGTAATATGATCTAACAATTTATATGGGTATAATATAAAGATTCATATATGATATGATTATGTGATATGTAATATATATATATATATATATATATATATATATATATATATATATATATATATATATGACTATAACTATACTATCACATAATTCTTAAATTCTAACTCATAAGTATATAATTCATAGTAATGTAAAGTTGTAAACTATAAAGGTTAGGTTATAAATTATAACTATATACAATAAGTACATAATTTTGATATAATCATATGATCTGGTAATTTATATAATATTAAATTTTAAGTGATATGACAAATTATATATTTATTATACAATGTAATAATTATATCAACAATACTTATTTTGTATCATTGTATGATTAAGTATGATCTAAGATTCTAAGCACATAATTTAGATGGACACTTATAGCTTATTTTAGCTCAAGTATAGAATAACAAATAAGCATGGTTATTATTATTCATATAATAAGATGTGCAAGAAAATTGAGTAATTCTAGATGTCAAACCCATGTCATTTTTGAGTCACTCTAATAATGATGTAACTTTTAAAATCTTCATTGTATGATTGAGAATAATTATAGAAGTCACTTATTTGTCACTCTCGTGTCCCTCCAAGAATAATATAGGGCTTGTTTGACAATCGGTTTTCAACTCTCCCTCTTTTTCTTTTCACTTCTCTCAAAAAAATCAAATAAAAAAGTTCTAACTTTTTTACACTTTTTATATCACATCAATCATATTTTATTACTATTTAAATAAAAAAATACACTACAAAACAAAAGATTTTCACTTTTTTATAAAATATTTTCAAATTTTATATCACAGCAATTACTTTTTAATATACAACACAATTACTTACCAAACAAGCCCATAACTTTTAAAATCACCTCTTGATCAAAATTTAATAGTAATTAATCACAAACTCAATGAAAATTTTAAAGTCACATAATTTTTGGAGAGACACAAGAGTGACAAAAGAGTGACTTATAGCATTACTCGTGTGATTGATCATTATTGAATTATGATCAAATTGTAATTTTGAAAGCCACATCATTATTAGAATGACATAAAATAGACATAAGTATGACACATAAAATTACGTAAAAAAAAATGATACCAAACTCATTTGATTTAAATTTTTTTTGTCAACAATGTAGTATAAAAATAACAAAAGATCTTGATCACATTACAAATAAATAAATAAAAAATTCTAAAAATATTTCTTCGCTTGCAAGCAAATGCCATATTTATACGCATATGTTGTTAATTGTAAACAAATAAATCTCAAGAACCCTGTTTAAAAAATTCGTAGATGGATGCAATATATAATATTATAATTCCTTAATTTGAGTGAAAGCAAAGGAGTTTGATAAAAAAAAAAAGAAAAAAAAGAAAAAGAAAAAAAAAAGGCCATTTCCCATTTGATTTGCCACCACCTTTCCTATTAGGACAATGGAGCGTTAATTTACTGTTTTAATTACACGTGGGCCACCCTCATCCACGTTTAGTGCCTTTTCATTGTTCTCAATCAGTCCATCACTTTTTTCAAAAAAAAAAAAAAGTCCATCACTGTGCACAGTGCAACCCACGTGATCTGCCAGGCCTGATGCCTTGTCTAAGTTGTCTTCTCGAAGACTCTAATTTCTCTTCTCTAGTTACGCTACAGCCTAAAAAACACGCACACCGAGTACCTTTTCTCTTCTTTCTCCCACTCTCTCTTCTCTCCCATTTCTTTTCTTCTCATTTTCATTCCTCTTGCGCCCGCCGCCTGGATCCGAACGCGAGAGAGATTCAAAGATTGAGAGATCGAGACAACCCAAGAGAGAGACCAGGGGCAGTGAGAGATCAAGAAAGAAGAAGAAGAAGAAAATGGTGAAACAATGTATGAGAATCTGTCAAGAAAATGTAAATCTCAAGCTTTTACTTTCGATTTCGTTATATTCACCATGATTAAACTCGAAAATGATGTTAATTTCATAGGATTTTCTTAGTCTTGATTTATGTTGAGATTATGAGGCTATTGCTCTTGCGGGTTTTGGCTTACCTTGGTTTAGGTTATACTGAAATATGTCCTCACGAGCCGGGCGAGCCGAGTGCTCGATAAGGCACTCGGCTCGTCAAAAAACCGAGCTCAAGCTCGAGCTTGGACAAGAATTTACACTTGGCGAGCCGAGCCAAGCCCAATATTCAATACCCGTCACGAGCTCGAGCCGAGCTCGAGCTAATGAAAATTCTAAACGAGCCGAGGTCGGACAACCACTACTCGCCCGAGCTCGGCTCGTATACATGCCTACACACGGCAGACTGTCTGCCACGTGTATTAATACTACACGTGTCACACTGTCTGCCACGTGTATTACAGTACACATGGCACAGAGGACACGTGTATTACTGTACACGCGACCAAATGTGTATTTAGTTACACCCGGATCTAACACGCTCCAAACACGTGGCCACCTATTAGCCACGTGTACAGTGTCCGTACACGTGGCTAGATGAAAGTGGCAGAATGTTAGTTTTTTTGTAGTGTGAGTTCGAATTGTGTTGAGGCACGTGTGTAAAACTATAAAGGTCAACTCTACCCTTACCCGTCTAATTTAACGGGTCAAATCTGGTTACGAGTCTACGGTCATATGGAAAGAGATGTTATTTATCAATTAGAGTATTATTTTTATTAAGATTCTAGTAGTAGATAATAATAAAGAATAAAATGATAGTATGTTATCCCTAAATAGTAGTGTATTATCTTTATTAATAGTTGTTAGTGATAGAATACATATTTATGAGAGTAGTTTATGTTTATCACATTTATTTGTAACTCTATATAAACCTATGAGATATGATCTTTGCCATCTCAAGACACAACTCCTAACTATCTTGTCCACTTGACAACTTTTTCCCCAGTAAAAAGCACGTACCATCTAAGAAGTATTAACAAACAAGCACATCGATCGATCAAAACTCAGTTACGCACATTACAAAAATAATGGGATTTCTGGACGGTTTTTAAAACCGTCTATAAAAAAAATATATTATGGACTTTTTTTTTCAAACCGTCTGAAAAAAAAAACGGATGGTTTATTAAAACCGTCCTTAAAATACAGACAGTTTTAATAAAACCGTTTGTAATTATATAATTACATACGGTTTTATAGAACCGTCTATAATTATATTGATGGTTTTTTAAAACCGTCTATAATTATATTGACGGTTCTAAAAAACCGTCTGGAATTATAAAATTCCAGACGGTTTTGTAAAACCGTCTATAAATAGAAAGACGGTTTTTCTAAAACCGTCTAGACCTAACTCTAAAAGTGGAAAAAAGCCCCTAGCTTGTCGCCCCAGATCCAGAAGCTCCATACTCTCTCTCTCACACACACCCAGCCGGCTGCCCTCTTCCTCCCCTTCTCCGGCACTCTCTCTCTCTCTCTCTCTCTCTCTCTCTCTCTCTCTCTCTCTCTCTCTCTCTCTCTCTCTCCCTCTCCCTCTCCCTCTCCCCTTCTCTCTCTCTCTAGCTCAGTACCCCCTTTCTCTCTCTAGCTCGCGCATATCCGATCCGTTCGGCCCCTCTCTTGGAAGTCGACCCGACTGGCCCTGGCCTTCATCATCTTCTCCGGCGCCCTCTCTCTGGAAGTCGATCCTGGCTGGCCCGGGAGCCAAACCCCCGTTTTCCCGACGTACGCCGGCCGACGCCCGGTTTAAAGGTTTTTAAAACATAATTCCTCGCTTTTTGCAATTATTTTTTTACCTTTTAAATTTGTAATTAGGTTGATGATTTGCATATAACTTAGCTTGTTTTGTTTTGTTTTTTTTTTTTTTTCCAATTCATTTTTTGGGCGTGAAATTTATGAGATTCATGCTTACTTTTTGTAGTTTTTTAACCATTCGTTATGTTTGATTACTAAGTATTTGGTGCTTATATGTATTTCTACGGCCCGTTGGTGTATAAAGCTGTGTAGAAAGTATATCACTATCATATGCTGTCAAAATTACAAGGTATTATCTATTCTTTTATTATTTGCTTACTCTTTTGAATGTTCTTTTCCTGTTAGAATTTTGGGAAATTAAAATAGGAGCTCTGGTTCTTTATAAACTTTAATTTTAAGACCTCAAGTTTCAATATATTAGCTAAATTTCAGACCCGAGTTTGGGTTCAATGTAAATGCAAGACCATCTCTGTTCAATTTTTCGTCAAACGGATAACAGAAGAGTAATAGCCTTTTAGGTTGAACTTAGGGCTACGACTTATGACCCTTATCCTTCCCTAATCTCCTTCTCAAACATTCCTTAACAAAAGACCTTACGAGACCCACAGGTTTCTTCCACATCCAGATCCCTAAATGGAAGGACGGATGATATATATATATGCAAGTAGCTAAACTATCCTAGAAGTCAAAATACTTCCTTTAAGGTGGATCCATGTCTCCATTCAGCTATGGAGATAAAACCATGTTGCAACAGTGGCGGAGTTAAGATTTTAGTTCAAAGAGGTCAGTTTTTTTTTAATGAATAAAAAATAAATATATTTGAACAAAAAACTATATTTTGTAGAATTCATCTATGCTGCAAGATATTTAATTTCAACAAATAACATATTTTGTGTTCAGTTACGTATAATAAATAAATTAATAACACTTTGCATAAAACATAAAAAATAAATAAAAAATAAAAAACTCTTTTTGTTGAAGATTGATCGATATATGTTAATTTGTTAATCATAACTTCATTACGATGATTCTTACCTAACAATTTGAGATTTGTATACCTATTGCAGCAAACACTAGAAGCATAAATGAACAAGATGGTTGAAGCAAGCAATGCACACAAGTTCGTAAATCGGATTAATTCTCCTCTGGGCCGGCTTGCATGCATTGATGATTATAATTGTGCATGAAACAACTTGTTTTAATATTTTTGGATTTTTAATTATGTATTTATATTTGAATTCTGTAATAGGTATATATGCATGAATTTTTTAAATATGTAAGCTATTGGACTATTGTTACGTTGTGAGTAGTGTTTGAATTTGGAAATAGATTTGGATTTGGATTTGTATTTGAATTTAGATTTGAATTTGGGATTTTGGAAATGGATTGGAAATGTTGTATTAGGGTTTTTTTTTTTGGATTTTAATTATATATTTAAAAAAAATAAAAATTATTCTGGACGGTTTGGGCCCAAACCATCCAAAATTATTCGGGTATTCCACATAATCAATCCCATACGATTTGGGCTCAAACCGTCCATAAAAATTTACAGACGGTTTTACCCGAACCGTCGGTAATTTGTTACGGACGGTTTTGGCCAAACCGTCCATAAAAGCTTATGGACGGTTCACAAAGAACCGTCCGCAAATTATATTACCGACCCATTATCCTGGACGGTTTTAAACCGTCCATAAAAAACCGTCTGGACCTTTTTCCAGACGGTTTTTTTCCGATTTCTGGACGGTTTAAAACCGTCCAGAAATCCCATTTTTTTTGTAGTGGCAGCTAGTGATTTGCTCTTAATCCACGTACAATTTTCTACTTTATTAAATTTGTTTTTGACAAAAATACTGACAGGGGGTTTGGATTGAAAAATGAAAATGAGTCAAAAGTTTTAAGGCTTTTTTTTTTTTGGTTGGTCATACACATTAAAATATTAATTAAATAGTTAAATCAAATATTTTTATGCATTTGACGACAATAAACACTATCCAAAGTAAAAGAATTTTGTATTTATAAGTTTCTAACTGCTCACTACAAAAAACACTGCAAATCGCCGCGTGTCTACAATACCGGTTACTGTAGACACGCGGCCAGATGGCTGCGTGTTTTACTGGCCACGTGGCCATATGTGGCGTAAAAACAATTGGCCGCGTGTATTTATACACGCGGTCAATTGGCCACGTGTATAAATTACACGTGGCATTCTGTTGGACACGTGTATAAAAATACACGTGGCCAACTAGTGTTTTTTGAAAAAATATTTTTGTAATTCTTTTTTAAAAAAAAAAAAAAAAAAAACAAACAAATAGTATGTACATGATAATATTACTATGTACCCTATACCAAATTAGAGTTTATAAACTAATTAGTTTTGTACAGTACTTGTATTTAAATTTTTTTGAATTTATTTTTATAAAAAATTCTTATTATATACCCCAACCTTAAATTTGTGCTATATTTAGTTATGGTTTATAATTACATATAGTATGTATTGTACTTATGGTTATGTTTTAGGGTTTACATGCAGGTTGAGTTTCTTGAATATGGTTTATGTGTTAGGATTTAATTTATTGTATGTGTAGTACATACTCTCAGGTTTAGGGTTCGTAGAACATCCATCTGAATGTGTTGGCCTTGTGGTCCCGATCATTATAGCATACCTTACACAAGTATAAAATTGCATGCCTCTATCATTTGATCTAGTTCAATGTTCAAAACTTGGTCGAACTATCATTTGATCCTAGAGTTAGGGTTTATAACTATATATATAGTATATATATTTAGGGTTAGGGTTTATAGCTATATATAGTACATACACTTAAGATTAGGGTTAAGGTTAGGGTTTATGGCTTACATATAGTACATACACTTAAGATTAGGGTTAAGATTATGGGTTTTAGGGTTCAATTTTATGGTCAGGGTTTAGTATAGTATATATATATATATACTTAGTGGTAGGGTTTAAATTTAGGGTTAGGATTTAGTTTTAATTTATAGTTTACGGTTTAGTTTTATGGCTTAGGGTTTAGCAATGTGTACAGTACATACACTTAGGGTTGCATGTTTGTGTTTGTGTTTGTATTTGTATTTGTATTTCAAAACTATCTTGTCATATTTGTATATACATATATATAATATATGCATGCATGCATGTAAACGGCGTGCCGAAACTATATACATTTATAACGACTTGTATATACCCTAACATTAGGGTTTATGGCTATATATATATATATATATATATATAGTATACTTATATAGCTATATACAGTATAGCTATATATAGTATATACACTTAGGGTTAGGGTTTATAGATATATATAATAGGTATATACACTTAGTGTTAAAGTTTATGTTTATATAGAGTATTAAATGCATAATTAAACCAAATTTGTGCTATATATATATATGCATAATTATACGGCGAGGAACAAAAAAAAAATATGCAACATAACAAAGTACATACACTTAGGGTTAGGGTTTATGACTATATATAGTATATAGACATAGGGTTAGGGGATATGGGCTACGTGCAATATGTTTATAGTATATTTACGTTTTACGTGTTGAGTACTTTACATATATATGGTATACTTATAAGTAAACCCTAATGTTGTGCAAATTTTAATACTCGCAAGTGCACGAATCGTTTGCAATATAGTGTATGTGCAAGTGCGAGATCGTATCCACAGGGAATTGCGTTGCAAAAATTAATTTCTATTTAAACTAATCCTATTTTAACCTAGTTCCAAATTTAGGGGTTTTTGATAAAATAAAACATAAACAAGAATAATGAAAATAAAGGGGTCTAGGGTTTTGGAATCCACACTCACCAAATCACAACAACCTAATCTCATGCTCATCACACATATTTTGAGGTTCTCACATACAAATCTTAGGTATGCTCTACATTGCTTCAAAAATCATTTAAATCATTCAATGAATCCGTTCATTGCACAAATCACAAAAGATATTAGGATTAAACCAAATCATCAAATGTATTAGTCGAACGAAACACAATGAATATCTAATGTTTTGATAGATGAAAAACCAAGCCATCAATTTAATGAAACTTATTCTACATCATCACTTGTATCCGAAAACCACAAGAGATATCAAAACATCATCTCAAAAAATCGAAGTAGAACAATGAGCAATCAAAACTCATAAACTCAAATAGCATAAACAAGCATGAAACTCAGTTTCTCTTCAATGGTGAGGTTTCATCCTCAACCCTAAACGAAAATATTAGCTACCCATAACAAAAGAAAGCATAAATAAACAACAAGGATGCATTAAAATCAAGGAAACTTACAAAAATTTGAAGTTCTAAGACAAAATCAACACTAAAAACCCTAAACTACAGTGAGAACGGCGCCTAGGGCGCTCCCAAGCGGCCTCCTGGCCTAAAAATGAGAAAAGAATGGTATTTATAGAGTTAGCTAGGGTTTCTGAAATTCCAGCTCCGCAAAAATTCAATCGATCGACTTTAAATTCGATCGATCTACTTTAAATTCGATCGATCAACTTTTCGATCGATCTACTTTAAAGTCGATCGATCTATTTTTTCAGCACTTCAGAAAATCCAGCTTTTCTATGTATTTTTGCCTTGAAAATTGTCATTTTACTCTTATTTCCCTGCAAAAACGCAAAAACACTAAAACTAACCAAAACATCAGAAAGTAACAAAGCTAAAGGTTTAACTAATGTAAATTAAGGGGTCCAAATATACACTTTTTGACACTCATCACCTAACTCTAATTAGGATTTGCGTTAATGGAATACTAATCTAATAAAACCCTAACCCTATATATATATAGGACCTATATATATATATATATGAAATATATCATTTATATATAATATTATACAGTATTCACGTCATGAATTTTATATACACAGACTTAGGGTTTAAGAATTAGTTTTAGGGTTATCGTTTAGGGTTTAGTTTTATAGGTTAGAGTTTACGTAAACCTTAACACTATATATATTACATACACTTAGGGTCGGATTAGGGTTTGTGTTTGTGTTTGTGTTTACAAATACAAATATATATATATATAATTTTTCGTTTTTTTAAAAAAAAAAAAAATAGAGACGTGTATTAATACCACGCGGCCAACTTTTGGCCAGGTGACCTGCGCGGGACAATTCCCGCGCGCCACCTGGCCTATTTTTTAAATAAAAAAATGTAATTAAAAAAAAAAAGGGTAGCTTCCAGAGGAAGCTACCCATTTATCTCTCTCTCTCTCTCCACTATAGCTCGATCAACTCTCTCACTCAGCTCTCTCAGTCCTTCTCGCTCTCACTCTCACTCTCTCTCTCTCTCTCTCTCTCCCTCTCCGTCACGCACGTCCGCACCGACCACCGCCCCTCCGCTGTCTTCTCCGGCCAGCTCCCTCTCCGGCCGTCACTGCACCACGCGTGCACCAACCTATAGGTGCATGCTCTCTGTCTCTGTCTCTCTGTCTCTGTCTCTCTCTGTCTCTGTCTCTCTCTAGCTCTCTCTCTCTCTATCTCTCTCTCTCTCTCTCTAATCGAACCACAGTAGGAACCCTAACCCTAAGTCCGGACCTTTCTCTCTACATCCGTCTCTCTGTCTCTATCTCTCTCTACATCTCTCTCTCTCTCTCTGAAACCTCGCCAGCCGGAACCCTAAACCGGTGACCACCCCTCTCCCGGTCTGTGTGTGTGTGTCTCTCTCTCTCTCTCTCTCTGCCTTGTACGTGATTGCTATTTTGGGACTTGTTTTGGGATATTGTTTTGGGACTAATATGTTTTAATGCAGGTACATTTTGGCTAAGGAGCATAAAATACGCCCCAAAAAAATATTTGTGAGTAATTTTGGCATTAATTTTTTTTCTTTATTTTTGGTTATAATAAACTTGGTGCATTTAAATTAATTTGTTTAAAATCTGTTTCTAATTGTTTTAATAGTTTCATATAATAATTGTGGATTTAGCAATTAATAATGGTCCATGCAATGCTGTTAATTTTGTTGGGTTTGAATATCTATTGTTGTGTAATTTTATGTGTTTTGATGTGGTTGGTCGTTATGCATGGAAAATATTCGTACAGTTGTGTTATTATATATGAAACTAATATATGTATTTAGTGAAATTAAAGTTAAGATTAAGTTTTTGTTGAACTGCTAAAATTAATCCTTAAATTGAATGTGCAGTAAGAATTTTATGTACCCGTATCCGTCGACCAGCGCCTGGCACAAAACGAATTCTGGGGTGATATGGGCCGTAAGCACCGTTCGTGGAAGTCGAAGTTGAGGACCCAGCTAAATATTCGAGACGGTGACACGCCATTGACAATACGTGCGAGAATGCCAAATACGTTTTTTGATAAGTATGACCAAACAGATGTGGATGACGTACTGCACGAGTGGTGCACAAAAAGAAATCAGGTATGTAGGTCTTTGAATGTATTACTATAATGTTGTGTTTTTTTAATAAACAGTTCATTTAATCATAGCACATAAGTAATTAAGTGTGTCAATTCTTACATTTTTTTTTCGGAATGTTCAATGCAAAGGCGAGGTCTGAACGAATGAAGTGGCTGCGGGAGCAGAATGACATCCCCCATAGTCTGGGGTCCAAAAGTTATGCCAGATTTAATCACGATGAGGTATGAAACAATATGTAAATGTTTTAATTCTTATTTGTGCGTAATTGTTCTTTCTTAACATTAAATGAATATCCAATGTTTGTTATATATTTATACTGTATGGTGACAGGCATCTACATCTAGCACGCCCCCCACTCGCGCCGAGTCGTTTGTGAAGACGCACACAAGGAAAGACGGCACTTATTTGAACGAGCGGACACGGGACCTATGTGTATGCTATTGTTCTATGTTATTAATATTTATTAGTTATGCATGTGATAAAGTATTTATTAATTACCAGTGTATTGTATGTTGACGACGTACAGGAGCGGATGACATAGAGTTTGTCCATTGATCCTGCTGCCACGGATCCCGTCTCATCAGATACGGTGCGTTGGGCACCTGGCGACGCGTACGAGCAGGCGGTTGGGCGACCCGAGTATGGGGGTAGGGTTCGGCAGGTTGGGCCGAACGTTACTCCTGTTCGCGAGACTTGTTTCTCGTATAGGGCCCGCACACGGGGGGGACCGGCCGAGGGCACGTCTCAGGATTGGGCTGCCCACAAAATTGCGGAGATGGATATCATGTTACGGGCCGAGAGAGAGAGGAATGACGGGTTGGAGGGCATAGTGCGGGCCGAGAAAGAGCGGGCTGACAGCATGGAGCAGCGCATACGACAGTTTGATGCTATGGAGCAGCGCATGCGACAGTTTGAGGCCTTCATGTCCTCTACAGGATTATCGTCCGTATGCCCTGGTGCTCAGCAGTCTTCACCTGCACACGTAGGTAGTACGTCGTCTGTTAGTAGTGCGCCTGCAGGTATGGTTCATATTATGTATACACTTAGGTTTATTTTTAATTTGTTCTCATTACTTGTTTAAATTTGCATATAATATTATATAGGTTAATTATTTTTATTACTTGCAGGTAATGCTACAACGGTTGGTCCGTTGTCGCCTGTTGGACAATTGCTGAGCCAACAATCCCCTCTCGGGACTCCATCGCCCGTTACACCATCTCTTGCGGGACAATCGCCGGTTGGCGAGTTCACGCCCGGGACTGCACCTCGTGATCCGCAGCGACGTCCTCCAGATTTGTAGATATTTTGTGTATTTTTTTTTTGTTAGTAACAAATAACTTTATTAGATCAAGATTTTCAAATTTGTTGATATTGTTGTGTAAGTATTTGTTGTTAGTAACGAATACATTTATTAGTACATGGTATTCAAATTTTTAAATATTGTTGTTTTGATTAATTTGTGTAATTTGATTTTGTGATATTTTTTGATAAAATAAATTTGGAGAATTTTAGTAAAATATATATATATTAAATAAAAAGAAATTAAAAAACAGAATTAAATATTAAGAAAAAAATTTCACAGTTGGCCGCGTGTATTAATGTATGCGCGGCCAACAATTAGCCGCGTGTATTATTATACACGCGGCCAATTGGCCGCGCGTATTTTAATACACGCGGCCAATTGTGCAATTAGTGTCACCCGGATCTACCACGTGTATTTACGTGGCCACTTGCACGTGGCGAACTGCAAGTGGCAAAAAAACAATTTTTTTTTGTAGTGGCTTCACCTACCCAAAGAAAAGTAGTGGTGGATGGTGGCGTGCATGACTTCTTATGCTTAACAAATTTCAAGTTTGTGTTTTTATATATATATATATATACTGGAATCCGTCCATGAAAGGAATGCAAGCCTTTGAAGTCAATGCATGCATGGTAGTTTTACAATATTAATCTACCTAAATTTTAAATAGAAATGACAAATGCATGCATGAACCAATATATATAATGATATATATAGACTATATAGTGCTATGTACGAGCTGCTTAATGTTATCATGAGTACCCCCTAGCTAAGATTTAGTCAAACTGTTGGGGGTGAATGTCAATAACAAAATCACAGCGGAAATTACCTACCCCTCTTTGTGCAAATTAAATAGTCAATCTAGCTAGCACCAAAATATCAACTCACACAAGAACAATGCAGGAAAATAAATCCAGTAACCACCACAAGCAAGACACCAAAATTTTTACGTGGAAAACCCTTCGGTGTGAAGGAAAAAACCACGGGACCTAGTCCAGTTAAAACTTCCACTATCAACAATAATGGGCTTACAAATTGTCTTCTCTAGAACAATATCTAGAGGTTATCACCACATCAAGAATACACGCATTCTTGGATTAAAACATAAATTCATCACTTTAAAAGTGGATTACAACAAAACAAAGAAAGGTCTCACCAAGTGGGGATGAACAACCGAGCAACTGGAGAGGAAGTCCAACGATCGACACCAGTCAATGCGTAGCCCTCGTCGTCAGGAACAACATACTAAAATTTCATCAAGATCGGACCATAGATGACCCTCCAATCTCTGACGGAAATAACTATGTTAGAAGCTCTATTTTTCTCCTCCGCTCACTGTTTTCTCGAGAGGCTTTTTTTCAAAAAACTCTCTTCCCCCTTCTCTATAACTCAAGCTGAAAAATCAGCTTGCCTCATTTTCTTTTTCCTTTTTTTTTTTTTTTTCTTCTCTTGCTGGTCGCAAGTCAAGAGAGTCACGCACTGTGCGTGACTTCTCTTTTGCTGCAGAACAGAGGGCTGTTGCCCTCTGTTTTTCAGCACAGCTGGGTTGGTCCCCACATAGGAGGGACCACCCAACAAATCTCCCCCTCCCGACTAGGTGGGGGGCTCCACCAAGCCCGCTTTCTTTCTGCAAATTACAAGCTTTTGCATAGGCAACGTTTTTGTCATCATATCTGAACCATTATCATCAGTATGGATTTTCTCAATCTGCAACAATTTCTCATCCAACGCATCACGAATCCAATGATACCTAACATCAATATGTTTGGATCTTGAGTGAAAAGTTGAATTCTTACTGAGGTGGATGACACTCCGACTGTCACAGTAAAGCAAATACCTCTCTTGCTGTAGACCCAATTCTTGTAAGAACTTTTTCATCCATAACAATTCTTTAGCAGCTTCTGTGATAGCAATGTACTCAGCCTCTGTAGTAGACAAAGCAACACATTTCTGCAATATGGATTGCCATGACACTGCTCCCCCTGAATAAGTAATCAGGTACCCTGAAGTAGACTTTCTAGAGTCAATATCACCGGCCATATCTGCATCTGTAAACCCATCAAGCACCTGCTTACCGTTACCGAAGCACAAGCATACCCTCGAAGTAACTCTGAGATACCTGAGAATCCATTTCACAGCTGCCCAATGTTCTTTGCCGGGATTAGAAAGGAACCGACTGACAACTCCAACAGCATGAGCGATATTAGGCCTCGTGCACACCATGGCATACATCAAGCTACCTACGGCTGAAGCATAAGACACTTTCTTCATTTCTTCATTTTCTTTCTCACTTATAGGACTTTGCTTTGAACTTAGCTTCAAATGACCTGCAAGTGGAGAGTTCACTGGTTTTGCCTTGCTCATGTTGAACCTGTCCAATACCTTCTCAATATAACTCTCTTGTGATAGCCACAATCTTCCATTTTTTCTGTCACGAGAGATCTTCATACCAAGAATCTGTCTTGCGGGTCCCAAGTCCTTCATAGCAAAGGACTTACTCAACTCCTCCTTCAATCTGTCAATTTTGCTAGTGTCACGACCAACTATCAACATATCGTTCACGTATAGCAAGAGAATAATAAATTCTCCATCTGAGAACTTATTCACAAATACACAATGATCAGAAGTAGTTTTGTCATACCCGTGCTCAACCATGAAGGAATCAAATTTCTTTTACCACTGTCTCGGTGCCTGCTTGAGTCCGTACAAGCTCTTTTTCAACTGACACACTAGATGTTCCTTACCTCTAGTTGTAAACCCCTCTGGTTGCTCCATATATATTTCCTCCTCCAAGTCACCATGAAGGAAAGCAGTCTTCACATCAAGCTGTTCAATCTCCAAATTCATATTGGTAGCCAAACCTAGAACAACTCTGATAGAAGACATCTTCACCACGCGTGAAAAAATTTCTTCAAAGTCAATACCCTTCTTCTGACTAAACCCCTTCACAACCAGTCTTGCCTTGTACCTTGGTTGTGATCTGTTTGGTTCAATCTTGCATCTGAACACCCATTTATTCTTGAGTGCTCTTTTTCCCTTAGGCAGTTCCACCAAATCATATGTGTGGTTCTCATGCAAGGATTTCATCTCTTCTTGCATGGCTTTTTGCCACTCATTTTTCTGGTCATGTAACATAGCCTCCTGATAACTTTCTGGCTCTTCCCCATCAAAAAGTAACACATACTCATCAACTGAATATCTTCTGGAAGGTTGACGCTCTCTGGTAGATCTCCTCAACTGAATCTCAGTAGATGGCTCTGAGGAAGCTTGCTCTAGGTGCTCTTCTGACTCCACATTATCAACTGCGGATTCACCATCTCTACCAACTGTGTCAACATGTTCTTCTTGTACATCTCTCATGTGTTCATCATGTGTCACACAAGGAGGAACAACTGGACCCAAATCAACACGTTCTTCACAGAGAGACTCTGGCTTTTTAGTCTTTTCCATGTCTTCAATGGTTTGATCTTCAAATAAAACAACATCTCTGCTCCATATGATTTTCTTAGAAATTGGATCCCAAAGTCTGTAACCAAACTCCTCATGTCCATAACCCAGGAAGATACACTGTTTAGCCTTGCTATCAAGCTTGGACCTCTCATCTCTAGGAACATGAACAAATGCCTTGCAGCCAAACACTCTCAAGTGCTCAAAAGAAACATCTTTCCATGTCCACACCCTTTGAGGAAAGTCACAATTCAAAGGAACTGACGGAGAAAGATTGATCAAGTCAACTGCGGTCTTCATTGCCTCACCCCAAAAGGATTTAGGCAATTTTGCATGAGAGAGCATACATCTGATTCTTTCACAAATAGTTCTATTCATTCTCTCTGCTACACCATTATGCTGCGGAGTCTTGGGCACAGTTTTCTCAAGCATGTTGCTATGGCCTCTGCAATACTCTTCAAACAGACCTCTGTATTCACCACCATTATCTGCTCGAACACATTTCAGCTGCTTCCCAGTTTCTCTTTCAACCTTCATGTGAAAGGCTTTGAACACATCCAGCACCTGATCTTTAGTTTTCAAAGCAAAAACCCACACTTTTCTAGAGTGATCATCAATAAATGTCACATAATAAAGTGCACCACCAAGAGTTTAAATGTTCATAGTGCAGACATCAGTGTGAACTAAATCAAGAATATTAGTATTCCTTGATTGTGGGAATTTATGAAATGAAACTCTTCTTTGTTTTCCAACAAGACAATGAGTACAGGGCATTAGTGACGTACCTTTGATATTAGGTAGGAGCTGCTTCTTGGCAAGAACTTGAAGTCCCTTCTCACTCATGTGACCAAGCCTCTTGTGCCATAGCTCAGTGGAAGTTTCATTCTCAACAACATTCACATCTCCCTTGACTAATCTTGCTTCAGTCTTGTAGAGAGTGTTAATCTTCTTTCCCCTGGCTAAAATAAGAGAACCCTTGCAAAGTTTCCATTGTCCACCTCCAAGGTAATTATGGTAGCCTTCATCATCAAGCTTCCCAATGGAAATCAAGCTGAAGCGCATCTCAGGAACATATCTGACATCTTTGAGAAGCAATTTGCATCCAATGCTGGTTTCTAACTGTATATCTCTCATGCCCACAATTTCACATTTTGCTTCATTTCCCATCCTGACCCAACCAAAGTTGCCACTGGTATAGGAAGAGAAGAAATCTCTATGTGGTGTAATATGAAAGGAAGCTACCGTATCAACTACCCACATAGACTCATGACATGCGAGATTAACATAAGCATCTTCACAAACAACTAAATCATCACCATCAGATGCAACTGTTGCAGTGTCTTTTTCTTCTTTTGATTCTTCACCTTTTTCTTTCAACTGTTCCTTTTTAAATTTTCTGCACTGTCTCTTCATATGCCCAAGCTTGCCACAGTGAAAACATTTTATCTCTTTTCTTGTCTTGGATATTCCCCTTGACTTGTCACGACTGTCATCACTACGAGGTTTTCTGCTTTTACTTCTCCCCCGCTTTTCTGTAACAAGTGCCTCTGTATGAGAAGAAATACCATGCTCTTTTCTTCTTGCCTCTTCATTGAACATGCTGTCTTTTACCATACCCATAGTCATTACACCGTTGGGAGCCGAATTGCTGAGTGACACTACCAAGGTTTCCCAACTGTCCGGCAAAGAACTCAACATAAGTAATGCTTGCACCTCATCATCTAGTACAAGTTTCATGGTAGACAACTCATTCAATAATCCTTGAAAATTACTCAAATGCTCCGTAACACTTTGCCCATCTTTGTACTTCAAATTCACAAGCCTTCTTATCATAAAAGCTTTGTTCTGAGCAGTCTTTCGCTCATAAAGACTCTCTAACTTCAACCAAAGTAAGTAAGCATCAACTTCTTTGGCTACATGATGGAAGACACTTTGATCAACCCATTGCCTAATATATCCGACGGCTTTCCTATTTAATTTCCTCCATTCATCATCGGTTTTGGCATCCGGTTTAATCCCATTTAACTCAATAGGCTCAAACAATTCTTTACAGTACAAAATATCTTCCATCCTAGTCTTCCAAATTGAATAATTGGAAGCCGTGAGTTTAACCATGCTATTAGATGACTCCTCCATTTAATTTACACAGCAATTTCACAACCAAAGCTCTGATACCACTTTGTTGGGGGTGAATGTCAATAACAAAATCACAGCGGAAATTACCTACCCCTCTTTGTGCAAATTAAATAGTCAATCTAGCTAGCACCAAAATATCAACTCACACAAGAACAATGCAGGAAAATAAATCCAGCAACCACCACAAGCAAGACACCAAAATTTTTACGTGGAAAACCCTCCGGTGTGAAGGGAAAAACCACGGGACCTAGTCCAGTTAAAACTTCCACTATCAACAATAATGGGGCAGTTTGAGGCTATGGAGCAGCGCATGCGACAGTTTGAGGCCTTCATGTCCTCTACAGGATTATCGTTTGTATGCCCTGGTGCTCAGCAGTCTTCACCTGCACACGTAAGTAGTACGTCGTCTGTTATTAGTGCGCTTGCAGGTATAGTTCATATTATGTATATGTTAGAATATATTCTGAATATAATACACTTAGGTTTATTTTTAATTTGTTCTCATTACTTGTTTAAATTTGCATATAATATTATATAGGTTAATTATTTTTATTACTTGCAGGTAATGCTACAACGGTTGGTCCGTTGTCGCCTGTTGGACAATTGCTGAGCCAACAATCCCCTCTCAGGACTCCATCGCCCGTTACACCATCTCTTGCGGGACAATCGCCGGTTGGCGAGTTCACGCCCGGGACTGCATCTCATGATCCGCAGCGACGTCCTTCAGGTTTGTAGATATTTTGTGTATTTTTTTTTTGTTAGTAACGAATAACTTTATTAGATCAAGATTTTCAAATTTGTTGATATTGTTGTGTAAGTATTTGTTGTTAGTAACGAATACATTTATTAGTACATGGTATTCAAATTTTTAAATATTGTTGTTTTGATTAATTTGTGTAATTTGATTTTGTGATATTTTTGGATAAAATAAATTTGGAGAATTTTAGTAAAAATATATATATATATATATATATATATATTTTAAATAAAAAGAAATTAAAAAACAGAATTAAATATTAAGAAAAAAATTTCACAGTTGGCCGCGTGTATTAATGTACACGCGGCCAACGCGGCCAATTGGCCGCGTGATTTATGTGGCCACTTGCACGTGGCGAACTGCAAATGGCAAAAAAACAATTTTTTGCCATAGTGGCTTCACCTACCCAAAGTAAAGTAGTGGTAGATGGTGGCGTGCATGACTTCTTATGCTTAACAAATCTCAAGTTTGTGTTTTTATATATATATATATACTGGAATCCGTCCGTGAAAGGAATGCAAGCCTTTGAAGTCAATGCATGCATGGTAGTTTTACAATATTAATCTACCTAAAATTTAAATAGAAATGACAAATGCATGCATGAACCAATATATATAATGATATATATAGACTATATAGTGCTATGTACGAGCTGCTTAATGTTATCATGAGTACCCCCTAGCTAAGATTTAGTCAAAAACAAAGGTTGGTGAATGCATTGTCAGTGTATTCGTCACGCCTGAGGATTTTCAATCCTATAAAGAACCCAATTTTGGCTGAATTGAACCATCTCAGCCATATTTTTGCTCCATCTCCAGCTTGAAAATTTCCATACCACATTTTATTTTCATTTCTTTCCATTCACACCCCGTGCAATGAAGATTTGCAATAATGTTAGTGAGTCTGGTGACCCGTTGAACTGGGGCGCGGCTGCGGAGGCACTGAATGGCAGTCACCTGGACGAGGTGAAGCGCATGGTGGAGGAGTTCCGGAAGCCGGTCGTCCGGCTCGGAGGCGAGACGCTGACCATTTCTCAGGTGGCAGCTATTGCAACCCACGACGCCGGCGTCAAAGTTGAGCTCTCCGAGGCGGCCCGACCCGGTGTGAAGGCGAGCAGTGACTGGGTCATGGACAGCATGAACAAGGGGACTGACAGTTATGGCGTCACCACTGGTTTTGGTGCAAACTCACATAGGAGGACCAAGCAGGGCGGAGCCCTTCAGAAGGAGCTTATTAGGTAACGAATTACTTACTTGCTATACAAGTTGTTAATCTACTTTTTAGGTCAGTTAATTAATAAAATAAAGTCAGTTAATTAATAATTCCATGAATATTGCATTAGGTGGTTTCTCAGTGATCAACTTTTCTGCCTCTTTCTTTTTCCACCTTTCCTTGCATGACCTTAATTACTTTTATGATCACTAATTACAATTTGTTGCCCCAACATATATACAGCTATGAACATTAATTATAATTAGTATCCCTTCTTATCAAAAAGTGGAGATTCACTGTAGATTAATAGCTGATAATGGACCAACGACTATACCTTTGGATTGTGATTAGCTATAGGGTCTTTGTCATTTACAGTGTTTTTAGACTGCGAGTTACATCATACTTCACAAGTAAATGGAAAAAATCAGATAAGAATGGAAGGAAGTTGTCCTGGAAAAAGGATCCCACCTACAGCGAATGAAAATGACAATCCTAAAGGAATTCAGTTTTCCGCCATTCTTGATTTACGGATTAGCGATGGAAAGGGGGTGATACAGGTTTTGGATGACAAGAAGTTGAGGGTTGAAGGTTCAGGTTTTGTTCGGTTTTCGTCTTGGTCGGCGCTAGCGTTCGTCTCATCGAAGGAGAGAATATGAAGAGAGTGACGGGTTTTTTTTTAAGCAAACGTTGAAGAGATCAGATGTTTTGATTCTTTTTGATTTTTTTCCTCCAAGCTCACGTGTCAACTTATCATTAGAAGGCAGAAAATGCCTGATTTCTGCCATGACCTGATGGAAGTTATACTCAACCTAATATTACCATGATAGTTTTAGTCTATTTCAGAGAATATATATATATATATATATAATATTTTGTCCCAGTGGACCCCTTCAATTTTCTTAAATAAAAACCGATCGAGTTAATTAGTGTATAGTAAGTCTCAAGGATTAATTATGTCGTTAAAATGATAACTTAATATCTATGGATAAAAATAAAAAATAAAAAATAAATATTTTATTTAGCTGCACTGCATACTGATATATATATAATATATAGTTCGGCGCGCTATTAAGAAATGATTGCATTTCTTTAGGATGATCGAAGGGATTTCCTAGTAAAAGACCTACGTACCTTAGAAATTAAGTGACTTAACAATGATGTATATATCGTGACTGTTTGGCCATAAAATATTTTTTTAATTATTTTTTAGATGTGCCTATAAAAAAACATGTATATTTCTTTTCACTGTCCACATATCTATGAGATAACCAAATAATAATTTATTTATTTATTTATTTTCACAACCAAATAAATTATTATTTAATTAACTTCTAGAAAATTCACTTATCGATTTGGGGTCGACAAGATATATATCTGGATTAAATATGTTGCTACAGGCTTTTACAACTATTAGTACAGTATGCATATCTCCATAATGAACAATATTTTGTGATTTTGTACGTGGACGGCATGATCATCATTTGAGAAGTAGAGATAGAGGATAAAATGGAAATTAAAATTCTTTATAAATTAAATATTATAATTGACTTCTCTTACAAAAGATTATTAATTCATCCAGTTTGGCATTCTTATACGAGTAATGATTCACTACCACCTAAATATATAATTTTTCACCACCTTGTCTATGTGGCAAGGTGGTCCCTCACCTTAATTTATTTTTAAAAAATTAAAAAACTCAAGAATTAGTTGGGGACCACCTTGCCACATAGGCAAGATGGTGAAAAGTTATATATTTGGATGACATTAAATCATTATTCTTCTTTTATATATATATATATATATATATATATATATATATATATATATTCTCGTCGTCCCTGATCATGAAGCAACCAAATTCTTTATTCTTGCTGGTGATCGATCCAAGATCTATATATATATATATATATTTTATTCCCTATTTATTATATATGCACATACTTTAATTAATTCCTGTTGGCTGTTTTTATTTCCTTACTTTTTATGAAATTAAAAAAGAAACCAAGAAGTACTGGGAAATTAATTAAGTGCGTAGCTCACAATTTGACTGAATATTAATTGCTAATATGTCTTCGTTGAATTTTTGTTGCACCAGATTCTTGAATTCAGGAATCTTTGGGAATGGCACTGAATCTTGCCACACATTACCTCAAACAGCGACCAGGGCGGCCATGCTGGTGAGGATCAACACCCTCCTCCAAGGCTACTCCGGCATTAGATTTGAGGTCATGGAAGCCATCACAAAGCTACTCAACCACAACATCACCCCTTGCTTGCCACTACGGGGTACAATCACTGCATCGGGCGACCTGGTTCCTCTGTCCTATATAGCTGGGCTTTTGACGGGCAGGCGCAATTCCAAGGCCATAGGGCCCAACGGAGAGTCCCTCGACGCCACCAAGGCATTCGAGCTGGCCGGAATCAATGGTGGGTTTTTTGAGTTACAGCCCAAAGAGGGTCTAGCGCTCGTCAACGGCACAGCAGTTGGGTCCGGCCTAGCTTCCATGGTTCTTTTCGAGGCCAACATACAAGCAGTTCTCTCCGAAATCATATCAGCAATTTTTGCCGAAGTCATGCAAGGAAAGCCTGAATTTACAGACCACCTGACACACAAACTGAAGCACCACCCCGGCCAAATAGAGGCGGCGGCTATAATGGAACACATTTTGGATGGAAGTGCTTATGTTAAAGCAGCTCAAAAATTGCACGAGACCGATCCCCTTCAGAAGCCTAAACACGACCGGTACGCCCTTCGCACCTCTCCACAATGGCTAGGCCCGCAAATTGAAGTGATCAGGACAGCAACCAAAATGATTGAGCGGGAGATTAACTCGGTGAATGGTAACCCATTGATTGATGTGTCGAGGAACAAGGCTTTATATGGTGGGAATTTCCAAGGGACCCCAATTGGTGTTTCTATGGATAACACCCGTCTCGCCATTGCTTCAATTGGCAAACTGCTGTTTGCTCAATTTTCCGAGCTTGTCAATGACTTCTGCAACAATGGTTTGCCTTCAAATCTCTCAGCAAGCCGCAATCCAAGCTTGGATTATGGGTTCAAAGGGGCGGAAGTTGCCATGGCATCTTATTGCTCCGAACTCCAATTCCTAGCCAATCCTGTCACCAATCACGTCCAAAGCGCCGAGCAACATAACCAAGATGTGAACTCCTTGGGGTTGATTTCGTCAAGAAAGACAGCCGAGGCGGTGGACATTTTGAAGCTCATGTCATCCACTTTCTTGGTTGCATTATGCCAAGCCATTGATCTGAGGCATTTGGAGGAGAACTTGAAGAACACGGTCAAGAATACAGTCAGTCAGGTGGCCAAGAGAGTCCTAACCACGGGTTCGAATGGTGAGCCTCACCCATCCAGTTTCTGTGAAGAAGACTTGCTCAAAGTTGTGGACCGAGAGAATGTTTTTGCTTATATTGACGATCCCTGCAACACAACCTATCCATTAATGCAGAAGTTAAGGCAAGTTCTACTGGAGCACGCGTTGAACAACGGCGAGAAAGAGAGGAACTTGAGCACATCCATTTTCCAAAGGATTGGACCCTTTGAGGAGGAGCTTAAGGTCCTCTTGCCAAAAGAAGTAGAGAGTGCCAGGACCGAGTTGGAGAATGGAAAAGCGGCCATTCCTAACCCGATTAAGAACTGCCGTTCCTACCCATTATACAAGTTTGTGAGAGAAGAATTGGGAACAGATTTGCTAACTGGAGAGAAAGATCGATCACCGGATGAAGAATTCGACAAGGTTTTCTCAGCAATGTGTGCAGGGAAGTTGAATGATCCTATGCTGGATTGTCTCAAAGAGTGGAATGGTGCTCCTCTTCCTATAAACTAAGATGTTTCTCTTCTGTTTTTCTTGTTTTGGTTTTTGTCTTTACAATTGCTTTTTAATAAATCTTTGTTTGGACTTTTGTTTCTACTACCACTCTCTTCGTGTATCCTTTTTTCCCCTTTCATATGGTCGTTGGCACAACAACAAAATTTGATATAGGTAAATTTAATTATTTAGTAATAGATATAAGATTTGACGTGAACTCTCGCGTCAATTTGTAATGACGTATTTGTAGTAAAATATAGAACAAAATACACATATCCTTTCAATCTACCACTCAATTGTCGATGTCCTTCCCAAGTTACTAATTGTGTCGCTGAACCCCATCAAACTACCAAAACATATCGATGTCCCCCTTAAGACCAACAAAAAGACAAAAATAATCTTAATTTTTTCAATAAGACAAAAATGTCCTTATAAATTCGAAAAAAAAAAAAAAAAAATCTACTTTTTATAAAAGCAAATAAAAACAAAAAAAAAATCAAGGAAAAAAGGAAAAAATTAAAAAAATGAAACGAAACGAAGAAAAAAAAAAGAAGAAAAACCTGTTTTTATTTATTATTTATTTTGGTATAAATTTTTGTTATTTTAGATTTTTTTTAAAAAAAAAATTAATAAATTTTATGAATGATATTTTTGTGATTAGAGGGACATTAACATTTTTCTGTAATTTGGGGGAGAGGTTGACACAATTAAAAGTTTGGGGGTAGGAAAAAATATTGACAATAAAGTGGTAATTTGGGGAGATTATATATATTTTTCCTTAAAAAATATAATACCCTTAACACTCATCTTCTTCTTTATTTATTTATTAAAAAAAAAAAAAAAAACTTTGTAAAAATGCTTCCCTCCCAAGCCCATTGTGAGTAAGCATGCTTGTGGTGGGTCATTGGCTTTTGGTTTTGGTGAAGGTTGGTGATGCATTGGCCAAATTCACGGGGAGCCTGATAATTCAAAATTTGGCTCAAATCCTCAAAACCATAAACCGGAAGAATCCAACTGAGAGCCCCATAAAATGAATATTGGACTTTGACCCGAACTATTTTAATGGGTCTTAATCGATGCTAATGGGCTTAAACTTTGGGTCGTCCAAAACGGTTACCAACTTACCAGCATCAGAACAAATCATCCTCCTAATATTTTAATTCAGAATTTTTCAGTTAACCTTTTTTTTTTGAGTTTTTTAGTTAAGGAAAGCATTGTGATTATCATAGATTGAGTCAGCTCAACCCAACTTATATGACTCAACCATAAAGTCGTAACTCAGTCGATTACATACTCGAGATGTAGATAGCTCTGATACTAAATAAAACTTTAGGTAAAACTCATCATTGAAAACCGGCTTACAAGTGAAAGTTGCTCAATTGTTTATATATACATAGTTAAGATTGCACTTAAGCCTTAGGATTGTAACAAACTAGTTTGAAGTCGTGTGTTAAACCACTATTTATTCTAAAAACTTAAGCTAATAAAAAAGAGTAAATTTAATCAATACTTTAATATCTGAAATAAAAACATGCATTATATTTCAATATAATTGTGCTTGGACTAGTTGTTGAAGGACTTAATTTGTTAAAAAAAAAACTAGGAATTAAGAAATTTGTAGTGGGATAAATTATTTAATGCGTGGACAATAAATCAGAAAAAATGAGTTCTAAAACTAAAAACACTTTGTTATGATTCTTTACGAACTATATATGGGAAAATTACACATAAGCCCTTCAAATTACTACTTCATTGTCAATGTCCACCCAAACTACTAATTGTGTCAATATTTCTCCTCAAACTACCAAAAAATGTTAATGTTCGATCTCTTAAGGCCAACAAAAAGACAAAAATGACTATCAACTTTTTTCAATAAGATAAAAAATGACTTTATAAATTCTAAAAAAAAAAAACACTAAAACTAAAAAAACAATGTTTAAAAATAAAAAAAAATTAAAGAAGAAACGAGAAAGAAAAGTTAACTGAATTTTTTTATTTTTTTTAAAATGAAAAAGAAAAACCCATTTTTAATTTAATTTTTTATTTGTTTTTCTGTATAAATTTTTGTTATTTTTTTTTTTTTTTTTTTTTATAATTTTAATAATCTTATGAATAATATTTTTGTTATTAGAAAGATTATTGACATTTTTTGATAGTTTAAACCTTTAAGTGAGAAATTGACAAAATTGATAGGTTTATATGTATGTGTGTGTCATGTGCTTTTCGTGCTAATACTCTAAAAGGATTCTTTTCTTAAAAAAATTGTGCTTTTCGTGCTAATGCTGTAAAAGGATTCTTTTCTTGAAAAAAATTCATAAGACATCTGCTTCAATATATAAAACAAAATTCTATACTATCAGCAATATGTACGTTTGCCCTTTCTTGGGGGAAAAGGGAAAGGGGTGAAGTGTGCCGATGGCCTACTGGCTGGATAAGGCACCCAAACCAAACACCTTTCCTTGGTCAATCGTCTCGAGGATATTTTTTTTTTTTTATGAGAAATGCTAGAACATCTTCTGGTGTTCTCCTAGTGTTCTCTTGGAATGGCATAAATGTAATTAAAAAATTACATATATGTCCTTTTGGATGGCATAGATGTAATTTTTTAATCAAAAGAATTACATCTATGTTATTCTAGGAGAACACCAAGAGAACACTAGAAGATGCTCTAGCATTCCTCATTTTTTATTCCGCTTGAAATAGCAATGATTTATTTACTATACGATGAAGATTTTATTTTATTGCATTTAATAAATTTTAAATAATGTGATAACACGTACATTTATCATATGACAACCTATAAACTATTAGATCCGTGAAATTAAATAAGAACTGTAAAACAAATCCTCTCTTTTTCACTTATCAGCGGAAAGCTCCATCCTGATCTTGATCGATCTTCTCAGAGTCACTCTTATCTTTACGTTGGATTATATAAGAGAATTGACAGATCGAGTACAAGGGTGAAATTGCAAAGACAAGCCAAGAACTGGAATAACATATGAAAAAGAGAAATAAAAATAGAGTTGTCACGTACAGCTCAAAAGTTCATATGACAACCTATAAACTATTAGATCCGTGAAATTAAATAAGAACAGTAAAACAAATCCTCTCGTTTTCACTTACAGTTGAGCGTTCTATATATCCTGATCCTGATTCTCTCGAAGTCGCTCTTATCTTTACGTTGGATTATATAAGAGAATTGACAGATCGAGCACAAGGGTGAAATTGTAAATTAAAGACAAGCCAAGAACATGAACAACATAATCTATATAAAAAAGAACATGAACAACATATGAAAAGAGATCGAAATAAAAACAGAATTGTCACAGCTCAAAAGTTCAAAACTCAACTACTTGAAAATGATGAAAAATAATATTTACACTTCAAGTGCACAACATGAATACAACACACACTCATATGGGTGATTCCCGAACATACATGCCTTTATAGAATTGGCCTTCACGCAAAAATAACAATAAAAAAAAAAAAGACGATCGACAACACTAAAACACGTGAATTCCAACTCATTTAATATATATATATATATTGAGATGGATGGAAGAAAATATCCGAAGATGAGAAGGACAGAGGAGATATTTGAAGAGTGTTCTTGAACATGCGGTTCACCAAGAACACAAAAAAAAAAAAAAAAAAAAAAAAAAAAAGGTAGAAAACAGCCGAACGTGGTAGCTAGATTGATCAGACGTCGGCGTATATATAATAATATAATAATGATAATTAACATAAAAATCATGTTTTTTCCCTCTACGATTCAAAGCAAAAGTAGTTAAGATAGATAGATAGAGAGGCTAGCTAGCTGGGTACGTAGCTTGGTTGTTTGCCACCGCTAGCTGGGTGCGTGAGCGGACGGTGAGCCGCCATGTATATAGTATGGTTGATTGGTGAGGCCTCGTGACACTGCACATTCGCTGTAGTAGGTTCACATTTCCATCACATTCTAACCAGTCCACCCTAGTCAGTAGTCATATGCTTGACCATCAAGTCAATGCTTGCTTGGACTCACAAATATCAATATTTTTTTTTTCTTTTTAGTTAAAATAAATAAATGTTTGGATGTTACATGAAAGCTAATTAATAATGTTTCTTCTTCTTCTTCTTTTCTCAATGTTTTGGGGTATTTGATTGTATTAGTCTTTGACTTGGAACAGAAAAAATAAAAAAAATAAAAAATGGTAAGTTAATTAACTTGAAATGTTAAAGTTTTTCTTTATATATGATTATTGAATGTGAGCTCTTTGGAAGCAACCAACCAATAGTTTTTGAATGATAGTGGCAAGGAGTTTGACTAAAATGGGTCATCTTAGACCGGTAGCAGCACAAGTATTAGCAGAATACTAAGTTATTGTTTTCAACAAAGAATTAGGGCTTCAAAATATTATTTTGGAATGCGACATGCTCTAAGTGATAATTGCGGTAAACTCTACGGGATAAAATTTGAGTCGTTTTGGACAGCTTATGAATAATATTCGAATGATCTTAAAATCATTTTTTAATTGACAAGTTAGACATATTATAAGAGTCGCAAATATAACGGTACATGGTTTGGCAAAAGCTGTTGTTAAATAAGTCATAGATCAAGTCTGGATAAAAAATTAATTGTATATGTGACACTGTTTTGTTAAAAAAAAATGTAATCTATTTTCTTGATTAAGCAATAAAAACTATTAATATTAAAAAAAAAAAAAAAAATGTAGGGTCGTCATTTCGTGCATGTACTAATCATTAATTGCCAATTTTTCCCGGCCTCTTTTGGACACTGGCTAGCTCTTATAAGTTGAGTAATTAAAAAACAATTTTTTTAAAACGATGAGTACAATTTAATAATTAAGCTTATTATTATTATTATTTTTTATAGATTACTTATTAAAAATTACTTATTACATAACCTTCCCTATCATACCAACCTCTTTCTTATTAAATGCAATATTTGTTATACTAATTGCCTTAAGCTTAGGTTATATATGTTTGTATTGGTTAGTATCAGAATTGATCCATCACACTTTTGGTATTATCTTTTAAATTTTTTGTTTTTTCACTTCAACATGATAAATTGCGGAAAATAATTATCGATCATTCGATGGGAAGCCAAATTAGCATCTAGCATAAGCTTGGGATAGCCCTTTTATTTGGTTAAGTAATAAGAGGTTTTTTTTTTTTTTTTCTTATTATTATTAGTAGTAATCCAATCAATTTTTAAAAAATATATTATATTACCTTCATTAATAATAGCTAAATATATTGTTCGTATATTATTATTTCAATTTACCTAATGGTCCGAGGATTTAAAGAATTTGAATAAAGAAATCTATGTTAATTAAATGCATGCACCTATAATGGTGTTCAATTATCAGAAAATAGTTTCTAAAAAATTGCTTAATGGCGGAATTAGAATTTTAGTTTACATAGAGCAAAATTTATAAAAAAAAAAAAAAAAAGAGTTACAATATAATTAAAAATATGAAAAACTTCACTTAACCTCCCATGAATTGTAGCTGCTTTTCCAAATACTCCCAAAATTTTAAAAACCGTCTATATAGTGTATATATCTTTCAATTCCACAATTTGTTAAATCTTGTTAAAATTCTCAAAATATCCAATTTTTTTAAAAAGAAGAATAAAAAATAAAATGGTTAAATACTTTTTTGCCCCTGTTGTTTAAAAACTTTATTTTTTGCCCCCTTAGTTTTTTTTTCATAGGTGGTACCTATACTATGGGAAAAGACGGATATGGTACCTTCGTCCATTTTTCCGTCCAAAACTGACAGATTTCCACGTCAGCGACACGTGGCACCATTAATATTGCGACATGTGGCTGCACATTTTCTTAAAACTTTGTTTAAAGGTTTTTAATTTTTAATTTTTTAAAAAAAAAAAAATGTAGGGGTGGCTTAGCCACTCCCAATGTCAAAAACCTTTTTTTTTTTTGCCTCAATTTGGCCCTTGGGGTGGTCGAACTGAGTAATTCTATTAGTTCATTAAATGTCTATCAAGTATCCATAAAAAAATGAGGTAGCTTTTAAAATCACAATTTGATCAAAATCACCATTTGATTGAGCCGGTCTGACCACCCCATGCCAAATGAGGGTGGCCGGCCACCCCTACAAATTTTTTTTTTTAAACAAAAAAATATTAAAATTAAAAATTAAAAAAATTTGGGGGCCACGTGTCGTAATTTTAATGGTGTCACGTGTAGTTGATGTGAAAATCCGTCAGTTTTGGACGGAAAAATGGACGAAGGTACCATATCCGTCTTTTCCCATAGCATATAGGTACCACCTATGAAAAAAATGAAAAATAAGAGAGGCAAAAAATAAAGTTTTTAAACTACAAGGGAGTGTAAGGTATTTAACTAAAAATAAAAAAATCAAAGATTCGAGCGTTGGTATATTTACAAATTCTGTTAAATCCTGATCAACGTATAAATCCGTTAAAGTTTTTTCCTTTTTTTTTTTTCTTAAAAAAATTAGGTGTATTTTGAAAATTTTGACACTCATCCGTCCGTTAAATCATAACGGATAGGTACAATTAAAAAAAACCTAAAAGATAAATACACTAAATTTAAATTTTTTAAAGTTTATAAAAGCAATTACAAATATGATAAAAATTCAAGAAGGTCCGTGAAGTTTCCTTTTCAAAATATTAACTATAGGCATGTGAGTAGGGGTGGGCGCGGGCCGGATTTGCATGTTTCCCACAACCCGCCCCGCAGTGGACGGGTTTGAAAATCAAAATACACTAAATTTAAATTTTTTAAAGTTTATAAAAGCAATTACAAATATGATAAAAATTCAAGAAGGTCCGTGAAGTTTCCTTTTCAAAATATTAACTATAGGCATGTGAGTAGGGGTGGGCGCGGGCCGGATTTGCATGTTTCCCACAACCCGCCCCGCAGTGGACGGGTTTGAAAATCAAAATCCGCAACCCGCATAGTAAATGGTCAACCCGCTGGGCCTTGGGTAGTGCGGATCGGGACGGGTTCATGCGGGTTCGGGTTTTTTATTTTTATTTTTTTTTATGGGCCAAAAACTAGAAAAATAATTCACAATCTTGTTAACCCAATTCAAAATTTGAAAATCCCAATTGAATCAACCTCACCAACAAACAATAACAAGAAGAAAGAACTAGAATTACCAACAAACCTAACTGTAAATAACTTTTTTATTCTTTTATGTGATTGTAGATTGAATGAGTATGTGTATGTGAGAATGTAGAGATGAAAGTGTATATAAAAATGGAATAAGAATAGAGATGAAATGGATAGTGCAGAATTGAATGAAATCAAAGGTACACAATCTGGGCAATTCTTGAGTCTTATAATTTTTTTGGAGAAAATTTGATGAAATCAAAGGCACACCCCTAGTCATGATTCTTATAATGTTTTTTTTGGAAAAATTTGATGGTACGAGTATAAAGGGATTGCGGGTGAGAAAAAATTTAATACCGCAACCCGCCCCATAAATCACGGGTTGGCATATTTAGGATCCGCACTTTTTTAGAAATGTCTTATATCCGTTATTGACGGGGCGGGGCGGATTCGCGGGTGCGGGTGGGTTTTGCCCACCCCTACATGTGGGGCAGCTCACCTCCTATTAAATTTGGTCATGTGTCAAAACGTTTATCTAAAGACCACAAATTTGCCACGTCATTCGTCATTTGATCTGTTAACCCGCCTTTAACATAAACAACACAATCCAAATAACGTTTGGAAAAAAAAAATTGTTGGTTTGGTTTTCATATTTTTGAAAACTCGTTTTCAAAATTTTAAGAACAAATAATAATAATAATAATAATAAAAAAATTATGAACAAAATTTTGAAAACGCGCAGCCACCCATGGGTGGCCCGCGGCCACCCCTTGCTGCTTTTTTTTTTTTGAATTTTAATTTTTTTTTAAAAAAATAAGTTTATTTATTTATTTTTTAATAAATTTATATTTTTTATTAAGATGGACACGTGTCACCATCTTATTGGAGACACGTGGCGCTGACGTGATATTTGACGGAATCTGTTAAAATTTTTTACATAATTTGACACTAGGGATCGATTTGTAATTATTGCTTACCACATGGACTGCCCATGAACTTTTTAAACCATAGGGAGTAAAAAATAATTATGACATACCACAGGGACCAACGGTATAATTATCACAAAAAGAAAAAAGTGAAAGGAGGTAAAAGATCTCCGCCATATATACCAATTTGCAAAGTTGGAAGAAAAAATAAAATAAATAAAAGGATGGCATTATTAAGGTGAGGTTGACGGTACATTTAAAAGATCTTCATACCAACCTCGTTGTTAGGGCAACCCCTTTGGTACGTAGTTAAGCAAAGTACATAGCATTAATCGAAAGTTTGAGGGGACATTATAAATTAAATAATAGTTGGACAATAAAAGTGTAGTTCTTCTCGAGAAAAATCTTAATAGCATACTTTTATGCATATCTTTAATTTGTTCATATGTCTCATACATTTGATTTATTCTAAATTTATGACATTTTGATGTAATATTTATGATATGGATAAACGATGTATATAAAACTATGCATAAAAATATACAACTAATAATACTTAATTAGCTATTAGAAGGGTGGCCATGAGCTACCTTGACTTTTTTTGTCATTTATTTTTTAAAGATTATAATTATAATTTTATGTGAACTCCATATTAAAAATAGACATAATTTTTACTAAATTTGATACTTATAAAAAAAAAAATGATGAAAATTTTGATACGAAAGAATAATGATAAAATACTAAATTCACGGCTTATTGAGTTGATGTGTTAACTCTTAAATCAGTTTTTGTTATAAATAAATAATATTGAAGAAAACTGGCACATTAACCCTATAAAATAAAAAAACTTATACATGATCCCAGAGCTACGTCCTATTAATTTGAAAAATAGATACTAGTTTTTGGTAGAACGAATTTTTTTTAAAAAATTATGTCTGTTGGGGTTTGCGAATTCAAAAAGTACGATTTAAAAATAGAAATTTTAAAATGTGTGATTTGAAAAAATAATTTTTTAAAATGCAGTTAAACGTTTGACAAAATCGCAATTTGGCATTTAAAATCGCTGATTAATCTTTAAAAATCTATGTTTTTAAAAAAAATCCCCTTGGCTGTGATTAGAAAAAGGCAATTTTTTATATTGGCTGTGAATTCCTCTTGCTTGAACAGAAGGTAAGTTCCTTAGTCGGGCAGGGGAATTCCTCTCCCATACCCCTACCCCCACCCCCACCCCCACCCCCACCCCGAAAAGGAGATCGAGGACATGATAATATGGAGGTATGTGAAAATTATGCAATTCGTAGGGCATCATGTGAATCATTGGTGAGACCAGAAGTGACATGTTCAAAATCTGTGGCTTGAGATAATCTTTGTAAGGAAATCTTTTTTCAGAAGATCCACCATCTCCAATTATATGCTTCGGGACAAGTTGCATATATGTTTACAGTTTTACAAACATTATTTTTCAGTTTTTGGACAGCCTATCGAAGTGTCTACCTCAATTCCGAAAGATAAATTTAAAAGATTTAATTGCACGTTTGGGTGTTTGATTTTTTGAAATCTGGATTCAACTATTATTTAGTGCGTGATTTTCGAGACAAAAAAGATGTTTGGATGATTGATAGAATTTGAATTGTATTTGAAATCATGTTTTGGTGATAGTTGTATCAGAATATTTTTTCACGGAAAACTATGAAAATGATTAGAGTTATGAAAAATGTGCATTGAAATTCAAAAACTCACTTGAAATTCAGAGTGGATCCGAATTAGAATACAAGTTGCATTCGAGTTAAAGGATTACACTACGGCATACGTGTTGTACTCTAAAACACAACTGTTACCCACTTACGCTAACATATTTCTGCCACGTTAGGATGTTGCTTATTACATTCCTAAACTTACAAATCATTACAAGGATCAAATCATGTCATTTTATAAAAGCACGTTTTCTTTTTCTTTCTTTTTTTAGATAGAAAAACACATTTTGACAAAACAGGATCCCATGTCTTGTACACATTTTAAAAAAAAAAAAAATTCACTACTATTTATCATAGAACCATTTTCACTAAAATATTAAAAAAATAATAAAATCCCATTATTTTTCATTTTGGCCTTTTAAAATAAGATTTGATTTGGGTGCAGCAACAAAAGAATAATTCTATACAATAAACTTATATATAATTGTCATACAACTAGAGAACGATCTACCAATAAAAATTAACTCTTAAATCAGTAATTATATATATATATATATATATATATATATATATATATATATATATATATATATATATATATATATATATATATATATTTTTATAAATGTTGATCTAAAGGCTAATTTTTATTGTCACGTCATCTAATTGTCTAGGAATTAAATAGCATTGCTAGTAAAAAAACTATATAAGTTTTCTTAATAATTTTGAAAAAAATATAAAATTAATCCATGTGATTTACTTGATTTACTCTGTGTGGTATCAAAATGAACTCGAAGGTCCCTAAGGTATGCCAAAAGAACAATTTACTCTTTATAGTCAAATTTTGTCCATCGAATTAATAAGTTCCGTTAGTGTGACATTGACTTAAATAGAACATGTGTCATAATTTTATTGGATCTGACGTGTCGCACTATTAGAATCTGTTAATTTAGTGGACGAAATTTGACTGTATAAAGTAAATTGTTCTTTTGGCTTACTTCAATGACCTTTTAATTCATTTTGACACAAAAACCCTTTGCCATGGGAGGGAAGCTCCTCCCCACTCTCTCTCTCTCTCTCTCTCTTTTTTTTTTTTTTTTTTTTTTTTTACTTTTTCCCCTCTTCCTATTTCCCCTTCCCTCCCCTCTGACGTCATCTCCATTGCGGCCCCTGCCTCTTCCCCCGGAGAAGCCTTTATCATGCTCAAGCTTGATCTAGCCTTTCTATTACTGGATCTTGTGTTAGCCTTATGTTGTTTGCTTTTTTATACCTCAACAATGCATCTATCGGTCTGCCCTTTCATCCCTCGTATTCTTTGTGTTTTTTTGGCTTGATTCTTGATTGGAATCTTTGATTCTAAATCTATGACTCTCCGCCACTTTTCACAGTACACGCACCTCTCTATCCGCTTTGCCATCGTCCTCCGCCTCCATCGGCACCAGAATTGGCTCCCCCAGAATTCCATACATTGGCCCGTAATTTGCATGCGTTGGCGCGTCCGTGCTCTGAACCAGGTCTCCCCCTCCCCTAGACTTTGCTGCCGGTGGTCCGTGGCCGTTCATGGCAATTGCAATTGGAGAGAGGTCCACCAAGGTGGTTGCATGGTCTGCACACGCCACTTCTGGGGACTCCCACCCATTGATCCACTGCCGGTCATTTGATGTTGTTGATTTTGTTTTGATTTTATTTTTCTCTCTTAGGGCGACATCTTTACCCTAAGAGTATAAGGTAGTTTTTGTCTCGTCTTGTTTTGGGATTGAGATATAGATTTCATTTTTTTGTTCTTGTTATTTCTCCTTTGGAGAGTTGGTTTTGATGCCGTTCTGTTTATGCGTTAGATTGTAATTTGTCCCTCCTTTCGAGGTGGGCTGGCATGCCGGCGTGCTATGGCGAAAAGTCTAGGTGAGAATCAAGGGGATGTGATCATGTTTGGAACTGTTTCACTCGAATTGTGGGCCGTACATGATTGATTGTAAACCTCCAACATGTAGCTTGTTTTTGGAGGAAATACAGGTGTATGGCTAGCTTGTTTTCGGAGTATTCAGGAAACTTTACCTTTAGGGTCTAGGATTTTGTATTATGTAGAGCAATTTGCTCTCTTGGATTCATGAATGAAATCTAATCTTTATTTCAAAAAATAATAATAATAATTTTGACACCACATGGAACTAATTGCAAGTCAAGTAATTTTTTTAGAAAAAAAAAATGATATTAATACAACTATTACAAACCTCTTACACATCTCATTTTTAAATCAATAGTATTAATAGTGATTTGAGATTTGATTATATGGAGATATGTAAAGAATGTATGTGTAACTTTATTTTATTTTTGATTTTTTTACGGCATCTAAACCAACATTATTTTTTATTTTTTAATATTTTAGTGAAAAATGTTCTATGATAAATAGTAGTGAAAAGAAAAAAGTGGACAAGATATGTGGTCCTGTTTTGTCAAAATGTGCTTTTCTATCTAAATAAAATTAAAAAAATAAGTGCTCTTGGAAAATGACATCATTTGATCCTCGTAATGATTTGTAAATTTAGAAACGTAAACAGCAACATTCTAACGTGGCAGACATGTGTTAGTGTACGTGGGTAATCAAAACGGTGGTGTTTTAGAGTACAGCATACAAGCCGAATTTCGAGTTAAATGTGGTTGTATTATATATTCGGATTTAAAAAAAAAAAAAAAAAAAAAAAAAAAAACTCAAATACTTTAGCAAGTAGAATTTATTTTTTCTTTGCATCCGATCATGCCATACCTATAAAATTTATACTCTCCGATGGATAACCATCTAATCTAATGGTTTTATTCTTCTAGTCATGAGTTGGTATATTTCATTTTCCTACATTTATTTAGTAGGTATATAGAAAAATGGTTTCATTCTCATTTTCCTACATTTCATTCAAGACAAAAGCAACAAATTAATTATATTGGAACCAAATTAATTACATCCCATTTCCTACAATGAAACAATTAAAGCGGAAATGATAATTAATACTTCAATATGCATGCCCCCGACCAACCAAGCTAGGAGTACTCATTCATACCAGTGCATGTGTCAATATGTGGATGTCTTCTACAATACCATACATATAACCTTTTTTTTTTTTTTTTTTTTTTAATGACACATTTAGGCGGATGGTCACGTCATATTCAATATTATCACGTGATATCCAAAAGGTAGAAATGAAGAGAAAAATAGAAAGAGAGGTGGCATTTCGAGGTGGCCCGGCCACCTCCAAAGGTTAGATTGTCATAGCGGCCAAACCTCCCCCATCCTGGCATGGTAGCCTTAATCACAATTCCAAAGCCCAACTGATTGAGCTAGAGTGAACAAAGCCACGTTGGGACCATAGTTAAGGCTTTGAATTAAGTTCGATCTCTTTAACGTAAAAACACGACACTTGCAGGTCTAACTCCAATGGTCATGTTTTGATTAATTGTGTGGTTCGTACAGACGGGGGTAGGTGAGAAAGGCTTCAACACCAAACCCCCAAATATATATATATATATATATATATATTTTTTTTTTTTTATAAAAAAAAATGATAAAGTGGCTTCGTGTGGTCTTATCCCTACGTTGCAAATCGCAAGATCCTTCTCTTCCAACTTTAGGTTGGTGGATTTGTTCTAACCCAATCCCTCTCCTTTCTGATGTGCTGACGCAGACTGTTTTAAATGATTTATTTTTTAAAAATACACCACGTTAATTAATATGAAATTAAGTGCGAAAAATAACGTTATTCTGATAAAAAATAACGTAAAAGCAAAACACAGCCTTGGCGATAAAGACACTTGGGTGCGTGAATTGTCAAACATATATAGATCAATTAAGTCATTATTTTCTGTTTAGAGTTCATAATCAGCTTATAATTATTTCAATTAGGGACGTTGGATAATAATTATTTATTCAATGCAGCTAGCTAGCTGTACAGTATTAGTCGCTGTACACTGAAGGCCCTATCTATTTACATGTATAACTTTTATTATTGGGATTTTTAGGATCACTAAAAATAAAGTAATTCTAAAAAATTGTCATTATTTTATTAAAATTCAACTGTGATCGATTACAAGTTTAATGGTAATTTTAAAAATTATTTTATTTTTAGATGGAAACAAAAATAACATTTATAGTATTACTCTTGAAAATAACAGGAGTTCAAAGTACATTTATCATTATCCAAAATATTAATTAGAAATTTTATATTTTAGCTATATATCATGAGAAGTTGGAGCATCTCCCTCCCATGCATTAATTCACCCACATCTCGTGAATTTCTCTTTCGGTTCACCTACCCCAAAGAAAACTTGTGGTGGTTGGTGGTGTGCGTGGCTTGTCTCAGCTTAACAACCCCCAAATTTATTTTCTTCTTCTTCTTATATATATCTGATCACCCACACCATTAGTTTGAAGCTCAACATTTTCAAGAGTCATTAATTGACAAGGACTGATCTTGACGAGGACAATACGGTAAAAGAAAAAATCTCTTTTATAAGTATACTAATAGTCCGCTTAGGTATTAAATTTTTAAAATTAAAATTTACTTTTTATTTGGTGCACGAATTTTGAAGTTTGACTTTTTTGAAAAAATTGAATAAAACATAATTTATTTTTTAAAAAGTTGAATAAAATATGATTTGTTTTTAAAAAAAGTAAAATCATAATCATATTTATTTTTTAGAATTCTATTACCAAACACACCAATAAACAATTTATAGTAAATAATAAATATTAAAGAAAATCTCTTTTATATCTGATCCGAGAAAGAAGCATGCATGTTGTACAATGGAAAATATTTGAAATATCGGTAGCATAATTAATTTATATATATATATATAGGGTATGTTGATATATAAGCTAGGATCATGGAAATGGAACCGGCCACTACCTGTTGATATTATTTCTAATTAGATTCTAAAATAGCTAAACGTGGGAAAATGAATGACTATTATATCCCTACCAAAAATTAAACACACACGAATTAAAAAAAAAAAAAAAGGGAGAAAAATAATATAAGCATGGGTGCAAAATAATTATAAAAATAATAATTAATATCACGGCATTCACATGCATGTACAAGCTAAGTAGCCTTTTGATGTGATTGAGGTATGAAACTGACGGGAGAGAGATTCTCCGCCACTCTTCTTTTCATTTCTTTCTCTATTTTTTTTTTTTTATTTTTTTTATTTTTTTTTCTTTTCTTTCCCATTAATGTATAACGTACTTATTACACTACAAAAAATAGACATCTTCTCCATATTTTTTGTTGTTAGTTGTTTAGTATAAATAGCAACGAGACAAAACAAGAAGAAAGGGAATATATTGTATATTATTTATCATGCGGGTGTTCCGGCATCTAAGTGTTATGATCGAAAAATATTTAAGACTGCATGCAATAGTGGGGAAATCGAAAACTAATAAATTCAAGAGCATTAAGGAGTGGATTAATGGGTAGGAATTAAGGAAAAATTCTTCATACAAGTAGGAAAAAATTAAAGATATTATTATTAAAGCGGTAATTCAAGCAATTCCAACATACAAAATGAGTGTGTTCCAACTGTCTAAAGCTTTATATCGTGAAATTAATTCACCGATGTTCCGGTTTTGGTGGGCGTCCAAAGAGAATGACACAAAAATTGCATGGATGAGTTGGTTAAAAATTTGGAGCTCAAAGTCTTTGGGAGGCTTGGGATTCGGAGAGTTGTTGTGTTTTAATAAAATGATGTTGGCAAAGCAAAGGTGACGTCTAATTCAAAGGCCCGATACACTAGTGGCACAAATCATTAAGGAAAAGTACTTCCCACATGAGAATTTTCTAGAGTCCGCCTTAGGATATAAATCATCCTCTGCATGGAGGAGTATTTTATCTGTGTTAGAGTTAATTGGGTTGTAGCACTACGATGCATTTATTTGTGTGTAAGAGGTGAAATTCTAAGTCGTGTAGGAGTTATCTTTTAGTCTAAGTCTTGTATTCCTTCTATTTAAACGATGTCATTGAATAAATAAAGAAGCAACAAAATAATTTCAAACCTTGTGTTAGAAAATGTCTAGATTCTCTTATAATCTAAAATGTCTAAGTTCCCTCATAATCTAAGGTCTAAGTTCCATCAGAACCAAACAATTTATCACATTATGTGTTTGATAAATCATTCACTTAACATACTGCAATGATATATAAGTTTTTGGAATGACTTCTTTGGTAACATATAAGTGATCAAATTTTTAAATTGAAATTGAGGCCCCGTTTAATAACTCTCTTCCTCTCCCCTCCCCTTATTTTCACCTCTCTCAAAAAAATCAACTTTAAAACATTCTTAACTGTTAGTATTTTGGCCTCATTATGTGTTTGGACAAAATCACTTGTGTGTAACGATGATCCACAGGGATTCTACTATTCAGAAATGCTTCAGAGTCAGAAGATTTTCAGTTCCCTATCAGCCGTCCGGACGACCATCTGTCCGAACGACGTGCCATACCGTCCAGACTCCAGACAGACCAAGCATTATCTGTCCGGACGACGTGTCTCTTCGTCTGGACCCTCCACTGTGTCGAGAATGTTCTATCCAGCTTGCATCCGTTCGGACATGTCAACAGCACGTCCAGACGCCTCTCAATACTCGATCAGTTTCAGATTTCTTTCCAAGTTTCAAGAAAGGGAAGATCGATCAACCGTCCGGACGCACGTCTCCTTAAGGCAAGAATTGCAATTCAAATATCACCGTCCGGACGTCTGACAGCTGTGGTCCGGACGCGTGTTCATCAAATAAGGAAATTGCCGATTCGACTTCAACCGTCCGGACGACTGCCTATCATGGTTCGGACGCTCGCATTACAGATATGGAAATTGTGTGTTGAAGAATAGCCGTCCGGACGCTCATCCCCCATGGTCCGGACGCGCGAAGCCTTATAAGGAAATTACTTGCAGCGGTTGTGCAACCGTTCGGACGATGTACCATCCCGTCCGGACGAGGCTCTTAAACAGGAAAGATTTCCTCGCGAAATTTTTGGAAAATCATGTTGCACAGTTGTCCGTCCGGACGGCACATGTCCACCGTCTGGACGGCACATGTCCACCGTCTGGACGGCACATGTCCACCGTCCGGACGACGCCCATGTATATTTTTCCCGACGCTCATTTGAGCCTCCAGCCTATAAATAGAGGCCTTGGGCATTGAGAACTGCAAGAATTCGGTATTGAATTCCACAATTGCTCAGAAACGTGATATTTCCTCCGAAGCCCTATCAAGTGTGTTGTTGCTGTGCTACAACTGAAGTCTATCTTAGAGGTCGGCTCTAAAATAAAAGATTCCATTGAAGACCCCTTTCAGGTAGGAGAACCTAGTTGGGAAGCGTTCGTGTTGGGTTACACGTCAAAGATTAAGATACGACCATTGCATCGGGTATATGTGAATGTTATTGTCTTGTATCTAGCTATGTCTTCTGAATAGTGAAATTCTTAGGTTTGGCTGCCCCGGAATGGTTTTTCTCTTAATTGAGTTTTCACTTCGTCAACAAAAATCTGTGTCATTTATTTTCCGCTGTGCTTTAATTTTTGTTGACACTTATGCACATACTTTATTTTTAGAAGTCAATTTCGTTTTTCATTAACCTTTTTTTACTTTTTATATCACATTAACAATTTTTTATTATTATTTAAATAAAAAAAACTTACTATAATACAATTTTTTTTATTTTTTTTTTCATATAAATTATTTCTACTTTATATCACGAGTAATGCTACACATCATCCCTTTGTCCTCCCAAAATTGATGTGGCTCTTAAAATCACCATTGAATTTTTGATATATCACTCTTGGATTTTGATCCAATGGTGATTTTAAGAGCCACATCAATTTTGGGAGGACAAAAGGAGGATAAGGGGATGATGTGTAGCATTACTCAACAAAAAAATTCTCCTATAAAGGAAGGGGGAGGGGAGGGAAATGGTGTTATTAAACGGGGCCTGAATCATATGTTGTCTAAATTTCTTACAAAACCCTAATTCATCTAAAAATTATTTACCAAAAAAGCCATTATTTTTTTTTCTGTTAAAATAAAATAAAAAATAAAAAATAAAAAATCTCCACGATCGATCAACCAGAAGCTGCTTTCCCAAAATGAGGAATAACCATTTTAGAAATATTAAACAAACAAACAATAAAATAACTTTTTCCATTCCTGCAAAAATTCTATCTACCAAGATTGAAAAGAGCCTCTTGACCATTTTTTATTTTTTTACCTTTTTCTTTGGGTGGTGGCCTGATTCAACAAGTTGGATGAGAAATTGAAAGATATATATGACGCTACGATTTCGTGCGGGTCATCATCTCTTGCCACCAACCCCCCCCCCCCCCCCCCCCTCCACAGTCGCCTTCCCTCCCTTTGATCATTTGACGAGTAAGAGCCCGCGTTGCGCATGTCACACAGACCACAATCGCGCCACATGGTCACATCTTCCCCGTCCAAAATTGTGATGATCCAACGGCCACGTGCAATTTCCAACTAACACATCGGCCTACCCACCCAACACTCAATATGACAACTGACACGCCTTCTATATAAAGAAACCCAGTTTTAGCCGAACAATCTCAGGAATTTTTCATTCCGGCCAAGCTTAACAATTTCCCAGTACCCATTCAAAATTCCTTCATTTACATATATGCACTACTTCTGATCTTAACACCTCAACCAAACCAACCCATTTTGAGCTTTTCTCTCATTTGGGTTATAAATTTCATCATATTTTTTTTCTGGGAAACAATGGCTGCATGCAATGGCAACGGCACCGCAACGAACTTCTGCACCGGTGACCCCTTGAACTGGGGCGCGGCTGCGGAGGCACTGAATGGCAGTCACCTGGACGAGGTGAAGCGCATGGTGGAGGAGTTCCGGAAGCCGGTCGTCCGGCTCGGAGGCGAGACGCTGACCATTTCTCAGGTGGCAGCTATTGCAACCCACGACGCTGGCGTCAAAGTTGAGCTCTCCGAGGCGGCCCGACCCGGTGTGAAGGCGAGCAGTGACTGGGTCATGGACAGCATGAACAAGGGGACTGACAGTTATGGCGTCACCACTGGTTTTGGTGCAACCTCACATAGGAGGACCAAGCAGGGCGGAGCCCTTCAGAAGGAGCTTATTAGGTAACGAATTACTTACTTGCTATACAATTTGTTAATCTACTTTTTAGGTCAGTTAATTAATAAAATAAAGTCAGTTAATTAATAATTCCATGAATATTGCATTAGGTGGTTTCTCAGTGATCAACTTTTCTGCCTCTTTCTTTTTCCACCTTTCCTTGCATGACCTTAATTACTTTTATGATCACTAATTACAATTTGTTGCCCCAACATATATACAGCTATGAACATTAATTATAATTAGTATCCCTTCTTATCAAAAAGTGGAGATTCACTGTAGATTAATAGCTGATAATGGACCAACGACTATACCTTTGGATTGTGATGTGGGCTGTACGTACGTCCTTAATTGTAAATTATATGGTTCATGCTCTGCCACTCGTTCTGTTTTCCTTTTTCTTTTTCTTCTTTTTTTTCGTATATATAAATAGTATGAGATGGCGTGGAACAGGGAGATATCTTATAAATGATCATATTAAAGCACGATTACATGTTTCAACTAAAAATTATTTGATGATTTAATTTAATCCGGAAGGTTGAATATTTCTGTCTGGCCTAATCTAATATTACCATGATAGTTTTAGTCTATTTCAGAGGATATATATATATATATATATATATATATATATATATATATATATATATATATATATATATATAAAATATTTTGTCCCAGTTGACCCCTTCAATTTTCTTAAATAAAAACCGATCGAGTTAATTAGTGTATAGTAAGTCTCAAGGATTAATTATGTCGTTAAAATGATAACTTAATATCTATGGATAAAAATAAAAAATAAAAAATATATTTTATTTAGAAATTAAATGACTTAACAATGATGTATATTTGTACATATATATCGTGACTGTTTGGCCATAAAATATTTTTTTAATTATTTTTTAGATGTGCCTATAAAAAAACATGTATATTTCTTTTCACTGTCCACATATCTATGAGATAACCAAATATTTATTTATTTATTTTCACAACCAAATAAATTATTATTTAATTAACTTCTAGAAAATTCACTTATCGATTTGGGGTCGACAAGATATATATCTGGATTAAATATGTTGCTACAGGCTTTTACAACTATTAGTACAGTATGCATATCTCCATAATGAACAATATTTTGTGATTTTGTACGTGGACGGCATGATCATCATTTGAGAAGTAGAGATCGAGGATAAAATGGAAATTAAAAATCCTTATAAATTAAATATTATAATTGACTTCTCTTACAAAAGATTATTAATTCATCAAGTTTGACATTCTTATATATATATATATATATTCTGGCTGTCCTTGATCATGTGGCCGGATGAATGATATTGCTTAATTGTAATAACGACGAATTAAGCATGCAAGTCAAGCAACCAAATTTCTTTATTATTGCTGGTGATCGATCCAAGATCTATATATATATATAACAAATTTCTTTATTATTGCTGGTGATCGATCAAGATCTACATATATATATATATATATATGTAGATCTTGATCGATCACCAGCAATATATATATATATATATATATATATATTTTATTCCCTATTTATTATATATGCACATACTTTTATTAATTCCTGTTGGCTGTTTTTATTTCCTTACTTTTTATGAAATTAAAAAAGAAACCAAGAAGTACTGGGAAATTAATTAAGTGCGTAGCTCACAATTTGACTGAATCTTAATTGCTAATATGTCTTCGTTGAATTTTTGTTGCACCAGATTCTTGAATTCAGGAATCTTTGGGAATGGCACTGAATCTTGCCACACATTACCTCAAACAGCGACCAGGGCGGCCATGCTGGTGAGGATCAACACCCTCCTCCAAGGCTACTCCGGCATTAGATTTGAGGTCATGGAAGCCATCACAAAGCTACTCAACCACAACGTCACCCCTTGCTTGCCACTACGGGGTACAATCACTGCATCGGGCGACCTGGTTCCTCTGTCCTATATAGCTGGGCTTTTGACGGGTAGGCCCAATTCCAAGGCCATAGGGCCCAACGGAGAGTCCCTCGACGCCACCAAGGCATTCGAGCTGGCCGGAATCAATGGTGGGTTTTTTGAGTTACAGCCCAAAGAGGGTCTAGCGCTCGTCAACGGCACAGCAGTTGGGTCCGGCCTAGCTTCCATGGTTCTTTTCGAGGCCAACATACAAGCAGTTCTCTCCGAAATCATATCAGCAATTTTTGCTGAAGTCATGCAAGGAAAGCCTGAATTTACAGACCACTTGACGCATAAACTGAAGCACCACCCCGGCCAAATAGAGGCGGCAGCTATAATGGAACACATTTTGGATGGAAGTGCTTATGTTAAAGCAGCTCAAAAATTGCACGAGACTGATCCCCTTCAGAAGCCTAAACAAGACCGGTATGCCCTTCGCACCTCCCCCCAATGGCTAGGACCGCAAATTGAAGTGATCAGGACTTCAACCAAAATGATCGAGCGAGAGATTAACTCGGTGAATGATAACCCATTGATTGATGTGTCGAGGAACAAGGCTCTACATGGTGGGAATTTCCAAGGGACCCCAATTGGTGTTTCTATGGATAACACCCGTCTCGCCATTGCTTCAATTGGCAAACTGATGTTTGCTCAATTTTCCGAGCTTGTAAATGACTTCTATAACAATGGGTTGCCTTCGAATCTCTCGGGAGGCCGCAATCCAAGCTTGGATTATGGGTTCAAAGGCGCGGAAATTGCCATGGCATCTTATTGCTCCGAACTCCAATTCCTAGCCAATCCTGTGACCAACCACGTCCAAAGCGCTGAGCAACATAACCAAGATGTGAACTCCTTGGGGTTGATTTCGTCGAGAAAGACTGCCGAGGCGGTGGACATTTTGAAGCTCATGTCATCCACTTTCTTGGTTGCATTATGCCAAGCCATTGATCTGAGGCATTTGGAGGAGAACTTGAAGAGCACTGTGAAGAATACAATCAGTCAGGTGGCCAAAAGAGTCCTGACCATGGGCTCTAACGGTGAGCTTCACCCATCCAGGTTTTGTGAAAAAGACTTGCTCAAAGTTGTGGACCGAGAGTACGTTTTTGCCTACATCGACGACCCTTGCAGCGCAACCTATCCATTGATGCAGAAGCTAAGGCAAGTCCTGGTGGAGCACGCGTTGAACAATGGGGAGAAAGAGAGGAACTTGAGCACATCCATTTTCCAAAAGATTGGATCCTTCGAGGAGGAGCTTAAGGTCCTCTTGCCAAAAGAAGTGGAAAGCGCTAGAACAGAGTTGGAGAATGAAAAGGCGGCCATTCCTAACCTGATTAAGAACTGCCGGTCCTACCCATTATACAAGTTTGTGAGAGAAGAACTGGGAACAGGTTTGCTAACCGGTGAGAAAGCCCGATCGCCGGGGGAAGAATTCGACAAGGTATTCTCGGCAATGTGTGCAGGGAAGTTGATTGATCCTATGCTGGATTGTCTGAAGGAGTGGAATGGTGCTCCTCTTCCTATAAACTAAGATGCTTTTGTTTTGTAAAACTAAAATTGCTTTTCTTGTTTCAGTTTTTGATTTTACAGTAAATTGTGGTTTCTTTAAACGCACGTGGTATATGTAATATATCAAACTCATAAATGTCTATGCTAGCTATTTGTTTTTTTTTTTTTTTCTCTAATTTACTCTTTGTTTCTACTTTTGAGTTCAGTACAGCATCGAAGTGTTATATATTCTCTGTTTGTTTTGAAAAAACAAAAAAACAAAATTTCGCAGAAAGATATTTTTAACGAAATTATTTTTTTTAAAAAAAATAATATTTTTAAAAGTATTTTTCAATGTTTGGTGGTTATGAAAAACTTAGAACGGCAAAAAAAAACTGATGACAGGATTCTGTTACTGACTGATAGGATTTCGGTCACTTTTACCATATTCCGACTACTATTGCCAGAATCTGAAGATGAAGGCCGGAATCCAGTGACAATGACAGGATTTCAGACAGTTTAGCCAGAATCTCGATTTTTTTAAAAAAAAAAAAAAAAAAAAACTCCAATTCAATTTAGAGAATCTTTTTTATCCTATACAATTTATGCTACTAAAAAAATATTTTTTTCTGTTTTGAATTATTTGTTAATATTTTTGTCTAAAATAAAAGAGAAAAAGAAAAGGAAAATATTATCAAACAAAGCAAATATTTCTTTAATTACTTTGAGTTTAGAGTGGCATTAAGGACGGACAGAAAATCCTATCTTAAGCCCATGAGTCCATGACTTTGTTAAAATGCTGAATAATTATTGACCTTGTTAAAACAGAACATCCTATCTTAAGGCATTAATTATTATTATTTTTTATTAATTTTTTTTTTCTAGGCAAAGCGAGAAAACCAACAAGAAAAAGAAAAAGGACTACGAGGACCATTTGGTAAATTTTTTAAAAGTGTTTTGAGTTTTGAAAATCATAAAAATTGAAAATGAATTTGGTAAAAATTGATTTAGTAGTTTTTTAAGAGTGTTTTGTAAATGAGAATTACTATTTAGCATTTTCCAAGCATTCTCATAGCATTTTCAATTAACGTGACACACTCGATTTACCTTTAAACCAATCTTAATTAAGAATAAAAAAAGAAACGACGATGGATTGAGCATCAACTGAAAATGTTGAAAATTGTTAGATATCACTTTTGTTGCAAAAATTTAAAATTAAGAAGTATTTTATAAAATAAAAGAAAACTTCAAAAAATTGAACTTTTTTTAAAATAATAAAAAAAAAAAACAAAAAAAGAATAATAATCCATATACTACAATTTTTCAAGATAATATTCTACTCTCACATCATATAATACCATAAACAAAACCAGCATTCTAGTTTTTTTTTTTTTTTTTTAAAAAAAAATAATAATAATAAAAAAAACTCGTGATGAGCTTGTCATCAACCCCGACAAAACTCTTTGGGGGTATGTGGTCGTCGAAGCTCACGGTCTCAATCATGAATAGCAACTTGTCGATAGTGGCAGAAAGTAGGTGACACAGTAAATAGCTCAGGCTGTGCGCCGATCAGGTTGTTGGGTCTATCGCGTGATTCGCGTGAATGTGGTTCATGCGCTGTCCAGTATGAACGGCGTCAGACTTCGCTCTAACTTTCTGAACTGGTCACATGCAGTAAGAGCAAATCGGATTATGGTCGGCGATTGTAGTTAATCCGGGCAACCAACCTCCTAGAGATGAGGCTGGAGGCTGGGGACTGGGGCCCTTCTGTCCCAGGCTGCCAGAGTGTGGATTCCGCTTGTTTCAGACGGCTTGGAGCGTGGGGTTCACCTACATGTCTACATGATTAGGGGGCTTCCAGTACTTTTCTCCTCTTTGTGTGATCGTTTTATATTTTTATTTTATAAGATTAGGTCAATTCTAAACCATTATTGGATTAGTATTAATAAAAAATTAAAAAAATTAAAGGCCGATTGAAACTGTTCTATAGTATTATGAGATAAAAATGTGGCTTATACCATTACTGAAAATTAATCATACACATAATATTCAATAGACAAGTGAAGCTACAGTTAGGGTTCTAAGGACAACAATTGTTGCAAAGGAGCTGGGGCATCAAAAAGTAGAATTAGAAAGTGATACTATCTAGATTGTACACGCTCCGAATAAAGAATGAAAGAGTTGGTGTATGCATGGCCTTTTAATTGAAGATACCTGAGTTATGCTTAATAGTTTGCAGTTATGGAGAGTAAATCATGTTAGAAAGAAGGCAAATGGACTAGCTTATAGGCTAACTAAGGAAGCGTTTTTTCTTATGGACGAACAAGTTCATATGGAAGGAGGTCATCTTAGTATTCTTGACATTATAATTGATGAACATTGTAATATTTAATTTTTACATCTACGAAAAGTTCGCGTGATTAAATTAAAAATAAATAAATAAATAAACAATACTCACTCTGTATGCTTAATGCATAAAATAATCAGCTGTCATTTATATCTGAGGTATGAGCTTATTTATAGGCAAATAAATGGAGTCAAACCTGAATTAAGTTTACTATTCTCACTTAAACTATAAGTGTCTAGAGTTTAATTTGTTTTGGGAGTCCTATCTTCATTCAACTAGGAATTTGACTGTTAACAAGATTCTTCAAAGAGTCCTTATTGGACCCGGATTGAGACTAATACCCAAATTCGACTTGGAGTATGATTGTTTTCAACAGTTACCCCCCACTTCCCTTATCCGAGGCATATTTGGATAATGAGAATACCGTATACTCTTGCTTCGTCAATCCTCTCTTCTCCCTATATCTTCCCAGATATCATTCTTCCGATCCCTCTCACCTCGTTGAGAGCACTTACCACAATCAATGGTGATGAAACAAAAAGTGAGTGGGACAATCAAAGCCAGGAAAGAGCCGATGCTCTGGAGTCTCTGCTTGAGCTATGTGCTCTGCTACTTAAGCAGGACAAACTTGAAGAGCTTTCTGGTGTGCCAAGACCATTTGGAGAAGATGCTGTCTCATCTAGAGAAACAGCAATTTGGTTGACAAAGAGTCTCTCATGTCTGCCCAGAAATTTAATGGAGGAACCTAATTTTTGAGAGATGGTTGCCATTGAATGTGTTAAAATAATAATGTATAAGAAGACTAGAGGCTTGGGATTTGGAAATAACATATAGCACAGATTTTTTAACTTACCAATTGGCTTTGATCATGGGAAATGAACCTTGTTGGATAGGTGGCTTCAATTGGTTGGGATGGGTACACGTACATATGAATGCTCCATGCTCCATACTCGCACCATAGGTTTCCCCTCAACCGACTTATGACTGCTCTATCTTTTTGATTTAGTAGTGTACTTCTTCTCTCTGACTTTTGAGATCAAGCTAGGCCCAAGCAAAATTGTTCTTGTCATGCGTTTGAACTTGTGGAGTGAGGCTTTCTTGCTTGGAGGGAGTCCCTTTTATGGTAAGAAGATCCTGAATAAGATGCTTTAGATGCTTGTCACGTGGAAGTTTTAGATTCATTTGATGGTTGTCAGTAGTGGTCTGTTTTAATTTAGTGGGTCTTTTATATTAAATGGGTTTTAAGCTTGGACCCCATATTAAGTGGGCCAAATATTTGGGTTTCTAGGCCCGGTAGGTACAATTAATTTCAATTTTTAATTTTATGGGTAATCAATTTTTTACTCTCTCTTTTTTCTTTTTCTTTTTTTTTTCTTTTTAAATACTTGTCATCACGTATGAGAGGTTGAGTTAAAAAAGGAAGGACTCAAAAGTATTTGCAACTGTAAAGTTATACAATTAATGAATCATCTACAAATCAATGTGTATTTTAGAAAGACTATATTTTATTTTAGAGTCTTGTTAGGGATATTATTGCGTCAATTTTACTACAAGTATTTTTTAACAATTTAGTGGTTGTGACGGCTTATAATTAGTGAAATGATTAAGTAAAATTTGTGATTTATAAATTTAATTAGTTAGTGACTAATTTGTTAACCATACATTCTTAGTTGTTTTACTCATATATAAATCATCTACAAATCAATGTTTTACTCATATATATGAATGAATTGCCACGTGAGTTTGTAAGTAAGATAATTATAGTAAATTAAATTGGAGTAGTGATAGGCAGGGGCCATCCTGCCGGCCCCTGCCCGGCCCTTTCCACGTGGAAAGGGCCATGCCAGTTTAATATATATATATATATATATTTTTTTTTTATAAAAAAAAAAAAAAAATTCAAATTTTGAAAACAAATGGTCGATATCTATTCCCATTTTCTTCAGATTCGATCAGACTTTCCCCCCATTTTTTCCCTCCCTCTCTCCATCTCCGGCCATTTTCTTCCCACCGTCGTTCTGCCCGCCCAGCACCGTCGTTCTGCCCGCCCAGCACCGAGCACCGTCGTTCTGCCCGCCCAGCACCGTCGTTCTGCCCGCCTAGCACCGTCGTTCTGCCCGCCTAGCACCGTCGTTCTGCCCGCCCAGCGCACCGTCGTTCTGCCCGCCCAGCACCGTCGTTCCGACGAGGTCCCCCACCGTCGACTTCCATTCAAAGTGCACTGGATAATGGGAGTCAACAGCTTCAGTCTTGCTCCATGGTATGTTCTTTCCTCAAAAGATATTATCCCTGATGGCCTCTGTATCCTATTATCTTTCTGAATTTCTTTTACCTGTAAACATGCTTTACCTGGTGATCTGGGTCTTTCCTCAGTAATCTTCCTCTTCTGAACTTCCTCAGAAATTAGGGCTTGATTCATTGCTAGAGAAAATGCATAAAAATTGCTGCTATATCAGCCTGAAACTGTGGGTATATTCCAACACTAAATTGTATTGTATGGGGCCTTTTTTCTCTGCTTAGGTTCAGCGTTTATGTTTGTTGCTATTTAAGGTTTATATAAATGACTGTGTTACTTATCAAAAAAAAAAAAAAAGGCTTTGTGTTGGTTGATGAAACCAGAAGGGGTACAAGCTAACACTGGATGCATAGCATTGATCTTGAGCGTTTAAATATGAGACAAACTAAAACTAGAAGTGATTGAGAGCGATACATTGTCACATATTCAACTGAATATTTGGATTCAATCTTCTGACTTGCAAAGTTGGACTATAAGGTTAGAGAATAACTTTTTACGACATCAAGGCAATCATTGATGCTTTACTAAGATCAGCACTGGGCAATCAAGAGATTTTGTATTTTTGGAATTGCAGAAACAGCTACCTCTACATAGCTGTTTTTAAGTCTCTACCTATTGAAGCTTGCTTCTGCCTTTTACAATCAAAACAGCATTTATTTTTTCCTGGATAAGTTCTGCTGTTATGTTTGTAACAGGCAGATTTACAACCAAAAGTCCCAAGTCCCAACTATTTGGGATTGGCATTAATGAATGCTACATTTTGTATTTGAGAGCTTAGCAGAAAAGAATGTCACTTACAGGACTTTTGAAGATTGTCTAGTTAAGCATACACAGTGAATGTTCAAAGATCACCCCAAATTATACCTCTAAAATAATCTGGATTTTGAAGCTCTTGGGATACAAGAAATGGATTTATTAATCATTTGGATTTATGATAATGCATTGATATGAATCTTTATTTGTTACAGAAATTTTTAAATGGATTTATCACAATTGGACTTGATTTCACAACACGAAGATGATTGTTCATTGACACATATTGAACTTGATGATGTTGTGCCCATTGAAATGGACCCTCAAAATGGTATGTTGGACACTTCATGCTTACCTTTAATTTTTGTAACATAATAAATGTTATTATTTATAGTTGGGTTCTTTACACCATATTTATTTATTTCTTTTCATTTTGTGATAGATGGAAATGAAATTGTTGCTAATGACCAATTGAATGATGGTGTGGATAATTGTCGGTCCAAGGCCAAGCTCATAGATGGAGATAAAGTTGTTGAGGAGCCTAAGAGCGGTATGCTATTTGGCTCCATAGAGGAAGTCGTTGACTATTATAGGAATTATGGAAAGCAAGCGGGCTTTGGTGTGACACAAAAGAAGAAGAAAAAGTATGAAAATGGAGATGTACACTACATCAGTCTGACATGTGCTCGCGGAGGCAAAGCATCATCCAGTTCAAGTAATAACCTGTGCAAGGCTAGCAAAACAAGCAAAACGGGGTGTCAGGCTACTTTGAATGCAACGTTAGTGGATACATCGTGGTATGTGACAAATGTAAATCTGGGGCATAATCACGACTTAAGCCCAGGTAAAGCGAGATACTTTCGGTGCAACAAGAAGTTGGATCCTGCTACGAAGAGAAAGCTTGATATAGATGATAGAGCTGGAATCCGCACCAATAAAATTTATAACGCACTAGCCGTTGAAGCGGGGGGTTATGAGAATCTTACATTTGGAGAGAGAGAGTGTCGCAATTATATTGCGAACTCAAGACGCCTTCGCCTTGGTACAGGAGGTGCCGCAGCACTTCGTGACTATTTCAATAGAATGTGGAAAGTAAATGATGATTTTTATTTTGATATAGATGTGGATGATGAGTGTAGGCTGAGAAATGTTTTTTGGGCTGATGCACGAAGTAGGGCATCATATGAAGATTTTGGTGATGTGGTTACATTTGACACAACATACTTAACCAACAAATACGAAATGCCATTTGCTCCTTTTGTGGGAGTAAACCATCATGGTCAATCAATTCTTTTAGGGGCGGCATTAATTTCAAGTGAGGATACGGAGTCATTTGTTTGGTTGCTTGAGGCATGGTTGAAATGCATGAAGGGCCGTGCGCCAAGGGCAATTATTACAGATCAAGATAGGGCCATGAAAAATGCTATTAAGAAGGTGTTTCCGAATGCTCGTCATAGATTTTGTTTATGGCATATACTGAAAAAACTTCCGGAAAAGTTTGGATCACATTCACAATACTATGCCATTAAGAGTGCCATAAGAAATTGTGTGTATAATTCTCATACATGTGACGAGTTTGATGCATGTTGGCAGAGTATGCTTGAGTGTTATAATCTAGAGGAGAATGCATGGCTGCGTGGTTTATACAGTGAAAGGACTTTTTGGGTACCAACATATTTAAATGATGTATTTTGGGCCGGCATGACTACCACACAACGTAGTGAGAGTATGAATGCCTTTTTTGATGGTTATGTGCAATCGTCCACCTCATTGAAGGAATTTGTGGATCAATACGATAACGCTTTGCGCAGGAAGGTTGAGGTTGAGAATGTTGCTGATTTCGATTCCTTCAATACCACCATTTCATGTGTGAGCCATTGGCCCTTTGAGAAGCAATTCCAAAAAATTTACACTCATGCAAAGTTTAGAGAAGTTCAGAAGGAGATTTCATCGATTATGTATTGTGGTTCTTCTCTTTTAAAAAGTGAATGTGGAATTCGTATCTATCAGGTGATCGAACAGGTAGAAATTAATGAATCCTATAGGAAAAAAATCGTTTTTAATGTTTGCTACAATGGCCCTGTATGTGAAGTGAATTGTAGTTGCCGTTTGTTTGAATCAAGAGGAATTTTGTGCAAACATGCCATATCCGTGTTGACTACATTTGAAGATGTGGATTTGTTGCCCGAAAAGTATTTTCTAAATCGATGGAGGAAGGATTTGAAGCGGCCATATAAGTTAATCAAGAGTAGTTATGATCCTTTAAGTGGCAACCCTACTGCAGATCGATATGCTGAACTGAGCAACAATGTGCTGAAGTTGGCAGCTATTGCAGCACCAAACGTGGACCATTGCATGGAATTGCAAAAGTATGTTGATATGCTAATTAAGAAATTTAGCGGTCCAAGCTGTGAACAAATTCAACCTTCCCAATCACTCCCAAGTGCAAAAGATCTCCCAAGTGCACCTATGATCGATAATGGAGCCATGGATTGTATGGAGGTGGAGGTGTGTAGTCCTCTTGTGGCTCGAACTAAAGGCGCGCGACCATCAATCAGAAAAGTGTCTGTGGTTGAAAAAGTGGTGGGAAAAAAGTCGTCAAAAGGAGGAAATAAGAAACAGAGCAACACCAATCCCGAGCAGCGAAGGAAAAGAAAGAAGGTATTCAACTATTCAAAAGTCGTTGTATGTGTACTTATTGATGTGTAATTTTAATATTAATTTTAACATTTTTGAAGACATGCCAAAGATCGCTAGTAGATGAACTGGACACAAGTGAAGATCTGTTGCTTTTTTCAACTGATGTGCAGCATGACCAAGTGATTGAAACACAACTTAGTGTACTTACACAGGTACTGAAAGGAGGGAAAAAAAAGTTCATATACGTGCATTTGATTCATACATGTTGACGAATAGTTTAATTTCATATATATTAATCGTTCGATGTATTTGTTCCAGACGTTTGGGAATTCACAATCGTCATGTATTTTCGAAGGAGATTCTATATACTTGTCGTAAGTGGTAAGGTCTTTTTGATTAAAAAAGTATATCACATTCTCTGACTAGGAAACTGTTATATTCAAATTTTTCTGTTGGACTTGTAAGGTTAAGAGTGCTCAGCTTTTTGTTGATACTTTGCATATCCCAAATTTGAAATTTTACAAGTTTGGACTTGCAAATTGATGGCTGCCATCTAAACCATGCATTTAATGCAAGTGGTAGTTTAGTAGTACAGTCTTTGGCTGAAGCTTTATTATATAACTTCTGGAAATACTTTTCTTATGTTTCTATAAGAACTTGTTTTAATTGTAGCTACATGTATTCTGCATTCTATGTTACTCCAATCAATGAACTTTGAAGTGTGGAGTCTGGGTAATATTGTATTTCAGGTTCTTCCTCTGCCCATGATTGTCTGAAACCAATAGTCTGGACTGCTTGTGTTTAGTAAAATAATTGTACAGCTAGCTAATTTTAGTTCTATTTGATTGTTAGACTAGTAAGTAGTACACAGAGTGGACCATATTTTTATTTAAGCTCTGTTGGTGGATGGGAAATAGTAGCAAGGAAAAGAATGTTGGTTCAGTTGAATTTTCTTTTTCAAAAAGATATTGTCATGATATTCGTAATTATATTACCTGTCTTTCTCCAATGTATTCTGGCTGCTAAACATGAAATACATGTTCAGTGAATCTGGTAGTAATCCTTTTTTTTTTTTAGCTTTCATTTAGCATTTATATATCTTAGTGCTGTATTCCTATATGCTTTTGGCGAGCCTATTAAATAATAAGTATATGCACCTTTGCAATGACTTGTTTGTGTTGGAATTCTATGTCCTTCGTTCTTTCTTTTGATGCCTGTTCCTTATTTCTTTGCTTTTGTATCAGGATGATCAGCAGCAAAGGCCTGGTGCACCTGGTCAAGAACTGTATTCTGCTGGACCCCCAGTTGCTGCTCGCACTTGAGAATCATTATAACATGCCTTGCTTTATTCTCTGAGAGTTTCAATATCAACTGCTGCTCATATTTTTGCATGTTATCTATAAATGTATTTTGACTTCGATGACTTTTATTTTTGATGAATTATCGATGAACAAACCGGAATTATCTGCTCTGTATGATGTATATTGACATTATTAATGTGGAATTACAATGGTTCGTTGGCCACCTAATCAACAGAGCCTTTGTGCAACCTGGCAGGATGAGACCCCTGGTGGTTCCAAGAATCAGTAATGAAATTGCGATTCTGGAGTTTGCCCTTCAAATTTAATCCGCATCTTTCTTGAATTATCAGAAAAAAGAAGAAGAAAAAAATAATGAGCTCCTTAGTTACCTGTTATTGTAATTACTTTGTTCTAGTGGAGAATGATGATTTAAATTCCCATCAGTCAGTGTTTTTAGTATTCTAATAATTAGTTCTTTTGCATTTGCAGTTGCAAGATTCTTCTTTTCTGAATTCCTCTAAACATGTTTTCTTTTTAATGGAGTTCTGTAGAAAGAATTTTGGGGTGGGGACTAGGTAGCCCGTAGCATATATGTTTTCAAAATGGAATTTTGGGGTGGGGACTAGGAAATTTGTGGTTGGTGGCAGATTATGCTTGCTTATATTGGTACAATAATCATGCACCTAGAAAATGTAAATGTGCAAATTAAGTTATTTACTAACTATTAAGTAGCTAGCTAGCTGCCTCTTTGTTAATTTATGGCATGATGGTCATATATACTAGCTAGCTACTTTTCACCTGATCGACTAGCAATCTTGCAATATTTCTGTTAGAGGTTAAGGACTTTATCCCTAATTAATGGCTATAATTTATATAAACATAGGCCAGTTAGTATGGAGAACTATTTAATTTATTTATGGAAATCAATTCTCTCAGTTGAATCTGATAATATAAATAAGAAGAAATATTGTTTTCTTTTACTTGGTCGATCAAATTAATGATACCTGAGTCTTGCTCCATGACTTGAACATGTTTATGGTCTTGCATGTATATATTTCAGATCTTGGAAAATTTTGTTGTAAAAGAATGTATTTTATGTTTTAAGCTTTTTTTTTTTTTTTTGTACATCAAAAAACACCATTGTTTTATTTTTATTATTATTATTTTTGCAATTGCTTGTGTGTTTTGTTCTTATAACCAAAAGACCAAAGAAACTGCAGGAACAATTCAATTTAAGACCAAAAGACAACAATTAAGTTTAACATACATTTAGGATATTCGTACAAACAGAAAAAAGTCTCTTACAACTGAATTGTTTTCATAATTTCATTTTAACATCAAGTTAGTATGTCTAGGTTCACTATAACTACAAAAATAAAAGGCTAACAGCAAAATGACAACTAACAACAAAACACGAAACATCTTCTCGTTACGTTGCGCTAATTGTTCCTTACATTTTTTTTCAATCAATTCCTCAACTTTCTCCTCCATTTCTTTCAAATGTTGCACTAATTGTTCCTTGCATTTTTTTTCAATTAATTCCTCAACTTTGTCATTGTCAGCTTGTCTTCTCTCCTCCATCTCTTTCAGATATTGCGCTAATCCCTTCTCGTATGCAGACATCTTCTTATCAGCCCATTCAAAAAAATCACAATCACCGGCTTTCTGCATGAAAAAAACAAGGGTCAACAAAAATGTCATGAACTACTAACGACGAAATATAACACAAAGCTAATTTCAAAATATAACAAAAATTACCTTGTAGTTATTACATCCATACCACTTTTTAGCGGGATTGGATGTGGTCCAAGAGTACCTTAGACGTGCAGGAATTCCACACTTACATAACGGATGACCGCTTGACAAATCACTTGTTGTAGACATTTACTTGTGCCTAAATTCAGAAGCACATGACATGAGAATTTTCTATATATTGAATTGGGATGCTAAATATATATATGTTACTCAAACAAGAAATATACAATCATAACCTTTAGATAAGTGACAAGCTCAGATTCCACCAAAATCCATCTAACATAATAAAAAGAAAAAAAATCCTCAAATCCCAAGGAGACTATTATGTGTTACTAGTTTTAGCCACCCAGCAGGGACCTAGTTCAACTATTCCGGCTCATTGTGATTGTACAATTACAAAATCTTGTTTGATCACTTTCGAAGCACTAGTAGTTTAAAATAGACATCCAAGTTGATGCAAGAATGTAGTGATTGTTAAACATTGACATGATAAATAGCCATATTGTTCTTATATTCCAATCCACATACATAATTTTTTACCACCTATAAAGCAAGGGTATGAATACCACAACCTAAATTTTTTTCAAAAAAGTAGGAAGTGAACAAGCAAGGTGAAGGCATTGAATAAATATCATAATATCAAAAGTGTTGGTAAAATTGTTAAATAATTTTATCATCCAGGCATCCTTGCTGATACATACATAATTAGGATGTATGTCCCTTACCTTCCCATGTTTTACAAATTTTTTCGTTTCTGCAACTATTTTTCTCAACCATTGTGCAAATAATAAGGGTCATATCCTATTGTCCAAGGTGCATCAGATGTATGTCCAAAAGTATTGGATAGGTATCAGATACAATTACCAGATACATTTTCACCAAGTATCAGACACATATTGGAAGTATCCAGAAATGTTATGAGCCTGGGTATTTGAGAAAGTAATCTCTTGGTAGGCTCATAACAAGAAAGTACTCATATGCGATGCCAAAATGACTTCCATGCATGTAGAAATATCCATTATACTCGTATGAAATTCTTGGAATGAAAAAACTTCCTACTAATAAAAATGGAAGTGTACATGACGTACATCACAGAAAACAAACACAAACAACCTTTAAATAAAAGGAAGCAAACTATAAATGCATCTTCCAGTGCTCTTCTACCTCGTTTGTTGTGTCTGACAACAGTGATCATACCACAATTGAGACAACAACATACAAATCAGAACCGTAAACACTAACGTTCGTGCAAGCACAAGTAAAAAATAATAATCGAAAAATACAGGCCATACATACGTTTTGTGGAGAACCCAATTGGGCAAGCTGGAAGTTTTGGTGGGGTTTATGGGCAAAATTCAAATGAATATGATCAGAATCCTAGTGGGCCTTATAGGCAAATCTCTAGCAGTACATATCAGAGCAGGCTAGTTGAAGGAGGAGGAAACTTTAGTGGGAATAATGGTCGAAATAGTGGAAAGGCGCAGCAGAACCCAAGTGGGTTTTATGCAAATAATTTGAGAGGGTTCTGTGGGTTTCATCAGAATAATAGTGAAGTTTATAGTGAACGCACAATAAATGAAATGCAGAGCAACCAAGTTCAGCAAAATGGAAATTTTAGTGGGCATCATCGGTATAACAATGGAGAGTTCTCACAGAACTATAATGGGGTTAACGTGCAGAGTACAATGAATTTACAACATAGTATGAATGGGTTCAATGGGAGAGATAGAAATATACAAAATTCATATGGGTCTTACCAGGAGGGACCTGGAGAAGTGAGGCAGAATCCTTATGGGTTTAATTCCCAAGGCCTTTCAGAATCTCATGGAAGCCAAAATGGGAATTCTTTCAGAATCTCATCAAAGAAGCTTTTGGGTATTGGCTTCTGAAGCTTCATGTTCCATAGGGGTTTTTCGGTTTACAATCAATGTTTCACAATCCACATAACACAAACATGTAAGAAGGCATTTTATAACCGGAAACCAATAGCAAAAAACCACAAATCACAGCAAAGAACTAAAGCAACTCTGAAAATAACTGAAAAAACTCAAAAATGGGGGAGATCGGTACCAGAGCCGAAAATGGGTCGCCGGAACCCTAAGTTTTGGCCGGAGGTGGAGAACGAATGGTTTAGATGGTCGCCGCTGGAACTGGAAGAACGACGGAGTTGGGTCGTGCGTTGAGAACGATGGTGCCGGGTCGTGCGTTGAGAACGGCGGTGGCGGGTCGTTCTGGGCCGGAAATGGGTCGCCGGAACCCTAAGTTTTGGCCGGAGGTGGAGAACGAATGGTCGAATGGTCGCCGCCGGAACTGGAACAACGACGGAGTTGGGTCGTTCTGGGCCGGAAATGGGTCGATGGAACCCTAAGTTTGGGCCGGAGGTGGAGAACGGTGCGGCCGGGTCGTGCGTGGAGAACGGCGGTGGCGGGTCGTTCTTCGCGGTCGAACGGTGGCGGGCAGAACGACGGTGCTGGGCGGGCAGAACGACGGTGGGAAGAAAATGGCCGGAGATGGAGAGAGGGAGGGAAAAAATGGGGGGAAGGTCTGATCGAATCTGAAGAAAATGGGAATAGATATCGACCATTTGTTTTCAAAATTTGAATTTTTTTATTTTTATTTTTATTTTTTTTATAAAAAAAAAATATATATATATATATATTAAACTGGCATGGCCCTTTCCACGTGGAAAGGGCCGGGCAGGGGCCGGCAGGATGGCTCCTGCCTATCACTACTCATTAAATTGATACTATGTCTCTCTCTCTCTCTCTCTCTCTCTCTCTCTCTCTCTCTCTCTCTCTCTATATATATATATATATATATATATATATATATATATATATCTCCCAAATATTTTCCTTTAATGCTCATTACTTCATTTGTTTCGACGTAAAATGTTTTTCGTCGTAAAATATTTTCAACGAAATCATTTTTTCAGAAAAAAAAAAAAATGATTTTTCTGAAAATATTTTTCCGGCGTTTGGCTCGTACGAAAAAATTACCAACGGTGTAAAACAGAATCCAACAACCGTTGTCGGAATCCGGCGACATCCGACCCCCATTGCTGGATTCCAACGAACCAGATTCTTGGCCGGAATCTGATCAATACAGCAAGAATTAGGTCATTTTGGCCATATTTTGACCAGTTTCGTCAGAATCAAGCCTAGTTTGGCCAAAATTCGGCAGAAATTTTCAAAATCCGGCAGAAGTTTTTCAAATTCCGGCCGTACTGGTCAGACTCTGGCAGCAATTGTCAGATTCCGGCAACCTGATACCAAAATTCAGGAATCTTCGGCAGTAGAATCGGGCTACCAACAGACTCGAATGCCTAGCGGTGGCAGATTCTCATAAACGTACGTGCAAGAATAAATAATTTAAATCCAGTAAACGATTTACAGTTTTCAAAATTAACCATAAATCGTTTTTCAAAAATTAAATAAACTTTTACGGTCAAACTGAAATGATTTCTGTAGACGACCATTATTTTCGTTATCACCAAATACCAATAAATGTTAAAATATTTTTCAAAAGGGGAATGATACATGCACTCATGGTGCACAACGAGTGCACTACTACAAAGGCACAATAGAGTGGATCCCACATTCTATTGTGCCTTTGTGGTAGTGCACTCGTTGTGCACCATGAATATTTTAACCATTTCCCTTTTTAAAAACATCTTACACCGAAACAAACGGAATATAATATTAATTTGAGGTTTGACTAGTCATCCACAAACTGATTAGGTTCCGTCTCAAACTCATGTCCCCGCATATTTTTGTTCCAAACTAACCTGAAACCACTAAAATAATGTGTGGCGAAGCATAAATGGCGCAAACATTTAGGCGCCGCCCGCCTATGTATATAACGTACGTGACGTGCAAATCCAAAAGCAACCCAACTTGCTTCGTCTTCTGCAGTTTCTAATTACGAAGAAGAAATAAAAGATTGATCGATAACAAACTAAGATGGCCAGGAAGATCAAAACCATTGCCGTGCTCTTCGTCTCCGTGCTGGTTGTGACGATGGGATGTGCCAACGTGAGTGAAGCGCTGTCGCCATGTGCCAAAGATTGCATGCCCGTTTGCCTGAAAGAGGACGGCGCAACCCGTGATTCATGCGGAAAAGCCTGCGAAGATTATTGTAAACAAGTTTCTGGAGACGGCGGGAATGGGGGTTTCCCAATCTTTAAACAACATTCTTAATTAATGTGATTTAAACCTGTTTCTTCTCGATCGTCTTTGCTTTCATCAAGTATATATGTGCACTCTATGCAAGTTCGTACAATATTTCTAACATTACTGGAATATAATTTATGTGCTTAAATTACCAACTCTATATTATTCTCTGATATATATATATATATATATCATATATGGTTTCATGGCATGTATGTTTTTGAGTTGAAAGAGGACTTTTCGTCGCAGTTATTGTTGTTAGAATTTTTAATGGTAATTTTCATGCTGCCACAACATGCATGTATGCCTTGTATGTGTTCTGCCGCCATCAATGAAGCCCTTATTGTGCTAGCTAAGATCGATCGCAAGAATGGAATGTTGTTTGTTGCTTTATTATTTGCTTTATTTGTATTGCATATTATGTAACTCGATGGACCGCTTCCAAGCTTGTGTTTAATTAGAAGCATTTTCCGGCTAGTCTCCGATTTTATCTTTCTTTTACATCAATAATGTGAAAGGCCTAGAAAAAAAATATAATATTAATTCACGACCCTTAATTTTGATTGGCTTATTAATAGAAACTTATGGAAAATGTAAAGGTCTATGGGCCTTATTCACTTTCAAAGACGCATTGAGAAATAAAGGAACACTATGACTTATAAAGTGCTCAGGTCATGTATATATTGGCAATGTGGAATACTTTAACACACCCACTCATGTATAGCAACTTTGGCCAAACAAGCGTTCAACATCGGAAGGAAATTAATGCCCCTCATCGTCTAAGAAACCTGCTCTGATACCATATAAAAGTCTATGTGCATTACTCACTCTCAAAATACGCATTGAGAACGGAGGAGAAATCATGGCTTATAAAGTACCTAGATCATATATCTCTTAGCGATGTGAGACATTTTAACAGAAAAATATATTGTATTTTGGTTAATTTATTTATTGGCTTCTTGGCGCTCATTCACCGGCACGATTTCCAAGCATTACATAATTGGTCGAACCTCATGCAATTTGCTACTCTTAATTATGTATAGCGAGAGACAGAACCTCACGCAGAGATTCGAACTAGTAACTTCCGCTTCATGAAGCGTGATCTCCAACCAATTGAGCTATATCTTAAGGACTATGTCAAAGATGATTATTATTATAGTCGTCACTCATAAGTTTGCATTTTTTTTTTTTTTTAAACATTGCCAATGGTGAGGAGGAAACAGAAGGCGCACAAGGCTGCCCTATGCATAGAAAATTCATTAAATAGAATCATTGCAAAGGAATTAAATTCATTAAAACAATTTTTTTAATCAAAACCCAATTTCTTATTGTTCAAAATTTAAGATATATACACCAGACATCAATAACGTACATTGAACTTAAATGAAAACTTGACATTAATTAGTTGCTAATATAAGAAAAATTTATAACATTCCAAAACCCAAATAAACACCCAGGCCAGGCTATCCCTCAAGGCATTGTCTTCATGATTCTCTTCATGTTGGTTGTCCAACCATACTCACCACTCACTAAACAATAGGTGTACTGTACAATTCTTGTAGTGACGTTGAGCATTTCCAACATATATAATAGTCAAATGGTTCATAATAATTAAATTTGATTATTATGAGCCATTTTTCATCTTCAATAAAATAGGCAAATTAAATATTTTTTTTCCTTCTAGTGTTATGCTATTTACTATTCACATTACAAAGAGATTTTTTTTTTTTATTATTATTTTCTTTCTTCCTTTCCTTCTTTCTCTTTCTCTCTCTCTTTATTTCTTTGACGCTTTTTTCCACACAAAATAATATTTAGGGTTAAATAACTTTTTAGTACCTGTGATTTGAAAACTTTATTTTTTGGTATCTCAATTTCAATTTCTTTCACATATGGTACCTGGGTTCTGGGAAAAGACGAATTTGGTACTTCCGTCTATTTTTCCCATTTGGCCCAAAGCCACTCCTTTTTTTTTTTTTCAATTTTTTTTTTTAAGTTTTATTATTTAATATTATTTTATTAATTTTTAAGCATTTTTAATTTCTGTTTTTCAATTTTTTTTAGATTGTGCCACGTGTCAACATCTTAGAGTAGACACGTGACAGTCCGTTAAATTTTGCACGAAAAAATAGACGGAGATACCAAATCCGTATTTTTTCAAAAATTGAAACAAATTAAAACTGAAGTACCAAAAAATAAAGTTTTCAAACCACAAGTATCAAAAATGTATTTAACCTTAATATTTAAATACAAGTAGAGAATACGATAGATAATCTATTAGAGAGAATATGAAAAAAGTAGTAGCTATTCAATAGTTATTTTAACTATTATAGCCAGAGATGCTCTAACATTTTGTTTTAAACATTTTCCATTTTACTCATGCCATATTTTTTTGGCTGGGGATCCACAAACTGATAACGTACATACGTTCTGTCTCACCCAAAATCATCTTCAACGTTGCCTGTTTTATCACCAATAATGATTCACTGTCAACTTTTCACAACCTTGCCTATGTGGCAAGGTGATCCCCCACTACTTTTTGAATTTTTTTTATTTTTTAAAAATAAATGAAGGTGAGGGACCACCTTGCCACATAGACAAGATGGTGAATAGTTGTATATTTAAGTGGTAGTGAATCATTACTCTTTTATCACACCCTCCGAAGGCCTTTATTTAGAAAATATAAACCTTCATCCGTTATCGATTGATCCCTCCATATTTTATATATATATATATATATATATATATATATATATATATATAAATGTAAATCCAAAAGCACCGTACCCCAAACTTGCTTCATTTTCTTTAGAACCAAAAGAGATCGAACAGTGAAAGATGGCTGCCACCAAGAAAACGATTGTCTTGCATGCTCTTCGTCTTCCTGGTGCATGGGTGTGATGGAATGTGCGAAAGGATGCATGTTCTCATGCATGAGTCAAGCGGAAGGCGCAACCCTTAATTAATTCTGAACGTGGAGACGCCTGCGAAGGTAAATGTCAACAAGTTCATGGAGCTGGCAGCGGTGGTATGGCATGGCCATGGCCGTTCGAGAGTGAAGGCCATTAGTCAAATTAATGGTCATAATTAACCAATTAACCTGTTTCTTTGCTTTGATGAGTCTATATATATATATATATATATATATATATATTTCTATGCAACTGGAATAATCAATAATGTGCTTCTTAATTACAAACTCTATATTAAAGAATATATAATGATGGAGCCCTATGATTAGCTTCGGTCTATATAAAATCGCACCGTTTCATCATTCTAAAGCAACGATGGATCGTTACAATCATAAAAGCATTACACCGATTGATATCATATATAGGATTATCTATGAACTTATATGTACGCAAAACGGGTTTCAACAAAAAGAGATTTGGACTCGTGATATTGTCGCCCCGATAAAAAAAAAAACAAAAATTAGTGTTGTTAAACAACTTTCTTTCTTTTTCTTTTTTATAAAAGCTTTATTTTTTTTTTTTTTTTTTAACTTTATATCAAATCAACCAATTTCCCCATTATTTCTCCTCTCTTTTTCAAATGTGGCGATACGAAAGCAAATGCTTGTTAAGGTGGAAATGTAGGTAGTAATTATGACATTTGGATGGACTAAGCATGAAGGGGGTATCTCCAATTTCACTCGAGGATGATACAACAGTGTACCCATGTACTTTTCTTCTTTTATTTTATTTTTTTATCATCATATTGGACCCATCAAATCAATCCCTATTATTTGCATAAATCCCCCACTAACTTTTCTTGTTGGGCCCATTACTTCCCAAGACAACATTTTATGTTCACCTTTTATTATCAAACAATTTATTTATTTATTTTTTTTAAAAAAAAAAAGTCAAATAACATTTTACTTTTATATATCATATAGTCACTTCTTGTTGCTACGTATTTTTTTTTTAAAAAAAAAATTCACAACAAAACTCTTTATCAAATGAAAATAAATGGTAAAAATTATAAGATTAAGATTAATTTTCAGTTATTTTATTTTAATTTTTTATTGGAGGTAATCTTCATCCTTTAGTTTTGCTCAAAAATATCTTCAATAATTTTTTCATTATATTTACAAAATTTTATTTTATAATAAGAATTGAATTATTAAATTAAACTAAAAATAGAATCAAATATAAAATAATTAAAGTCTCACTTTTTACCCGCGAAATTCCAGGACAAGCTAAACTTAAGAAGTCTTTTTTCTTGCAATAGTGTATTCTTAAGCATGAGATGAAGGCATCATCAAAAGGGTTGATAAAGTGCCACGTACACCTAAAATGGGAAATAAAATAATTTTGGAAAAATTATTGTAGAACCCATAAAAATTTTAAAATATCTGCGATCTGATAATAAGATCTTGATCATCGATCACTAGATAACGTACCCCTGCTTCACACCTTAGACGTCCCTATCTGTACTTCAGATACCGCTTGAGCTAACCTGCTCCGTTGGGTATACAATACACCTAACTTTGCTTACCTAAGCCTCGCCTATAAAAAACCCCACAGCAATCGTACGGCCAAGGAACCGAGCGACCTAAGCGGTGCGCTATGCTCCCCAGAGCGTAAATTAAGTCCACCGCTACAGAGAGTGCTATATTGCGCCGGTTAAGAATGTTGCTCAAAACCTAGGCAAAACCCCCACCTTTTCCCTCCTCTCTCTCTCTCTCCCTCTCTCTCTCTCTCTCTCTGAGGTGCTTTTGAAGGTCAATCATATTTCATATACACTACCCATCGCTGTTGCAGGTTCTATTGCTTATTTCTTTCCTCAATTGCCCTTACATTTCTGCTATTTCATTAATTTCTATGCTTAATGTGGTTTGAATCACAACAAACCCATGTGCAATTTCCCCAAAATATTTCAATCTAGGGTTTCAAGACCTTAATGCTCGTTTTTAATCTGAATGAAAATAATTGTATATGATTGGGTACTCCTATATGGTACATACTATTCAATTTGTAGTATATATTGGTTGTGAATCTTGGTTGTAATGGGTAATGTTGAAATACCCAATTGGCTAAAAGGGTTGCCATCGGCACCTGAGTTTCGCCCAACTGACACTGAATTCGCTGACCCAATTGCCTATATATCGAAAATCGAGAAAGAAGCTAGTGCTTTTGGTATTTGTAAGATTATCCCACCATTGCCTAAACCTTCTAAAAGATACGTATTTTGCAACTTAAATAAGTCGCTTTCAAAGTGCCCAGAACTGGGTTCTGATGTAAATACTTCGGGTGTTTGTTCTTCCCCGAAAATGAGTTCTGAGGATTGTGGTAATGAGGGGGAGGTCCGGGCTGTTTTTACTACAAGGCACCAAGAATTGGGTCAGACTGTGAAGAGAACAAAAGGGGCGGTCCAAAGTCCGCAGTTGGGTGTTCATAAGCAAGTATGGCAGAGTGGAGAGATTTATACATTGGAACAGTTTGAATCCAAGTCGAAGGCTTTTGCACGGAGCATATTGGGAATGATTAAGGAGGTTTCACCATTAGTTGTAGAAGCAATGTTTTGGAAGGCAGCTTCTGAGAAGCCTATATATGTGGAGTATGCAAATGACGTTCCTGGGTCTGGGTTTGGAGAACCGGAGGGCCAGGTTCGCTATTTTCACAGAAGGAGGAGGAAGAGGAATTTTTACCAGAGGAATAAAGAGAGCTCTGACTGCAAGAAAGATGTGATAGATAGTGTAACGGATTCCCCTAATGACAAGATCAAAGATTCTTCTGCCAAAAATGAACCAAATATGTCTTTGGAGACACCGAAGCCATATTCTACTTCCTCAATATTGTCAGATGAAACTTCACATTGTTCTAGGCGAAAGAGTTCAAATGCTAGTAATGAGATGGAAGGTACTGCGGGGTGGAAGCTCTCAAACAGTCCGTGGAACTTACAAACCATTGCTCGCTCACCTGGCTCACTGACTCGATTCATGCCGGATGATATTCCAGGTGTTACTTCTCCTATGATCTACATTGGTATGCTTTTCAGCTGGTTTGCTTGGCACGTTGAAGATCATGAGCTTCACAGCATGAATTTTCTTCACACTGGCTCGCCAAAGACTTGGTATGCTGTCCCTGGAGATTATGCATATACGTTTGAGGAAGTCATTTGCTGCGAGGCTTATGGTGGCAGTATTGATCATTTAGGTATGTGGACTTTTTTATTATATGATTATTTGATAAAATGATTTGGGAGTTCAAAACTCTAGTTCAATCTTGCCTAATATTTTCTTAGAGTGTTAATTTTGGGTGTTCTTGAATCAAAATAGTTTAATACAGAAGGCTGTATCTCTATATTATATAAAGATGGAGAGGAGTCTGCTGTTTATATAGTGACAGGCGGCCTTGTTTCTGCTGGCATTACCTGTCTTGCATGGCTGCCTGTCAATAGATATAACTGAATTCTGCATATGTATGCCTCAACATTATCTCCATGTGATATGACAGCAAGCACAAGTGGCTGACTTGGGAGGACTTCATTAGCTTTCAAATGATGACCCACTGCAGAAACAGAAATTTCTTTTGCCATTAGGATTTTGAAGCATTTCTAGTTCATGTTTCACCTTTAAATGTAATTGTATTTTGTTTATTATAGTGCATTTAGCCAGGATGTTATCTTTTCATTGAATATATTATTTCTGTGACTGATATTCCCATGCTTTCTTTTTTTTTCAATTGATCATTCCGTATGATAGCCTTATTGATGCTTAAACAATGGCAAATGATTTGTTTTCTTTTTCACCCTTTAAAAAATATTGCTTTGTGGATTTCTGCTGCTTAACTATTGGTTCCTACTAATATGTATTGTGTTCACTTATGCCATTTTACTCATCTGTTGTGGAAATAGGGTTTTCAGTTTTTAGAATTTGCCCAGTTTGTATTATTTTGGTGAGTACCCAAAATTTTCTAACCAATGTTTCTCTAGGTTTAGTCTAGGGTGATATTGAATGCTGGGATATTGCCCTTAAAAGCACACCAAATGATAGTGTGTTTGTCCATGGTGCTGGACTTGTAAATTCTCTTATTGAATTGGATTATGTCAAAAGGCTAACAGATAAAGAAAAGCTGGCTATGGGAGTCAAACTGATGATCATCGCATTTGAAAAGCGTGCTCTGACCTCTTATCTGAGAGCATTCTCAAAAAACAGAAACTGTACATGCATAAAAATTTAGTAAACTTCTGGGGTCTTAGCAATTCATTGTTGATTCTTACTTATTCATAATTAATATCAATATTTTTTTATGAATATAATTAATATCAATATAAAGAGAATATAAAATAGAATTTCAAAAATATACCTCAAAGAAGTACCTTCCAAATTGGACCTGCCAGTTGCAGGGAAGGTGATTGTGTAAGTAAGTAATTGAAGATGGTGAAGCATTATCAAAACTTGGTCCCACAAGTAATTTTGATTTTTTGGAAATTTCAAAAAATCTTTTACTTGGAATTGTGTCCTGATTTGGTTGGGATTTACTGTCCAAAAATTGACAATTTTCAATGATGTAAGAATTGCTCTTGGGGCATAATTCTTAATATGAGCACTTCTTTTTACTTTATTTTAAGTTGACTTCAATCTGAATTAGTTTGACGTGATTACTTCCATAGCATTTTTGTAACTCTGGTCCAGTTTCTCTTATGTCCAGCTGCTCTCTCGTTATTGGGCGAGAAAACAACTCTTCTATCACCTGAGGTAGTTGTTGCATCAGGCATTCCTTGTTGTAGGTAGGTTTATTTCTTTCTATTTCATTAAGAGCTTTCACGTGAAAATCTATGTAAAGATTATACTTATCAAAAAAATCTTTACTTATCAAAAAAAGATTATACTTTTCTGTAGTTCAAAACGTTTTAGGCTTGATTTGTAGTGCTGAGAATGGTATTGTTGTTTCTGTTAATTTCCTTGTTGAAGTTCTATTCATGTCTATTCTGGTTGTTCCTTTAGGTTAATACAGAACCCTGGTGAATTTGTTGTGACTTTTCCAAGAGCTTACCATGTGGGATTCAGCCACGGTAATTGCTTTATAGTTTGCATATTTTCAAGATTTTTTTTGGAGTAAATGATTGTTTTAACTTAGAAACTCATGCCCTGAAGATACTGATCTTAATGTGTTGAAGGCATAGCATCTGGTGTATGGTACATGGAAATATTACATGTTAATCCAAGACTCAACTAAGAAGATGGATATGGCCAAAATAGGAAAGAACTTAGAAGATGGGGAAGTTCTGCAAAAATTTGAAGCGAATGGTGGTTTATATGATGTCAATGAATCACCATTTATTTTATTCCTAGAAGAAACAGAGGGTTCACTTTCTTTATGAGCAAGGACCATTTTGGCTTGCAAATGTTTAGTTGGGCTTAAATATTCAAAAGAATTAATAGGGCACCCTCCAAGTCTTCTGCCAAGTGACGTAATTGAATGGATTATGAGAAATGATCTAGTGCTATAAGCAAACTCCTTTTTCATTTGTGTAATGGCTGACGTATTATTAGGGTTATATACCCTTTTAATAAGAACAGTGAAAAGAACATTAGACAAGATTACAGAAGAAGAAAGATGAGTGACAGAGGCACCCCCTTTGTATGTAAAATATTCGTGCTTCTTCCTAAAAGTAACAAAACTTATAAAAGATAAAAAATAAAAAAATAAGGGAGAATCTTTCTTTTCGCATTTTATTTATCTTGATTCATACTTATCAAAAATAAATAAATTATCTTGATTCTTTCAATTGATCGCTATAGACTTTCTTTCTATAAACTAGGTTTTAATTGTGGGGAAGCTGCTAACTTTGGAACTCCACAATGGCTTAAAGTAGCCAAGGAAGCTGCAGTGCGCAGAGCTGCTATGAATTATCTTCCCATGCTCTCTCATCAGCAGCTGCTGTACCTGTTGACCATGTCTTTTGTCTCAAGGTTAGCTTATTATAGTTCCTTCAAATATTCTATTAACCCTAAGATGTTGAGCAGTACTAATGACTGAAAAATCCTGTCCATGTTGCTTCATAGAATTGCTCTATGAAGATCTATACAAGATAATTCTCATGAATGATATATGTAAAAAGGGGAGAAAAAAATATGATTCTCTTGAATGTCTACTGATTGTAGTGAAATGAAAGTATCTCGCTTGATTATGGTTCAAGATCAGATACTCTCCCCAAATATTTGATGTTCAATGGCCAGATTTAGGCATCTGTGACCTTTATAGTTTCCTGCCAAGGATCTTTGCAGTTCACAATTGAAACACGTTTACACGTAAATTTGATTTTTTCCAGGATAAACTGAAAATATATCTTTGAGTATTTTAAAATACGTTTATGGATGTGCTTATGATTTTGTATGTGTTGCTTCATAAACTTTTTGAGAGGGTTTTCTTGTTACGATTTTGTTAGTTTTAGTTATGCACTAATTTATATATACTTTTAAAAGAAAATATGCATTAATTTATATGGGCTGGGAACCTGATACCTTGACTAGCTTCACTTGGGCTTTATAATGAGACCAGTCATAATGGAATGAGTTGGGTTTCAATTCACATCATGTGAAAACTGAAAAGTGAGCATGATTGTTTTACTTTTCGTTTTTCATATAACATTTCTTTTGAGGGATTGTGTAGTACTTGTTGGAAAGGGGAAAGACAAAAGAAGTATAAACTGCTTCATTTTCCTTTTGTACCCTAAACACACCCCCCCAAAAAAAAACAATAATAATAATAAAACAAAATAAAGAATTGTTTTGCAATTTCTTTTCTTTAGTTAGACGGAGTTCGTGGTGGGGGTGAAACTGTGAGAGCTTTTCTGTGCATGATATTATTGTTATAATTTAGCATATCAGTTATCACTAAGGTCATAGATGAATAACCAGCATCAAGTAGGCAGAATTCTACTGCAAACCTTCCTATGAGTTAAATCCCCTTGCAGATAAGTTATCCATTTCAGAGACCATCAGGGGACTAATCGGCTTACATTCACTACTAATTTAATGAACTGGTAAAGTTGATCCCTTGTCTGTTTGGTTTTACCCATACTTTATGCCACTCTTAGATACTGCTTTTATATAATATCTTTTCTCATTGTCCATAAAAATATCAAGTGTGCACCAAATCTATAGTTATTTCTTATGTTTGATTGCCGGACTGCTTTGATGCCAGAGTGCCAAGATCCTTACTGCCAGGTGTGCGGAGTTCTCGTCTGAGAGATCGCCAAAAGGAAGAAAGAGAGTTGTTAGTAAAGAGGGCTTTTATAGAAGATATGTTAAATGAAAACATTATGCTATCTGATCTTCTTGGAAAAGTATCAACTTGCCATACTGTTTTATGGAATGCCGATTTACTGCCATTTCCAAGCAGAGATTCCCAATTGCCCAGCATGTCTGCTACCGATCCTACCTCACCAAGAGAAAATGCTTCCCATAGTTGTTCTGAAACTAACAAGAATAGTCAAAATGATCTGTTTCACGAGATGAGCTTGTATATGGAGACTCTCGATGATTTATATCTGGGTGGTGATGATTTGTCTTGTGACTTTCAAGTTGATTCGGGGACGTTGGCTTGCGTGGCTTGTGGAATCCTTGGGTTTCCATTTATGTGTGTGATACAACCATCTGAAAAGGCATCAATGGAACTTCTTCCTGCAGATCATCTTTTGGTTCAAGAAGGACCCAGAGTCTCAAGACCTGAGAATACTCGATCCTCTCCAGAACTTGATGGGTCTGTTAAGAGCTCTATTTCAGGTATTTGTTCTGCATACTTTCTTGCCTGGTAATTTGGTCTTGTTCTCAATCACTTCTGATATTGATTCCTTTTTTTTTTTGATAAGTAGTTCTGATATTGATTCCTATTCTGTCAAAAGTAGTCATATAATTATCGTGGATTATATGTTAAAGCCTAACTTCAATCTGTTGCCATGGACATGGCACACAAGGAGGAATGATAATTTCTGGAATAAATCACATTATTTCTGGAATCTATCACATTGTTTCTCCACCACCAAAAAAAAAAAAAAAATGAAATTTCGAAGTTCTCACCCTCCAGTTTAGCACCTCTTATAGGTTGGTCTGACCAGTGCAAATTGTTTTAGTACCCTAAAAGAGTTGCTCTTTTCCCACATAATAGGCTTCAATGTGCGTATCTTTGGGAATTTGGTGATGTTCTATGCCTGGTAGACAGCCAAATTACAAGGAAGTACTGTGGTGTATGGAGATGCCTACCATAACTACAGCCAATCATCCTAATATGTTCTTTATTACATGCCTTGATGTTCATCATTGTGTTGTGGGCCACATAATGTTGACTAGATTTGTTGTTAGTTTTTGCATCTACACATGTTTACTGCTGCTACTAATATGTTTATGCTGGACATTAAACTGTAGTAAATGGAATTGTAGAGGAATACAAAGAATTGGTCTCTAAGTCTCAACATTATATAAGTTGGGTTCGTATCTTATTCTGTAGATGAACTAGCAGACCAAGATTTTCCAAATGAGGAAATATCTTCGTGTGCATGGGCTATAGTTTACAACCATGGGGGAGTTTGACTTTTTTAAAATAGAGTTATATTCAATTGATGCTAGTAGTTTCTCATCAAGGCAAATGAAACATTAAACTGAATAGGAGCAATCCTTTTGACCACCAAACTTGGCCTCTTTAAGTGCGCAATGAATCAATTTATGCTTTGTTCTGCAGAGAATCTCCCTCCTGTTCCTGATGTTTCTCCACCACCAAAGGATCTGCAAATGCCATTATTAACCAAGTTTGACAAGGGATGGAACGCCTCTAGTAAATTTCTGAGGCCACGGATTTTCTGCCTGGAACATGCCATACAGATTGTGGAGCTCTTGCGGTCAAAAGGTGGATCAAACGTGCTTGTGCTCTGCCATTCAGGTAAGATAGGCTTTAAATCCATCCATGATTTTGGCGGCTGCAAATTATAAGTTGTATACTCACCCCAAATTTTAAAGTTGAATCACTTTATTCCTTTATATATATATATATATATATATATTTTTCCTTTATCTTTCTTTGTCCCAAGAATAGACCAGGTTTTTGAATGAATTTGAAATAAATTAAAATTTCCAAAGAGCACAATCAACTGTTGCTTAATACCCATTTTCTGTTATCTGTCGCACACATCATTCTATTTGTCAACCAACCATTATGAGTGTACACATGTATCATCTAGATTATGACAATAATTATTCTTCAATTTTTTTGATCTATGTAGACTATCAGAAGATGAAGGCACATGCCATGTTCATTGCAGAGGAAATTGGTAGACCATTTAGTTATAATGAGGTTCCATCAGATACTGCATCCCAGGGAGATCTTAACTTGATAGATCTTGCAATTGATGATGAAGAGCATGATGAATGTGGAGAAGACTGGACCTCAAAACTGGGTATCAATTTACGGTACTGTGTCAAGGTCAGAAAGAACTCTCCGTCTATGCAAGTTCAGCATGCACTGACATTGGGTGGATTGTTCTCTGACAGAAGTCCCGGTTTGGAATTCTTGACCATCAAATGGCCATCCAGAAGATCACGCTCAAAAAAGTTAAATCGTTCTACCCATAGTAAAACATGTGACAGCACTCAATTAAAGAAGGATGAAATTTTAGAGGGAAGGTCAGATGGCATCATTGTCAAAAAAGAAGAAAAACTTCTTCAATATTCAAGAAGGAAGCTCAAGTCAAAACTGGGTGGTTCCACATGCAAAAGTATGGCTCATGGATGTCATGGAAAGAATTTGTCAGAAGATGTTTCAGCTGCTACTTATGGAGATCTTGATAAGCAAAGTGGAAAGGCTTCTGACAAAGGAAATTCCCAAAATGAATCTGCAGGTTTGGTTTTGTGTACTGCTTCTGGAATGTCTGAAACGCAAAATGAAACCGGATTGTTTGCAGCTAGGGTGGGTATGAGTTTGATCTCTGCTCCTTCACGAATTGAAGATTCCCTTGTCTCTCCTACACTAGCAGTAGGAAATGCTGAAGTGCAGGGTGAGAATCATGCTCTGGATGGTATTGACATGGATGACAAAGCTTGTAATTTAGCAACATGGGGTAGTTCTGAGATGCAACACGAGGTCAAGGCCACTGATGAAACCATTGAGGAAAAGGTCACACGTGTTGAAAAATGTGCTTCTCCACTTATCATCGCAACCGATGAAAGGTTTGGAATGCAGGAACAGAGTCAAAGTGTGGGAATAATCAGCATCACAATTGAGTCTTGTCATCTGGTTTCTGAAGGGCAGTGCAATGTCTCAGCTGAAGGGGATGCTTTGATGAATGAGGTTTCTGATCTTTCTAACCCTACCAGTATACATGTTGCTGATCCAGTTGTGAGAAATGGTGAGGCACAGATGGTAAATGTAGTTCTGGAGGAATCTTGTGTCAACAGTGAGGATCGAGTTTGCGTGATTTTAGATAATGAAGTGCGGCAAGAGATCCAAACCGTCAGCAGAATTAACAATGCCGGACCTGTTTCAGGTAATGTTGCACCAATAAACCAGCATAGTCTTGCCTCAACCGAAGATGTTTCTTGTAACGTCGCAGTGAGAAACCAGCCTAATCTTGCCTCAATTCAAGAAGGTTTTGAAGGTCCTAGAGTGATCTGTGCTGCAGAAGACATTAGCATTGCTGTGCCCGCAGAAGATGTGGTGGGGCAAGAATGGAAAACGAAAAATGGAAGTAGTGAGAATGAACCAATTTCAAGTTATGTTAGACCAACAGATGAGCCTACTCTCACATCAATAGAAATCCAGTCCCTTGACACAAAAAATGAGGAACTTGTCTCGAGTTCTGTTTCTCCAATGGAAGTTAGTCAGCCCTCTTGTGCATCAGTGGAACAATGTCCTGAAGTTCCAATAGGGATCTCTGCTGAAGAAGACTTGCATGATGGCGTGACTTTAGACACTGAAGTGCAGCAAGCAATCCAGACTAGAAATGGAACTGATGAGGGGGAACCCATCTCTAGATTCAATACGCAAGTGGAAAATGAGCCTGTAACTGTTTCAGGGGTAGAATGCTCTGAAGTTCCACGGGGGACCTATGCTGAGGAAAACGTGAGTGGTGGAGCACCTGTAGATAATGAAGTGGAACAAAAAAAGCCACCGACAAATGAAAATAATGAGGAGCTCTCTGGGCATGATACACATGTAAATCCACTTCATCCTGCCTCAATCCAGAAATGTTCGACAATTCAAAGAGAGACCCTTGCTGCAGAACCCCTACTTGGCAGTGAAGTTTGTTCATCACAGGATGATATAGAGCTGGAGAGCATTGAGTCCACTGTGGTAGACCCTGGGCCAAACAAAGAAAAAATAAGAAAAAGAAAAAGGGAAGTCGAATATATAACAGAAAACAAGTTCAGTTGCAGTGGCTTTATCAGAGGTCCATGCGAAGGGTTGAGGCCTAGGGCTGGGAAGGATGCAACCAGTGGATGTGGGATTGACATCAGTAAAACAGTTGACGAAAAGTCGGTGAGAAAGAAGGTGAGGAAACATTCGGGTGTTTCTCTTCATCCTAAGAATAAAAACACAAAGGAGTCTCACAGGTGTGACCTTGAAGGCTGCCGCATGAGTTTCAAAACGAAGGCAGAACTTTTCTTGCACAAACGCAACAGGTGCCCACATGAAGGGTGTGGGAAGAGGTTCAGCTCCCACAAGTATGCAATGCTTCACCAACGTGTCCATGACGATGACAGGCCCCTTAAGTGCCCGTGGAAAGGTTGCTCCATGTCATTCAAGTGGGCATGGGCTAGGACTGAGCACATACGGGTGCACACCGGTGAGCGCCCATACAAGTGCAAAGTCGAGGGCTGTGGCCTTTCTTTCAGATTCGTATCAGATTTCAGCCGGCACAGACGGAAAACTGGGCATTATGTGAACCCACCCGCCTGAAGATATGAACTCTTGATCACGCTGATTTTGTAATATATGCGTAGGAGCAAGTGGGTGTTTCTGAGGCCAAAGGGGCCTCGAGTATCATGTGTAATTTACAATGTTCTGGTTAGGTGTAGGGGTAGGATATAGAGTGATCTTTTTGTAGGTGAGCATTCTCCATTCTTTGGAATGCACTGATAGTTGAAAACTCTCAGTTTTGATCTCTCTGGATTCTTCGTGGTAGGATCCAGCAGCATTATCATCGGGAGAGGAAGCTCTCCAAAAGGATGCCACACGTTTGTGGCCAAATTAAGTGAAGATAGATACTGAGATGCTCTCTGTTTTCCCTCGGTAAATGGATAGACGGATGAAGTAGATGAGAACTGGAATTACATTGTTTAATTTTGATTGTAATGATCAATCAGCGTTATTGAGCGGGTTCAAGCTTCTCAATGTGCTAAACTTTGGTCACACTAATTTAATTAAACGAATCAGATCCTTCAATCTTAATTTACTAATTTCGTTTCGGGTTTGTGAGTCGTGTAAAAAATCGTCGGCTTTTAATGTCACGTGTCGGGTTTTGGTTATGTTGACGCATGGGTATAAGACTATATATGTTAACTTTAATTTGAACTATTTAATTAAATGAGTCAAATTTTTTAATTTTAAATCGTTAATTTCGTGTTGAGTTCTTATAGAGTTTGCTGGCGGTGTAAAAAATTATAGACCTTGTTTATAGGATTACCCTTAGAGAATGACAAATCACTTTTGCCTCCTTGTTTAAAACGCAATTTCTCAAGTCAAATCTTGAACAAAGATTAGCACCAAATTCATCGAATGATTTTGATATTTCACATACAACTAAGGGAGAAAGGACAAATCATTTTTGCCTTGGTTGACAACTTGACATGGTTGTTTAAAGCACAATTTCTTAAAGTCAAATCTGGAATAAAGATTAGCCCAATTTGTTAAAATATTTTGATGACATAAATTTTTTACAAATTCGATTTTTAAGAAATTTTATACGACCTACGTATAAGATTAACATGTATTTCTTGACATGTGAGAATTATATATTGTTTTAATAATGTGTACTTGTCACATGTTTAAAGGACACATATTACTCTTGTATATGGGTTATATAAAATTTCTTTGAAAAAAAAAAATTGTCCATATTTTGATAGGACAATATTTTATTTTCAGTTAAATATTTACATATTTTTACATAATTAACAAAAATACACACTCTTCCCACTTACGGAATTACCCTGAATTTTTCCACACAAGAATTCTAATTATAAAATCCCACCCCTCAGAGGCTCAGATAGTTCCCATACTCACCCAAACTCGCACTACAAACTAGAAACCCAATTCTCTTAAGAAAACAAAAATGGCCGCCGCCGCGCCACCGCCGCCACCGACCCCAGCGGCCATAACGCTGCCGGACCCAACCCCAACGAGGTACCCCTTGTTTGCCCGCGTGCGCCTGGGCACAGCATCGGACGTCCCTCACATCCACAAGCTGATCCACCAGATGGCCGTCTTCGAGCGCCTCACCGACCACTTCTCCGCCACCGAGGCCTCCCTCTCCTCCACCCTCTTCACCTCCCCTCCCTTCCAGTCCTTCACCATCTTCATCCTCGAGGTCTCCCAGAACCCATTCCCACCCGCTCTCCCTTCCCACCCTCTCTTCACACCCATTACTCGAATGGCCCCTCTCGACCTCCCCATCGACGACCCAGAAAAGGAAACTTTCAGATCCAACAGCAGCGACGGCCTCGACGTTGTGATTGCTGGGTTTGTTTTGTTTTTCCCAAATTTCTCGACTTTCTTGGGGAAACCGGGGTTCTATGTGGAGGACCTGTTTGTGAGGGATTGTTATAGAAGGAAGGGGTTTGGGAAAATGCTGCTCTCGGCCGTGGCGGCGCAGGCGGTGAAGATGGGGTACGGGAGGGTGGATTGGGTGGTGCTGGACTGGAACCTGAACGCTATCAGTTTCTACGAGGAAATGGGTGCTAAGATCTTGCAGGAATGGAGGATTTGCCGGCTCACTGGTGAAGCTCTCCAAGCCTATGGAAATGCTCATAATTAACTGAAAAGGCCTGGTTTCTTTTTTTTTTTTTTTTAATTTCCTGATGTTTTCTCCAAAGTAATTTCACTGCTATGCCTGTTAAGTTCTTCTAATTCTGGGTGTCTTCACTGTTCTGGTTCTCTTTTTTTAAGCATATTTAGGCTTTATAATAAATTTCCTATGTCTTGCTCCTTGATAGAGATGATCTTTTCCTCTCTTTTTTTTTGATATGGTGGAATAAATCATTGATTGGGAAAAGAAGATTTAGAACTAGTTAAATTGGGGTTACACCTTTGTAATTTCCTCTAAACTGGAAAATTTTCATGTGTTCTAAGCATATGATTTTTAAATAAAATGATTTCATCTATGTGTGTGTGTGTGTGGGGTTTTTCCCTGCTTAAAAAATATATGAGAAAGTTTGAAGGACTGAAATTGGAAGAAATTTTTTCGATCCAATTTTATTTTATTTTTCTACAACAATTAAAAGGCCTACTCCATTAAATGGAACTGCCTAGAAAAAGGTCAAGGCATAATTCAGATTCTGTGGAACCATCTTGAGGGTTCTAAATTGAGCTTTCTCGGGAGGACCAAAGTAGTCCAAAGGCTTCGAAACTGCTCTGAAACCGACTTGAATATGGGACAGTGGTGACCAGTCAGTCCAAGTCCAAAAGTGTGGGTCTGGGTCATGATTTGGGCCAACAAATCCAATGTTATTAACCTTGTTTCTTTCTTCACTAATGAGTTCTGAAACATGTAATTAGTTTTTATTTTATAGGGTTTACGGTTGTATCAAATTAATCATTTGGATAACAAAATTATCTTGAAGATTCTCGGGTTAAATTACTTGTTGAAAACGGTCTCTTGTCGTTAGCCGTTTGATGAAAACTGTCACAATCAATCGAGATAAGTTGACCCATTGTTGAGAGTTGCTTTTTTGGATTCAATTAATACTTTAACACTCTTCTCGCGTAAGGCATGACACGTAAAATACTTAATTAAAATGAGTAGTAAATGATGAAATTAAGGTTCGAACTTATTGCCTCGCATCAATCATGATGTCTCTAACAAATAAGAGACATCCTAACAAGTGAAAGTAACCGGACGCGATCATGCACTCGAGTAAAGCACCAAAAGTAGGAAAAACAGCACACCGGCAAAACAAAAGATGATCGGAATCAACTCTTATCAATGATGCAACGACTATAAACCAAAGCCATAAAAAAAATAAAAAATAAAATAAAAATAAAAATAAAAAAATTGTGATTTGAAAGACATGGATATGACCCAAAGCTCTGTCGGCAAATCATGACACGCATTGTATGACTTAGAGCAATAAATGAGTAGAGTATTGATTCATCAACGTCTAAAGATATTACTTTTCACCGTTTTATCTATGTAACAAGGTAATTTTTCACTTAAAAATAAATAAAAAACTGAAAAATGTGATAGTGACTACCTTATCACATAAACAATATAATAAAAAAATTATTCAAAATAAACAATATAATAAAAAAAATTATATCTTTGAATAGCGTTGAATCATTACTCATTAATAATAAAAAATCTGACACGGATTCAATACACAACGAGCGAATGGTTAAACATGAAACCTCCTTCAAGGGTGGCCAAGCCCCTCCCCCAACGCAAGGACGCAAGGTCACGGAGTAATCAGCCCGAATGGCAAATGATAACACGTTATTGGTCTTACGAAGCTTTTTATACACGTGGCAAAAAAGTTGTTAGCTTTTCAGATGGCTGATGGACGAATGGTCAAATTGATGAACTTATAAAACACCAAGTACCCAATTTTGTCGCATTTTAAAACTAAAGCAGCTTTATCAAAAGAAGTAAACCACAAGTTGCAATTATATATGTATTTAACCCTAAACAAAATTCCAATGTCAATAAAATCTCCTGCCCAAGATACCACCAGCCAAATATTGATAAACACGGCTCAAGCTGACCTTTTCTCAACAGAACAAGAATTTAGCAACAAACTTTCTACACAAGTAACACAACAATGTTCAGGAATTGATAATCCTTCCTCATCCTTCATCTTTGCGATTACGCCACTGAATTTCTTTATCTTTTAAAAAGCCTAGGACGCCAAGTAAAGCAAAAAGGATCCATCCACCTGATGGTTTATCTCCGCCACCACCGCCGCCTCCGCCACTACCACCGTCATGATAGGGTGGGAAACCAGATCCACCATCATAGAGTTTTGGTGACTTCTCCTTGCCTGAAATTTTATTTAACAATTATATGTCATTTGAAATTTTCTAATAAAATTTAAAGAGGAAAATTAGAATTTTAAAATAAAATGAAGCTGTATTTGTCCCAATAACTCCAAGTAAATTCTTAAACAAACAGAGATATCATTTGTAGCAACCATCTATCCCAAGGGCACGAGCGATATATCCAAGAAAAACAGAGGTCTATTAGCTGCATCATTCTGGCGATCAATTGGTGGAAAAATGTAACCATCCAAACCAATTTACTTGAGACACATTAGTAGATTATTCCTTCAATGACAATCTCCTCATTAATTAGAAAATTTCCTGCATAATAAAAAGCTCCTTATTGGGCATATCGTCTGTCTATGACATAGGTTCTTAATAACTATCTTCGATAAATTTCCATAAAACATATCCAATGCAGAGCTGACTTAATCATGCAAGATAAGCACAACACACACAACACACACACATTGATGGATAGAGTATGTGAGCTCCTAGAATATACTTTGTGGAGCGAAAAGTACAACCATCAGAACAACATCTCACAAATCATAAACTTAAAAATGGAAAAGGAGACAAGACTAGGAGTCGAAGTGGATGGCAATCGAAAGTACAATTGAAATACAAATAAGTATTGCTATATAAGGCCCCCTACAAAGCTAATCTCACGCATGAGAGAAGGGCACATTTAGTGGTCTGGCTAGGACAGCAATGCATCGACTAAACCGTATATTTGGCAAGTAAATAATATTGAGAAATAGGAATTACCAGGAATCCTAGTAATTGTTGGAGCCTTCCGTGTAACAGTTTGGGTTTGGCCTGCAGTAGCAGCAGCGTTTCTTGCATTCTGCAGATCGAAGAATGAGAGAACAAGACATTAGAGACTCACGTACCAATTGCTAGACAATATGCTGTAGCAGTAATACTAAAATAACAGAATTCCTATGCATCAGAGTTTAGCTCCTAAATCAGATGGCCAATTGACTAATGTCTTCACCAACTCTTTCTTCAAATGCTAAAACTAATCAATCTCAACCAACTTAGTACATTAAAATTAGAAAATAAACATCCAGATAGAATCTGGTAAAGCTCTGAACTTGGGCTTGCCACAGCAAATTTTAGTTATAAAGCTATAAGAGGCAATTAATCACCTAATGCAAAAGGTTATATTCTAACCAATAGCATAAGAAAAATGGATGAAATCTCATAAATAGAAGTAACATGCAATCAAAACTTACTTGCAAAAAACACTTTCTTTAGACATTGTGATAGAAGACTAATCTACAAGATTTACAGTCAAAGGAGATATGAATAAAAGAATCACATCTATAAGTATGAAGAAAAGAAACACATATAAAGGTAATATGCAGAAACAAACATACCGAAGCAGCTTGACAAATAACAGAAGTAGACTGCATTTGAGTGGAACACATGCTGCGCCTTCTTCTATCAACATGTGAGAATGGCTTGGAAAGCCTGATTCCAGATTTAGCAATTTGGAGACGTACCCTGCTATAATCTAAAGGTTGAAACCGCATGCAGGCCCCACCTAGATTAGATCTTGTTAGCTTACTTCGCTCCATGGACTGACCATTTGTTTTCACTGTATTACAAAAAAGAAAAAGAAAAAAAGAAAAAAAAGAGCCCCGTCAAGTAGCATTATCAAAATCAAAATCTGCACTGACCATTCGCTTTCCATGTATAGAAGTTGTTAAGCAACTTCATTAGTGTCAAAATCTAAATAATCTCTTCAACCAAACTGCATCATGATGTATCTTTATCTCTCAAGTTTTACACCTCTTCAGAGAACTTCAAGTGAGCTAAAACCAATGTTTTGTCTTCCTTAGTAGAACATATTTTTGGACCACCTACTTACCAAAAAAAAAATATTTTTGGACCACCAATCAGCGATAAGTCTTATAAATATACCTCACACCCATAACCAAGCCATGGTATGTCCAATATACAGGCACTTCACACATCTTAGGTGTGTCATGTCAAAAAAAAAAAAAAAAAAAAAGGTGTGTGAATTCATTTGCCCATCACCACATTAATTAAAGAAATCTAAAATCACATTTCATGTTCATTTATAGTGACCGCTAAGAAATTCTATTTGTAGTGATGGGAATCAAAGGACATACAATCTTATTCATCCCTGCTAAACTCAAAGTAGTGATCAATAGCCACATACCTGGTGCTAATAGAGGTAATGTGGCAAGGTTCCTAGCCATCGTGATCGACATTTTTATGGAAATTGACCTACAAGATAAGCTGCTTGCATTAAACAATAATATATGGTGAGAAGAATAAATTAAATTTTTAAACTAAAGAGTAACATGATGCGTTTAAAGCAGTCCAATAAATTCAAAAGCCAAGGAAAAATTAGAAGAAAAAAAAAACGATAATAAACAGGGATAGTCGTCGCACATCTGGTTACACTGTATTTCTCTAGAAATCTGACGTTGTATTTCCCTCTCAAAAAGCAAAGAAAATTGAGTGAATCTTTTTATCTCGTATTTTCTTTAGTGATGAGATAAGATATCCAAAGTTCCAATTCCTATTTTCTCAAAAATCGAACGCACCGCCTTATAATTCAATCACAAAACCGAAAAGCCAAACAGGTCGCGCCACAGGAATTGCAACAAATGCTAACATCAAATGAATTAACGCATAAAGTACCAATCAAATCTTTCACCGAATTTCGGCAACATTATCATTCTCATTTCTCACCTTTATATTAAAATGCACGAACAACGCATAAATTCACGTATACATGTACACATAAATACATACACACTCATACATATCTATGTATATTTGCCTTTACATGGGAGACAGACACAGAGAGAGAGAGAGAGAGAGAGAGAGAGAGAGCGAGAGAGAGCACCTGCTAGTGGTGGTGATCGCTGGGTGGAAGAGAAATAGGGTTTCTCGGACGCTCTGGTATGCGAAAATATCGATTTTTTTTTGGAGAGGCAGAGGGTCGGTGAGCCGAAGAAAAGAAATAGACGCAATGTGGAAAGACCGACTTAAAAAAAGTTGGATTTCCGGATTTGTCCTTGATGCTCTCTTTTATTATTTGTCTTTTTTTATTTAAGGTCACCGGTGGCGGTGGCAACTGACAGAGTCATTGGCAACGTTGACAAGGAAGGAGCCCAACTGCTGCAATTCCAAAACAGAAGAGAGAAGACGAGCAGGTATTATCTGCTATGGTACGCCAGCACCGCCCAGCGCACTTTAGGTCAGCCATCAATTCCGGCCCGGAGCACCAATTCGTTCGCAATTCCAATGTGCAAAACGAAGAAGAGCACAGACGCGATCGAACCCAAGAGAGCGGATTCCAAGCCCCGCAAGTCCTTTAATTCCTCGTTCTCTTCGATCCCAGACCCGTCCCCCAACAATTTCACTAGCACCAGCAACTTCCCCAACACCGGTTCCAGCGACAATATCAAGAACTACTCCTCCAAGTCCTCGGTCTCAAGCCGAGCGTCTCTGTCTAGCCTCAAGGACTCGCTTCCTGAAAACCCTCACGTCTACGAGCTCTCCGAAATCCGCGCCGCCACCAACAACTTCAAGGCCAATAAATTCTCCTCCTCGTCCTCCTCCCGATGGCGCTGCTCCCTTCGGAGCAAGGAGGTCATCGTCTTCCAGCGGAAGCTCCGCCGTCCAATGGAATTGCCAGAGCTGCAGGACCGGGTGTTGATGATCGGCCGGAGCCACCACAGCAGCTTGGTCAAGCTCCTCGGCGCGTCGATGTCCGGGAATTACATTTACCTCGTGTACGAATTTGTCGACGGCGCGAACCTCGCGGAGTGCCTCCGGAACCCAAAAAACCCTAGCTTCACAGTCCTCTCCACCTGGCTCTCGCGCATGCAGGTCGCCACGGACCTCGCGCACGGCCTCGAGTACATCCAACATTGCACGGGGCTGAGCTCAGGCTTCGTCCACAACCACATCAAGAGCTCCAGCGTCATCGTCACGGGAGAGTCTCTAAACGCGAAGATCTGCCACTTCGGCACCGCGGAGCTGTGCGGAGAAATTTCCGAAAGCCAGAGCTCCGATTCAGCAAAATTGAAAAGATCGAACAGTCGAGGAATGAAGGTCGAGGGGACGAGAGGGTACATGGCGCCGGAGTTTCAGTCCACTGGCATCGCCTCGCAGAAGAGCGATGTGTACGCGTTTGGTGTGGTGGTATTGGAGCTCTTGTCGGGAGAGGAGGCGCTCAAGTATAGCTTTGAGGAGGAGGGTGGTGGGTATAGGAGGGTGAGCGTGATTGACACGGCTCGTGAGGTGATGGTGGATGGCGGTGGTGATGGGGTGGTGAGGAGGTGGGTGGATAGGAGGCTGAGGGACTCGTACCCGGTGGAGGTGGCGGAGAGGATGGTGCGGTTGGGGCTGGACTGCGTGGAGGAGGATCCGGATAGGCGGCCCGATATGGGTCGGGTCGCGCTTTTGGTTTCCAAGTTGTATATGGAATCTCAGCAATGGGCGGAGCGGATCGGCATCCCCACGGACTTCTCGGTTTCGATGGCCCCTCGATGACGTCCGTTGATTGTCACAGACGGGTAGAATTAATTTTTTGTTTTGATTTTTTTTGAAATATTATTTTATAGGTTTTTAGAGTTTTTTGTTAATTCTTTTTAAATACACTTTAAGGATATTGACAGAAGCTTACGAATGTTGTATATAATAACACTAAACGAGAACTGTTTTTGAGGCATACATTTGTTATTTTTTTTGGTGCTCTTTTTATTTTGTTATTTCGGTTGTGTTTTCTGAAAATTGTTTTTGAAAACAGTTTTTAGAGAATACAAGCAAAGAAATATTTTTTAATACTTCTATTTTTTCAAAACCTTTAAATAATAGAAAAACTATTTAAAAATTTAATAATTTGATTTTCCCAGAGCATATACTATTTTTTAAAAAAATATATATATATATATATTCTTTTGTAACATTACAGGAAAACTATCAAGAGCAATACAATTTTTTTTTTTAAAGGAACTTGTAATGATATTAAATATAGCATTTATAATTTCCATTAGACAAGAAGAATAGGAGTCAACCCATATTTTGTTTAACTGCTTTGAGCAAGCAAGTTTCACAAGTTGATGAGCAGCTACATTCCTTCCTCTCGTTTCATAACTAATATCCTAAGATATAGAAGGCTTCAAGATTTCCCTAGCATCGAAAATGAGACTTCCAAAAGGACAGCTGCCTCTGTTATCCCATTGCATCGCCCTCCAACGAAATTGATGTGAACCCCGTGAAACGAGCCAATTTAGCAATAAAATTGAGGGCCAAAAGCTTATGTCATTGTTGGGTCCAGTAAATACTTCTGTGAATAACACATGGCCGTTGTTACCCGACTCAGGTGATCACAGGCAAGAAGACATACTCCCATCAAATTGTGATGCTGATCCAGTGCTGTGTCCCAATTCACCTTTATATGGCCGTGCGAAGGTGACGAGCAATACATCTCGATTGCCAAGATTAGGTATTGAGTGTCTAATGATAAATTCACGGCCTCAATTGGTACTGGTTTAAAAAAATGTTCAAAATTAAAAACACAATTTTCTCAAAATTATTAACAAATAATTCAAAAGATAAAATACTTTTTAAAACTTTAAATACTTTCAACAATTTGCACATTTTCTTATAGGAATATTTTGAGAAACTAATTAATTTTTTAAATGTAGAGGCTAACTTATTAATTTAAAAAATATAGGAAAAAAAATTAGAGATTTTCAAAACCTTTACATCACTTCAAAGCTTTATTTTCAGAACAAAAACAAAAACACGTTTGAATGTGAAGACTACCATTAAAGCACCCAAGCCATGCATTTGCCCAATTTGACAAGTATGAATGAACCAAATTTTCTTTACGAAGTTAGACCCACAAATTAGATTAGGATTTTCTTAAATTATTTGTTTGAATTTGAGAAAATTCGGACAGATAATGTGATAGACCACTTATAAGTACTTATCCGATTATGTGGATTTTATAAGTGATCTCTCACAATCACCTACATAAATTCTAACAAATAATTGTAAACGATTCTGATCCGATTCTCCACAAATCCCAATAATTTATTGGATAAATGATAAGTCGAGAATTCCTAACATGCACATTGTTTAGTTCGATGGGCAGCTTTCAATCTTATATTTGAAAGTATTCTCACTTCGACACTCATTCTTTCTTCCATTTTAACCAAAAATTGAAATGACCCCTTTTGTAACTTTTTCCTATTGGCTTAGGAAAAAAAAAAAAAAAAACCCCTTTTTTTTTCAGTTGTCTTAATAAATAATAGATCATCAAATTCTGGACAGATTAAAATATATGCAACTCATTGCCCTCAAAGTATCGACAATCTTTCAACCAGTCTGGTATAGATCTATGTGTTGACTGACTCTCTTGGGGAAAATTTGGAAGGATGACAAATTAAGGAACAATAATTGAATTGAGACTTGACCAAAGAATGATTGATTGTTGAAGTCAAAGAGAAATTTATTCCATTCCAACCAATGAAGATATGAGATGGAAGGTCGTTCATAGAGTTTTTTGAGATTCTTTTTTTTTTTTTAATAAAAAAAAAAAAACAGGAAGAGTAATAAGAATTTATTGATATGATATAAAGTAGAAAAAAAAATTAAAATTTTGTGAGGAAAAGTGAAGAAAAGTTATTAAATAGTAATTAGTGTGAAATAAAAAGTGAAAAAAACAAAAACAATTGTTAACAAGTAATTGATGTAATAGAAAAAATGAAATGTTTTGAAATTAATTTTTCCTTTTTGTTTTTTGAAAAAAAATGAAAGTTTTTGCCAAACAAGCCATGAGTGTTTAGGAAACGACCGGCATGATGTACCTATTGATTTGAGTATGACATTTACAACAATGAACACTAAAGAAAGTACTCACGAATTCACGTTCTTCAGTGTATGCTTTTTTTTTTTTTTTTTTTATGTGGCAGTAAAAAGTTATTGAATTTTAAATTAATCATTATTAAATGGTGAACTTGGGACTATCACGTTTCGTAGCCGACGTTCACGGCGGCCAACTCTATCGATGCTGACCCGATGATAATAATTTCTTCTTTTACGGTTCCACTCATCTATTAATATTTAATAACTTAATATTATGCTCATATATAATACCAACAAATTTTAATACAACCCATAGATTATCTATTATTCTCTTTTTCATGACTCAGACTACAAAAACTGCAATTCATTTGATTTCAAAATTAACGAATTGAGTCCGATCTCATATTAAATATGAAGATGGACTCTAGTACTAAATTATACAAATATGATGTAAAATTTATGATTGAAATGACTTGTAAAAGCATTCCCAACGGCTTCTCTGTAGAGAATCTGTTACTTCAATTTTAAGAAAAAATTTAAGAAAGTTAGAAAAAGTAACTCGAAGCACCTTCCTAAAATTTTCTGTTGCAGAGGAAAAACAATAAACAAGAAAGATCGAGTTCTGTTGAGAAAAAACAAAATCTGAAGACAAAAGGAAGAGAGAGAGAGAGTCGAAGGAAAGAGAGAGAAGGTGAGAAGACTCCCATCTCTCAAAACTCCCATTTCCCTCTTCGTCTCAAGGCTTGCGGTAGCAGTGCTGGTCATTTTCTGGTGATTGGTTTTATTCTCGTCAGTGGAGAAGGTAGTGAAAGAACCCAAAAATTAGAAACCTTACTCGGTATTAATTAGAAACCCCGAAATTAGAGCATGAAGAGTAAATTTAGGTAATGGGGCTTGCTTGATGCTGTATTTTCTGTTTCTAGCGATTCTGGTAAATATATGGTTGCCTGGTTCCAGTACTCCAAGAAATCTGTGCATTTGTGTCTTCAAGGAGTGGCTTTGGGATCTGGGGTTTTTGGGATTTGGACAAAGTTTCAGGAGGACGATGGATCTTGGCTAATTTCTTTAGTCTGCATTCTTGGATGGGTTTGATCTGTGTCTCCCTCTTTGGAGCTCAGATTTTCTTCTTCCACCATTCGAGAGGCGGAGACAACGAGAGAGAAGAAAAGAAATTAATAAAAAAAAAAAAACGAAAAAAATTAAAAATAATATTTTAATGTTATAAAAAATAATAGTTTTTTTTTAGAAAAAAAAAAAAAAAAGAAGAAAAGAAGCTGGTCTTCTCTCCTGTATTTAAGAAAAATGATTAAAAAACAGGTAGAAATGCACTAAGAAAATGATGCCCAAGAAACACTAGACTAGGATAATGGTTACCTTATCCTGGTCGATATTTTAGAGAAATCAAAATATCTTTGAAGAAACAGTCAATGCCATGACGTACAGAAGCAAAAATCATCATGGACTTTTCATCGGACGATCAGTGTCATGTTTAGTTTTTTTCTCTTTTGATTCATATTTTCCAACTTTGCTCATCAGAATAATCATCAGACACGGAAAAAGATGTGGTGAATGACGTAATAGGCTTCGACAACTAATGACGTATCGAATAATCCTTGTACCACGCGCAGTCTGCACGTTATATAAAGTAGGAAGCGGATCTAATATTTTCTTTTTCTTTTTCTTTTTCTTTTTCTTTTTTATAATTTTTTTTTTAAAGGTAGTCTGCACCCCCGAAGTGGTTGATCACCCGGTAATCATTATATTCATTAGAGATATATTATTTGCATAACAATATTAATGTGTTTAATATTTTTTAAAAAAATTAAAAATTAAAAATATTAATATTGTTGTATAATTGTTGTGCAGCTAACATATATCTATTCATTAAGGCAGTCAACCACTTAAGGGGTTAGCAACCACTCCATTCTTTGAAGGTGGTTAGCCGCCTCTCACCCTTTGAGGGTGGTGTTTGGCCATTCAATGGGTAGATGTCACACTACTCCTAAAGCTTCAGGGTGGCTAGTAATCACCTTCAAAGGTTGGGGGAACGGTCCGTCCACCCCAATCATACTTGGGGTAGGCAAATTTTAAAGGGTGGTCTGACCACCCATTACCTTCTTTTGATTTTTTATATTTTATTTTATTATTAACGTGGCTCAATTTAAGTTGTTCATTTATAACAAATTGTTTGGATCAGAAGAATTGCCTTGCATTTCAAATAAACTGTAGGGTATCTCTATTCATAGGAAGTTGTAGTTGTAGACCGTATTTTAAAGAATAATGCCACATACCATACAAAAACCTCACAAAAATTTCACAAAACTGACCATGTAAGATTTAGTAGCCCTTAGATCAATCATTCTTAAACAAAAGTATATATTCAATGACTACTAAACTTTACCATATTAGTTTTGTAAAATATTTACAATTTGAGAGTCCCTTCTATACGGGCCAACCGTAAAAACCCTATTTACAGCCTCTAATAAAACTTTGACACATCAGTTGCACACACCAAATAGAATAGGAATAAAAGCAGCCAATCCCACTACCACTAGTTCACCATCTTCGTCCTCCCACTACCACAGTCTGACAGCTCGTCAAATCTCGTTGACCATGACTTCAACCGGCAAATCTCGCTTCAACTGGGACGGCCACGTGGTGGGGTGGTTTCCGACCAGACCAACCAAACCCAAAGTCGCTGGCAACGCATCGAAAAACCCACACATAGAAACTCAGCCAACATAGGGGCACCAAATCCAAAACCACCAATTCAATAATCAAAACATCCAATCAGCCATAAAATCACTAAATCATAGGAATCCAGAAAATCCATTGGAAAAACAATGAGATTGGTCATGAGATGAATCGCCGAAAATCACGCCCTCAGCTTTGTCGGCGTCGACCCACCAACGATCGCCCGGAAATCGGGCTTGAGATACACTAGAGGTCGCCTTTTGTTAAGCCGAAGATGACCCATAGAGGATCGGGTTCTCTATTTTCTCAGTTGGTTAGTCTCTCTCTCGATTCACCGGCCTTCTCTTGGTGTTTTCCTCCCCTTCGACGATGACCCACTGGTTTGTGGGTTGGTTCATGAATCACTCAGGACCCACTGAAACTGCCTACCCTCATAAAACCAATATTTTATAACTTTGGTAGTATTAGTAGCTTGCCTCCATGGGAGATTAAGAGAAGAACAAAGATGAGTTGAGAAAAAATATGGTGTTTTCATGTTTATTCTATTTTTATTTGTATTTTTTGGTTTTTGACGACTAGTCTACTTATAATTAATTGATGTAAAATGAAGAATTTACAGTTCATCCTTATTAAAAGTATTCTCTTACAATTTATTAAATATTTGTGTAATATGTAATATTACCCTATCAATAATGATTCTCTCCCCAAGACATTAACAAACTTGTAGATTAATTTGGCTAGAATTAAACCACCGATGTTCATGTATGACATTAATTCATCGATATTGGTAGGAATTTGACTGTTTGAAATACTACCAACATTTATCATATTTGTTTGTATATATATATATATATATATATATATATGGCACATGATTTTGAAATATAGGTGCTTTATAAAAGAAAAAATATTTACATAAAATAGTAAAAGTGAGTAATTAAAATACAAAAGGAGATGTATATGTTTTAAAAAAGCAAATAGCTAAAATAAAAAAAGAAAAAGAAAAAAGAAATAGCTAAAGTGTAGAGAAAATTTACCAAGCAGAATGGGATCGCAGGAAAAGGATAAATTGTGCCCGGCAGGTAAAAAACACAGGCTTGGCTTGAAATATATAAATCCCAAAAATTTAGGGGCAAACTGTAATTTTCTCTATATCTAAGACACAAGTGGTATTTTCGGATTTTATCTGCGTCTCTAACCTGCGAACTTGGGGCTGTGACCGACCATGGCGGCGAGAATGTTGCCGAAACGACTACTCTCACTCCTCGTCCGTAACCAGACTCAGCCTCAGCCTCAGCCTCAGACCGGTTTCCTTAAAGGTGCGTCTCACTGTCTCTACCCCTCATGCAAAAACCCAAGAAATTATACTCGCTATGATTGATGTGTTTGGAACCATGATGTTCTTTTATCTTGGTCTTTGGGGATTATGGGTCTTGGTGAGTTGAAGACTCGTATGCTATGTTGGATTTCCAAGAAAACTGAGGAAATTGAAACGTGTATACTAAAATTTTGAAGGCTTTGCACTTTCTATATTGAGTTGGAATGTTGCGAACATGTAGCTAAGTTGTGGGTTGTGTTTGGTTCTGCTCATAAGCGTTATCAGTGCCAATATTCTACCTAATTTTAACTTTTGAGTAGAATGAAACTGAAGATTGAATGCAAAACTAGTCTTCAAGTTTGCATTTTTCCTAGGTATTCATAAACTCCAATTCTTGTTTTCTGAGGCATGTATTGATAATTTCCTTAATGAGCAGACTTGAAGGGTATTTTCTTACCCGAAATGGAAGCGGGACTATCCTGCGGTTTTTGATCATTGTTGGCATTTTCTAGGTTTATTGGCAATATCTTTTTCATTTCAATGTTTTGTCTTTAGCATTTGCTAGGTTGTAAGATCCATTTTTCATTGATGGATTAGGCCAACTAGGAGAATCAGACATAGCACATCTTATTTGAATTTTGGAGAGCAAACTATGGAATATTAGCTTATTATTCTTTTGACATTATTAATCTATGTGAATGCTCTGAAGATTGGATGACATGCTTTCACATTTGTTTTAAATTTTTTAAATTTTGATATGCTATGGTCATGGATCTTGAAGTTCTGAGGTAATAAATAGTGATGTTCTTGAGGGGGTTGATTGGATCCTTTTAGCAGTTATTTGACTGCTTACCATAATCAGTCTAGCAGCAATTACCAATCAATTGTGATGGTCAAGAAAGACAAATCCTTGTATTAATGTCAAGGATATGCTTGAATATGTTCTGATCGTCGTTTGTATTGCAATTAGAACTAATCTTTGATTCCTCTGTTTATAGCCTTAAATTTGAGATGCTGCTCTGAACTTGGAGTGGATGGATGAAGTATTGATGTTAGGATTAGGTTTTGTGTTACCGTCATACTAATGAAACATATTACTTGATATCAATTATAGTAGCCACGTGTTGTCCTATGGTCATGTAGTAAGTTCATAATACTTGGTGACTACCGCATTAAGGAAGCATTTTACTTAAAATTAGTAAATATAGAGTGGTGACTGATAAAGTCTATTGAGTCTTACTCTTCCACAAAATGCACCTTAAAGGAAGAGGTTTGCTCAAGACTTATAAAGCTCACAACCCAAGTATACCTTGGCAATGCGGGACTCTTAAAACGCCCCTTCACGTGTGGCACTATTGTCCAAACACGTGTACAACCGGAGGGATGACCCAACATTGTCTAAGGCCCTGAAGCTCTGATACTATGATAAAGTCCATTGGGCCTTACTCTTCCACAAAAGGTACCTTAAGGGAAGAGGTTTGCTCAAGGTTTATAAAGCCCACAACTCAAATATACCTTAGCAATGTGAGACTCTTAACAGTAACGACGATGTTGAGACCTAGGAGGTATAGAAGTTAAAGTGGAAATGAGCACTTCAGGAATGTTGAAAGTTTTTTTATTGATATGTATATTAGCTCTCTGCACAAGACTTTGTTCTGACTTTACTGGTTGAGCCAAGTTTCCTTTTGTCATTCATATGTTTCACATGGATGTCTTCCTCTGGTTACATATTTTCCTGCTTGAATGTTGATCATTTTTGCTTGGTATCTTAGTCATGTGTGCATGTGTGTGCTTATTGGTGGCAGAACCTTTTTGGCAATTTCTTCCTTATGCAAATGCACCCTTGAGCAGATCCAAATTTTGTAAAAGAGCGATTCAGACGCAAACAAATCCTACCAGCCATGCTAATGAGGATTTGGAAAATCATGAAGCTGGCACTTTGAAGCCTGATTGCAACGCAGCTAATGTTCCCTCCAATACAAACAGTAATGACAGCTCATCTGTGAAGTATTCTGCTATTTCCAACCTGAAAGCATCCTTAAGGCATGATCTTGCTATGATCTTTACTTGCAAGGTCTGTGAAACAAGATCTGTCAAGACAGTGTGTCGGGAATCATATGAGAAAGGGGTGGTGGTGGCACGGTGTGGCGGATGTAATAATCTACACCTGATTGCAGATCGTCTCGGATGGTTTGGAGAACCAGGAAGCGTTGAAGAATACCTGGCTGCTCGTGGCGAAGAAGTGAAGAAAGGTTCTGTTGATACCCTGAATCTGACGCTTGAAGATTTAGCTGGAAGCAAATGTTGAAATATTTATGTAGCAACATTTCAGATGAGGTTGATGAGTTATGTATTACTATTATCTGTGAACCTTATTCTTATTTTGTTTTGTTAAAAGGGTTTTTTTTTTCTTTAATCAAGTGACATATTCATGCATTCCAAAGCACTTAAAAATGCTCTATGCGCAGCATTTTTCACTTGGGTACCTATTGCAAATGTTGAACAGAGATGGAAAATGTCAACTTGAGGATTACACTTAATGCCACACTAATTGCTTTCTTGAAATCTACTTGAGAAGTCTTGAAGATACTGCAAATAAGAATCCTACAAGTTTGCAGCAATTGACAATAGATATCTTTTCCAAGTAAACCTTATTGCTAATTACCTTGATGGTACTCTTGTGTTAGCGCGAATGGTACTCTTGATAAGAAATAATTAACTTAATAATTTAATTAATATTCTAACCCTCCTTACTACCACGTGGGAATTTAAATATTTTAAAAATGACAGGAAACGTTTCATTTGATAGGCCACATTGCTTAAAGTGATTAGACAAAAACGTGTTGATTAGATTGCACGTGGAAAAAGCTACGGAGCTTGAGAGGGCAGCCTAATGCCTTAAACGACTGTCGTACAAGGGAGAGTTGTCCACAGCGATGGTCGTATACTGGCTTATAGCATACACAATGAACAAGAAGTTGGCAACGGGTTAATGGGTCGGACATGGGTATGTGAGCTCCATGGAGTAAAATTTGTAGCTAGTGTTCTCCTACATAGTATAAATCAATCAATCCATCCCAAAGGGGCAAAGGCATTTTTCTCTACCAGAAACTAATGGCGAGTCGTTGTGTTACCTCCACTTTTTCACCTCCTCTTCACGGCTTAGCCGCCAGAATTTCCATGGCAACGGTGGGTTTGGTCTCTTGCTCACCCAAGAGCCTCAAGCCACTCTCTATCTCCAAAAGTTTCAGTTCCATCTCTCTTTCCGCCACAAGAAAATCTCTCACAAAATCACTCCAGGGTAATCTTTTTCAATGCTAGTTCTTTTAACTTATTTGATTTATTTCATCGGTTTTGTTTTGGTTTTTAAATCTTTGTAAAATACTAACATATATGAGTGTATACTAATACCAAGATTGAAACTTTCTCTGAGATTTTAACTGGGTATGAGTTTTCCAGGGGTTTGATTATGAAATTTGACAGTTTTGATGGGCACCCAATTGTCTGTTTTCAACCACAACTATGTTTGGTTGTGATTGGTGGATTGTTTAAGCACAAAGCAGATGGAGAAAGAAATGTGGAAACTAATGGTTAATGGGAAAAGAGAGAATAAAATATAGAATGGAAGATTGTTATGAACTGCAAACTTTCTTTTTGTTTGCTATGCAGTATGCTCGTTGAGGTTTTGGTGTGTTTTTTTATTTTCGTCCGCGAGACCACAACGGTCTCATTTATGCTAAAATAACGTTTTGATGGAATGCGAGTCAGGGAACAACTTTTTCCATGGGTTTGGGGTTTGTTCTTCGATCTCTTTCTGCTCTTAACGCTCAGTCTTTTGTTGAGAAAATATAGGAGAAGGGGGGAAAAAACTGAATTTTTTGAATTGGGGGAGGGTGGTAGCCTGTTTCGATTTTTTTTTTCCTCTTAACACTCAGTCCGTTATTGAGACAATATATGGAAAGGCAGAAAAACTGAGTTTTGAATATAAAATTTCATTTTTTTTAAACAATTTTCATTGAGATGGGCACAATATATTATTGATTCAGATACAATTAGAGAAACATAGCATTCAAACTGATCACCTCTTCTTTTTCTCTTAAACCTGAATGAAAGTTGTTGGCTACTCTACCTGGATTAATCACTGGCATATGAAGTTTACACCATGATTTAAGTTCATGGTTCTGTACAAACAGACTTATCAAAAAAAAAAAAAAGGTTCTGTACAAACAGAAAGAAGTCATACTTTTGGTTTCTGTATAAGGATGAAATGAAGCAAATGAAATGTTCTGCTTTCCTTGCTGGAAGTCCAACCGTTATTATTGTTTAGAAGGCAATAAATGTGATGGGTCAAATTTTGCTTCATCTTATGAGCCTCAGGAGTTTGGAAGGATAATGTTTTGAAGAGAAAATAATTTGATGCTATTTGTGCAACTTTGGAGGACATAAGTTGTGTGTGTCTTGAACATTTAATGTATACAACTTTTTGGCAGTGAGATCGGTGGCTGCTGCTGCAGAAGGTGTTTCTGTGTTTGATGACATGGTTTCTGGGACTGAGCGGAAGTATTACATGCTAGGTGGAAAGGGAGGTGTAGGGAAGACGAGTTGTGCTGCCTCACTTGCAGTTAAATTTGCTAATAATGGGCACCCCACTCTAGTGGTTTCCACTGATCCGGCACATTCCTTGAGTGATTCTTTTGCGCAGGTTTAAAAGATTTTTTTTTGCTTGTTCTGCATTGAAATATCTGCCAACCAAGTAGCACTGAACTAATTGTATCGAGTGTGCGTTTGTCTGTTATTTATCCCAGGATTTGACTGGAGGGACTCTGGTACCAGTTGAAGGACCTGATTCTCCATTGTTTGCTCTTGAGGTATATAAAAAGCTTCCTGTGTGATTACTCTTTTCTCTCTCTCTTATGATTCACGTTTGTTGGTGTTTGTGTTGATGATTTTGTGGTCTCCTGTACTTAGTAAGTTAAATTCATTAGTTTTATGACAGATAAACCCTGAGAAGGCTAGAGAAGAATTCCGCACTGCAACTCAGGAAAATGGTGGAACTGGAGTAAAAGATCTCATGGATGGTATGGGCCTCGGACTGCTTGCAGAACAGGTAAAGCTTTTTCTACAATTCTTGACATTGCAACTTGAACTAACAGTTATCTTCCCCTGGTAAAAGTAACATAACAATGCACCATGGATGTTCTCAAATCAATGGTTGAGCCTGTATAACAGTCATAAATAACTTCAGAATTGCATTTATCCAGTATTGAACTGATTGGTTGTTCCAAGTTTTTTTAATTTTTTTAACTGCCTAAGTGGTTGGTTGCACGCACATGCACTACTGGAGTTGCTCACTTACGGTGCAAAATTAGATTGGGTTTAGAGCCGCATAGAAGCCAGAAAAGTCCTTTTCTTCTCCCTCACCTCTTTTTTTTTTTTTTTTCTCCTTCAGAAATTTCCTCCTAGCAATTTAGGATCTATCTATCCGTAAAATTAATATTAGAAAAGAAGGAAAGACAAAAAGAAAGAAAGCGGAAAAAAGTGGAAATCTGACAATGTACTGACCGAACCCTAGTTTCTTTGATTGATGAAGTTAGGAGAGTTAAAACTAGGAGAGCTGCTGGACACACCTCCTCCTGGTTTGGATGAAGCTATTGCAATATCCAAGGTATGTATTATGTGCTGCTCTTATTTTGCAGATTACGTCTTTTTGGTTCCCTGCTTCCTTACTAACTACAATCCTTTTGTCAGGTGATCCAATTTCTTGAATTACAAGAGTATAGCATGTTTACTCGTATAGTATTTGATACTGCACCCACGGTGAGCACACTATGAAATGGTATTATGTTACTAAAGTTTTTAGATTATCCATTGAACTTGATGAGCTGTTTTTGGCAGGGTCACACTTTGCGGCTTTTGTCTTTGCCAGACTTCTTGGATGCATCCATAGGAAAAATATTGAAGGTAGGGATGTGAATGGAGAGTAAGAAAACGTACAGAAATGTTTTTGTCCCCCCTTAGAAATTAATGCATGATACAACTATAAAGTCTAATTATCACTAACAGAAAGAAATGCAAATTTTCTGCAGTCTTAATTCTTTCAGCAGAATAGATTGTGTATACAATGTCTTTGTACATAATTCTATTACTTTCATAGTCGGATTTTGACCCATCATTAAAAGTTTTATATTCAACTTGACTATATTGCTTGACAAAGGATTGTTTCAGGCTCTCCTTGTCATGGCAAAGCAACAAAACAACTCGTTTTCAGCTTTTATAGCTTTTGATCACTTATTTTAAAAGAATATGAGGACTTTATAGTTAAAATGCTGATCCCTAGGTATTGTTTTCTTTTGCTTTTCAAAGGTCTGACCATAACTGTGTAGATACTCACTTATGTTCTGTATCTGCTTGCATCACTTGATTGTGCCATATTGGATTGGATTAGACTGCCAGTAAAATCATGGCTATTCTTATCTAAAAGTGAGCATCCTTACGAAGTCATAAGTATATTTTGAAACCACTTCTCTAAACTACTCGGTGCAGTGTTTCTAGTGGTGTTCTCCATTTCCATTAACATTCTTCTTACACTCACATTGGCTGTTGCAGCTTAAACAGAAAATAGCATCAGCCACCTCAGCCATCAAATCTGTTTTTGGGCAAGAACAAACACAGCAGGATGCTGTAAGCCTGATATCACTTGGAATTGGTGTTGTGCTCTCTTTTGATATAGATTTCCAAAATATTCTGATGTTGCCTTTTGATACAGGGTGACAAGTTAGAGCGACTGCGGGAGAGGATGGTAAAAGTGCGTGAGCTTTTTCGTGATGCAGATTCAACAGAGTTTGTTATAGTAACAATCCCCACGGTAAAAACATTTGGAAGTATTTTTATACCAATTGTTTGTTTGTCCTCTAAATGGTATATTAGCGCTTTGCTGTACTTCCATTTACTTTGAGTTTACCTTAAATGAGAGCAATGTTAGTTGATAATTGATATGGCTGTAGGATAGTTGATTAGCTTGTTATGATTGACCATGGGTGGCAAAAAATAGTTTGGGCTACATGCCTCTTATCTTAATTATTCACATTTTTTGTATTTTTACCAGGTGATGGCGGTTAGTGAGTCGTCTAGGTTGCGTGCCTCCTTGAAGAAGGAAAATGTTCCTGTGAAGAGGCTTATTGTTAATCAGATTCTTCCTCCTTCTGCCTCAGACTGCAAGTTTTGTGCCATGAAAAGAAAGGTATCTCAATCAGTATACTCTCTTATTGGCAGATCATATGCTTTCAGTTGCACCATGAGCATAACTCTTATTCATTGAGTTCAGTGACCTGTTGAATGAACAATCTAAACTGTGAACATTTGTCATTAACACAAGAAGAAACATATTTTCTTTCTATATTTAGCTATATCTTCTGGTGGGAGCGGAAAGGAAAAAAGTATGTAAATGTTTTTTTCTTCAAATATTTCAGGATCAGATGCGCTCTCTTGATATGATTCGGAGTGATCCAGAACTCTCCAGCTTGACACTGGTACAGGCACCACTAGTTGATGTGGAGATCAGAGGTGTTCCAGCTCTTAAATTTTTGGGAGATATTGTTTGGAAATGACCATCTGCACAATGATTAGGTAACCTTTCCTCTAATCTTTTGTTAGCCTTCATTTAAGATCCAACTTAATCTTTAGAAATTGGGAGAACCACATTTCAGTGAACTTCTTTTTCCCCCTACAGTGAAACTGAAGAATTGCTACATGGCCAGCTGCAATGACAATGCACGTTTGATCACTCATGATTGCGTGCCTTGGCAAGTTCATGTAGTGAGGACTCAACTTATACAAAAGCTGTCAGTTTACAAGAAATCTAGAGTTAGAGATGCCAGAAAACTGGGTTGTACCCCCCCACCCAGAGTATAAATTTGGATGGGGTCTCACCATTCTTGCCCCAAAAATCTTTTGAGACGTGTATAGAACGGGTTTCTTTTCCTATTTAGCCTTGGATATACTTTTTCTTTCTCTTTTTTCAATCAATTTGCATGTATTTGTGTTGGGAAAATGAGGCTAATAACTAGTAAGGCTTGCACGTATCCACACAGAAAAGAAGAAGAAGGTGAAGTCGATTACATTATTAATATTAGTACTTCATGATTTTGAAAATGTCATGAAAGTAGTTTCTGTTTCTGCTTAAACCATCTTAATTATAGTCATCCTGAGAAGTAGGTAATACATGCTGAGCAAATGGCTGAAAGCTCCCGATCAACATCAATTGGTAATTGAAGTGTGATTATTTTTTTGCACATCAAATGCTTGTTAAAATGCGTCATGGAATTAGAGTTATAAGCTTTAATTATTCTTCAAAGGCTTGTACATATACTTTGTCCTGGTTCTTGTGAGGGATTACAATCTCATTATTACGTAAAAAGCAAAGAAAATACTTCATGTAAAGCATGTGAAATTTGATTCCCCGCTTCATGTGAATGCTCATTAGAAATGCCTATTCAATTATGGATGAAGTATTCCTTTTTCAGGGAAACTGCCCAAAAATTTCCAGCCAAGTGTTCATACTAAGGCTACAATATGCACCATTATCCACTTTTTTATTTTACTCTTGTGAACCGGTTATTATTGCAGTTCTCACTTGGGAAAAAAACTTAACATTTAGGTTACGTTTGGTATGCGGAATGACTATTATGTTAGAAAAATAAAATAACTTTTGTTAATAATGGAAGAAGGTGGAATATAATAGCAATAGCATAATGCAAATTATGCAAGTTATTTTGAGTTGACTCAAAATTGTTTTTGTATAATAAGGTCTCGCAGCCAATAGCACAGTCACACTCCCTTACCATGTTTCAAATTTTCAGTAGAGAATTCAAACCATTATCTCTACAAACACAAAACAGAAACATAACTGGATTTCAATGCAGAACTTCCCACAGAAAGCACTCTCTAGAGATGCAACAAATTCATAATATTACTAGTTACAAAACCTCATTGCACCATTAAATTACATTATATACATTCAAAATGATTTGGTAAAACGCCTTTTACATGATTTCTTCTTCTCTCAATGTGAGCCAAGATTAAACTGATAACTTCGAGGATCTTCATCTCATTTTCACGAGACATTTATGGTACTACAATCCTCTCAAAGCAGCATTCAGTGGCTATGTGTGTATAAGTAGTACAGCAAAAGAATTGTTATTAGCCTAATCTCACTTCTTTTGGAAGATCAACATACAAAAAAATGCTATCACACGACAAACTATCCCGATGAGGATGAGGATGACTATACAAAGAGTCCAATCATTAAGGTTATATCCAGCTTTCAGAAGCGCACCACAGCGAGTTATCAGCCATACACCATAATACCTGTAGGGCAAAGATGATAAGTAACATCATCGAAACTGCAATCTTTTAGGGAGAGAAAAAGAAAAAAAAGAATACGAATACTAAACAATCTAAAGGTTGTTATCTGGATTTGGTTCCAAGCTCATGAATACTACTCATAATTTGATTCCCAGATTTGTGGATCTCACTCCTCCATCCAAGAAAAAGCCACCCCCCCAAAAAAAAAAAAAAAAAAAAACTATTGTTATTTAGGTTCAGACCACAAGCACACATTTTTAAATGGTATCACAGGCTTGATATAGAAATTAACCTATTTGAGATGTGTGCTAAGTTCTTTGCAATTATTAATCCAGGTTTTCTTGATCCAGAACTTTTTACTTTAATTCGCATATTTCTTTAGTTTGACTCTACCACAAGCATGTTGCAGATAGAATGGGTGCAACATCTACATCATACACATTGGAAAGTTACTTTATTCCGAGGAAGGGTGATTCTGCCTTACCTTTCCGCATTTGCAATGACAAATGCTTCCAAAGCCCACTTAGAGTAGCACAAATTAGCTAAAATCTTCATAAATTCGCTATCTTTTGGCTGTGTTGCAATGAGAGTTAAAACAACTGGAAGAAGAACTGACCACTGCAAAAAAGGGTACCTTTTCAGTAAGAACTAAATGAAATATATATTAAAAAAAAAATAAAAAAGTCAAATTGGTAAGCTATCAATTTTTCAAAGTGTACTTCTATTACTCACCAGCTGGGCTGTACCTGGTTCGAAAACGATAGCCAATGCATAGGCTATACCAGTTACACAGTACACTAGACTGAACAAGACAGTGTAATTATCTGCAAAGCTAGATCTTGGGTTTGTGAAAAAATAAAACATAGAGAGATATACTGCAGGTTTGATCACTGTATTAAAATTTTCAATCGTATCCTTAGAGAGAAAATAAGCCAAACTGCTCATGCCAGAGGCACTCTCCCTCCAGTAGTGTAATTTGTCCAGAGAAAATGATCTCAAAGCCGCAATTTTGCATAGAAGAGCTGAAAACAGCAAGAAGGATCCCAGTAAGGAAGTATCTTTGAGCATATGGATATTTGGTGGTATTATTTGACTTAGTGAGACTAATTCATTAATGCCAAATTTGACGCTGATTTTAGGCCATACAAAAAAGATTGCAGTTTGTTGTTTTAGTAGTACCAGTAAAACAAGTGTCTGTAGAGGCAAAAGTATCTACCACTATTATTGAAATTCTTGCATTCATAAATAACCAAAATACAAATTCAAAAAAAGCCTTATGGAGTGAGCAACTGAGAATTTTTTGGACTTACAAACCGCAATGATGGTATAAGTATAAGCAGCTGCACCAAAGGATTGATCGCTCACTTTAACAACTGATCCTAAGCAAGCTCCAGCAAGTAATAAGATCAGATAATCCATTGCTAGTATTCTAGCTTCCCGTAGTCGCTGTTTACTAACCCTGAAATGCCGTGGGCAGAGAGAAGATGAAAAAGATGCTCGAAGCCAATGGAATTTATCATGGTTGGGTAATTCTAAACGGTCATATTATAAAAATATATATTATATAGAAATATGAGGAACAAAGAAGCATGACATGTGACTAAGTTTTAAACACGGCTCCGTTTGTTTCGACATAAAATGTTTTCTGCAGAAAAATATTTTCGGCGTTTGGCTCATACGGAAAATAGCGATGGCGGACAATGGCCGGTGACAACCAAAAATGACCGGCAACTTTCGGCACCTCCAGTGCGGCAGCCGGCGAACACCAGCAATCTCTTCCCGCCGGATATGGAGTTACATTGTGCTTTTATATATGATATATGATAATATATCTACTATTACATACAAATAGTTTCTGAAGATCCAACCGCGCAGGTTGGATACAGATAAAGTATGGTCCTCATAGGCAGCAATCTATAGTTGATGTTTTTCTATACGAGTACTTGAAGCTTTGCTGAGCTTTTTTTTTTTTTTGGTTGGGGGATACGTTATAGTTCTTACTTGTCTCTTTTTGACTTATTAAATGCTGCCTATCAGGGATTTATTTTCATTGTTCTACTAATTTCTCACCAGTTGAGGATCAAGCTTCTCCATATAGCTGTTTGTAATGACTAAACTTTTTCCAATATAAGTAAAGCCTCATCTTTGTTAATTTGGTATTGACTTTAAGATCAGCATTCGCCTGCAACCAATTTGGAAATTCAGCCAAAACGTCATTTGTGTTGGATGATTGATTCCCTTCTTGTTTGGATATGAACTTCTACTTACTGTGGTGTTGAGGTTAAACTAACATCTTCTGCCAGGTGGACTGTGGTTTCATTCTAGACTTGTCATTTGTATGCAGTTTACTGCATTACAAAAACAGGTTTGATAACTCCGTCCGAATTCAAGCAACCTTGGGCAGTGGCCAACGATCTCTAGAAACCTCCGGCGGCGGCGGAGAATAAACTATGAGAGAGAATGTATGCAAAAATGAGAAGCTCAAACTCGAAAAATGGTTTATGATATTAAAAAATGGAAACCATTTTCCAAAGATTAAAGAAGCTTTTCTGGTTAAACCGAAAATGTTTTCGTTTTGAACATCATTTTCCATCGCATCAAACACTAGAAAATACGGAAAACATTTTCCAGAAAATATTTTACGCCGAAACAAACAAGGCCGTAGTGTTAGAATAATTTCCATATTATCTATGAATTGGTTTCCTTATAGGTCTATGATTAATTCCCTTCCTTATTTAGTTTAGGTTTTCTTGCTCACCACTCCTTAATTCCTCTATAAATAGTAATACAATTCAATATACTTCAATATATTAATGATGTAGGTTTTTTTTCTCTCTGCTTCCACTCTCTCTCTTACTTTATACATTTCTACACTTCGAAAACAATTGTGCTATGAAATATAGAAGTAAAAGCCCAAGTATTCTCTGTATTATATTGATTGAATGGAATGACCAACAAACTTTCGACACATTACTACAGGGAAAAGGAAGAGAAATGGTTGTAATTGTTTTACAATGCTTAAGAAGGAAGAATTTCATCACATTTGTTAGGTTTTTAGTGTTGGCAAATTTAGTGTCAAAACTAGTTGAGTTGTAAGTTTAGGTTTGGGGTTGAAATCGGTCTTAAAAATGCGGTTCAAGATTCGGTGAAATTTGCGGAAACAGAATCAGTCGATCGCAACCTAGATTGATGCTTATTTGATTGAAATAGTTTTCAAAATTCAATATGCAAATCAGAATGTCTTGAACACAAGCACGATCGAAGGGGAATAGAATGAGGTCATGAAGACTTTTCAAAATTGAGTTCTACAATGCCCTGATCGAACCTCGGTTGATCGAAGTTTTCAAGGCTTTAATGTTCAAGTTCCAAAAAGGCTTGATCGAACCTCATTTGAACCAAGTTGAAGTGAAGTGTTTCACATAGTTTCACAGAAAGCCCCAATTGCAATCACGATCGAACCTCGTTCGATCGAGATGGTAGCAAAAACACATGATGGTAGCCTCGATCAAACCTCATTCGATTGCCACTATGCAATCTTTGTGAAACCCTAGGTTTTGTTCGAACAAGACTGAATCTCGTTCAATCGAGACAGTCGTACCTTGTTTAATTTCTTAACCGACTTACTCATAAAGCCTCAGTTTTCTCCACATCGATATAAGACCATTGAGCCACAATTTTTATAAGGTGTTGACGCACTTAAACTCTGTTCTTGGAGAGATTCAAAACCTTCCCAAGCCTAAATTGAATATCAAATCCCTCTTCGTTCCTCACTAAACCACACAAAAATCTTCAGCCACCAGAGTCCCAAGTTGCAGAAGAAGCTTTATAGAAGAAAGGTCAGAGTTCTTGAGCTACTGCGGTAAAAGACAAATAGGTAGTTTTTTTTTTTTTTTATAAGTAATAACCTGGTTTTATTAAAAGCGTCAGACGCCCCTTAGTACACCGGCAGTATACAAGAGAAAACGCAATGCTGAAAAACGAAAAAAAAAAAAAAAGCAGCCTAAAAAAAGAATGAAAGAAACCCACCAAACAAACCCACAAGAACCTAAGCCTACAAGCACAAAGAACCCCAATCCAACCCACAAGGAACACACAAGAAACCCACCCAAAAACCCACAAGAACCTACACCCTAAAACACAACACCCGCAGCCCACAAGCAACCCACAAACTACAGAACCTGAGCCTTTCCTCTCCTACTCCTAGATTGCACACTCGCAACGTCGTAGTTTATGGAGCTCTTCAGATTCTGCAGTTCTCTCCTTCCTTTGAACTTATACCGCTTCCCCATACTACCCCGATGAAAATCTTCCTCAATGGCATCCAACAAAGCCAGGGCTGAATCTTCATCCTCAGCACCATCCAACTCCCACTCCAAGTGTAAGTCGGGAGGAACAACGCCCAAGGGGTGAGGAGAATCACTTTCCTCTCCCTGATCCCACAAAACAATCTCCCCAGATGGGCTAAACCCTACCAGCCACTTCTGAGATTGGATCAAACCATTCGTGTTGGGAGTCTCACCCTTGTCAATGGTCAACGATTTGCATCCGTTCAAGGGGGAAGGAACTCTCGGAAGAAGGAACCCGCGCCGTAGACCCACTCCCCCACTTGGCATCGGTAGGTTTTCAACCACATTCCCGACCAAAGCCTGAGAAGATGTACCCAAACACTGCGTCATCGGTGACCTCAAAGCTGTCATTGCCTCATCAATCAAGGAAATATCCAACTTGCTAGCTTTGGCCTTCGATTTCCGTTGATACCTCATGACCGATTGGGTTTCGGACGGGTAAATGGGAGCCCCACTATCCGCCATCACCGGAAGAGACAAGCGAATCCTTTCTCCTAACGCAGCCGCCCCCAAAGAGGGACCCACAAATCCTTTAGACACGAGGTTGAGTCACAAACTGACACATCCGACCGCAGGTTGGGCTTCGCCGCCCACTCTGAGGCGAACGGATCTTCAACCACTGCCGTACACAAGCTAGGACTTGCGCTGAAGAACTCGCAGTATCCGACAGCCCTCCACCCATGCCAGTCATCGTCTTCAACTCCGACCTAGACCCATCTTGCCGGGCCAAAACAGGATGAGCGAAGAAAACCGGATTCTCCACCGGAGAAGAACCCCCCATCAACGACGAGCCTGACTTGAACACCGGAAGAGTAGAAGACGACCCGTCCAAGGCTTCCGGCGCCGAAGAACCCAATCCTGACATTTCAGAGTCCAACCCCGCTTCGTTGAGTTCAGGTTTCTACTTCAAATGTTTTGCAAGTATAAACTAATTGCAATTGTTTCTTCTATAATAGATAAGTTTCCTGGGGTTGGCTGCCCCCGGAGTAGTTTTACTTTTGAAGAGTTCTTCAAAATGTTTCTACTTCATCACCAAAATTGTTGTGTCAAATTTATTTATTGCTTTATTTAATTTTGGTGATTGTGATTGTGATTGTGGTTGTGTAATTTTTAACCGGTTGAGTTTATCGGCAAACACCTATTCACATTGGTGTAATTTTTAATAAGTTGGGGTTTTTGGGCGTTTTTCAACATTTTTTCTTGTTTCCTTCATACTTTCAAAACCAAACAAAGCCACTTGGAAGGTCATGTAATGAACCAAAATTTACCATAAAATAGTTATTCTGGAAAATGATAGTATACAATTTACTAGACAAGAGGGGTAAATAGGTCTTATTGAAAAAATATACAATTTAAAAAAAAAAAAAAAAAATCCAAACAATCGAGAATGTCCAATGTAATATTTAATCTTCAACAATTATAGTGTGGAATTCAATTCAATAAGATTAAATATATTGATGGATGTGCATATTCCATCATAAAGAATAATCATTGCCCAGTATATCATATGTTCAACAAAATCAATGAGCGGAAATAATCATGTACACAAGAAATTAAAAGATCATCGCACAATATGCACGCAAGATTTTTTTGTGGAAAAATCCAAATAGAAGAAACCACAAGACCTAGTCCAACTCAAATGATATCACTACTAGAAAATACGAGTATAAGACTTACAAGGCGTATATAGACTTAAAGATTGACTCAATACCTAGAGACACATTCTGCACCGCCTACCCTTGTTTACCGATAGATGCACCTATGATCCTCGTTCTTTTTGTTCGTTGATTATAATATATCAACTTCTCAACATCCTCCCCACGCTATCCGCACAGAGTCTTCGAATTTCGTATTCTAGACTTTACAAAACAGCGTAAAAGAATTTCAATGAAGGCTTATGGCTTTGTGGGATCGTTTCTAATAAGGTTTTTCTAGGAGACATGATGGTGATAATGAAATCTTACTCATTAATTCTTCATTTCTCACATTCAATGATTTTCTCTCATAGCATAATATCTTTCATCTCTATTTTGAAGACCACTCAAGAGCTCTCAAGCATCTCTCTTTTTATCACTCAACCTCAATGAATATGTAAAGAGAAGTCTCGGAAAAGCCTTATTTCAGTCATGAGAATGATATGAATTTATGGTAGTATGAGAAATCCTAAAATTGTGTGAAAAGAATAAAATTCCTACCAACACAATCAAATGGCTTATCAGTGTTCCAATGGACGTAGTTGTTAAACATGGTTTTGGTTTGAATGGATTTCGAACGAGCTTCAAATAAAACCAAGTTGAGATTTACTTTTTGAGTCTTGTTCAAATAGCATACCGAAAACGCTTTGAAAGCTACAATATGTCATTAAGATCTAAGCATTCTGTTGGAACGTGCTTTTAAACATGTTTCAAATGAAACAATTGGACACTTCTATTTTTTTTTTATAAGTAAGAGAATTTTATTAGAAAAACGCAAAGCGCAATCAAGTATACAGGGGGTATACAAGAGAGACAATTAAGAAGAAGAAGAAAGCAATACAAGGAAATCGTTAAAACTAATCCCTAGAGGTGCTAGATACGCAGCCGTCCAGGAGTACAAAGAATGAAGAAAAAAGGAAATAAGCTCCTCTATGGTTCTTTCTTTGTCCTCAAACTGTCTATCGTTGCGTTCCGTCCACAAGCACCACATAAGACAACAAGGAGCCATTTTCCACACGACCGCGCTTCGGGAACGTCCCCCCGGCCACCAACAGGCAAATAAGTCTATCACCCGATAAGGCATCACCCAAGACAGACCGAAACGACTGAGGATGACATACCAAAGAGCGCGTGCAACCTCGCAATGAAGAAGAAGATGATCCACAGTCTCCCCGGTCATTTTACACATGCAGCATCTATCAATCACAATGACACGCTTCTTTCTGAGATTGTCCAAGGTGAGGATTTTCCCTAACGCTGCCGTCCAAGCGAAGAAGGCCACTTTCAATGGGGCCTTGGTTCACCAAATACTTTTCCAGGGGAATAAAATAGCTTCTTTGCAAGCAAGAGCCTTATAGAATGATCTAACATCAAAAGACCCTTTGCGAGAGAGGGACCACCATAGCCGGTCCCCCCCATCTTGAGCAACCTTGGATGAATACAGTAAGGAGAAAAAGGAAGTCATGACGTCCACCTCCCAATCGTGTACATCACGGAAAAATCTGACATCCCACTGATAGGAACCACTTACCACTATCAAGTGGTCAGCTACCAAAGTATCCTTGGCACAAGCTATATCATACAAAACTGGAAAAGCTTCCTTGAGGGACATCTCTCCACACCATACATCATCCCAAAAACGTATCCTCGACCCATTGCCCAAGATAAGTCTGGTATAGCTACAAAACAAGCTCCACCCCTTCCTAATGTTCTTCCAAATCCCCACACCGTGAGACCCAAGGGGATCTAAGGAACACCAACCAGCCCTAGTAGAGCCATACTTTGCATCCACCACAGATTTCCACAAAGCTTCTCTCTCATAAGCGTAACGCCACAACCACTTCCCTAAAAGCGCCTTGTTGAAAATTCTCAAGTTTCGAATGCCCAAACCACCTTCAGAAATAGGATGACAAACCTTGGACCAACTAACCAAGTGGTATTTGAATTCGTCGCCTATGCCACCCCACAAAAAGTCTCGATGCAGCTTCTCAATACGACTAGCAACACTGGATGGAATAGGGAAAAGAGAGAGAAAATACGTAGGAAGGTTGGAGAGAGTACTCTTTATAAGGGTAACCCTACCCTCCTTCGACAGATACAACCGCTTCCAGCTAGCCAACCGCCTCTCAATCTTCCCTACAACTTCATCCCAACAAGACTTAGCCTTGAAAGGAGCTCCCAACGGAAGACCAAGATACTTTATAGGAAGAGAGGAAGCTCCACAGCCCAATATGTTAGCCAGACCGTCCATATTATCCACATCACCCACAGGAACCATAACAGATTTGGCCAGATTAATCTTCAATCCTGACACAGCTTCAAAAGAAATAAGAAGCATACGAAGATAATGAAGATGATCAGAATTAGCCCCGCAAAAGACTAAAGTATCGTCTGCGAACAATAGATGAGAAATGTTAATTGCTTCGCTGTTGTCAGAACCCACAGAAAACCCTGATAGGTAGCCCTTTTGGACAGTAGCGAAGAAAAACTTCCTAAGAGCCTCCATCACAATAACGAACAATAGGGGTGACAGTGGATCACCCTGTCTAAGGCCACGAGAGCTACTGAAAAAACCGGTTGGGGAGCCATTCACCAACACAGAGAACCGCACCGTAGATATACAGTGCGCTATCCAGGAACACCATCTCTCCCCAAAGCCACATCTTCTTAACATATACAATAAGAAATCCCAGTTGACATGATCGTAGGCCTTCTCAACATCCAACTTACAAAGTAACCCTGGTTCACCGGATTTGATTCGACTATCCAAGCACTCATTGGCTATAAGAACTGAATCAAGAATTTGCCTACCTTTCACAAAAGCATTTTGAGGGGACGATATAATCTTCTCCACCACCTTTTTAAGTCTATTTGCAAGGACTTTTGCAATGATCTTATACACACCACTTACAAGACTGATAGGACGAAAGTCCTTTAGATCCACAGCCCCAGACTTCTTCGGAATTAAGGCAATAAAAGTGGCGTTAATACTTTTGACAAACTTGCTTTGAGAGTGAAAGTCCCAGAAAACCCTCATAAGATCTGTCTTGATCACATCCCAGCAGTCTTGGAAAAACGCAAGAGAAAACCCATCAAGACCAGGTGCCTTGTCTCGATTCATGCATTTCACCACCTCTAAGACCTCCATTTCCTCGAAAGGAAGTTCTAAGGAAGAGGCCTCAGCTGCATCCAAGGTGTCGAAAGCAATATTATCCATTCTAGGTCTCCATGGGAGAGGTTCTGTAAAGAGAGACTCATAGAATTGAGCAACATGTTCCCTGATAACCTGCTGGTCGGAAGAAACAGAGCCATTGATAGAGAGCGACTCTATTAAAGCTTCTTGTTCGACCATAATATTGAACGGGTTACAAAGGGTGCTCTCGGTTTGAACTACTTTACCTATCCATTCGAACGAAGCTTCATATGTCCTTAAAACGACATAATATGTGCAACACCTCGTAATTACCATTCAAACGCAAAAAGTACTTTTAAAAGCAAATAAATAATTTTTCAAAAATAGTGTTTTTCAAGTTTATAAACTAACTATTCATGTATTTTTACAACTTAATCAACCCTAGGTTTTGCAATGTCCAATCTAACCACCTAAGGTCATAGTCCTAGGTTTCTAAGTTACTTACCATCTTAAATACTTCGAGTTCTGAAATTTATAACATGTGGCATGTAAGTTGTCCTCAAACGATGTTTAATGATTCTTCTTTCACAAACTACATGACTTCTTAGGCTCTGAGTTAGACCAGTGTTTTTGTCCTAAAGAATATGTCACACATTATGGACTTAACAATTCGGATGAAGAACATATAAAATACATAGAATTTTGGAAATGTTAACCATGTTGGAGCTTTCAGCAAATCAATTATCTGAAATATGTGATATTTGGAGGTAGCTACAGCTTACCTCCCAAGGAAGTATTTATATTGCTGGAGTACACCTGGCGTCCTCCGGCTTGTTAAGTCCTTGGACTTCAAAAAATTGTGTTGTATCTTATCCCGCTTCAGCTCCACATTACTTTTCACACCTTGCCATATCTCTCCAGCAAAAGACTGTTCCTCCATTCCAGCACCAGCAGGATTTGTTCCATTAGTTGGAGTTACATCCATCAAAGACCGAGCAAGTCCAGCAGCATGCTGCTGCATTTCAGGGGGTACCGAGTACCCATTATGAAGCATCCATCTGACTGGAAGCTCTGTATAACTCACTCCTGAGCTGCCTCCAGGTACCACTATACCCTCCAAAATGTCAATAAAGTGGTCTGGAGGATTTACACGTTCTGGGATATTGATCCCAAGGCCAGCAAAATATTCTTCAACTTTCTTTGCTGGTCCATGATAGGCGGTAAGACCACCTTTTGCCAGAAGTATCAAATCGTCAAACATCTTGAACAAGGCATAGCTGAAGCATAAATTTCACCCATTAATAAATAACAGAACAAGAGTAAACCTACAATCAACCATACTCAAAAATACACCATAGAATCTAAGACGAGTTTTGAATATAATTTTCTTAATCCAGGTTATAGCTTATGAGATTTAGTCATGTCTGCTCAGCCTACACAGACTCCTGATGAGCTGTAGAAAGTAATACTTTAAGTACCTCTATGAGCTATGATGTAAAAGTAGTCCTAGACTCTAGTTCTAAAAAGTTCTAAATTGGTTTCAGTTTTAGTCGTCCATTCAGACATCTCACCAGTGTGAATTTCAAGCCAATCTTACAAAATCAATAAGCTTAACATGTGAAAAAAATCAGAAAAACTGGTAGCACTTCGCTATGTGCTCAAAGGTGATATTTTCTCTATTGGTTAATGGAAAGAATCTAACCAAAGGGCCCCACCTTGCCCACCAAAGATGCCTTTTTGTTCTTGTATAGATAATTGAGGAAAACATTTGAAAAGAGATTTCAAAATATGCAGATTTGTGATTGGAGAAGCAACCTTGGTTGGTGAACCACCATGCAGATGTTTACCCCTTCAAGAGCTTCACGTCGAAGTGCTCTAAGTAGTTGCTGAGATGATGCACTGTCCAAACCAGATGTGGGTTCATCTAAGATCAAAAGTGAAGGTTCCATGACCATTTCTAATCCAACATTTACTCTCTTCCGCTGGCCTCCAGAGATTCCTCGTTTTTCCACCGTTCCAACCAAGGATGTCCTCACTGTCTGAAGCCCCAAGAACTCGATAACTCTTTCAACAACTAGAACTTTATCTGCTTCTGACAAAGCAGTGGATAGTCTTCGACAATCAGAAGTCCACAAAGAAAAAAAAAATTGCAGCAGTTAATACAGGAAGATTGACAGAAAAATCATCACGCAGAACATTGTTAAGCAGAGTACACAAGTAGAAAATAGCAAGACAAGCAAAGGCAATCTCAAGTAAATGACATCCTACAGTAGGCAACCGTATTAAAACCCAGAACTGAAGGGAAACATTTAAATGCACTTTGGATCAACTCTATTACCATGCTGTAGGATAGGGTAATGGTTATACTTCTTTGGTATTGATACCTGCTATTTCTCGTACCTTTGCTCAAATAACAAGGGATTAAGGAAACAACTCATGTGGCTATTAAGTGACTTCATATTTCAGTCTAAAATTAAAATAGCAAAGAAGAAACTACTATATAAATGATGATATTGATTATGCTTTGAGAAATGTTGCCAACGTTTATAGTGACTTCTGATTTCAATCTCATATAGTTATATAATATGCAATGGGATGACAATTGCACAGCTAAGCTTGTAACATACCAAAGTGTGTTCATTTATGCATTTTTTCTTTTTAATAAAAATTTAAAAGATCCAAGTACTCCAAAAAGTAGGAAGCATGTAAACTGCCCAAAGCAGTCATCCAGTTAAACAGAAATCTCAGAAACAACAGCAGCATGCTCCATTTGGGTTTCAGTGATGATAAAATGTGAAATTCAAGGAATAAGACTGCAGCATCAGGCAACATGTTACTATCTTGTGAGTCACGCTTTTATTGTGATTCCTAAACCAAGCACCATTTTCGGCTGTGTAACACAGTAAAAAAGATTGAACTAATTCAACTAGTTAGTAGAAACTCAAAATCTGAAAATTTCTAACATTGAAGAAAAGCATCCGTACTGAATTAAAAACTGTAAAGCTATTGGCTTTAATTTCCCATTCAAAAGAGCTGTTCCTAAAGCATGATGCATAATCACCAACATAAGTGCACCCAACTTCATGTAACACTACAGAGGATTTAGTATGGAAAAAGAAAAAAGATTATTTCCTTTCGGTGATAAACTTTTCATCCATGGCAGTTTGATGATAAATTTTTGGCACCAAATTACCATCAGTCAAGTGAAGATGATAACATAAAGAGTATATATGATATGCAGTATGAATCTGCAAGGAGATAAATGAGGTGTACCTGCACTTTGCACTGAACCAGAGATTCTCTTCCACTGTCAAGTTTCCATGCACAATATCATCTTGTGGCACAAAACCAATGATTTTCTTATAAGAGTGGATTGAATCATTCTTTCCATTTATAAGAATTAAACCAGTCATTTTACATCCAATTGCTTTTCCCGCTACAGCAGAAAGAAATGTTGTTTTTCCAGCCCCAGATGGACCCATGACAGCAGTAATGCGGCCAGGTTTGATTTTCCCAGTTACACACCTCAATAAATGCTTGTTTTTTGCTTTCAAGGTAAGGGTTAGGTCTTTGAAAGAAATCTCAATTAGAGGCCTTTTCCTAATCTCGGGATTAGTAGCCAGTTTAACTACTCCTGAGAAAGAAAGTTTCTCATTTTCTTGCTGCTGAGCTCTCTCTTTCTCAAGTTGAGCATATGCATACTTAAAAATTTGGCTATGAGTTTGTTTACCCTTTGGCACCTGTACTTGCCTGTTCTTATCTCCAGTTCCAATATCGAAACCTGGATAACTATCAGGCTCAAGTTCAATTTCGTGCATCATCTGCATGAGGTCATTGGGTTTTGTTTTGTTTTCTTTTGATAATGCACTTGAAGCCAGAGATGCACCTGAAGTACTTGGATGTGGAGGTGGTAATGGATCATCATCCATTTCAGATTTAACTTGATCCAAAAACTTAAGTTTCTCGGTATGAGTTACTTCTTTTTTACGAGAAAAAGTGTTTGATAGATGAGCTTGCAATCCACTTGCGTGCTTCTTAGCAGTGCCTTTAGCTGTGTTCCATCTCTGGCGTGCTTTTGCTGTCTCCCTTGCACTTCTGGCTGCTGCTTCCCTGGATTTGGCCAGTCTCTTTTCCCTAGCGGTTAGAACTTGGTCAGAACAGTTGTAAATGATGAGTAGCAGAGTACTTAAAGCAGCCTGCATAAGTAATTGAAAGGCGTTAATTTCTACTAACATTTTTTTTTCTTTTGGCCTGATGTTAACCATGGTTTCTTAAGAGCTAACAGCATACTTCTTGTTCTAAGAATGTATATAAGATAGAAAGTCAAGAGAATGAAAACAGAAATTGAGAAATATTCTTGGTTTCTGGGAATATAGTGTTAAGGTTACATAGTTTGTTAGAAGAGAAAAAAAATTATTCTAAGCCATGAAGCCATCCAAGATCAATTAACAAGTTTACAGTTCAGAAGTAAAGTGAACAACTTACTAAAAGCATAATTCCATATGCTTGAATATTTTGATTTGCAGCGTTTGGATTACACGAAGTCAACTTGAAGCAGCCTGCAAGATAATTGGTAAAGTGTTAAATATGCCTTGCAGCCAGCATAATAGCGAAATGGAACTCCTAAATACAGTAATTGGGATATAATAATTAAAATAAGATATATTTAAATTCTGAAAATTCACCTGTACACCACGGAGAACAATATATATATTTTTAATTATTTCACTTGCATGCATATATTATTACTATACTATCATAAGTAACTAATTCATAGTTTTATCAACCGGGGGGGGGGGGGGGGGGATAAGAAAGAACTTACTTTTCTCGGATGTAGAACCCATCCTGCAGTAATGTCTGCAATTTCATGAAAACGATTTGATAGCATTAGAAAGGTAATCATGGAAGCAGAAAGAAGCAATTATGTTATTATACAAGATCTTCAAAGATAAAATAAAATAAAAGTTCTTGTATATCCAGACTTTCTTGTCGAAACATGATGTAACAAATAGTACAAGGTTGCGACTAGCAAAACGTTAAACAAAGTTGTTAAGTGACAAACTCTGAGGAAAAAATTTATACCCACTACTGCAAGTTAATCTGCTGGTGGAAGTAGGACAAAATGATCCAGCTGAACAGAATAACTCACTACTACTACCAACATCAGCCCAAATATTTGCTCCTCCACAAGTATGGTTTGGCCTCCCTGGAGGTAGTTGGTATAGATATCTGCAGAAACATATAGAAATATGTAATTGGTATACACATTGACTATTTAAGATAATAATAAAAAAAATAGATACTAGGGCTAGAAGACAAACTTACGGTTCACAAACGCTAGTTGTTTTGTTGAGCGTAGCAAGGGGACAATAAGAACCTAGTGGGCAAGCTTCAAGAATATGATAGCAAATGGCAACAACCGGAAGAAACATCAGAGACATCTTTTAACCAAGATCAAGAACATCTTGCACTTTAAAGCAGGAATATAGTTAACATGTCAAAGTTCTTTATCCTAAGGGTAAAAATTTAAATGTAACCTCATATTCAATAACTTAGAATCACCAATTTATTAAGGCAATTGATGTCTAGAAATGAATCAGCATTTGAAGGCTTCTCACTTTAGAAGCTACCATCATTTTTAAAGAAAGAAAGCATGTAAAGGATTCTCAAATACTTACGTATCATGCACGTAATACCATGAGGACAGAAGAAACCCTCACAACAAGCATGGCAGTCGAGAGTTCTTGCAGGGATGACCTTTGCATTGTTAGGGTCAACCTGCTGATCTGGGCCAACACTACAAGCCCATCCTGGCTCACAACCAGAAACCCATGAGGTTAAATTACAGTTCTTATTAGGTTTTAGGTAATTTGCACTTTGAGATCCTTCAAAGAAACTATTAAAGTAAATCTTTATTTCCGCTGCTGTGCACAACCGCTGTGCAATGTCTCCTGTTGAACAATGAATACCACCACAAACATATGAGAAGATATAAATTATAACCAAAAAATATTTAGTAGTAGGTTGAGAACATTCAGCAAGGGGAAAAAACTGCAAATGTTGCTCATATTTTTTATGATGGATTTTTTTAGACCCTCCTTGTGCACATGGTCCTTTTGGCCTAAGCATGAACTTGCCAAGGCAATGCAGGACGAGGAGCACGCTGGTGCTACAGATAGACCCTTAGTAATTGCTAGCTAAAAGAAATTGAGGGTGAGCAAATCAACTATCTTTAGTAGCATATAAAAACTGAATGAGTGTTGACCATGACATTTTTTATTATCTGATAAGTTAATATTTATTAAAGAGAGCGTGAAACATGACAATAACAACACGACAATTATGTTGAACTCAATGTGCCATATAATTACTGAAATTTCACAAGAAATTGTGAGATCTAGCAAAACCCATGAATAACTTGTACCTCTGTGATCTTTTGACCATGAGATCAGTAATCTTTCATAGTTTCACATCAATGCACTAAGGGCCTATTCGGGGTTGCATTAAGGAGCTTAAAAATTACTTTTAGTACATAGAAAGCTATTAAAGCAAAATTGGGTTTGTTAGGTAAAAAAAAACTCAAAAAGTACTTGAAAAAATTTTACTTATAATCCCTGATCTTTCATAACTTCTGCAATTAAGTACTCAAACTTTAAAAAGTGTCAATTTAGGGTGTTCATCTTTCAATTTTTTTAAGTTTCAACCCTCCGTTAGAATTTTCCGTTAATCCTGTCAAAAATCCCAAAATAACCCTCTTTTTTTTTAGGAAAAAAATTGCAAGGATTTAGGTGTTCGTCAGAATTTAACATAATTTGCAAAAATACCAATGCCTGAATCTTTGAAAAAATTTATAATTTAAAAAAAAAAAAAAAAAAATTAAGCACAAGGGTATTTTGAAAATTTTGATAGGATTTAACGGAAAATTCTAACAGGGGGTTGAAATTGAAAAAAATTGAAAGATGAACACCCTAAATTAACATTTGTTTGAATACTTAATTGCAAAAGTGATGAAAGTTAAGGGGTTATAATTGAAGTTTTTCAAAGTACTTCTTTGACTTTTTTGCTCTAAAAATGGCCAAAACAAACTTTTGGAAAAAGCTTGAAATGAAGCTTTTCTTAAAAGCTCTTTTTGGATATAAAATTTTTATTTTCCAACACAATCCTGAATAGGCTCTAACAATCTGAAACTTCTGGCTGACAAATGAACACCTCAATTGGTTGCCAAAAAAACTGAGGTAAACAAAAGAAAACAGGAATCTAGAGCCGATTGACGATCTATTGTTTTTTATAAGTGAAATATCATTGAAAGCACAAAATGCAACTCAAGTACACAAGAAGTATACAAGAGAAACGCCTAATTAGGAGAAGAAAAAAGTACAAGGAAATCATTAAAGATAATCACTAAGGGAGCTAAGTACACAACTGTCTAAGTAAAAAGAGAATAAAAGAAGGTCTTGACAATCTGTTGTTTTTCCCACAAAATGAAAAGATCAGTTTGGATGAGTCAAATGGGTTGTATGTTATTCAGCTGAGTAAATGCTAGAAGCGCACAAATCTAAGGAAAAAAAAATCTCTCCTTTTCCTGCATTTCTCAGCAATCAAAAGAGCAGCATTAACTTTTTTCTTAATAATTAATTATACCATTCGTCTTTTGAATGCAAGAAGCCAAGAAGTCCAAGTTGGATGAAAAGTTAAATGCTCGGTTCCAATCAGCATCCCTGAAACAATAAAGTGAGCTTCAAAATCCAATCAAATAAAATTGAACCCTATAGTACTTGTAAACGGTTAGTTTTATTTATTTTTCATAAACACATAATGGAGATATACGATATTCTAACATATTAAAAAAAAAAATCAAAAAAATCAAGTCTTTGTTAGGTTGCCGAAAAATTGCAACAGAAGAAAGGAAATTAAAAAGGTTGATACTTTTTAAACTCATAAATATGCAATCAATCAAACAACTCTCTACCAGCTGATATTATTAGCAAGAACTTCATCCAAATGAGCTAATTCAACTGCTTGCTTGAGTTGACTGTTCATGAAATCAAAATAACAAGATTCAACATTCTACTTCCGTTTCTTTTCATGCATTTCTGAGCAACCAAAAATATGGCAAAGTTAAAACGAATCACTCACCAATCCTTAACGCAGAAGCTGGACCGGTCGCTGAAATCCTGACCAATGGCAGCTGTCAGATTGGAAACCTTGCTGTAGACGAGCGATGTGACAAGCCGGAGAGCCGCAGGGTTGTCAAACTGGTTATTGTAGTCATTCACATCTTGGCACCGTACCAACCCCACCAAACTCAAGCCTACAGTGGCTAAAGCGAGAGTTATCCATAGGTTCTTTTTTAAGCTCATTTAGACAATTGAAGATATGGGGATTGGGAGGCCAGTATTGTGACAGTGAAACAAATATTTTGAACTCGCAAGAGGGTAATGGAGTCCGCAGAATGGGGAGTTTCAGAGGTCAAACATATAGAGAGAGAGAGAGAGAGAGAGAGAGAGAGAGAACTGAAGGGAGTGTGGAGGGACCAACCGGGAAGAACACGTCCTGGCGACTTTGCCTCCGCCGGCTTTCAAACGCATGTTCGGTTCTTGTTGAGTTGTTGTCCTTACATAAAACATGGATTATAAAAATTTCTTTTTTTCTTTTTTCTTTTTTCTTTTTTATTTTTAAAGCAAAAATCAAGAGTTGAGCTAACCGTCTCCTGTTAGCCTTTTTTAATATAAAAATAATTTTTTATTAAAAAGTTGACTTTGATGTCCCATCAGAGTAATGCTACACATCATCCTCTTGTCCTCCTTTTATCCTCCCAAATTTGATGTGACTCTTAAAATCACCATTGAATTTATGATAGATCATTATTGAATTTTGATCTAATGGTGATTTTAAGAGCCACATCAATTTTAGGAGGACAAAAGGTGGACAAGAGGATGATGTGTAGCATTACTCGTTCCATCAAAGCCAACTTTTTTAATAAAAAATTATTTTTTTATTATATATGGGTGATGGGGGACGGATGAGTGTCCCCCATCCAGCATTTCCCAAATTAAAAATACTAGAAGTGGATAAAGTAAAGCATCCGGATGAAAGAAGGTTAAAGAAAATAATTAAAGGAAGGTTGTGTACTATTTTAGGTCAATAATGTTTGTAGCTGTATACAATATTTAGGAGAATTAGAATGTTGTTGAGAAATGCTAAACGTGAGACTCTTGTCCGTCTCACGTCTGTCCCTTTCCAGCGTGGCAAGACATTTTCCTCCAAATTTGAGAGCCACTCGGGTTAGCCAAAAAGCACAGCGCCAAATGTCATTTTCTCCCTCCACATTTTCTCCTTCCCTGAAATCTCCTTCCCCAGCAGCGGTATCTGTTCCATTTTCCCCCCAGATTCTTCGGCCGATTTCCAGCAGCGGTGCCAGCTTCCGGTCTTCTGGGTGAGAGAGAGAGAGAGAGAGAGAAATGGGTCGCTGGGACGGTGTCGGTCGGAAGAGATGGAGGTCGCGAGCGCCGTTCGTTGGGTCTCGGGTGGAGATCGGTGGCCTGCGGTGGTCTGAGAGGGCCGGACAGTGTCGGAGATGGGTCGCGGGCGCCGTTCATCAGGGGTCGACGGTCTGCTGGGTCTCGGGTGGAGATCGGTGGCCTGCGGTGGTCTGAGAGGGCCGGACAGTGTCGGAGATGGGTCGCTGGCGCTGTTCGTCAGGGGTCGACGGTCTGCTGGGCCTCGGGTGGAGATCGATGGCCTGCGGTGGTCTGAGAGGGCCGGACAGTGTCGGACGTTGGGCGGCAGTCGATCGGTGGGGGAGGGGACAGTGGAGAGGAGGAGATTTGGGAAATGGAAAAAATTTTGAAAATCAACCTAAATGTCAACCACCCGCGTTTTCAAGCTTTTTTGGTTAAAAAAAAAAACAAAAAACAAAAAGCCACTTTGGAAAACCGACATAAGAGAGACGGACAAAAGTCTCATGCGTAGAAGCACTCAATGTTGTTTGGTGTTAAACCAGTACTTCATTTGTTTTTGTTTTTTTATAAAAGGCACTATGTATGTGTACTCACTCCTGTCAGATAAATTTGCAGTTGATCTCAAGAGACGATTTGCACTCCGTGAGTTTAAAACATGAGCTAATTCCGTGGGTTGTTAATACTTATATAAAAAAATATTGCGAATTAATCATTTAATTAATATTTTAATATTTTTAACTTGTACATTGAAACTTTTTTTAATATATAAAATATTTAATTAAAATAAATAAATTATAAAATTATGATTTAAATTCAGGTTCTTGACTTTTATACCACAAAAAAATGATTATTTATCTCTTTTTATATGGCCACCTAAATTGAACCCTGTTGAGTGTTGATTGATGCCTCTTGTTAGACAGACCCCACAAATTAATGTATGAATAAAACCCCTGAAGAGTCAAACACTCGTTTAAAAATCAAAATTAGTTAAACATAAGGAAATTTCTTGGTGACTTTGTCTTCTTCTAGACCTACCTTGGATTTGACCAAATTTATTCCATGTCTCGTACTTGGTCAAGGTAGTACTTATGCTCACGGGTTAGAGGGCCAATACGCAATAATAATATTAAGGATCATTTTTTAAAAAAAAAGTTAATATAATTTTTAAAATCGTCAATAAATTTGATATGAATCACTATAAAATTTTAATTTAACATAATTTTAAAAGCCATTAACTTTAAAAGAATTTAAAACAAAAATAGAAGATAAAAAGATGATCCATAAGATTATGTCTATTTTTATTACATTAGATTATGTCTATTATAATTGTTCCAATTTTTCATCCTGGACAGCAATTCCTAACATGGTGTTTGGTTGGTAAAATCTAACATTTTCTTAACATTCTTGAGAATGTGATGTCTGAAATCTGAATTTTCAGAAATATAACTAAGCCCACGTTTGGAAATGATTGAAAATTTGATTAGATTCTCAAGAATATGAAATTCTCGTGCTTGATTTATCATCAGATAAGAATAATTTATTCTTCCAGAATATATTTTTTTTATCTTTGTCTCTCCAATTGCAATTGGGTTATACACAATCTTTCTTGCCAGTAGTTCTTTTTGTTTCAAAGGGGACCCGGCAAGGTGTCCTTGCGGACACGACAAGTACTTCATGCAGCATCGAGATCTCTTTACCGAATGAGACAACCTTGCCAGTGGTTTTCAACTTCCAACCGCCTTTTAAAAATCACCGGTCCGAAAAATACATATGATAACTCGGTCTCCGTCGCATACAATATTGTGTCTGCTTTTCTTTTGGTGAAAGCCATCGATATTCTCACTCGGATTTCGCTTTCCACTGTAAATCCCTTTCGCACCACACCGCACCACTTTGTGATCACAGTTCACACGCTCTCTTACTTTTGTTTTTTTCTTTATTCTTTTTGGGAGTTTACTCTTTCTTTTTTAATCTAATGGGGTTCTTAGTTGGTAAGCTGAATTCCAGCTGCCTCCTGTTGACTTCCCGCAGATCATGGAGAGCTCGTCCTGTCCTTGGACACACACAAACCTCTTCCCCCGGTTCTGGGTTTCTCTTAAGAATTCCGGAAATGAAGTTCTGTGAGTGTTATCAAATTGGTCATTCAGGTCTATCTATTGGACTTATATGAGAGGTACGTCTTCTTCTTCTTGTTATAAGTTTACTTTTGTGTTTTCTGCGTAAATTTCTTAAATTGAACTTTTTTTTTTTTTATCGTTGAATTTCACGGATTGTGAGAATTCAAGGGAGTCCAATGGAAATGGAATTTTGGGTTTTCAAAATCTTGATTGTTCCCCCAGATAATTTCCTCTTACTTTTTATGTGTTCTTGCACCTCAAGTATTCTGCATAATTGATCAAAGTTGGAACATGGGTTCCGTAAAATCACCACTGGAAGGAAGTTCTAGAGTATAGCATATGAAATATGAAGTTGTTAGTTGTTCTAGGAATCCAATTTGAATATTTGGCCGTTTTGATAAGGTTGGAGTTTGCAATAGAAATGGGGGATCATTTTTCTAAGCTCAGCCCTGATCCTACGTGAAAAGATTTTCTCGAGGAACGGGAAATTCAAAAGAGAGAGCTATATATGCAAAGTGTTTTACAAAATCTCATAATTATTCATGCTCTTTGGGAAGAGAGTTAGGACCTGTATGGCAGGTTTGACTTCTTAATTTGTTTTCATCAAAAGTTGATAGCTTTCCTGGGAACATTTAACCCAAATATATAACCATCATCTAACTGAGTATATCAAAGGGAAATTTCATACACACAGTTTTGAATTTCACCAACATACTTCGGCTTTATGAATCCAAGTCAAATTCAGAGTAGTGGTGTCAATAAACTAATCAGTACCTTCGCTCTTGGGTTGGCCTTGTTTTCCCACCATAATACAGTTGTTGGATGTGCAGTGAAGCAATCAGTTTTGAGGGGCTATGAAGTGTTTTCTTTTGTCCAACAAAGCGAAAAATGAGGAACCGGGGACTATAAAGTCCATTTCTGTTCGGTCCACTTCCACAACCATGTCGATGGACCAGGATCCAAGGAGATCTGGATCTGAGTTTAATTCTCAGAATGTCTCAGAATTCAGCACAGCATCCTCTGCTAAGTCATTTGCAATCTTGTCTCAAAGACAGAGTAATCTCAGAGAATTCACATTCTCAGAGTTGAAGACGGCCACTAAGAATTTCAGCCGCTCCCTCATGCTTGGAGAGGGTGGGTTTGGTGGTGTATATAGGGCTGTTATCAAAAGCACAGACGATCCGCACAAAAAGATAGATGTTGCCGTTAAACAACTAAGTAGAAGAGGGTTGCAGGCAAGTTTTCTCCATCTTCTTTCTGTATTTGAGTGGAAATGTACTTCTTTCAAATCTGATTATGCAATAATCACTAGTAGAATGTTGGCTGCAGAAAAATTAGAAAATTTTCATACATATATTTGTATGTTTGTCATGGTAATGAAGTAAACTTTTGTGTGAACATGTAAGCTTTATGTAGGGAGTGCCAAAAACCCAACAGACATGCTTTTGTCATGTATCATCTCACCCTCTTATTGGATGCTTTTGTCATGTATCATCTCACCCTCTTATTGGTGAAGTTTAAAAAGAAAAAGTAAGAGGAAAGCTTCTTGCTATTGTTTTCTTCTTTTATATGTCTGTATTTGTAGCATTTAAAAATGCTTGACTGCCTCTTTTAGAGATATTATTTTGTTGATGTCATATCTTGTCTGACAGGGACATAAAGAGTGGGTGACAGAAGTAAATGTTTTAGCGGTTGTTGAACATCCAAATCTTGTTAAATTATTGGGCTACTGTGCTGAGGATGATGAAAGAGGGATACAGAGGCTGCTGATATATGAATACATGCCCAACAGGAGTGTGCAGGATCACTTATCAAGCCGGTTTCGGGCACCTCTTCCGTGGACCACAAGAATGAGAATAGCCCAGGATGCTGCTCGTGGCTTAGCATACCTCCACGAAGGAATGGATTTTCAGGTCTTTTATGTTCTTTTGAGTCTGGATATGAGATTTTCTGAAATTTAGGAGAACTATTTAGAAAAATATAAGCTATTATACATTGAAGCTTCTGGATTTAAAAAAAATATATTGTTCTTATATAAAAAATTTATTGGCACAGATTATTTTTAGGGATTTCAAGTCTTCAAACATACTTTTGGATGAGCAATGGAATGCAAAGTTGTCAGACTTTGGATTGGCTAGGCTGGGGCCTTCAGATGGATTAAGTCATGTCTCGACTGCGGTATATCTACTACACTTGCACAAGTTTGTTCTCACATGTCTTACAAATTATTCTTGAATTAGCATTAATTAGGGATGCAGGCCATATGCAGAAGATGGTTCATTTCTGATCACATTTATTCAAGTTTGCAAGTAAATATCCTAGCATTTGTAATTATAATGATCTTTTCATTAAAAGTATCTAGCTTCTTTCTAACTTTGAAAATCCCTGCTGTTTTGATCATCTCACTAAATGCACTTCAAAGGATAATCTATTGTTGCATGTGTTAGATTGTTGACTTTCTATTTACACTTTTTTCTGCATATCTTATTCTTTGTGTTTCTGGAACCATTATGGAAATAAACCACGATTCATACACTCTCTGTACGTTGATGTTAGTTCACTGAAATAGAGGAACCAATTTTCCTAATTTTTATATAGGTTGTAGGAACAATTGGATATGCGGCTCCTGAATACATTCAAACTGGGCATCTTACATCAAAAAGTGATATCTGGAGCTATGGAGTTTTCCTTTATGAACTCATCACTGGCAGGCGCCCTTTTGATCGGAACCGTCCCAAAAATGAGCAAAATATGTTGGAATGGGTCAAGCCGCACCTCTCGAACGCGAGGAAGTTTGAGCTGATTTTGGACCCGAGGCTAGAAGGAAAGTATTCGCTCAAGTCGGCCCAAAAGTTAGCTGCTGTAGCCAACCGGTGCTTGGTGCGGCAGCTTAAATCACGTGCCAAAATGAGTGAAGTCTTGGAGATGGTGAATCAAATTATGGAGACAGCAGATGTTGGAAGCCCCCAACCCCCCATGAGGAGTTTTGCTTTAGAAGATGATTCCATAGAATCCAAAAGAGAACGTTTACAGAGATGGGTTTTGGATCCATTTATTGGAGAAAAAGGTTGTTTGCATTGGGGAGCATGGAGACCTAAGGTTGTCAGGACATTTTAAACATAGTTGGGGTAAAATGAAGGAACTGAGAAGTAATTTTGTTAGGCCACAAGCCAACTGGCAAGGCTGCCTTTGGTTTTTTGATTTTGAATTTGAAAATTTACTCTGTTCTCTTTGTATTGTGCAGTAGTAGTGTAAATCTCTATCAACATGGACGAGTGCGTGTACAACATTTCACAAGGCTACCTTTTACGGGTTGAGTGAGAATTACTCCCACGATGAATTGTAGAAATGATATCTCTATGTAATTTGTACTACATGGGAGTTATAGGGGCGGATGTAGCCAAGTGGATCAAGGGTGGATTGTGAATCCACCATGGGCGGGTTCAACTCCCCCCCGGATTTCTCTGAATTTGAACGTTATCACTTGGTAGGTTTCCATACCAAGGCTCAATCCAATTAAGTCTATAGCTTCTATTAATTCCGCCATGAGAAATGATATTTTTACATCTCTTATACATTTTATGTACATCTCTTTTTTTAAATCAACCATTTAATATATATGATATTTCAAAAGATATATGTGTATCATGTCTCTTCCGCCGTATCCCCATTTTTCTCGTTTTATTCCTTTCATTTTCCTTTCCTTTTTGCATTGATAGTGGATGGAACATGATAACTCAACAAAAATGAATACAAAGAAACATTTCTCATCACTTAATAATAGAAAATCCTTTAGAATTAATTTATGGGTTCTCAGTAGCCAAAAACATAAATTTGCTTATACTATATATTTGGAGAGGCATTCCGGAAACTTTTTCATATTTTTCTTTGTTAAATCATCGGTTATCTAAAAAATTGAAGATAATAAGAAGGGGTGAATTTAATCATTTAATTAATATTTTAACACTCTCTCTCACGTGTGGGGTCAAGTTCTTCTAACACGTAAAATATTTAATTGAAATTAAAGTTAAATGACAAAAACAATGTTCAAACTCAAAATTTTGTCTCTCATACCATCTTAAATCAACAATTGTCCAAACTAAAATTCAACTAAATATATAAGTTAACATGAAGCAACATCCCATTTCCTTTTTTCTTTTTTAATAGAAAATGTAATTTTTTAATAATTTTTTCGTCTACATGGCAATAAAAACATGGGTATCACATGTGATACAACGCCACATAGGATTCGAGACAGGTGTCAGCATTTGAAGCGCGGTGACGTGAATTGCCGTTAAAAAATAGATGGAATTCAAACGGAAGTATCAACTGAATTTTTTCATTAAAGACATATGCTATCCGAGACACCTTTTAAAACCGAAGTGGCTGCTTGATATTGGGCGTAACGCATTTGACCTTTATATTATATTAAAAGATTTTTTCAAACCAAAATTAAAAATATGCTTTTTTTTAAAAAGTACCCTTATTTATGGTGCTAGCATGCCACGTAGCCCTTAATAGTTGCGATTTTACACAGGAATAAGTACAAAACAATAAATTATATAGGATTAACGATCTTTTACTATTCTTAAAGTATTAATTTTTAATTAAATATTTTAATATTTTGGATGTTAGTATTTATTACTTTAATAGATATTACATTTATTTTCTCAATATTGTATGTTCAACTTCAATACGATATACTTTAAAGGGTAATTACCTTTTTCCCCATGAACTACCACTTCGACCAAAAGAGAACATCAAACTACCATTTTTACACACTTTGCCCATTTCTGTCAGGAATTCCGTTAACTTGGATGGAATATGCCATTTTTTACCGTTAATTTTGATTTAAAAACCAAAATACCCTCTACTGTAATTAATAAAAAATATTAAAATTAATATATTTTTTTAAAAAAAACAAAAACCTGAAGGAACAGGGGTGGCGGCAGGCCGCGAGCCACCCGGCCACCCCTTTTCCTTCAAGTTGTTTTTTTTTTTTTATTTATTTATTAAAGATGAGGGTATTTATATTATTTTTGAAATTGAGTTAGGACATTTAAGTCTTTGCATGAATTAGACTGACAGAAGGAGGCAAAGTGTGTAAAAATGGTAGTTTGATGATCTATTTTGGTCGAAGTGGTAGTTCGTAGAGGCAAAATGACACAGGCCGGTAGTTTATGAGGAAAAAGTAATTACTCCTACTTTAAAACTATATGTGCCACGTCAGCCCGCTAGCTGTGGGATAAGCACGCACAGCACAGTTGAAAATGTACGAAAAGAAACCGATTTCAAGAAAAGGAGGCCTAAACTGACGGCGATTTTCACCGACTTCGCGGGTATCCGGCCCACCAATATTCTTTCCGTTGCGAGTCCGTATCCATAGCTGCTCGACATTTAACCCCCCCTGGCGCGTGCGTTCCACCCCCACTCCGTTTTTCTTTCTGAAAAGGTTTCTTAAACCTCGATCGCCTTCACAAACCACAATCAATCTTTGGGCTCTCGGAGGTACCTTTCTGTTTTTCCAAGCAAAATTTAATTGCTTTGTCGCTTTCTTGTTGTAGGTTTTGGTGTTGTTTGAACTTGAACAGTTGGAAAAAAAATTGAAACTGTGAAATTTTTAGGCTTAGGGTTTTGCGGTTTGTGCCGTTTAAGGGTGAAATTTGAGTTTTCGTAATTGTTCTGGCTTGGAATGAGTTTCGTATCTTTTTTTTGTTTGAGATATTGAATTTAGAGGTCATAGAGATGCTTGCGATTTGAATTTGGTGCAGAACAGATTCGATTATTCCTCTTACGATGTGAATCCAATATGTACCAATGTGCTCCTCGTTCTTCTCTAACTTAAAGATATTATTTTTCTTATAGTCTTGCAATTTTGATGAATTAATCTACCAATGTGCTCCTTGTTCTTCTCTTACCTTGTTTTGACTTGGTGTAGAAGTTTTATGAGTTTATATTGCAAAAAAGATCTAAATAGTATGATTGGAAGTTGTCCGCATGTTTTTTTGGCCGTGGTTGAAACATAAAAATTGATTAAAAAAAATATTTTTATATTTAATAAATGGATCAACCTTCGGTGTCTTTCAGGTCGAAGGCATGCTTTGTAATTAGGTGTATAAAAAACTTTGAATTGAACTTGGAAATTTTTTTGGTAGTTATTTGTGCTTTTTCGCCGACTAACACCTCCTCTTATAAGAATGGGGTGGAGGTGAGGTTCTTGGTTCTAGACCATTGGGTGCAAGTGTAATTTTTCAATAATAAGAAAATTGAAAATTTTATTGGTAGTTATCTGCGATTCTTTTAAGTGAGTTATGCATATATGTTTTTTAAGTGGGATGTTTGGTTTAATGTGACTAATTTACTTGACTTGGCCAGTTACCGAAATCTTTTGGGGAATAGAGATAAAGCAAGCAACATAGTTGTAGGAGTAGACGGCACGCACCTTTTGGGTATTGACATGCGAATGGCAACTTATGATCTAGATCCTGATGTTACTCGGTGGGGTCTCCATCTAATAGATGTTTGCACTCTTACAAATAATGGTTGTTGTAATTCCATTACTCGATATGACCAAGATTTGAGTCAAGTTGAGTATGTCAGCGAAGGTTATTGTGAGAAAGCTATTGTGGAGAATGATGAGGCTGTAGCACGTGCTCTTCAAGAAGAATTTACGCGAATTGATTCTTTAGAAGCTTCTGGATTATCTAATGTTGGGAAAGAGAATACGCAAGCATCCGTTCTTGCACAGGACTGGCTTGGTCCTTCAAAGAGACACTACAGTAGTGGTAATGAAACTTTGGCTGCTGCCATTGTGATTATTGTCCATTTTGGTGTTATTTCCTGTTTTTCTTATTGCGATAGATTGCCAACAATATGTAGGGATTGACAAAGATAAGAAAGCAGCAAGTAATCCTGGCAGAAATATGGAAGATGCAGATCCCAGCAAAAACATAATGGAGGAGGCTGATGATCATAGCAAAATGGAAAATGATTGGGTGGCTGAAATTGGAATTTTCCATTCATGCTTTAGCCCAGGAGAAAAATCATCATATGTGGAAGACTTTTCAAATACATTGGACATAACAGATGAGTCTGCTCTTGATGGTGAAGTAGGCAAAAGATTGAATCAGATGGTTCCTGTTCCTGTAAGTTTCTTTTTTTATTTTCTTTTTTCCCCTTCCTTGAAAGTATAGTATCTGAAGTTCTTTGGTTGGAAACGTATATTTTTACGTTATTGATTATCATTGTCATCCTCATTATCCTTCTATCATCATATCATTATTTGTGGGTGGATTCTGCAGTATAGTACAGCTCATAGGAGGATTGAAGAGCTAAACTAGAATTGATTTATATTCGTTATGTGTAGTGGTGTGTTCTTTTGAAAAGTATGAGAGAGAGAGAGAGCATTTTCAGCGATATGAAAGTTTTGTATGTAGGACTTTTAGCTGAAGCTCATATCTTCTTGTGACATTGCAATTTTTTTTTTAGTGAGAATGGCTGTGTACTTATTCTATGATGGGTGTTTTAGGTGCATTTTGATTTCAAACTTCTCCTAAGCATATTGTGATACCTTGCCTGTCAATTTGCACCTAGGTTGAAGATAGTGCCATTGTAAAGCAGATTCCACAACTGATTTAGGATAACTTTTATTATTGCAAAATCAGGAGACTGACAGGTCTGCTTAAAGTGGAGGAGCAGCATCCTCTACTTTTTTCTAGGGATGCTGTTGGGAATCCTCTACTTTTTTTCAGGGGGCTGTTGGGAATAGAATGGGTACAAACTTATCATAAATCTCTTACGAAGCAAATTATTTAGTTAATACTATAATTGGCCTTTAATTCATCTGAAACGTATTTGAAGAGAGAGGAACGTGCGGAATTTTGAGGGTTGTGAATTACCCTTGCTGAAGCTGAAGTTTCTGTTCTTGCATCCTCTCTATGATTGGACGGCGGGTACGAGTTGTTTATCCTTCTCAAATTAGTGGGGCTTTATTGATCTTTTAAACTTGAGAAATGTTGTATATTGCCCAAGTATCCATTTTTCATCCACCAAATATGATGTGACGTGGTTCCCCCAAAGCTTTTGGTGGATGGAAATGGGTTTTTTGGTTGGGGAGACCACGCCACATCAGATTTGGTGGATGAAAGGTGGATACTTGGGGTAGTATATAGCATTTCTCTATAAAATTGAGATATTAGCTTTTCCATTTGGGTTTCCTCTTGTGTTCTTCCAAGTACTAGGGTTGTGCTTTACTTATCAAAAAAAAAAAGTACTAGGGTTGTGCTTCTTTTTGAGCATTTATTTTTAATGAAATTATCCAAAAAAAATGTCTGAAACAAATATAGCTTATATTTGAGCAGAGAGATGTACTTTCTTAATTTGTTGTCTAGGCTGTGGCTGTTGGCAGTTATTATGGACTGCAATTGATACTTCCCTCATTTTTTTGCAGCATGTTCCTAAAACTAATGAGAAAATACCCTCGGCTGATGAGGAAATAACAGATCATCAAAGGCTACTAGAGAGGTCTTTTGTCATTTCCCTTTTTCTATTCCTATGCCTTAGTACATTTGAATAATGAGTGGTCTAGGTTGTTATACGTTTATAATGGTGTTTTTTTTTTAAAAGATAAATTACTGAAAATATCAAAACTATTAAAGCAGCCGGTACTTGATAATTTATCAAGAACATAGGATTGATCCTGGAGCTGCTTGCCCGAATGTGTTAGATTTCTTTACCGATAGATATACAAGTGATTGAAATTCTTTGCTTTGCACAGAATCAAGGGGAACTTGAATCATGAACAAAGAGTGTAAATAAGGCACTAGAAGTCGAAATTATTCTATTGGTATTGATATTGTAATGTTAATTTTTAGGTTTATTTCTTGGTATTGATGGGGACAGGATTTTGAAGTTCATGTTGAGATTTTTATGGAGAAAGTGATTATTATATTAACTATATATTAAAGAAAGAGGTTACTATATTTGTTTGACATATGGGGTGGTGTTGGAATTTATAAGAGGGGGAGGGGGGAATGCTTGGAGGGAAAGTATCTGAGTAAAGCTTTTGTTGAATCACTTGGGGTGCTACATTTGAATTCAGCTATCAGTTTAACTTAATAAGTAGTAGTATTTATAGAGCATTAATAATTAAGTGCTCTGATTTATGGTGTCTCCTGTTATCTGCAGCACATTATGAACAATTGATTATGGTAATGTTTACACAATTTAATAATATTTAATGAAAAAGTTTAGATTCATCTATGTTGTCAAACAAATTTAAGATCTACATATTATACGTGTTTCATATATGTGGAGACTATCTGCATGGCTATGCGCAAGGGTCTATACCGGCCCTTATGACATTTTAAATGCATTTTGCTTGTCAATTTGTTCTTGCATTTTTATAAGTTACTAAAACTTTAGTGCCTTATCTTTCTTTTTAGGTAGTTTCTAGTATTAGAAATGTGTTCAAATTACTGTATGTCTGTTGTTAATATATTTGCCTATTTGGTCTTTTCAGGCTGGAGTTATATGATTTGGTTGAGCTTAAGGTTCAAGGAGATGGTAACTGTCAGGTTGGTTCCACCACTCTTTCTCTTCTCTTCTCTTTCTGTGTAGATGCTTGTGCTTGGGAATGTAAATGATAGGTTGTGTGTTGTTGTTGTCTGTAAAGTTGGGGGGGGGGGGGGGGGGCTGGGGGTTGAAGACAAAGAAGTGTAATTGGTAATGCCTGCACATATATTTTTGGTAGCAGTGTGTTCTTGGATGTTAATTGTTGCATATTATGTCTTTTATTCTCTTCTGAGTCCATCACATAAGAAGCAGTGCATTGGAAAAATAAATCAGCTTTATTTTTCGTGAAAATGAGTAGTTCGACTTAAATTTCTTCAATTTTAAAGAAGAAAATAAAAATCCCAAATAACTTGGGACTTAATTTACCTAGTGAATCATGTACATCAGAACACTTGAGTTGTGATTTGCTAATATTCCGGGTCTGCTGATATTGAAATCTCATACTTTATTTAGTGAGTGTTAATTCACCAATTATCCGAAAGACTTAAGCTGATTGAAAATGATAAATTTAATTATTTTAAACTAATTTTAACACTTCCTCACGTGTGAAACTAGACAACACTTGGAGTATTTAATTGAAATGGGGGATGAATTATGGAGTCAAGGTTCGAACTCAGGACTTCGGCATTGATACCATGTTAAATCAACACTTATCCCAAAAGCTTAAGCTGAAAGAAAATGATTAATTTCATTATTTTAATTAATATTTCCACAATTGCATCTGATGAAAAGCGACAAACCTTAATTTGGAATCTTCTTCTATAATTTGCAGAAAGGGTAGTCCTGCCCTTTAAATGTTTCATTTGAATATGTGATAGGTTCAGAACCAAGAAAGAAAAAAAGACTATATATGTTATGTTTGGTTACAGTTTGTTTCCAAGTCACTTGCAAATATACTTTATATACATTTATTTTCTTCTAATTGTTATCAACTACAGGTATCAACACATGGTCTTTTGCTATATCTCAATTTTGTGTGAGTTGACAAATGAAGTCATCCAGTTGTGCTGATTACTGTTTCTATTATCAACTGACTTCAATGATTTGATAATTAATCTTGGATTTGACAGTCTTTGTTTCTTGTCAAACCCTTGTGTTAAATTCATTATTTATGATATAATTGAAAGGGCCCAGGCTTGCTGATTCTGTTTTCTATAACGCAAGTGAAATCGCTTGAAATCATACAAAACTAGTACACTATCACTAGGACTGTTATGCATTAATTTCTGTGATGTTTGTTATTAGATTGGTGTTAGTTGTAAAATTATTTGCTTCTCAATTTTATTGCTAGTAATATTGTGTTGTAAAATATTATGGACTTGAGAGACATCTTATTAGTTCATATTTTCCAGTTTCGTGCTTTATCCGATCAACTGTATCGTTCTCCTGAGCACCACGCTGTTGTAAGAGAACAGATTATCCAACAGGTTGGTTGCATTTGAATGTTTACTTATTTGTGATGCAAATATTTCAATATTAGGAGAGCGATAATTTTTTTGTGTTGATGTCATCAGCTGAAGTCTCACCCGGAAATGTATGAGGGTTATGTACCCATGGCTTACAATGACTATTTGAAGAAAATAAGCAAGTATTGTGCTATTCCCTGTTTTCATGGTATTTCATTCGTAAAAAGCTTTATTAAAATATTTTTCATGCTTATATGCCTTCTTTGTTGGGTTCATGAAATAGGAATGGCGAATGGGGTGATCATGTGACATTGCAGGCTGCTGCAGATTGGGTAAGGAATTATAGTATTTCTTTTTTCTCCTCCCTTTACTTTCCGCTAACTGTCTTTTGGTGATTTTGAGAACAATATTAAGAGTTAAACGTTGGCCATTGACTTTTCTACCTGATCACCTAAACTTTACTCGAATCAATTTTCCTGTAAAAGGAAGTTTAGCTCTTGAGAGTGTCTGTAATACTGTTTGTCTGAAAATATTTGAAGAATTTGGTGAGCCAAAATTTTAAACTTTATTACATTTTGTACTATAATTGATAAATGGGCCTGCATACAGAAATGTGCTGTAAGCGAATACAGATGGAAGAAAATTTTGAAATGCTTGGAAGTGACGGGAAACATGAAACAACACTTAATAGTTGCAAATTAGTAAATTATGTCACATTTTTAGCTTATGGTTAAATATGCCAAAGTTTTAAAAATTAACGAGAGTGAGATGCCATTGTGTAGCATACTTTAGAATTCTCTGTTGAAAGGTGGTTAAGCAAACAGCCATTCCTTATAAACCAAATCTGCAATATGGTTATTTCCATAAGTTGCCATGTGTTATTTTCTACCACCCCCACGGTCCCACCCAGTTCATGTAATTTGTCCTGAAAGAGTCTTTAGTGCCTGAATTTGTTGACCTCTACATGGATATAATTGATGCATGTTTTGTGAGTGCCTCTTAAAACTCTTATTCATTAAAAAAAAAAATTGATGCATGTTTTACCATATGTTTGCAGTATGGTGTCAAGATGTTTGTGTTAACTTCATTCAAGGACACATGTTACATTGAGATCATTCCAGATAAGCAGAAGTCCAAACGAAGTAAGTATAGAATTGTTCATTATCATTGTGGAACCTTTTGTTTTATATCCAATGCAGATCACGTTTGTAGTTGTTCTGATCTATAATATGTTGAGATGCCAAAATAGAATAATCTGTTCGTATTGATACCAATTTCGAATTTAAGATGCGAGTATACTTATGCATGCTGGTTATGTTTGCTGAAGTTGTAAGGAAACTCAAAATGCTTTGCTATAAATTTATTTGACACCAAAAGTAACTTCTTTTTGCAAACGGCACCCACAATTTTGAATATTTAAATCTTGCTGTCATAAACAGATCTAAATATTCCACAAAAGAATAAATAGTGATGCTGCCAGAGCAAGCATCCCCCCAGTGGAATGATCTGAAGAATAAAGACTCAAGCATGATCATGGAAAGCTCTACATCATTAAGGTCCAGAATTCCTTTCTCTTGTAGTAGTCCACGTAAGATAAAGGGATATTCATTCCAGATCAAGCTACTCTTGTGAATGATGAGACATTTTAGATTTCCTAGTCGAAAGCAAAGAGAAATGCTAGGCTTATCAAATTGGTGATGCACGCTAGGGCTTTGAGGGATGGATAGACGATTTCTGGTGGAGGCAAAAGCGTTTGTCTTCTCGGTTATTGAAGGGGCGTCAGTGCTAAGGGTGGAAGAAAAGCGGAAATTTTATTCCGGTGTGGTACTCCTTAGTAACCAGTGCATCGAATGGCTGGTTTCGACTATGGAGGTGCTGATGGGTGGTCATGGTCTGTCTGACTTTGTCAAATCGTTCAGGGAGGGGGCGAAGGTGACGATAGTTCGTATTGGAGGTAACAATAATGGCCGGTTTGTGGAGGCAGCAGTCTATGGGGTGGGCGTTCAGAGAGGGTTTCTTCGTATTCCTGAGGGGCGGGGTGGATGGGGTTGGCTCAAGTTTATTAGTGAGCTGCATAAGGCTTTAGAATTTTTTGGTTCTTCGGTAGGGTGCGGGTTCGGTGTTTCCTCGCCGGATGAGAAGTTAAGGGGGAAGAAGGTGGGGGTTGGCTTGGGAAAGGCAGCGGGACCACTGTCTTTCGCGGAGGCGGTTTGCTCGACGCCAACCATCCCTGCGTTTGGTGGTCGGAATCTGGTCTCGCAGGAGGAGGTGGCCTGGTGCAAGGAGCAGCAGTTTCCGATAAAGGAGCGGTCTTGCGAGATTGTCCGGCAGACGGTGGACTGTTCCGCCTGGGAGAAAAGCCTTTTGGATCCGGTGGGTAAAGACCACAGTGGCGATGGCTCCAATGTTCGAAAAGGCAGAGAGTGCAGTACAAGGGACTGCAACGTCTCAGTCTGCAGAAAGATCCTCGAACAGGTTGGAGTTTGGCTGGATTGGGTGAGTGGGTCTAACGTGGGCTGGTGCAGGATTTCTTCTGTTGGGCTGAAACTGGGCCGATGCAGGATCTCTTCAACTGTGCTTAGAAGGCCACACTGCAAGGATGGTTCTAGGAAGTTGGGCTTTAAGGCCAATCCCAAGAAGGCTAAAAGGCTTTTCCCGTATCAGGTTTGTGGTCTCGACAAAGCGAGGTTAGACTCTGGAATGTCGGGTTTGGGCTCTTCGGCGCCGGAAGCCTTGGACGGGTCGACTTCTACTCTTACGGTGTTCAAGCCAGGCTCGTTGTGGATGGGGGGTTCTTCTCCGGTGGAGAATCCGGCTTGCTCCGCTCAACCTGGTTTGGCACGGCAAGATGGGTCTAGGTTGGAGGTGAAGACGACGACTGGCATGGGTGGAGGGTTGTCGGATACTGGCGAGTTCTCCAGCGCAAGTCCTAGCTTGTGCACGGCGGTGGTTGAAGATCCTTTTGCCTCAGTGTGTGCGGCGAAGCCCAACCTGCGAGCGGAAGTGTGTTTGTGAGTTTCCCTCTTTGGGGGTGGATGCGTTGGGAGAGAGGTTTCGTTTGTCTCTTCCGGTGATGGCGGACAGTGGGGCTCCCATTTACCCGTCCGAAACAAAATCAGTCATGAGGTATCAACGGAAATCGAAGGCAAAAGCGAGTAAGTTGGATATTTCCCTGATTGATGAGGCAGTGACAGCTTTGAGTTCGCCGATGACGCAGTGTTTGGGTACTTCTTCTCAGGCTATGGAGGGGTTTGTGGCTCAGAACCTGCCGATGCCAAGTGGGGGAGTGGGGCTACGACGCGGGTTCCTTCTCCCGAGAGTTCCCTCCCCCTTGAGCGGCTGCAAATCGATGACCATTGACAAGGGTGAGACTTTCCTCCCGGTAGGGTTTAGCCCATTTGGAGAGATTGTTTTGTGGGATCAGGGAGAGGAAGGTGACTTTCCTCGCCCATTGGGCGTTATTCCTCCCGACTTACATTTGGAGTGGGAGTCGGATGGTGCTGAGGATGAAGATTCGGCATTGGCTTTGTTGGATGCCATTGAGGAAGATTTTCATCGGGGTAGTATGGGGAAGCGGTATAAGATCAAAGGAAGGAGAGAATTGCAGAATTTGAAGAGCTCCATAAACTACGACGGTGCGAGTGTGCCTTCTAGGAGTAGAAGAGGAAAGGCTCAGGTTCTGTAGTTTGTGGGTTGTTTGTGGGCTACGGGTGTTGGTTCCTGTGGGTGTTTGGGTGGGTTTCTTGTGTGTTCCTTGAGGGTTGGGTTGGAGTTCTTTGTTCTTGTAGGTTTAGGTTCTCGTGGGTTTGTTTGGTGGGCTTCTTTTTTTCTTTTTTTGGGCTGTTTTTTTTTTTCGATTTTCAGCTTTGCGTTTTCTCTTGTATACTGCTGGTGCACTAAGGGGCGCTTGACGCTTTTAATAAAGTCAGTTTATTACTTATCAAAAAAAATAATTCAATCCCTCCTTAAGCATCGTCCAAAATAATGGTAGTGTAAAAGATAACATTAGTGAATTTGAACTTTGCCATCTGATCCACCACTCTCTTGGTTGCAGGTAGGCTTTTAAATAATTTGAACCCTTTGAAACTTTTGTAGATCTTGGGATGGCGTGCTTCACTTTTGTATTTGTTCTATACAGCCATTATGATTTTTCTTATTTGGCTTGATCATCATAACACTCTGAACGATTTTATACAGTTATAGGCTTGATACAATGCCTATTTTTCATCTTTTTTTTTTTTCTTGGTTAGATGTTTCTCTTGTATACATTCCCCGTATTCTTGGGTGCACCCTTTGGTTTTAATGAAATTTGATTGCTTAAAAAAAAAAAATCTTTAAACCAAATCATGTGTAAGATTAAAACACTCTTACTAACTATGATCATCTGAGTGGATAACCTTTAATGCCCCTTTCTTTAGACTCGTCATATTTTGATTTGTTTGCTAAGATTGAGTATAAAACACCATTTTTTTTGGCTTGTGCAGTTATTTTCCTGAGCTTTTGGGCTGAGGTGCATTACAATTCAATTTATCCAGAAGGAGGTAAACATTTATTTCTTCATAATATACATTTACTGGAAATCTTGAATATAGATAAATTTTGGATAAGTTAAATGTAGGGGTAATTACCTTTTCCCCCATGAACTACCGGCCAATGTCATTTTGCCCCCACGAACTACCACTTCGACCAAAAGAGAGCATCAAACTACCATTTTTATACACTTTGCCCCCTTCCGTCAGGAATTCCGTTAATTTTGGATGGAATATGCCATTTTTTACCGTTAATTTTGACTTAAAGACCAAAATACCATCTACAGTAATTAATAAAAAATATTAAAATTAATATATTTTTTTTAAAAAAAAAAAAAAAAAAAACTCAAAAACCTGAAGTAAAAGGGGTGGCCGCACGGCCTCCCCAGAACCTGGGGGGGCCGCGCGGCCACCCTAGGTCATTTCTAGGGTGGCCGCGCGGCCACCCAGCTTTCGGGGTGGCGGCAGCCACCTCCTGCCGCCACCCCTTTTTCTTTAGTTTGTTTTTTTGTTTTTTTTTGTTTTTTTTTGTTTTTTTTTTTTTTAAATGAGGGTATTTAAGTCATTTTTAAAATTGAGTTAGGGCATTTACGTCTTTGCATGAATTAGACTGACAGAAGGGGGCAAAGTGTGTAAAAATGGTAGTTTGATGCTCTCTTTTGGTCGAAGTGGTAGTTCGTGGGGGCAAAATGACATTGGCCGGTAGTTTATGGGGGGAAAAGGTAATTACCCCTTAAATGTATTAAATCAGAAACCTCAAAGAATGAAGCCCTTTGTTGCCTAAATTGTTGACAAGTGGCATTTTAGGGTGGTTAAAAATGGTGATAAGTGGCAAGCTCAAGTGGCTAAATTATAAATATTTATGGTATAATAATGCCGGGGATTAAATGATAAAAGAATATCAAATCATTAAAATGATTTAATTTATACCATATACATTGATTATTGCAATTTGAAAATGTGCGATTTGAAAAAATGATTTTTAAAAACGCAGTTAGTGTTTGGTAAAATCGTAGTTTAACCTTTAGAATAGCAAGTTGATCTTTAAAATTCTGCGTTTTCAAAAAAACACCTCATTGCATGCGCTACCTTTTCAAATCGCAATTTTTTAGAAACACAATTTCCAAACGATTCATTTTCTACGATTTGGTTTAAAATCGCACTTTTTGCTTGCAAAATCACAATTTAAAATGCACCTTAATAATCATACAAAAACAATTATAATGAAAATCTTAACATGACAATAGTATAATTAGTTAAAATAATACGCATGCGATAATTATATATTATTCAAAAAAATAATTTGTATTCGAATGTTAACATAGCTCTTTTATAAAAGCATAGGATAAAGTAAGCAGTATTCTGATAATAATATTTTATTATTATAGTTAATCATAATAATCATACAAAAACAATTATAATAAAAATATTAAGATTAAATGATAACGATGTAATGCTAGTTTTTCTATTAAGCAAGCGTTCAATCTCTTATCATTACTATACTGATAGTGATAGGAGAGTGATACAATTCCTCTTAACAGTGTTTTAACTCTCTGATTCCTTTTGAATTTCTAATTATCCAGAGAGCTATTGAAAAAGGTTTTCAGTGATTTTTAACATTTTTGAAGATACAACATAGCTTAGTTTAGGTTCTACATCTCAAATTATTGTTTGCATTAAAGATGATTTTAATTACATTTCTCCTTTCATCTCTAGATATGCCTGCATCCGACACAAAGAAAAAGAAGAAATGGTGGAATTTTTTGCAGGCTTGATTGGCACATGATATTATGGTTTGGTTGGCAGTAATTTTAGAAGCTTTAGATTATATATGGTGGATCGGAATGTTGTACATGGTTCCTTTTGAGTGACGACTGCTGCTGCTGCTGATTCTTTTGTACATATATATAGTATTTATATTCTTTTGACTTTAAAGGTCTTTTTAGGTCATCATGTAAATATGTTTTCCATCATTTTTTTATATTTGATTTTCTATCCGTTTACTAATTATAATTATTATTATTATTGTAATTATTGAGATGACGACAAAGATTAAATTAAACTATATGATGGGGGTTGGGGTTGGTGGTAAATTTGTATCATTTAAATAGACCATCTATGCGCTTTTAGTATTAAGATTATTTATTGCTTAAATAACCTCAATGATATCTGTTTAAGTATGGATTATCCTTTCCTTGTAAGCCCCACAAAATAATTTAGTAAGGTCTTATCAACACAAGTCAAAAGTGCACCAATTCAATTATAATTCTAAATCTCTAGATGCCCTTACTAAATGTCAACGGCATCATCCTTTTAATTAATCCCATAAAAAATGGTGTAAGAAAATAATCATCTTCTTTAGTCTCTTTTAATGGGTTGTTCCTTTAATCCTTTCACATCTCTTTTATGACGCGGTGTTGTGTATATATATATATATATATATATATATATATATATATATTGGCATTTTCAGCATTTTACAGAGCAATGATATATGATGCATTTTTCGTCTAAATCAATATATTTGACATGGCGGAATGAAAATACTAGGGGACAAATTGGAGTAACTCGAAATTTGTGAATATGTTGACTATAAATTGTACTTCTAGGGCGTAAAATTTGATTCTTAATTTTCGTAACTAGTAAGGGTTTAGAAAGATGATTGGAATATTGCATAGCAATAACTTCATAGCATGAAGCCATGAAGAACTTTGTTCTCTATTGAATATAAACAGCTAACTAACATTTATTGTTTATTTTTAGCACTAAACACTTGCAATATAGTGTACGGAATTTAATATTCTAATGTAAACAAATGAAACAAAGAAAAAGAAAGAACATTTGTACGAAGGAGGAGACACAGTACTGAATGAGAAAACTAAGGGGATATATATGATATATATCAAGTCTGCTTTGCAGTTAGGGGATATATGTCAAGTTTGTCCATATTGCCAAAACATTTAGCTGAGAAGAGATTAAGGGTCCATTGAAGTTTACGATTTCAAAACGTACAATTTTAAAAGTATTGATTTCAAAAAGTGCGATTTTTTAAAACACGGTTAAGTGTTTTGCACATCTTTGCTTGCAATTTGAAAGCGTAAATTTTTTTTCGTGTTTTCAAACCGTTGTTTTTTCTAAACACATTACCAAACAAGACACTTTTCATGATTTTGCTTTAAAATGCACTTTTGGTGTGCGAAATCACATGGCCAAATGGCCTCTAACATAGAAATGAAAACCTGAAAAGCAACTGTACTATTAACACACATGCAAGCACATTACATGGTTCAATTTTGTAATTCTTTCATTGTTATAAGCCTACCACAACCCAAATATAATGTGATCTACTGCATTGCCTTATTTGATAATTGAATATTCAAATTACAACTTGCAGACAGCAGCACATTGCAAGAATGAGCAATGAAAAACAATGACAAATTTTAAAATGGGTGACAACTTATGTACGAGATGAACTTCATAAAACCATAATAAAGTTACATTTTAGGATCTTACATATGAGGTTACAAAAGAGTGACATGAATCAAAACCTTCCATCAAGACATAAACTCGCATTGATCCTGGCCTTACACCCCACCCCATTTTCTCCATTGGTTTTTGGACCAAGAACACAAGAACATTTTAAATGATTTGCTTGTTGATAGACGATAGTACAACAAGGTTATGCTAATTCCAATTAAAACCAATTAACATATCCCACAATTTTCTCATAATTAAATAAGGCCCCCGGAACTAAAACAAACAACCTTTATAACCATGGGATGACAGTAATTTCTCTCAAATAAAACCCTCAGTTAAAATTGGCTTCTTTTTTTTACCTTCTTTCTCATCATCCTCGCCGCCATCATTCTGCGCCTTCTCTCCAATCTCCAAACCCTGCAGTCCTTGCACACAAGCTCTCCCACCGTCTCTCACATCCGTTCCCACCACCACCTCATCCCCTCTGTCCTTCGCGTCAGCCTCGCCACCGACCACGACGTCATCGATACCAACCCCGGGCACTCCGCTTCCCTTCTCGGCGGCACAGGGTCCCGGATCGTCGTGCTCCGGATACGATCCGGCCACCTCGTCCGAGGCCCCCTTGGCGGTGGGCCACGGGTCCTGGACGCACTCGCCTTCGGTTTCTTCGTCATCGGAGGCGGTGAATATGGAGGCGGCGCGTGACTTCACGGCCGTGGCGGCCTTGAGGAATGCCTCCTTGATGGAGTCCGGCGGGAGGGCACAGTCCTCGAGGCCGGCGTCTTCGAGGCGCGGAGGGAGGATCTGGTGAAGCAGTCCGGCTTCTCCTTCCTTGAAGGTTTCCATGAGTGAGGCTTCAGATTGAAAACCCTAACCCTCGTCCCAATTCTAGAAGAAAAAGAATAGCGATTAGCGAGAGGCGGTTAAACGATACCGTCGTATTTTCCAGTCAAGGATCCAGAAAGTTGGAGCGCTATGGGACCATAAGCAGGCATTTTAGTTAGTCTTGTTTCCCACTTTAGCCCTGTTAATAATGATGTTTAAAGAAAGTTGGGCTGGTTTCTTAGGGACAGGACTGTCCAAAGTGTTGAGGAGAAAGAGGGAAATACAAGTACCTAAATTCTAATTTTATATTTTGTTAATGGAAATTGAATGTAAGAACTTCCTTTTTTTTTTTTTTCTTTTTTTTTTTATTCAAAGATCCCTTACAATATATATAAAAAGAGACCAAAGCGGTCTAATGTTCAAGGGTATAAAGATTTCCTAATAAACTAAGTTAGAGGCATATGGGATAGAGTCAGACTCAGACCATAACAGACTATAACTGCTACAAAATAATCTAGACAACAGAAGATGTCTCTACGTTACATGAGCCTCTATGTTACATGAACCTCTACGTTACATGAACATTCTGCTCTATATAATAACTTTTACAGACCAATTTTGATTTAAAAAAACAGAGCCGACTGCATTAGAAAGACTACTAAAATAAAAAGAAACAGGAAAAAAGTTCAACTTCTCCGGCCTATCCATACAAACTCGGATGTAATTGGTATTCACCCAGCCTTTTGATAGCAAGCCAACAGAGTGGTGGCACATTTTACAGACGTAACTGATCCTGCTTGAGCACATCTCCTTTTTCCAAGCCGGATATTCTGCCCGTAGTTAGAAACGGCTTCTATCCTTGGCCACGTTTCCTGCAGTTACCGTGATGTGCCGGATTCGCCTACCACCTTCACTGCATACCGAGAAAGCCCATCTGGATTTGCAAAACGTCCATGATCCCTGCATATACGCCTTGGATTTTTTGCTGCAAATCGATGCTAAGGATGGTACAAAAACCTGGTGAACCACCTAGAAATCGAGCAAGCCCAAATGGATTTGCAAACCGTCCACTAGCGCCAACGCCTTGGACACCAGGTCGACTATCCTCCCCGGCTTGGCTACCAGCAGACTACTCCACTACCTTAATGGTACGCTCGAGTCTAAACGACTCTGTACGTGGATTTTAAATTTATAAATTTTACCACTTCGCAATAGTACGAATCAATTGTACTATAGTAAGGATTATCGAACCACAGAGATTTAGAGTTGTTTTGCGTAACGGGATATTTAAAAAGCGTATTTAACTTAACTTAACAATAAAAACACACTAAAGGTTGTATAATTGAAGTTACAACGAGGAAGTAAGAAAAGCGGAAAATGAAACAAACTTAAAGAAACTTAGGGAATTGATCTTATACAATTCTCAACCAATAAAATGCTTAAAGTCTATATGGATTTTCCTAACATGCATGATATGATCGCGTAATGAGCGTCAACCATTACGGCGACCTTGATATGAAAACACTTTCGTTAAGACGTAATCATAGAACACCTAGTTTCACACTTAAACAATTTCACGTAAAGATTAATCTATAATTGAAAACGTTTACACTACAAAAGATGTGAGGTGATTAATGCTCCCTAGCTTATTGCCCTATAAAACATCTTAATAAGCATACACAATACATGAAAACCCTAATTAGATCACAATGATAAGATATCTAGTTTCACACCAATCACATCACGTAAAAGTTAAACTATAATTGAAAAACGATTTAGACTACCAAATGTGTGAAATGACCGGTGTTCCCTAACATACTCTATAAGGTGACTCTAATAGGTAAACATACATCATGTTAAATAGAACCATTGCACAAGACATCATTCTCTTTCAAAAATGTTGGTTTTATTCATGAATCTAAGAAAACTCATAGACAAGCATAACTCTTTTTCATGAATAATTAGATTGGAATCTTGAAAACAAAACCTTTTAGCATGGGTTTTGCAATCCTCTAGCCCTTCACAATCATCAAACACATCTAGAAAACCCTAAGAACATCAAGAATACTCCATGATTTTGGAAAAGATTTTGATCAAAACCCTAAGGAAGAGTTTAGCTAAACATAATCAAACTAATCTAAGCATGAAATCTAAGGAAAACAGTAAAGAAACAAGAAGAAAATGAATAAAAAACAACTATATTAAACTAAGGAAATTCGGACTACAAAGAAAATAAAAACCAAGAACAAACCTAAGCTACACTTGAAATTTAAAGAAGAAATGCAAATGAAACAAGCTCTCTGGAATTAAACCTAGGAAACGTGCATCAAAGTAAACTAAAACACAAGAAATTAAAGTGATACACCTGAGAAAATTCGAAACCCCTAAAAGATGCATAATCTAACCCTAAACCCTCATCTCATATATATAGAGATTTAGATTTACAAAAGACTCATCAAGGATAAATTCTAGCCGCACAAACAGAGCTGGTCGCCGTTCATTTCTGTCTATAGAACTCAACTTTTGATTTGGATCACACAAAGATTTGGAAATATCTGGACCTTTTGGAAGATGCGAAGCCGATCGATCGAAATGCCTTGGACGATTTTTCATCTTTTCAGGATCGACCTCGAACTCTAAAAATGACCAAATTGCCCTTGATGTATTTTCAGGTCTAATTCAAGTGTTTTGAATTAAATTTCAACTAAAACCTGAAAAAAAGACATAACACAAAACTACAACAAAATGTTATCTATACAACACAAACTAAGTCTAACAAATGTAGATTAAGGGATCTTGAATCGAATAATTCAATACTTATCACTTAACCACGAGCGATCTAACGAGAAAAAACTCCAAAGGAGAAAAAAACACAACAAAACATAAAACTATTTCTCAATCCCAAAAAAGGACAAGACAAAACAACAACCCTCTCCACTAAAGGAAACATGTCCTACAACACCACCCTGGAACATAAACAAATTTCACACAGGACCACGGTGAATACATTAGTCCCAGATATGGTGACCACCCCCGGAGAAGAGCCACAAAAGAAACAGAAAAAACTACAACTCCATCCCAGAAAAGGAAGAGACAAAACTACCAAAAACTAAAAATAAAAACACAAATCACCATGGGAGAAGGAAAGCATAAAGCTTCCCTCCTCCTCAAACAAAGCTAATCTCGTTGCTCTCTCTCCTAGAAATAACTGCTGCAGAGCTTTTTAGAAGGAAGCATAACTAGGGATAATTTTTTTTTTTTTTAACAAGCGAATGTAAGAACTATTGAATTGAATGGAATTAATAATATGAATATCCAAAACAGTAAAGATGATAAAGAAACTACAAACAATAATATAAGAGAAAATTACAATTTACCCTCCCAAAATACTGCTAACGCTTGGACTTTGGCTCACCAAATTATCAAAAAGTTTTAAAAATGCATATTTTGTCAAAATATACCTATAATACCCCTACCATGTGTCATTTTTCAATTAAAAATAATAATAAAAATTTATTTATTTATTTTTTTAAAAAAAACTAATTTTTTTTTTTTAATTTTTTTAAAATTTTTTAACTAAAAAATGACACATGACAGGGTATTATAGGCATATTTCGATAAAATGGACATTTTAAAAACTTTTTGATAATTTCAGAGGCCAGAATTCAAGCGTTGACAGTTTGTGGGACTACTTGCAAAATGACTAACAGTTTAGGAAGCTAAATTGTAATTTTTTCATAATATAAAGTTTGTCAAAATAAATTCCTCTAACCTAGTCTATTAAACTGATATATCCATGTAATTCTTACATGCATTTTGCCACATGTCAATTTAATAATCTGGGTTGATTTTTTTTTTTTTTTTTTTTTTTGACTTAGTTTAGAGAGAAACTTTGTCCATAGAGCTTTATAATAAAATGTCAACTAGGAACTAGAAGTTAAAATGATCTTATCAATTATGAATTATGATCACAAGAAACAACATCACAGCCAAAAGAGAGCAAAAATATTTATCTAAAGAAAATTGCAATTTATTGACATGTATGTATATCAAAGACTCAAACCTAATATTGGAACAAGTATCCTTTCTCTTTTAACATTGCGATTTACCATTTACAGCTAATTTTGCTTTACAAACTATGAACCTTATACAAGTAATCTCGAAAAGGCTAGGCAACTTATATTGTGCCGTCTCTTTGATCTCGGCTTCCTAAGATGGCCTCTCATCGGAGTTTGGAGTCTTTGCAGTCAATACTGTCGGAAAATTTTCTTATTCCAGCTGGCCGGCTATTTTTAGTGTTTACTTACAACAACTACTACTACTACTACTATAGTCTCCTAGAATATAAGGACTCCAGATAATAGCTTGATCAAATCCATCCATGTTAGCTGTACAAATTGTGTCTTTGGTGGTGGCGGAGGAAAAACACGGCTTGTTCTAAATTGTTATACCTCAAGAAGAGAACGAGACCGAGAATCCTATGCGCCTTTCTGCGAATGAAAAGGTTAAAACTTTGTTAAGAGTCTTGATATTTACTAAACTGGCTGACAGAAGAAATCTGAGATTTCACAAAGGAAAAGGTTAAGGTTCCTCACCTCCAGCTGTGATGAGCTTCTCAACTCGAGAAACTATATGTTTACCGTATGTATACTTCTTCAAGGCATTCAAATGAACCTTGATGCGAGAAAGAATCAACTCCAGGCTCTGGTCATCGCAGGTCTCAAGAACCTTTTGTACAACATAGTTTCCAAATGGATCCTTCATCATTGCCTGCAGTTTTGCATTTGATCACTCAATCAGTAGGGTGTATAAAAGTAATACAGAATCGGAAACTTTGTATTAGACCCTTTATTCACCCTGGAAGAAGCAGGAGCCAATTCCAATTCCAAATTTTTTTTTTTTTTTTATAAGTAAAAAAAAGTATAGAGATCACAAACAAAGGAATTTATGCAGTAAGTTTGTTATTTTTATGATTCTCCAAAATAAGGACATCTTGAGCTTCAATGTCATCATATATATACCTGAAGAGCAGAAAATTCCAAGTTTTGTACAACTACAGAAATAGTATAAACAATGCAAGTATTCATGCTTAAAAACATGGCTTGGGGCTGTTTCAGAGCTATAAATACAGTGCAAACAGGCTGTTGTTCAACTTAATTGTTTATCCTGTTCTTAACATCCTTGATTCTTTATTATCCAAGCATATATATGTATGTTGAACCATATTGGCTTGCATGTATTTGACCACTTTAGAAATGGAAGGGGCACAAAGACCTGTAAGGGTTCATTTTCATCAGTGGAACCAAGCATCTCATTCACCAAAAGTTGACGCTCCTCAGGACCACCAAAAGTTAAGCACTTCTCCACCACATTAGAAGCAAACTTCTGCTGACTCATCTTTACAATCTGTCCTGCAAGCTTGCTAATAATAGCAGCCCGTTCATGTGGTTTACCATGTTCAAGGACGTGCTATCAAAACAAAATTATCAATATCAGGGGCACATGACTAATGGATAATGGTGTACTATTGTAGCAAAGAATCTAATGATAAAACAAGTCACAGCACTCAAATGAGCAAAAGCCAGATAAGAAACCAAATATCCAAAAAAAAAGAGTTAAAAATTAAGCATGATTTCTTCCATAAAGATGAATTAAAAATATACATTCATACACTCTAGAAGCCAATGTCTTACAAATATGCCAGAATAATCCAAAACAAAAGGCAACCCCAAACAATTATCAGCACATAAAAATATCCATGGTAGCAGTTCAAAAGATTAAATTATTCATGTTTAATAAAAGCTTAGAATTTCTTGGGAAACAAAATACTCCTTGAAGATAATGCCAATTTTAAAAAGTCACGAATCATCAAGATAATGATTGCATTCCTTGAAGAGAAAAGTGATAGGGCATGAAATAAGCTTACTCAAACCTAGATGCTCCTTGAGTATATTAAATTCCAAAATTGCGTGGTTGAAAAAAGCGAAACTATATACCCTATGTCAACTTAAGCTAGATAAAATTTGTGGCAGTGGGAACAAAATCGCTTTTTCTTACACATTTTCCATTTCGAAAGATAAAATTCGAGAACATTACCAATTATATTACAACATAATGGTTGAAAACCACAAACAATAAACCTTTGGTTCAAGAAAAAGAACGAATTTGACAAAGTACTAGCAAGGAATAGCCAAACCACATAAAGTTTTTTTCTTGATAGATAACAGGGACCTCACTCTAATAATAATAAAAAATGATGGAACCAGATCTAAAATGAAAACTGAATACCTGAATAACATAATTCCCATATTGATCTTGTGCCAGAATACAAACAGACTGCATGATTTCATCCATAATAATTTGTTGAGTATTGGCATCATCACAATGTTCCAGGACCCTCTGTCAGCATCAAAAGAAATAAATCAACAAGTGTCACATATCAACGTCGCAGAAATTAAACATAAATTTCTATAAAATTTTCTAACCTGAATAACACGGCAGCCATAAGGGTGGGTGGAAAGTGCCACAACTTGCCCATAGAAGGCTGAGATAATAAACTGAATTCGATCTTGAGGGACACACTCTATGCATTTCTGAATAACATGATTACCATTTTGATCACGAACACATTTCATGACTGAACAATCAAGCTCTGCCACCATTTGAGTTTGCTGATCCACCTCAACCACCTCCAAGGCCTGCCATAAAGGCATATAGAGTGTTAAGGAATTTTCATAATAATTGATACATCAGGATTCATTTTGGACCATGCCAAACAATTCTTAAAGCCATGACGATTGATACTTTTTATTTTTTGATCTCATAAATTGAAGAACTGCATGCATAAGCACAGGGTTTAAATACACTTGTGATATTCATTTATGTCCTTATGTCATAAGAATGTAAATGGAAGCAAAACATGCATCAAAAAGAGCAAAAGCACTAGGCACAAACAGTTGATCAATTGCGTCAAATAGGTAACTTGCACATTGCAATAGAGCATTTAAGGTGGCAAGAATCATAACAGAAAACATGTCATTATTAAAAATGGATAAATAAAATAAGGCAGAAACAGATAAGTTCATATCAAAATTGTGAAAACTTCAAGCAGATAAAGAAATGAAGCAAGAAACCCTGAAAGGATGTGCTGTACATGTATAAATATGGAAGAAAATCAAGATGTAAGGTACACAAAAGTACCTTCTGAATCACTCTACAACCATACATTTGGAGACTTAGGGGCAAAACATGGCCAGTCAGTTGACTGGCTAACTCCTTTCTTTGGCTTTCTGTACCATGCTCAAAAAACTGAAAATTCAAGAACCACTATTTGATTAAGAACTTTGAAGAGTAGAATAAGACATTATTGAGTATTATGGATAGACAAAGCATATACTTTCTGTATGACATAATTCCCAAAGACATCAGTCATCAAGATACGAGCATGAGGCATGATCTCAGGAAAAATTTTGTTCTTTTCTTCCACTGTGGCAGTTTCTAATTTCTGCTGAATAAAGCGACTTCCATACTGATCCGTACTGTATTGTGGACAGGAGACAATCAACTCAATGATTCAGATGAGGCTATATGAGTAAAATAAACACCCAAAAAGACATATTACATGCCTACCTGAATTCAACCACATTACCAACAATGTCTGAAAGTTCAAAAGACCTGGTCCTGTTGTTCTTGAACTCATCTAATAACGTTGATGCAAATCCTCCTTCCATATTACTGCTAATATCTGAGTGCCATGACCCAATGGATCCTCCCATTGAGCTTCTCATCATAGAAGTAAGGTGCGAGATTCGCTCATTATGAAACACTGGAGTTCCAGATCCAATAGAAGGAAGTACGGAATCTGCCATTGGGTTTCCTGGATATGGCATGCCAAAACCATACGATGGATTCCCATAGTACCCATGATTAAAACCACCAGATTTACCTAGATGGGGCAGCTCATATTGTTGCTTCTTTTGAGCAAGCAATACCTCAAGGTATGCTTTGTGAACTCCCTCCAAGTCTCCATGTGAAGTGCCAAAATAATTCCTACCCTGAGAAGGACTTGGCCTAGCCCCAGCATGGGTTGCATAATCAGAACTTCTATGGAAGTACTGAATAACACGGGGGTCCATAGATAGAGAATGAAGGTCAGGCCCTGCTTGATTTCCCACTCTGTTCAGAACTTGTCCGCCACCAGGAGCTGTCAAAGCTGAAATATAAGAAAATTAAACTGTCAATGCTAACTAAGCTAATGAAAGTTTGGGTGCTAGAAAATGTTGCATGAAAAACTTCAAGAAGAAACAAGAGAAATGGACCTGCATCAAGATGGTTAGTCATCGCTGGATTGAACTTTTCATATACAGGATAAGCACCGGTGACGTGGCTAGAAAAGTCCATACTTGGAATATTTGTACTTTGATGAAAATTTGATCCTTCCGAACTTCCAAATCCTGAAGAATTAACTTCTGAGTAAAGACTGGCAGAAGAAGAAGTTCTTTTGGGAAAGTTAACTTGCCCATTGGAACTTATCTTGGAAGCATTAAGGTTTGTTACAACCCCATTTTTCCTTGCCAAATCGATGTAGTTGGTAGTCATAGAAAGATTTCCAGCATTGGACTTGTCAGTGAGTTTCTGCTGCAGACTCTGCTTATGACCATTTGGCATGTTGAACACAAAATCAGGTTGATTATCAATATCAAGCTGAAGCAGAGACTGCAAATGACTATCTTCATCTGCATGTTTAGCTGTTGACAGGTTTAAGCCAGATAAATTAGCTGTAATATCAGCAAGTTCAGTCACACCAAAAGAGTGACCATTTTGAACAGCCGAGCCAACAACGTTCTTCTTCTCAATAGATGAAACTCTGCTGCTCCCTACTGGGGGAAGACCAGAACCAGCTGCCCTACCAACTAGCTGTGGTTCAGGGGTTGTGCTCCTTGACAGAGATGAACCCACAGCAGATGCAAAAGTATGAGAAACTGAGGTACTATTCTGAACTCCAAACAGGCTCAGGGTAGCAGCTCCAGAATGCAAGCCCTCTATGGACTCCACTCCATTCCATAACCCTGATGCATGGAGATCAGGCACGGATTTAGCATCCACGGTATCACCAAAAGCATTACGACTTCCTGGATGTGACAGGTTGCTAGATAAGGAATTAGGTTGATCCATTCCTTCCTGCAGACATACTAATTTCAGTTACCATCAAAACAAAACGTTGGCATAGAAGAACAAGAAACATGACAGCCAGCGTTTCACCATAGTAACACATGCTCTATTCGACCAAATTGCTTTGATCAGGAAAAGCCAGAGTGTTTTGAAGATATATCAAACAGTGTGCATAATTAAAGCCACAGGATCGAAAACCTAAAGAAACGAAATACTGTTAGGATAATTGTCAATTACCTGAACAATGTCAGCAAAACTCTTCCTCCTTGCACCAAGCCCAGTGCTCGACAATCCAATCAAACCATCCGAGCCTCTATCAAGCCACTGAGATGAAGTCTGTCGAGAGAGATTCCTTCCACTGGCATTCCTCAATTCCATCAAATCATTCTCATCCTGTTGCACAGAAAGCCCCGGCTGCATTGAAAACAATGATGAACTATCACCATCATTGACCAACTTCTTCCTCCAGTCCCCGATTCCCCCCAACGAAGATCCACCAATCTGAAACCTTTGTGCAACCCGCCAATCCTCTTTTGACATCAACGGTGGGGGTAGTCTTGGATTAACATTCTCATGAGAATAATAATACGAAAGATAAGCAGGATGCAAGCGAATCTCATCCTCTGACAAACCCCCATTGATATTACTAATACCATCAATCTCTATAAAATCAGGGTTCCTAAAAAGACTACCAACAGCACTCACCGATCCCTCAACTGTTGGCGGAGCACTGCCACTCCTATATATATTCAGATCTCTTTCTCGCTTGATAAAGTGCTGATTGCGCTGTTCATGCAGAATCAATTCAAGCTCACTCTGGAAACTATCTTCTAAATTCCTGTCAGTTCCTTGCAGCCCATCATCTAGGCTTGATAGCATATCTATGTTACTCCGAGTTGCCATCCCTAAAACTCTAATTTACCTATATAAAAAAAAAAATTAAAACTAATTAAAACTAACAAAATTCAGCAAAGTGCAAAATTATGGAATAGTAAGCTTTCAAAATCTAATTCTTACCCTAACCCTAACCCTATTTAATTTCTGACAAAAATTTGGGTTACTATCTATAGTCTCCAAAAATTGAAATTCCACCAATCAGCCAAATTCTTATTTACGCAAAATTTGAGTGTTTACTTTTGTGGGTTTGCTTGTTCCAAAGTGAAACAACATATGAAATTAAGAGCAAAATATTTATATATATAAAAAAAAAAAATTAACAGCAAAATTACATTCTTGTCCAGTCCTTTCTCAGCAACCAAACAGAGCATAGTTAATCATCAAAATTCAATTACCCAAAAAACAGGGAAAAATAAATAAATAAACAAAATAATTCCACACCTTAACCCGAACCTTCACATCAATACGAACAAGCCCAGAATCGATCCTACTGAAAGTAAATCCCACCCCCCCACCCCCCCCCAAAAAAAAAAAAAAAAAAACCCACACAATTCATAGCAAATATAGGCATGGGAGTCCAAACAATTTAGATTATTTAGGTATACAACTTTTACAAATAGAATCCTAATCATGCGAAAAACCCACAAAGAATCAAACGGTGACGCACTCCTGCACTTAGGAGTGGGAATTGAAAATCATTAACGCGTGGCTCTTTTTTTTGTTATTTGTTTTATAAAGGAAAGGAATTGTTAAAGGCCAATGGAGAGGCTGAGCTTACAATCGAAAATCTGCGGAGAACTTACAACAATTGCACGGAGATACAACATTCGAGATATCAATGTGGTCGCGTGGGCCTGAGATTCTCCAAAGCGGTCGGTCTTTTCAGAGAGAGAAAAGTTAGAGCGAGAGATGATTGTGGGGCGTCTGATTGGGAATCGACGGTGATGTACGTGCATGGGCGGCACAGCAAATTTTGTTAAGACTCTTTCAGTTTGGGATTGTGTTTTTGGGAGGTTTGGTGTTGGGGAAAACTGATTTTTTTTTTTTTAATTATTTTTCTATTTTTGTATCTTTACTTTATCAATTTTAAAAAAAAAATGTAAAAAAAAAAAAAAAAAAGTTTGCTAAATATTGGAAATTATATCTTATAATTATATAAATTATTCCTGAATTAATCTACTAAATACTATTACTTTGAAGGGAAATTGAATTTTAAACAACTTAAAATGCGAGAAAATTAGTGGATATCCCAATTTTTTAATGCTATCATTAGCAATAAAGAAAATATAGATAAAATGTTGTTGTGATTAACACCAACTTGCCCAGCATAAATGAAAGGGCACACCAACAGCAATAACAGTTTGCTAAGAACAATTCTCCTTGGTAGTTTCTTTTAAGAGAAAGGTTAGCAACCTCGTTTTTATCTAATTTTTATCTTATTTTGTTGACATACAATTTTTAACGAGCATTTTTTTTTTAAATAAAATAAAATTAAGGGCTAATTAGTAGTGACACACCATTAAAGTAAGATAAAAATGTGGTATATAATATTACTCTTATTTTTAAGAATAATATTATACACAACACTTTTATCTGACTTTACTGATGTAACATTGCCAAACAATCCTTATACATATATAAACAAAGACTGATTTAAAGGCTTATTGAAAAAGTGTCATATTAGCAAGGAGGGATAAAAGTTGAATAAAAATGTGGTAAATAGCATTTCTCTTGTTACCCAAACAAAAGAAGTTAACCCCGTAGACAAAATATGATTGGAGAAGCAAGGATTTGTAGGAGTGTTGCTTTTTTGTAATTTTTTTTTTTTTTTTTTTTCATTTTATAAAAGATCTTACTCCATAAAATTTTTGTTTCAGACAAAATTTTCTTTCAAATTAAGTTAGATGAATTTCCTCAAACTCGGTTTATTAAAGTGACATGTATCAAAAAAAAAATATATATATATATATATATATATATATATATATATATATATATATATATATATATATATGCATTTTTGAACACAGCTTCAACAACAAACAATAGTGATAGCTTCGGCAGTGGCAGTAGTTACAACTTCAGCAATAATAGTAGTCTTTGGCAACTAATTATGAACCATTAGAGTTGGTGTAAACGAAACCCTTTTTCCATAGGTGGCAGAGTTTATCCTACCTAATCTAACTCCCACCTAAATTTAATACTAAGTCAACTCTTGAACTTGTCATTGAAGATTAGCATTCTTCTAAATATGGTTAGTTTTTTTCAACTAGACTCAACCATTAGTCCAAGGATGCGAAAGCAGCAGCATGAAGATCCTATCCAATTGAGAAGAACTGGTCATTTATATACAGGAGAATTTTTGTGATTCCACACAATGTAAAATTACAAAAATACCCCTGTGTATAAAGAACCGACTCCGGTTGAAAATCAACTGGAGAGGATCCTGATGCATTGACCTAAAACCCCAGCCTAAACAGAAAGGAGATGCACGGCCAAACAGGGTTGCTTTTGTTTTGTGCTGAGCATTCTTTGTAGCAGCTTCACATGTTTTCTTATAAATTAGATAGAACCCGTTTGCTGTTCCCTTTCACTCTTTCTCCTGGCCACCAGTTGAAGAGATTGTTTGGAATTGTGTTGAAAAATAAAATGTCTATAAAAAAGGCCTGAAAGAACTTTTTAGAAGAAGCCCAGAACTGGCATTGGCATCAGAGTGATGGCAAAAATACTGTCTAGTTTTGAAAAGGTCAAGGATAAGAAATGAGCATCTTGGTGTTCTTGTATTGAGTAGATACCCGCAGCAAATATCAGCCACCACCAGTTTAATAGATACCAAGAGCCAGGGTTATTCTTGACCCCCTCCAGACTCAAAAGAGTAATGGTTTCAGTTCAATAGTTTATGTTCCTAATAATTAAATTGTGACATTTTATAGTGTTTGGCTTCATGAAATGTTTTAAGTACCTTATAAGCGAGCATCGTAGTAGAAAGAAGGAAGTAATAATTGGCTCTGTTGCAGAATAATCAATTCAACTTGCAGATAACCCCTCCATTGAGGTGGTAAGACCAAAAAGAAAGAAATAAAATGCTTTTCTTTTTTTGTTTTGTTGTTGGGATCATTTTCAGGGAAAATCTACAGATTGTGTAACATCAAAAACACCTCTTGTTGCATACACTTTACATAGAGCAAAGCAATGGCAAGCACAAGACTCAATTTTATTTTCAATATATTTTTTCCCCAAAAGAAATTTTGAGAGAGAGAACATTTATTAAAAAAAGAAAAAAGATTACAAATTTGATCTCCCTCTATATGATATTGTAGAATGGGAATGAAGGGGGGGGGGGGGGGGGGGGGGAAGAAAAAGATGTGTCTGCTGTACTACCATGACTTACATGGCATCCTCATTTTCAATCATTTGACGGACTTCGTTGACTACCAAATATGCTTTGTGGCTACCAATGATCTCAGCTTGTTTCTTGCTATCCTTCCACAGCTGTAACATAATCATTCTTCATCACTACGAAAGAAATAACATACCAAGTTCCTTAAAGACATTCGATTGCAATGGAACTTTTACCTGTATAGTAGGCATCTTCTACACATATTTCGGATCCCACCACACACATGCATGGAAAAGGAAATATAATTAAGTCAAAAGTCTGCATGCATGTATGGCAGAAGCAATATAGAACAATGGGATTGATAAAATTGATAAGTGCCTCAATTTAGACACAGAAAGGAAGAAGAAAAGAAGAAAGAGCAAGGGCCAAGCATATTCATATTTCATCCAAGTTGCCAATTCTTAAGTAAGATAATAACAAAGTTTTGGCATGTTTGCTTTAAAGTTGGATAGTGCGACCCGAGGGGAGAGCTGACAGAATTCAAAAGCCACCGGTCCTTGACACATTTTCCACAATCCTTGATGCTCCCTACCCTAAAAAAATTTCAGAAAAGAAAAGAAAAGAAAACTCTACTTCTCTGTTTCTGTCTGCATACACTATATACTCATAAAAACTACACCTACTGCTATAAAACTAGGTGACACCGTAAATATAGGAATAATGTAGATTACTCAAATGATGAAAGAACCATGTACCACTCAGGTAGATAATCCCTGTCAGGCAATCCTTTGAAGCTTATACAGTTATGCAGCAATCAAACTCCATGCCAAAAACCCAAAAATTTGGAGCATCATGAGAAACTTACAGTGACTCCTGCACGAGCGACAAGCTTGTGTGGAACTGTATTAACATCAATGCGGTAGAACCGCAATCTGCAACAAATCAGTTCTCAAAATTAATTCTTATTAATGGAGTATCTAAGCCACTCTATATGATACTATACGCTTCAATTCTCACTTATGAAGACAGAAACACACTCGGGAAAATATGCATCCAGTGCTTGACTGGTTTCACTTTGAAAATGTTTTCCATGATTACCATTGTTATCATTAATATTATTTTCTAGTACACAACTATGAATGTGTCATGTGATGTTTCTCAATTTGTTATTCATGTCTATTCATATGATTATGTACACAGGTCCAATTCAGCATGCGGCCCAACAGATGATATTTGTAGAACACTATGCATAAGCATAATGAGAACAAGAAACAATATTGGGAATGCGACTGGGAAGATTATCTAATTCATAAAAAAAAAAAAGGGCACGGATTCTGAAGGATATTTTGGATAAAGATGATAAAAGTGCTTTCCACTTTCATTCCAGCTTTGGCTCATCTTATCTGGGAAAAAGAAACAAGGATCTTAAATTCCTATGGAGGTTATTTCTCATTTAAGTTGAAACATCCCTACATCTCTGGAATCTGGATTCTGGAAACAAATTCTCAAAATTGGCCAAAGAGAGATACAATAATAGACTTGATTTCCAAATGTTTTTGGTCTAGTTACGGAAAAGAACAGTTTCACAGTTATGATATTGAAGATCCAAGCAAGGGGGCATTACACAAAAATGCCCCATACCCTAATCATGCAATAGAAGAGTTACTGTGAATTAGGTTATTTAGTCAGCTGTTCCTATTTTCAATGTCACTTTTGCAGCACATGTTTGAAATCATGATGAAATAAGATGCAACCGAACCACCCAAATTTGAATAACAAGTTTGACGGTTCCAGCAAACAAAGGACAGAAAAAACTTTAATGGCTGAGGATATCCTCAAGGAAAGCCTCTTCTAGAGTTTGGAGCTTCGTTGGAAGGGCTAAAAGGTTGTGGATTTTAAAGCTTTCATGAATGGGTTGTATTAGTTCAGCAAATGAAACTGTTATGATGCAACTTGGAATTGATGCAAAATAATTAACGAAGCTAGTAGTGAAGCTACTATGCATACACTGTGCCAACTCAAACCAAATATTTATACAAGGGAATAACAACTCCTTTTTTTTTTCTTTTTCTGTATTTTGTTTTTATGTTTTCGTTCTCCCATTGTCACATGTCAACTAAATTGTGTTAGATATTCAGAAAAAGTCAACCTAACCTTGGATGGTAATCTGCAGCCAACTTTTCCAGTTTGGGTTTCAAATATATACATTTTCTGCACCAGCCTGCCATCCTACAAGTTCATATGCCCTCACTTTAAAAACCCATTTCAATGAAATGATTCCGATGTAAAACAGAAACATAATGTAGGCTTTGCAAATGCATCTGTTCACATATGTGATGCTAAAAATCAGTTATTTAAGTTAATAAGTAAAGTGGAGAGTTGTAATACAATACCAATTTTTTTTAACAAACAAAATCGAGAAAAACAAGATGAGTGGTATTAGCCTCATATTCCACAAAATTAATCCCTTCATCTCAAAGCCATTATAACAAATAAATCTAATCTTTTCCCATAGCTGCTCAGAAGTACAAAACATTCTTAAGAAGAGAAATGGCAAAACTGCTAATTGCAACAAAATAGACTTCTAAGTCGAATCCTAATAGCCAATTTGGTTACTTAGAAACTGTTCAAAATAGCATGAAACAAACATTCGAATCTTTTGTATCCAGAAAATGACAAACAAACCTGAAACAGATCCAAACTTCATGTTTCATTCTTTTTTTTTTTTTTGGATGAATAACTTCATGTTTCATTCACCTTCCCAACATCATCTTAGCAATCAAATTGAGCATTTAAACAAAAAAACACCACAAGATTAAAACTTGACACATTCCTTTTCCTCCTCTCACATTTTTTCTCCGCAACCAAACAACCCAATACAGGAAACCCACCGGAACGAAATAAAAAGTCTCACAAAATCAAAACCCCATACCAAACGAAGATGACCGGTTCCTCGAGCTGCTGAGCCTCCGCGAGCACCCGATCGAACTGGGTCTCGCTGCAAACGGGGTGGAGCTCCACGGACACAGGCGAGTCATCGAGCTCCTGCAACGACCCCTCTTGGGTCCAAGCGCTTAGCTTCGATGAAGACTTCCCTCCGACCACACGAATTTTCCCGGGAAAAACCAGGGCTTTTCTGGACAGAGAAAACGCTCTGGCGCCTGAGCCTGAAACTACGAGATTTCCAAGAGTCGGTCTCCTGAAGTCTCGGGAGATCCCTGCTCTCAGGGTTCTGGGACTGGGTCGAAGCCGTACAAGAACGTCGGACATGTCGGAGTCGGAAACAGTGAGAGAGAGAGAGAGAGAGAGTCCTAGAGAGACAAAAAGCTATTTGGAGGGTAAAAAGAAACAACGTTAAGGAAGAGTGGCGGGTCCCAAATGCTGATTAGTCTCACGGCGTTTGCGGCCACCGGAATGGGATTGCGTTTCATTGACGTTGAATCTTTTTTGCCTTCAAATGCTTATTATTCTCTTTCTTTCTTTGCTTTTGTGTTTTTCTTGATCTTTTCCCACGTTTTACTTTTCAGATCAACGAAAATTTTAACGTACTAGTATAATAGTATTCTATTGGGTAAAATTTTGATACATGTAACATGCATCTTTACTATTTTTATTAAGTTAATATTCATAATATCAATATTTATTTATTTTTATAATATTTTTAAAATGATAAATATTAATATGATAAATCTTCAATTATTTTTTAAATTAATAATTAAGAGTTTGGCACTGGAGATTTTCTGTACAAGAATAAACGGTAAAAAGTATCTCTAGTAAAAAAATAATTGGAATTCTCTCTCAATCTTTTTTTTGTTTTTTTGAACGTGAAGGCTTCTTCGTTCATCATTTCCGAAACAATCGCCCGGAAGCACCCAAAGGATACAAAGATCATAACAAATACACTGAACAGAGAAAGAAGGCATTTACAGTCGCCCAAAGGTGAAGCTAAAACTAAGGCCGAAGGCCGAAAGCAGTAACTAGAGGTAAAGAACCTCTAATCACAAAGCCAGGGAATACCCTAACTTAAAGCAGCTACCGAAAACCGGTAGACTGTGAAACAAAGAAATAATTTACAACCAAACAAGAAGAAACTCAGGAAACTAGCACAGGAAACAAACGGCCGGAACAGCCAGCGCGTGCAGGACACGCATCGTTCTGGGAACCTCCCCATCAGCGGACGACCATCAAAAATCCAGATCGACACCTTGCGAAGCCGGAGGAACAAGCCATAACCCGCACGCGCGAGGGCAGGAAGGAAGACCCCTGGCGCGTGCGGATCACGCGCCGTACAGGAGAGAGCAACACGGTTCCGCCAGGTGACCATCGAGACCGAAGAGGGCCGAAGACCGTCACAGGAAGATTCTTGTCGAAGGAGAGCCGACCGAGGTTAATAGATCTAGCTTTGACCGCCATCTCCATCAGCCCTTCGCCCACACTCGTCTATCTCCACGAGCAAGAAACCAAAGCCTCTGCTTGCACCAACAAAGACGAAACAAAAACAAAAGAAAAAAAAAAAACAACCACAACAAAACAACCTCCACCAGTGAAACACTGGGAGGAAAACAACTCCAACAGCCCTAAAGGCTTGGAGACAAAACCCTGGCCCTAACGGCCAAGGGAAACTAAAGCCAAAAAACAGAGCCGGGAGGAGGAGGCGTGAGGCCTCCCCCCCCGGAAGACAAGAAAATGCTCGGAGCCCTCGCTTTCAAGAAAAATCTCAGACTTTCTCTCTCTTCAACGAAAAGAAAGAGAGCCTTTTGAATTCTCTCTCAGTCTTGTAATTTCTAATCATTTATTTTTGCACAAGAGAACTCCAATAATTTTTTCACTAAAAGCAAGCAAAATTCATTTTTTTTTTTTTTATCGTCTTGTTCCTTGTTGCAATTCTTAATTGGTATGGGTATGTATGTCAACTTAGAGCAAGAAATGGTGATGGTCAAGATTGAGTAAATTTATATGGCCTTGCTTGTTGTGCATTTGGTTGGGGTAGCTAAAATAGATTGCTATCTAAAATTTAGATAAAAGCTCTCCAAAAGGCTTCCATCCGACTACCCATACACTTTCTAAAATGGAGTTGAGCTGGAGATGCAAATTATAAGGCCTCTCCAAAATGTGCCATTGTAGCTTAATATATAAGGTTTTTTTTGTTTCCTCTCTCTCTCTCACGATTGGCGTGATGGAAGGAGGAGAGGGTGAGCTTAGAGTGGTGGAGGGATGAGAGTTAGGAGAGAAGGTCATCGTGGCAGGAGAGCACCTTGTGGCAAAGTTAAGAGCCGAGAAGGCAAATAGCCGTGTGGAGCTTCTCAACAATGGAGGCAAGTGAGCCTAGTAGAGAGTAGCTAAGGAGAAGTAGGTCATTGAGAAGGATGCGGGGAGAAATCCTGAGAAGATGGAGTTTGAGGCAATGGACGTCAAAGCGGATGTAGTGGTGGAAGTGAGGCTGTTTTGGAATAGTGATGTTGGTGATGTCATTTCACATGTTGTTTTCGGTATGAGAAATGTTTTCTTTTTTATTTTCTTTTATTTTTATTTTTATTGAGACATAAGAGAGAAGCGGATGAAAATACTCTTTGGCAGACATTCGGTATATCATCCCAATATTAACTTCCTTTTGCATATTGCTAAATAGGAGCCTCTATTATTCAAAATGAAAGCATTATCATTTTGTATCTTCTTCCTATTGTTGTAATCCTTAATTAATTAGCTCTTTTTCTCTTTTCTTTATGTTTAGTTGTTTTTGTTGTGGTTTTTTATTTGCTCAGACGTGGGACATAAGAATCATAACATAATTATGCTCAATTTATTTTTCAGTGGCAATACAAAAAAAATCATTGAAAAATATAGGAACACCAAAGGGAAGCTATAGAGTGATACAGAACCCAAAATTGGAAATGGAGCATGGATGAGATCATATAAATATAGAGTACATAATCAAACTGTCTCCAACATTTGAGATGTCCCATAAACTTCAATGACTCAAATTCTCAACAATTTTCGCGAGGGCCGAATATGTTCCAAAGGCAGATGATATGACACCTACAGTAATAATTATACTGCAAAGTGCTGCCTGAAAAGGAAGAAAGAAAAAAGAAAAAAGAAAAAAAAAAGAGTAAGAAGAAGAAAAACATAATAACTAAATATATAGTAGTAAGAAGTAAATATAATAAGCAAGATGTACCTGAAAACGGGTAATTTTCCCCCTCAAAATGCTCAGGAAACAAGCACAAGGAAGTATCAAGGTCTGCCACAGAAACAAGTTTTAACATAATTAACACATTTACTGCTTCGAAATAATATACATCCTTGAGCCAAATGCAATGTCACTAGTACTAGAAGGGCCAGACAAATTAATTGGCAGAAGAAAACTTACTACAAGCATTGTGAGCAAAGATCCAATCAATGACATTACCAGACCTGAAATAAGATGAAAGAAAATATAATGATAATGTAACACTGGGAAATTATGCAGAATGTTTAGCAGTAGAACCTGTATGTTTCATATAATCCAACAGCAAATGAATCTACACTAAAACTGCAAAACTCTGGGTTTCTTCTAATGACAGTTTCACTTCAAGAAAGATATTTGAGAATTTAGTAGGCCAATAACTTGCTTATTTACTTGTTTCTTCATTTCTGTGAGGCCATAACAGTTCTCTTGGAGTGGAAACGAAAAGATAAAGAAATTTTAGAGAGAGACTTACCGAAGAAGGGGATGGCGAGACCCACAATCAAGGTAGACACCACCAGTGCTGTTCTAATGAAGACACAATATATAAAAGACTTGCTGTGGTTTGCTGGTATAAACTCCTCCAAACTCATCGCAACTGGAGACATGGTTAATGCATATGTGGTTCTAATTAAGGAGAAACCATTCTTTCTTTATCTTGAGTAAAATAGACGCTAAAGTATTTCATATAATTAGGCTCCATGTTGCCTTACTCGAAGTTGTTATTTGTAAACAGAAGCAAGTAAAGAAGATAAAAGAGTGCCACTTTGGAATTATAGTTCTTTCACAGCCCTCATTCTGAAAATATAATGGGTCACTCAATTTTGATGGACATCTAACAAATCTTAAAGAGCTGAAATTAATGTCATTTCTGTAGTTTGTTTCTGGAAAGGAAAATGAGGCTTAGGACATCTGTCTAGACACAGTTTTCTGAATTTTTCAGCTGAAAAAGAAAGGCATAATGCTCATAAAGAAACACACTAGTCCATTATGCTTAGAGAGAAAATGGTGCCCTCAATACATCTTGCGATGCATACAGTATCGGTGAATTAAAGATTTGGACGTCAGCAGGACTTTCATCTTTACCCAATATTTTCCCTTCCCTCCTATTTTTTCACCATAGTGAAAGAATATCAAACTAAAAGTTTCTTGAAACTCTTGTTCCAAACAGATTGTTGACAAAGAGAAAAGGGCTACCCCTGTTTTCTAAGAAGAGTTTTAAGGATATGCTAGACTACTTACCAACAAAAACACATGCTAGACTGTTTGAGCATTACCAACATGTATCACAAAAAGGATATTTGGTTAAAGGGTTAACTACCTGCAAAAGAACAACAAAAATGATTTTAGCCTCTAGTTTGTATGTTAAATGGTTGAAGACAAGAATCATAACACGCAGAAATTACTCTGTACACTAAAAGTTTGAAGTGGGCAAGGACAAACAATTAAGCCCAAAAACAACCTGGCTAATGTGTAATTATGGTACCCTGGAACCTTGTACAATCAAAGATATAAGCCTATATCGTAGTGAACTAAAAGGTTGGCTAACCAAGAAGAACAATGCGACTTGCCAGTTGAAAGAACTAGAAGTAGCTACTGCCTAAGTTTAACAATGATTCTCCTAGGTCTACAGTAGCACCAGAAACATTTTATAAGAGCTTAGATGGCTCTGCGGGACAATGCTGCTAAAGTGACGTTTTGTTGTACTAAATGATGTGTACTTAATAAAAAGGGTTACCTACATTTACCCCTCTATCTATCATCATTTTTGCAATGTCCCCTCCAATGTTTTAATTTTTGCATTGTCTCTTTCAATTTACCATTTGAGTTGCAATGTTTCCCTTCTGTGACCTAAAAGCTAAAATAACAGAAATACCCTCCTTAAAAAATGACTTTACTTTTTCTGATTTTCTTTTTTTATGTTATGGAGGGTATTTTTGTCATTTTCTGTCGAGGAAAGAGGACATTGTAACCCCAATGGTAGATTGGGGGGACCTTGCAAAAAAAATTGTAGTTAGAGGGGGTAAATATAGTTTCCCCTAATAAAAACAATAAAAAAGACACCCCTGGTACCACTCAAAAAATACTAGCTGGGTGATGAAACCTGATGTACGCATGCTAAAAAGAAACAAAGCAAACTCATTAAGAAGATATTTCATAATGAAAATTTAATGAGCATACCGTAGTCCACACTGCGATCTTGGTGGCAACCAAATCCTGGGGCATGTTAAGAGTGAACTGCGACAGTGTTGATTCTCCAAACATTTTGTACCCCATAACAGCAACCCCAGCAAACATCAAAGTACAAATACCAAAACTGCATAGACAACAGAATCAGTTGTGGACAAAACTAGGGATAGAAAACTTTTGAGCCTTAGGGGTAGAATGGTAGAGCATCTTGAGTTTTTACCATGTTAAGAGGACTGCAGGGTATTGGCTTGGTCTTGCCATTGAAGTATAGATATTCGGGAAAACTGCATGTCCTGAGTAGCAGTAACCATAGAGACCAATAGCAACCGGAAGAGTTGCAAGGTTCAGTGTTGTCTCTTTGCTTTGGAAGCCTACTTCATCGACCAGACCAGCCCAAAACAAGCATAGGACTACCAGGACTGATGCAATGACTCCACCAGCTGGAAGGAGAGGCCAAGAATAACTAAACAGATTACAACTTGGTTTACATAATGATGAAAATGATACACTAAGTAGTTATACCTGACTTGCAAAAAGCATAAATTACCTACGTACCGGATATATAACTAAGAACACTGAGGTCTCTAAGCCAAACAGTAGGAAGAACAGCAACGGTTGTCATCAATGCGAACAGAATGTGTGAATTTAAGTTGAATGAACCCAAACTTAGGTGCGCATTTGGAAATAGTGAAGACAAGTTGTCGCTCTCCAAAATTATATATTCAATGCAACAAGCCTGTATGGGAGAAATTTTCAGTGTGTAGCCTCAGTGAAATAGATGTACAGGAGTAGAGAATAAGAAGAATATTAACCCATGATTCAAGAAAAAGTTAATGTATTCTTAAATGTTCTTCCCACCTGATCCTGATTTGAGATCGTGTCAATGTTTTACGTTAGTTTAAGCAGTTCTGGTACTGGAAGTGAAAACATTGAAAAGATAAACCAGAAAGATTAATTCAGTACTCAATGCAGTGTAAAGAGTTTAAGACCAAAAATTCAACGTCAATAATCCTATCATGGACAAATCTGTCATTGGCTAAGCAATCAGCTGTTTTGCACATGGAAGGGGTTAATTATGGTCAAACAGGATGATTTTCAGAAAAATATTTGATGGTGACTCTTGATGTATTTTATGCTAAAACTGATGTGGTTTGGAATCTACTTTGCACTAAAATTCCAAGATGTTAGCATGACAGAATTAGGATTGATATCTACTCCTTTCTCTGGTGTCCAAAAATAAAAAATTTCACACGAACTTAATTAGCACAAAAACGATCAAATTAAGCTAACTTCTTATACAAATGCTGTAGCAACAGTAGTGATGCTGATATCCACCAAACGTTAAGTTCCATTAGCTGTTTTTTAGTTACCTTATAGGACTCAGCAGAGTGAAGAGAGTACTATAAGATAGTCTATGAAGGTACTGGGATGTAAAATGAAATGGAGATATGTTATTTGCATATCACCTTGGTGTACATCAAATGTACACTAAGACAAATTGAGTGTGAGACCCATGCATGTGGGTCCCATATATATCTTGGTGTACTCTTGATGTAGGACCTACACCCATGCATGTGAGTCCTGCATATATCTTGGTATACACTATATGTCTTGATATACACAAAGGTGATGTACACCAATCATTAGCCTTTTGAGACCAATATTAGCAGCCACCAATAATGTGCAGCATGTAGACAAATGGGAGCTGTGGTAATCAGGTATCACAAGAAAGAAGTCAAATGTTGTTTTGTCTTTGCTCATTTCACTCATTGACTAGGTCAGAAACACAAGGGCTCAGCCAATAATTTCCAAAATGTGGACCCAGTATACAGTGGGTCTCAATCAATTATATTTGGATGTGAGGCTCAAGGATATTTAGTTGATCCCCCGGTAATCTAGTTTACTGTTTCCTTTTACCATTCTATCTAAACAATTATGGGTGGAACAATTGGAAGATGATATGTTATTAGGCTGCTCGAATTTCACAGAGTGGGGTCCTTGGAAATGTAGGATGCGGGGCCCACCTGTTCAGGCAAGTGGGCTTCGCAACCTCTCTTTCTTAAACTGGTCCCTAATAACAGAGATCCAAATCTAGAACAATTACACACCCAGAAGCAAAAAAACAAAACAAAAGACAAAAAAGAATAAGAAAAGAAAAACTCCCTCAATCAAGCCAGCAATACTTACATATAGTTCCGCGTATAATATTACCTGCACCCACCAAAAAGAAATTGCATGAAGGACATAAATAAAATTAGTGAAACTTCCATTGAATAGAAAATATTACGAGTATCTAGCTATTATTTCATGAAACCTTTGCAACTTTATTTACACTTTCCGTTATTTGACTGGGAGAATTAACTTTAAAAAAAGAGGAAAAAAGAAAGATAGTCAACTAGACGTACCGAGACGGCAATTCGGCCAGCTTTACCAAATGCAGCTTGGCCAATGTCTGGATATGTCTCAAGCCCAGGTTCGCTATCCAAGCAGTAGCGCAGGAGGATTCCCGTATAGAAAGAAAGCACTGCAAATACAAACAAAATGGAGAGCCCAGCCCATCCTCCTTCTTTGGCAGCATAAGGAGTTGAAAGGATTCCAACTCCACAGAGAACATTTATACCTGCATAACTGGGATTGATCAGAATTTTTTTACAAAGCTTGGGTAAAACTTTAAAACGCATATGAATACTCTGTTTTTACAAAAAGGTTTACGTGAGGTTAATGAGCGTGTAAGTTTACAGGCTTATTGTCTTGTTTGTTAGTTGATCTTCCATGTGCACCATGTGCAATAGGGATTGAACTGACACGTCATAGCTCATGTGAAATATAGTCAGGTTTGTTGGAAAGTGGATAAGTGATAATAATTGCTACAGATAAAGGCAAAGAGGCAGATCAGTATACAATATATATATATATATATAGACGTCAAGCAATGTCTGTCATGTTTGAAGGCAGGTTTTGGTTTTTTATGCATACTGCAACATGTAGGCCGCATTAGCTGAAATAAGACGTACGTGTCTATATACATCTCATAGGTGTAAGAAGAAAGTCACATATTCTGTTTAGTGATATAATGGCGATAATAAGAAGATGTACTGATAGACAGCTTGAACTCTATTTTGAGCCATGTGATCAGGCAGTGAAGGTGACCAAGTGATACTCTGCATGATTGGCATAAGTGGTCCCTGAGGGTGAAAGGCCGACATAGGATCAATGCTCTTTCGTTGTACCAATCTTTTTAAAACAGTACTAAAATACGGAAAAATTGCCTAAACTAAAAACCTCTATTCTCTCTCCTGATAAGCTCTCTGCACCAAAAGCCATGGGAGGAGGGGAGCTCAAAGCTTCTCTCCCTCTTCTCCTTCTTCCTTTTTTTTCCTCTATCCCTCCCTTTCCCCGCTACTAACGCCTCCTTTGAGGCCCCTATCCTGCTAGAGTTTTCTCTATCTTTATTTACCTTTTTGGAAGCTTTGTTTATCTTTTCCTTACTACTATCACCAGTTATCTCCCTCCTTCACCAGCTCTAGCCGGATTTGTCAAGGATTTTGGGTCAAATTTTTGGAAGTTAGATATACTTTCCTCCGCCAGATCTTACTTGACACGCGCACCATCACTGTGTTCCCCGTCGTTTTTTTCAGGCTGTTAAAGCTATCTTCACCTAAGGCTTTGTTTTAACCTTCATCAATGTCTTCTCTACTATGGTGGTTCACCTTTGGGTATGCTACTGTAGTTGTTTCTTTGCTAGGCTACAGTTTGGATTTTTGGACCTTTTGAGGTTTGGAGCCGTTCTTACGCCTCTTGACTGTGCCATTCGTGGTGTACCTTACAAAATCGTCTTTAGTAGCGAACACTTTTCTTGATCTTTGTACCAAGGGTATATATAGGGCCACATCATTTATTTGTTGCATTTCTTTTTATTTTTTGTTTACCTACATTGATGTGGTTATTTTGGGGTTCTTTGTTGGATTGCCAGCCCTATGTTTTTCTTTGTTGTAATTTTTGTTGAAGTACTTATATAAAAATAAAAATAAAAATAAATAAAAAATTGGCTACACAAACGGATTGGATAACTGATAAGGATAATGTACTAACTCAAACAGGTCACAGGTGGCTGCTCTTCATTGGCTTAGGTTCTGCCTATTTGGCACTTAATGTGTTTTGTTTCTTCCGTATAGAGACATAATGCAACTAGTTCTGTTGAAGACTTGAAGTGATGTTATAATCTTATCATATAGTAGGTGGTGGGTACAATTTGAAAATCTAACAACTGATTCATTTCAGTATAGTGCTACATGATGATAGATTTGCAAGTAAAACACGTTTTGATGTCTCAATTTACATTTAAAGGCACTCTGATTATATTTTCATGTAAATGCAGTCAACTCAGCCAACCATGGAGGTGGATGCCTATATAGAAAGGGAGGGACCTTAGGAATGGATAATCTCTAGAAAATGCTTAAGGTTAACATAAATACTGCGGAAAGAGAATTTACTGTTAACTGAAGAGCAGTTTTTAGAAGTTCTAGTGGATAGAACAACAGGATTAAAGACTTGTGTCATGCCTTAATGTCTCTATCACAGATTCAGTCCAAGAAAAACGCCCATACACACACTCACAATATGTGATTCAAACCTAACCATGTCACTGATAAATAGAAAGGATGAGCATACCATTTAGCAAAGATTGTCCATATGAGCATTGGTGAGAGTTTGGGAGTTCATGTGAAACCTTTGATGGTTTCTCACCCTTCTTTATAGAAGGTCTTCTTGATGGAATAGGAGGAAGCAGAGAATGCGAACTACGTCTCTGTTGCTGCTGTTGCTCATCTAACAACGGTTTTGTCACAGTTGGTAATGTTTCTGGAGTGTGTCTTCTTGTGAGTGACGAGGAAAGAAATGAACTGCCTAATCTTGACAATGTAGGCGTGCCCAGAAACCCAATGCTTGGAGATGGTACACTACTGTATAAATCAATAGACTGCCTGAAACATTGATCAAATGGCAATGAGTATAGTATACATGATAAATCAATGTACAAGCTAGCAATCTGCAATTACTTTTGAAGAAGGTAGGAAAATCTGGTGAAATATCATCATAACATAGAAATTTTTGAAGCCTGACTAGATTGAACTCAGAAAATTGGATGATCGAACTAATAACCATATAAACTAGTTAATCCAAAACTCAAGTTTGTAAACAGACTAATCAATCTGAATGTTCAATTTGCAGGTCCCATGTAAGAGATATGCCACCAGAATCAATCACAACATTATCCAACAGTCAGAAAAGGATATATATAAAGCCAAGTTCATGCAGAAGCATATTGATTGATGTTATGTTTGAGAGTAAATCCAACCATTCAATTACCAAACTACTCAACTTTTGCCTTTTTGCCCCACAATCACGGTCAGGGAGACCAGTGAGAACGTCAGAGCACTTCTACAGTACTCCCTTTCCTTTTCTGGAAAACTGATTGCCACAACAAGACAGTCCAGGATTTTTACCACCAAGAAAAAACCAAACAAAAGACATCATAATCGTATATCCAAGCCTGGAAAAATTACTCTCACTCTTTGCCACCTATGTAGGTCGAAGACAAGGGATCCGGATCTCCTATTAATTTCTACTCTAAGCCCGTGCAGAGGGCCCAGGGGTGAGAGAAAACAGCAAATCTAATCGAAGCTCAGTAATTTCCAAAATTATGTACTCTAAGCTCAGTAATTTGTTCTAATCAAAAGCATATTTTCAACAGTGAAAAGATACTCCTACCAAAGCTAATCGAAGACACATAAGAACCCATATATTGAGTGAAATAAACCAAAGAAAATAATTAAACAGCAAAGAAATCCGTGAAGCTAAACAGAGTGGGAGCAGAACATAAACAGAGGAAGAAAGAGGGATTAGGGAGAAAACCTGTAACTTTGAGGCCAAGAGGTGTTGTAAGAACTGGGTTTGTTCTGCTGCGGGTTGTCGTCGGCCGAAGAATCGGAGTAATCCGAAACATTGCCATCGTTGTTGTTGCCTTCGCCTTTGTCGAATTCCTTCTGGGCGTCCTCTTCTTCATCACTCTCAATGTAAAAGCTGTGATCCGAGACCGAGTTGTTCATCTTCCTCTCTTAATTCTTTCAATCGCCCCCTGCAAAAGTCGCAAACTTCACTAACCTTTGAGGCCAAATCAATTTCAAGAATAATGAGATTTTTGGGTTTCTAAATTGGAGCTTAGTCCAGTTGAATTATATAAGGAAAACAATTCAAAATATGTTAAGAGCCTGAGGATTCGAATCCATATATTGCATGTATTGCAATTCGCTTTTTTTGAATTCTCGGGCAGTGTCTTTGAACGGAATTACCTAAAATGAACGTTGAAAATCTACAGGTTACGCGAATCCGGCGCTAGAAACTAACATGACGCGTAAATTGGCAAAAACTAAATAGGAGTGTGTATATATATATATATATATATTCCGCAAATTTTTAAGTTGAAGTTGGAGCCTTCAGCCTTGCGTTTATGCTCTGTTTGGCTGCCGAGAAAGTACGGGAAACGAAAACATACTAGAGTCTCAGGCTTCGAGTGATTTCACGTTGATCAAGCCCGGACAAGACACACTATTGCTTAGAGTTAATAGAGAAAATGATTTCATCGCATGGAATTCTCTTGTCTAATTGTCAGTTTTCTCCGCACCCAAACAGAACGAAATAACAAAGTCCGACTCACACAACACACAACACACACACACACACACACCCACAGAGTTGTGGCAGCTTTGGGAGTTTCATACCAAAAGTGGAAGTAAAACTCTTTTGCGTTGTCTTTTTCTCGGATTCAAGATCCGAGGAAACTCGTGAAGAAGAAGAAGAAGAAAAAGCTCGCTCTGCTTTCAGAATCAGAGAGAAACAGAGAGAAGATTATGTGTACAGTGTATTCTCTCACTCTACTCACACTGCGCGCTCTTCTCTGCTCTGCAATTTATACACCTCTCTCTCTCTGGCCTCTGTACGTGAATGTTGACGATGACTGGTTGGAACTCCGTACCGTGAAAAACATGCGGATGTGTGCGTACGTAGTTAATTCAGGCTTGGATTTAACCTACGTCTCAGCCGTTGGATTAAGACGGTGGCAGACAATTGTCAATGGTGGAGATCTCTTCTGGATTTTTAATTGCATGGTAAGACCAATCATTCTTTTTTCCCTCTTGATGACTTGGCAAAATGGATAGTCACGCAATTGACAGCTGTTGTGATTATAGTTAACTTCTATTGTTAAAATAGAGATTAATAAGTTCAGATATCGTTACTTTAACTAAAATTTGAAAATAATTTAGCCTAATAGCCGATAATGATGCAGATCCGCAATATGTCTTTGAAATTGAAATAAATAAAGGATTAAAAGTCTTTTATTTTAGGAATCCTTATTCATTCAGAATATATATATATATATATTGATACAGTTTTCGGATGGCGTGAGCTGACGATCATCGATATTCTTCACGTCTCAGGAATACTTGTTCCACTGCAAAAAGAACTAATACCATCAAAAGAACACATAAGGATATTATGTGGATCTCACTCCGATGTCTAAGTAAGTTTATGAGGAAAAATAATATTTAAGCACGATAATTTAGTCTTAAATTTATATCTGGTGTAAGGAAAATGTTAGATTTATAACATCAATACAACAACTCCTCACATGAAGGTGAGTCTCACACATTGGAGACCACCCTCATGTGAGGGGTTATTGTGATGGTGTAGTGCAAGAATCAAATCCCCTGGTGTAAAGGTCTATTTATAGGCTGTGTGTTGAAGGCTCAGTTGTATTAGGATTCTGTGATCCTCTCTTGACTTAAGAGTGCAGTCAGAGTTTGGCTTGAACTCAAAATCCTCTACTTTCTCAAATTATTATTCTTTCCTCACAGCAGGATTCTAGGCAGCAAATTCGAAATTAATTTTAGTCTTGAATTTTCAAGAACTAAGTGTAATTGTGAATTTTCTAAGATTGAATATCACCGTCCCTGGTTAGCTATGTCGGTTCCCGAGGCTCCAGGGTATCTAAATTCGTACTCACAAGCTCATATCCGATGGACTACGAGCACGTAATGAGTCAATGTGAACTCAAAGGCTTGTAATCTTTAAAATAGGCCGAGCCGAGTGAAATTATTCTCAAAATATACCTTTTTAGGTTGGGACAAAACAAGAAATACTCATACCAAGGGAAAACTATAAAAGTACTTCTTTTGATGGGAGAAATTTTAAAATTTTGGGGAGGTGTACTATGACAGAGCTAGAGGGAGCTAGCATGGGTCACGACCCCTCCACACACACACAAAAAAAAAAAGAAAAAGAAGAAGGTGGGGAAGGGTTCAAAAAGTTTTTTTAAGCTTTCTAATTTGTAAAAAGAAACATTTTAAGTCTTTAATTTTTATTTATTTTTTATTAGGATTCATTGATAGTTAAGAATTATGAGTTCTTATTTAATTCCATTAGGATTTTATACTAACCTTAGGATTAGGAGTCGGCATTTTTTTTAGTAATCTTAAGCCTATTTAAAGGTTATGCTTTGTTTTGTTTATTGTGTTTTAGTGAATATAATTTCTAGAGAGGTTTTGATGCCTTTATTCATAGTATATATACTGATTGAATCAATAGGTTTAAAGAAATGTTTTGTTTTCGGTATTTATGCACAAATCAATAAATTTAAGAACATTAATATTTATTTTTATAAATTTTAATTTTTCTACACACACTCCGCATTAAATAAGTGGTGAACAACTACTTCTTTTTTCCTGTAACTATGAACGGTCCAGATCTCTCGAGAACACGATGATAAATTTATACATTCTTCTTTAGCAAATTAAAAGACTGGATGATTAAATTTAAAAAGAAAAAAGAAGAAGACCGAGTTTTCCCTTTTGCAAATATGAAGATCCTTTATCTATAAATATTTATATCATTTTTTTTTTTAAATGATCAAGTCATATGAGTTGGTGGCATGACATTAACTACCAATTAAAAGTGTATAAACAACCGCGGTTGCTGTTGCAGTTATTTTATTAATTTTAATGGAAACCACAACATGTTTAGGCATTTATTCATTTTTAAATAACCGTCACCGCAACTAATAGTTAGGGTGCGTTTGGGATTGCGATTTCGTAGATAATAAGTGCGATTTTAAACCAAATCGCAGAACATAGATCGTTTGGGAACTGTGTTTTTAAAAATTGCGATTTGAAAACGCAGAAAATCTGCTTTTTCAAATCGCATATAAGATGGTACTTTTTTGAAAACGTAAAATTTTAAAGGTAAATTCGCGATTTTAAAGGCTAAATTGCGATTTTACCAAACGCTCAACTGCGTTTTTAAAAATCATTTTTTTCAAATCGCACATTTTAAAATCGTTATTTTAAATCGCACTTTTTGAAATCGCAAACCCAAACGAACCCTTATACGGTTATTGAAGGCCGGTTATTAATCGGTAACTATTTTTCATAAAAATTCAAAACACCTTTTCTTAACCATAAATTGTTGCACTATTTCAATTATTATTATTATTTTTTAAATAACTGCATATTAAAATAAATATAAATTCACATAAAATAAAACAAGCCTTGGTTACAACAATTTATCATCACGAAGCTCAATGAACTCACAATCAAATCCGTGCTTACTGCTTAGGGGTTGTTAGGGCATTCCTAGCAGCTTCCCTTCCCTTCCCATCTATTTTCCCTACATGTAGGGAATACAATTATTTTTTCTTTCCCTATAAAAAAATACCCCACTTTCGGGAATGAAGCTCACAATAAGAACTGAAGACTATTCTTATATCTTTATTTATCATTTGGATCTGTCTTAGCAACAGAGAGGAAAAAAAAACTGAATTACAATTTGGAATGGAAAACGAAATGTGAGATAATGGGGATAATTTTTTTAAAAAAGAAGAAAAAAAAAAGGACAACTTCATCACTTAATGGTACCAAACTATATATCACCCTTTTTGACTTAAGGGTACTGAACTTTAAAACGTCTCAAATTAGGGTATTTAATTTTCAAAACATCTCAACAACAAGTACTCTATTAAGATTCACAGTTAAATCTTGCAAAAAATTTCAAAATACCTTTCATTTTTTTTAGGAAAAAAAAATGGTAGGATTTAAGTGTTGGTAAGAATTTAACGAAATTTTTAAAAATACTCATGCCTGAATCTTTGAAACTTTTTATAATTTTTTTTAAAAAATAAACACATTGGTTTTTTGAAAATTTTGGTATGATTTAATAACAAATCTTAATGTAATACCTGTTATTGAAGTGTTTTGAAAATTAGATATTCTAGTTTGAGACGTTTTGAAGATCAGTACCCTTAAGTCAAAAAGACGATATATAAATCGGTACCCTTAAAAAAAGTTTTCAAAAAAAAAAAAAAAAAACCATCTCTATAACACTATTATTGTCATCTTAGGATGCGTGTGATACACTCCCTTGTATTGCTTATATAGAGCCAAAGAGGTTGTGGAGGATGATAAGAGATGATTTTTGCCATTTTTAGCTAGCAAGCAAATCTTCAACATCTTTACATTAATTGCACAACTGGTAATTAAAAAACCTTAATTTATCACGTTCTTTACTAGCTAGCTAGTAAATCCTCAACTTCTGTAGATTAATTGCGTATTTATACTTGGTTTGTTTTGACGTAAAATGGTTTCCGTCGTAAAATACTTTCAATAAATTTATTTTCAGAAAAAATGATTTTTTCGAAAATATTTTCCAGCGTTTGGCACGCACGAAAAAATTACAAAAGGCGAAAATGCAATTGCCGCCGGAATCCGGCAAAGTTCGGTCGCCATTGCCGGATTCCGACGAGCATGTTTGGCCGGATCCCGGCCATTTTGGCTAGATCTAGTCAGATCTGCCCAGATTTCTGTCATTTTGGCCAAATTCGACCAGCCTTCTGACCATGGCCGAAATTTGGTCCGCCGGCATCCAGTGACGGTGGCCGGATGTTGCCGAATTCCAGCGCCACCTAGATTCTGACGACCGACCATTGCTGGATTCCGGCAATTGGATATCAAATATGCGTGCAAGGAACAAGAGTTTAATTTCGGAAAACGATTTACGGTGTTTACAATCGTAAATTGTTTTTCAAAAATTAAAGAAGCTTTTACGGTCAAACCGAAAATGATTTTTGTTGACCATTATTTTCGCCCCTACCAACTACTGTAAAATACCGAAATCATTTTACGCCGAAACAAACGGAACATTAGTAATTGAAGAAAAAAAAATGGCGTGAATTTGAATAAGTTTCATTATTGTGACTCCTAGCATACTGAATATGTAACAAAATATCAGTAACACATATTTTCTATCAGGCTATTTTAAAAATTTTGGTTGAAATTTGATTTCATCACAGCTAGGTGCTTCGAAATGATTATTTCATTCCATCCAGCTTCTTGTATTTCAAGTAATATTCGTTCCAATTTTTTGGAGCGTTGTAGTTGTGTTTGGTTTATAAAGCTCTTATTCATCCAAATAATAATAATAATAATAAAAAAACTAAACCCAAAGAGCTAAATACCTGTCTTTGAGTAACAGAACTCAAAATTTTACGATTAACTATTGTATAATATTAGAAAGAAAGATTCATGTATTTCTTGTATCCTCTTAAAATTAATATTACTTTTAAAATCGCAATATAAGAAAATCACGTCGGACCAAAATTTAACGTTACCGTTAGCATAGGAGATGGAGCCCTCAACAGTTGACATTGTCGACGCAGATCAGACCAGACAATATCTTCTCAAAATTTTAGTAAGATGATAAGATCAGTGTCCCGATCCATGTTCATTTTTTTTATTTTTTTTTTTATATAGGTGATCCATGTTCATATATTATTACAACATGCTCTGGTTTTAGGTTTAGCTTTATTCTATGAGCTACATCTGCCGGCCTCAATTATTGTCTCCTTCATCACCGCGCGCATGTGTACGTTGGAGATTTTGAATTCGTCTCCGATTCTCCACAGTTTTTATCATTAATAAGGAAAGTGATTCGAATTATTATTATTATTATTATTTTTTAATATGTGAGCATATATAGAATGAAAAAAAATGCTTCATGTGGGCAACAAATATATACTCTTAATTATAATTAATTAATTTATATACTTCCAAACTAGCAGCATTTACAATTGTGCATTATAAACCCATTCTCCATTTGATGACAAGTTCATGCACATGGGTTGCCTCTAGGTTTAGGCATCTAGGATGTTAATTGGATAAGATGCTGTGCTGTCCATCTTCGATCTGAAAACATCAAATTTAACATTATAACTTTTAAGATAAACCCATCTTGTCACGAGTTTTTTTTTTTTTTTTATAAAAATATTTGAAGTAATACAATTTTTACTATAATTTTCTTATAAATTCACGTTATCGTCCACATGAGTGTCACGTGACACATCATAAATTAACAAAATTTAATTATTTAACGGCGGACATGATAAGTATTACGTGATGTGCTATATCAATTTTTAAGGAACTTATAATTAAAATAAGAATAACCCGAGCATCACTATTTTCTTAAAACATCTTTTTATATAGAATTAGCCCAACTTGAATGTTGTTTTGGTGCAAGTTTTTTAGTATTTACTTTCTTAATATCAATATTTTATGGTGATGCAGACTGCCAACATGCATGATATATATCCTCTCTCATTAATCAATGCTTTTTTCTTTTCTTTTTGGGATAAATTCCTACAGGAAGATCGGAATGTGATATTCATGATCGAGGATATTATGTACGACACCGTTTATTATACAATATGGCCTTGATGAATGTTGACAGTACGTACGTACCCATTGATATATATTATTTCTTCTATCTCTTCTGGAATCATATATATTGGAATATCTTGAATTATTATCCCCTTTCCATCATTTCCCATTTGAATAGCACATGTTGGCTAACAATTGGCATCATGTGATACCATTATTCAATCAAATTCCAATTAATCACCAATTTAAATTACTTATTAATTGATCACCCAAAAAATAAAAAATAAAAAAGAAGCAAAGAGACATGCACCCAAAAAAGCCATACGTACCAGCTGTCCAAGCTGTCTCTTTCTCTCTAAGAGTTTATTATGTGAGTTGGAAATTGTATTTGTCTTACTTATAAGATGATAAGTTTTGTATTTTTGGAATTAAATATTCGGTTATAGAGGATAATTATGTACGTAATGCATGTTGATCTCTTACAAGAGATAAACTATAAATCATCAAGAAGCTTAATCCTCATCTTTAATTAACAGCTCAACTATTGTGTCGTTCGTGGGTTGTTGTTATAGCTAGGCTTTATTTGAATCTGATGATGATGTCTTTGTTTGACAACACCTTTTCTTTTTTATTTCTCTTATTAAAACAAAAATATTAACATTTTCTACACTTCTTCCAAAAAGAAATTTCAAAATTTATGGATGTCTTTATTTGAATCTGATGATGATGATGTCTTTGCTTCTCTCACTTTAGACTTCATCGATCTAGATGGCCAAGAATAAACTCATTCAAGATGGAATTCAACCTTCTCATGAGAAAGCAATCAATTAAGCATATTTCATATACTATGGGTTTGCATTGTGAGGCTTGGTGTGACCCAGCTTTATCTTCTATATTGACTCCTCCTTTTGCTAGATGTATTAAATGAAATTTTGATGTTGCAGTCCAAGGTAATTTTGCTGTTGCTATCTACAACAGTTATTAGTGATGAGATGGTACTATTATTTTAGCTGCAACTCAAAAATAGACTTCTTGGAGAAGCTTCTACTGCCCTTTTGATTTATCGATTGGCTGCATCTTCTGGCTGTGGAGATCTTGTTTTGGAGGGAGATGCTCTTCTAGTTATTCTTGTTATCAACAATCCTCATCTTTTATCTTCTTGGTCTTTTACTAATTGTATTTAAGATATTCGTGTAGTTTTATCTTAATTTCAGAGCTGGAATGCTTTGAAAGTGTCTGTAGTGTCAACTTTCATGCACATTGTTCAGTTAAGTTGGCTGCTTACAATCGTGTTTTTAGAAATATTTCCATAGGATCTCATATCTTCTCTTCTATTCAGATAAGAAGCGGAAAAGATCCTCCCTTCTAGTATTTTTCCATATTCAATTAGAAAAAAGAAAAAGAAAAGAAAAAAACGAGTCAATTTTATCATTCTCTCACTCACGATTGTCACGTCTTTTAAATAAAATTTTTTCAATTTCAAACGAAATGAATACTCTTAATGTCAATATTATTAAAAAAAAATTAAATAATATAACATCGATCATTTGATAAGGTAAGATGAACAAACTTTATTTAAACACCGATGATGAAATAGACATTCGACCAAATAAATAGTATCCTTTGATCAGGATGAAAGTGTTGTGTCGTTATCAATGAAAGCAATATTTGTAATATAAAAATTAAATCACGTGCTTATCACCAATTGATCCATCATGACTAGTTGTCTCTTGGCCCCTCCAATTGTAACTATTTTGCACTACACTACTCATTACCACCAAACCCCATCGCTTAATAATTTATTATATTTATTTACAATTATCTTTTGAGTAGTACCCCTCATGCCTGACTCCAATAATTTATTATATTTACAATGCCGTTTTGGTGTTTTAATACTAAAATAATGATGTTTTAGGTTAGATATAAGTTATGTTTACATTAGTTTAGTTAGTTGTATTACTTTCTCGTGTAATATTTAGATACAAATGAAAAAATAATGTGAAATTAATATTATTTTAAAAAAGTATGACTTAAAATAAAATTAAAATAAGCGCAAAACACTAAAAATCGACCTAAATTATTTTTAAAATCGTTTAAAATAGGTTCTACTAGAAATTCAAATAAGCCCAAAAAGGCCATCACCTAATATGCGGATAATAATTGGATTTAATAACTACAACAAACGTGCAGATGAGGTTAGTAAAAATATGATACGTATATTGCAAATAACTGCATTCGCATGTACATTCCTAAATAACCCAGGAAAAATTTTGGAGTAGTACAATTTTTATTATAATCTTTCTGCAAATTCATGTGGCAATTTACATGAATGTAGGACTGGTAACTTTTTGACACGACGTACGAATTTAATATGAACGCAACACGAAATTAGCAGGTTAGGATTAAGGGTTCTGACCCATTTAATTAAATTAGTTAGGTTACGATTGACATATAGTCTTATACTCATGACTCGACACAACCTGAACCCAACATACGGCATTTAGGGCTCACAATTTTTTATACGACCCATGAACCTGACACGAACCTAACACAAAATTAGCAGGTTATGGTTGACGGGTCTGACCCGTTTAATTCGCAGTTTAACCTTTAAAATTTTGCGTTTTTAAAAAAGCACTTCTTACTTGCGATTTGAAAAAACAAAATTTTTATTTTGAAAAAACACAATTCTCAAGCATTAAAAACCAACTCATATGGATGAATCTGGTCAACATTTCGTGTATAATGCATTCAACTACCGACCAAATTGCTCAGTGCTTCGCAGGTTATAAAATCCGGCTAATTACCTTTAATCTGTTTTTTCTTTTTCTTTTTTTTATAGATACCTTTAATCTCTTTTAATTATTACTCATTTACGCCTTGCCTTAATTTATGAATCGCTACTTGTTATATGTAACTTTTTTTCAACTACCGATCATTACATTTAAAAAAATAAATAAATAATTTTAAGCCCGGACCGACTTTTTATTTATGTAATTTAAAAAATATACGTAAAAATCATATGCTCTAACGACAATACGTAATTATTCGACACAATTTAATAGGCCCCTGAATTTATAAAAATTCACCAGATCTTCATTCAAAATTCAGTCATATAAATAAAATATTGTTATTGATGCTCCTTGGACACATCAATCAATAAAAGGTCGTTTTCTTGTTTGGGTTTTTGTTTTTACTCTTGAAATGGACGGTTCACCCATCAATCCAATTATTAACTAAAGCGTGCTTTATTATTAAAAAGAAAAAAAAAAAAAAATCATGAGACCGCCTTTTCATGAGAATTTACGGTGTCTTAATCCTACCCAACCTTTTGTTTTGGAAGGTTGGATTAATGATAGAAAATAAAAATTAATTAGTATGATTATTAAGTTATCTAACCCCATTATTATATGAATTAGCTGTTTAATTGGTGTCTAAAATTATCAAAAATAGATATCAGAGGTTTTATCCTACTACTGTTTCACCGTGCTGAATCGATAGTATCAATTAATTTTTAAGAATCTTTTTTAAACGAAGACTGATTGACACTGTCACATCAGTCAAGTGCGATAATAATCAAGATAAAAGTATAATTTTTAACGTTACTCGTTGAATATTTTGCATGTTTTAAGTACCCATTGACATCAAAATCTAAAATCTTTAAGGTAATGATAATAAGCATTAGCCCACGTCTCCACGGCAACGTCGTCATCAGCACTATCCCAGCTTTGTGGATGAACATGTTTACCCAACTTCTTTTCAGTTGAATATATGCAAAAAAGCTCTTGGGGGAGTCCAAAGAGATCAAATTATAGTCCACCAAGTTTTTTATTTTTATTTTTATTTTTTTAAAACTTTTTGGCAGAGAGAAGGCAATTAACTAAACCATATATAATATAGTTTTCGGAAAGCAACAACATAAAATATCATTTTGCAAGGGAAAAAAACAAACAAGAAATAGTAAAAAGCATTATGGAAATGGAGACCATGTAATTAGGCAGACATGAGACACCTATGACTATGATGCTATTATTTATTGATATAATCTAAATATTACTAGACAAATCTCATTGATTGTGATTAATTAATAATTATATATCCTTGGGATCCAGCCTTATCTACATATTGCACTCCACGTGTAAATCACATTCAGCTGTTGTAGGAAAATTTTAATGCGGCTCCCTGTAATTATTTATAATTACAAAAATGCCATTGTCAAGCAAAATTTCCGGATGATTTCCGAAAATTTTACTTCTCCCTAGCACTGCTCTAATAACTATCCTCCCCTCTTCCCAGGGGCGGAATCAGAATTTTTGGTGAGGGGGGACGAATTTTTTTTTTTATTAGGGAGACGGACTTGCATAAATATAAAAGTATATAGATATTTAAAATCTTCATAGATTTGTGTTTGTGCATATTGTTATTAAATAAAAACATTGTAGTCTTATATTTAATCTTATGGCATCACAAACATATGGTGGTATAAACAACTAACAAAATAGCTTATCTAAAAAATAAAAATAAAAAATCTAGCAAAATAGCTTAGAAAAAAAAAAAAAAAAACTACCCAAAAAAACTAAACATAATCTATAAGGTCTAATAAAAACGATACTTATAATTGTTGATTTTTTCTCCTAACAATCCTTTAAAGCCCCAAATAACAATGCTATGAGTCGAGCCAAACAATGGTGAAATCATAAATGATTAAACCATTTAACTTGGGTTGCCAAAACAAATATTGTGAACCCAAATGACTGCAAAATAACTGTTAGTATTTTGGTCTTATTTTGTGTTTGGACAAAATCACTTATGTCTAAAGATGCTGTAAACAAAGATTCCACTTTCAGAGTGATGTCAAGATTAGAAGAAAATTCAAGTTCCCTGTCAGCCATCCGGACGATGTGTCATCCCGGATGAAAGTAAAATGTGATTGATGTAATATAAAGTAGAAATAATTTATATGAAAAATGAAAAAAATTTATATTGTAATGGGTTTTTTTATTTAAATAATAATAAAAAATTGTTGATGTGATATAAAAAGTAAAAAATGTTAAAAATATTTTGAAGTTGATATTTTGTTGGGAGATGTGAAAATAAGAAAAGGGAAAAAGAGGAGGGTAATTAAATGGGGCCACAGTCAAAGTTATGCCCTTTAGAGTTTTAACACTTGGGACTCGGTTGCTCCCATTAGTCCCATATCAAAGTTATAATACCATTCGCAAACAGTTGGAGCACCAGCAATTATGTATGAAAATCAGTAGTCTTTTTTTTTTTTTTTTTTTTTTTTTTTTTTTTTTCTAAGCAAGTACAGGGAAAATGACCGTTTGTGGGGGGTAGTTCAGAGACGGATTTGCTTGAAACAACACTTATTGCAACAACAAGCAACCACATCAGGGAGAGGAGTAAAAGAAAAGATAAGGGTTAAATACATTTTAGCCCTTCAAACTACCACAATTTCTTCGGATGAAATACATTTTAGCCTTTCAAACTATCATAATTTCTCTGGATGGCCCCTCAGACTACTAATGCTTAGATTTTGGCCTTCCAAACTACCACTTTCTGATTTTTTGGCCCAATCCATCCATTTATGCCGTCAATTCTAAACAGAAATTCGAAAATACCCCTCCTACACTTTGAAATTACCACGGTTAAGGAATGAGTATTTTCAGGTTTTTGGTCAATTTCTGTTAGAATTGACTGCATAAATAGACGGATGGGGCCAAAAAATCAGAAAGTGGTAGTTTGGGGGGCCAGAATTTAAGCATTGGTAGTTTGGAGGGCCATCCGGAGAAAGAGTGGTAGTTTGGGGGGCTAAAATGTATTTAACCCAAAAGATAATCATAAAAATAAATTAAAGACAAAATAGAATAAAGAAAATAAACACAAAGAATTTTAGGTGATTCGGTTTATGACCTATGTCTACGGTATAAAGCTCAAAGGGCTATATTTTGTTTTTTATTTCTTAATTAGTTTACAATACAAAAATGCTCTATTTATAGAGTTTATATATGAAATATAATCCTAATGAAATTCCTTAATTTAAGGTGATTCAATTTCATCAAATTCTTAAATCAAATCATCATCCAATCCTTAATTTTATGGTAATCTAAATATACTTTAACAAGGAGCACTTGAAGTGACTGGATCAGTGAAGAGGAATACTGCCGCGGTATCCGGTGAGAGAGGTACTCCGCAAAGTAGGCTCGGTGGACACCACATTTGGATCTGCGGTCTCCATAGGCAAAAAGAGTGTATCATTTATATAGATCTAGTGGAACAAGAGAGGGGAAGCTATGAATTTGTTGTGTGAGCAAAAAAGGAGTGGCGGTGGCAACGACGGAGGTGGACGACAGTTGTAGCGGAGGTCGATGAAAGTGAAGGAGAGGCACGTGGGCAGTGGAGGGGGAAGGGAGGTGCAGTAAATCTGACTTTCAAGCTTCAAACAAAAACAGAAAGAAAAAGGAAAGGGAAAGAGAAAAGGAGGGGAGAGGAAGAGGGAGGAGGGTGCGTTCCTCCTTCCTTGCAGGGTTGACACTCATTAGGAAAAGTCAAGACACTCAAAGAGAGTGGAAAGAGACGAACTCTCTAGAGAGTTCTCTCAATCACTCTAGAGATATCGGACGGAATTTTTTCATTAAAAATAGTAGTTGAGAGGACTTATTTTTTCTTCAAATCTATCATTAGAGGATGCAATTTTAATAAGATTAACAAAGCCATGAGTTTGCACAACATAATTGATATGCAGTTGAAATATTAAATATATTATGCAAAAGAAATCATTATGAACGAGAATAAAGATTGATTAAGATGGCATGCAGGGGGAAAAGTCCACATGCTTAGAATGATTCTAATTGAAGATATTAAAGATAGGCTGCTCGAGCTCTGAAAATGGACTCATCCATCCTCATCTTCAGACTTGAGGTTCAGGAGAGCTCTACCCATTTCCATCACAAAAACTTCAATATATACGTAACACCTCCATCAATAATTATCGTTTTATCTTCTTCATGTTCATCATTCCATGCTACTAACATATTATTCAAATGCTCCCATTCATCCATTGTATTCAACGTTTTAATCCAACTCCAAACCGAACAATTTCTCGGTACCTACGAGTAAGTCGCTATTCTTTTGTTTCACATTTATGTCACATCATAATATTTTTTTAAATTAAAAACAAAATATACGTAAAAAAAAAACAAATTAACAAACGCACCCAATTTATATCTCTGGATATAAAAAAGACATCCAATTTGTCACTATTTTCTTCGCATAGAAACGATTCTGCCTTTGGTCTAGGGGCCAAGGCACAACAATTACTAAAATCCCTCTACCTAGAGTGTTTTGACACTTTGAAGTCCCAATACTAAGAAGACACAAGGTTATTGGCAAATTATGGTTCATTGTTAACATACAAACATAAATTTCTCACAAACTACATACGTAGACATAAATTTCTTACAAACAGGCTTTACTGGTGTGCCTCCTTTGTCTGCTTTCAAGGGAGAACCAAAATTCTCAGTGTTGGGTACAACAAAACAGAAAACGCTTGGCGCCGGGAGGGGATAGGAAATTAATTTTTGAGGGTTCGCATATTAAAAAAACATGTGGCTCTCACATGGTAGAAGAATGTACACTAACAAATTAACAATTTATTAGACTGATTTGTAAGAATTTCCTACGATCTAGTTTGTCCATATCATAGTTTCCCACTCAGAAAAAGAATAAAGTGGAGGAGCATGCAACTGTATTTAGGAGGACAACGAAATGGTAATGAAAGCAAATACACCAAAACTAAAAGTTTCTCAAAACAGCTTATGATGGAATTCATCCCATTACAAGAGTCAGATAGTAGCCATAGAGTTGAGAGGAAATTAACATACTGTGATATGAGTTCTCGAAACAATTATTATTTCTTAACAATGAAACAGTAAAATTAATGAACCAACATTAATGCATCAGTGAATTTGCAAATGAAAAAGCACATAGGAAAATCTTATCAACAATATAAACAGTCTCATCGCTATAGGATAGAACAAGCAGTATTCCATGTAAACCATCATCTACTGAGTTCAACCTATGTGGTTTGTTGCGACATCAATGTGAAGTCATCGTGTCTGCGCGTTTTAAATTATATAAACAACAATTTCCAATCATGTGTTGCAAGAACTTCATGGCGTGGTACTCCAGCATGGTAGGAGAGAACAACAATCAAGATAGGTTTTATCAAAAGACTACCGGTGCCGTGTCGGCGTAAACTTTTTGATGCAATCTTGCTCGGTGTAATCCAAAATAAACTTACGTCGCTTCAAGTCAGCTCCTAGCTTATTTTCGCATTGAGAAGAGGATAAAATGATGAAACTCTTAGATCCTTTATGTGCTGATTAACGGGCGTGAGATGTTGTTAACTCCAAACTTTGTGGAGGAAGAAAATCTTTATGAATTGTCACATGAAATTGGGAAGGCGAGGCCATCTTTTAGATGGCTCACAGATGTAGGCCACAACCATTTCAGCATGTTTGTACCCAGGACCTGAACCAAAGGCATACAGTCACCATATTGACAGATGACAGACATAACGGAAATATCAATATACAAGTCATGAGAAATAAAACTAAGAACCAACAGACATAAACAAGGAAGGAGAGAGAGAGAGAGAGAGAGAGAGAGAGAGAGACCAAGGTAATGTTTTTGTAAACACCAAGGTCGAACAGACGTCGATAGCTCTGACCAGTTTTCCTAGCCAACCACGTTGCCCTTACTTCTTCGTAATACTGGCAAAAGGTCCATTGTGAGATATTCACTAATAAACATGAAAATCATTGATGACATATCCAACTTTGGAAACTCACAACCTACCTCTAGGGTTGTCATATTATGAATGATAAGGTAGATATGCCAACCCAAAAGAATTCCAAGTGTTATACTCAAGCCAGTCATCACTGCTCCGCAAATAATCTAAAAATATACACAAGTGTCACAATTTCAAGAAGTATTATATAAATGGGGGAAAAAAGGATAAGTCAGGCAATGAAGGGATATTACTTCAGATAAACTTGACATGTATAAGGATTGTATTTAAAGGATTAATAACTTAAGCAAGGTTCAACAAATTAATAGCAGGCTCCTGAAATTCTTGACTCTTAATAACAACCACAAAACCTGCTGCAGGATGACAGACATAATGAAAAGTAATAAGCTGATAACCTAATTCATGGCATTAGCTCTAATTAGAACTAAAGGAATCCAATATTTTGAACAACTTCAAAATACTCCATTATCCATCAATTTTTCGACAAATTTCAAGTTTTATTTGAAAATGCAATGTACACCAAGAATCCCGTTAAAAATTGAATTCTACAAACTAGTTAAAAATTTCACAGTTCCATAGCAAAAATAAAACAACATAAGAAATTAAGTGAATACAAATCAAATAACTGTGAGCAAAAGGGGGTTGTGGTCTCTCGTAGACTAAACAAAACAATATAACTGCACCACACTAGGTTAATTTCTGAGCCAGATAACCCCCTTAAACCATATCAAAGGTAAGAGGCTTGATCGGAAATTCTGACCTGATATTAGTATTTGACATAATGATATCACTCCAAAACACGAAACTATATGTTCAGTGTGACATCTTTAGATAATTGAATACAAACTCACATAGAAAGTTTTGAGGGGAACCTTTCCGCCAAAATCCTTTTGACATGAACAGCTTATTACAATAACCTAAGAATGCCAAGAGCTTTGTTATATCTTGAGGCAATCTAATAACTTCAAAACAAAATGAAAGGAAAAGCCAGATAAAACATACCGTAGAGTAGATGCTACCTATAGTTGCATATAGGACAAGTATAAAAAAGGCCTTATAGTTCCAATAGCCAACACAATTATTTATCCACGGACAGTGATGATCCTGCACCCAATTTTGGAAGGAAAAGCAAAAAGAACTTAGATCATAAGTTTGATCATGCTCCTAACTAGAGTCATGAATTATACATATATAATTATGGATTTCACTTTGCTAAAAATGATATAAAAACTAACCTACCATCCTCAAAACACACCTTCTGCAGACCCGGCAATGATGAGCCCTAGGAGGCTTGTATGTAGAGCACTTGTCACAATGCCTTGATTGTGCAACCTATCAGACATCATGTATCCAAGAACTCAAAGTTACATGTCGACTAAAGTTTTGACCAATTTGTTAACTGTTGACAAGAATTTTTAGTTATATAAATTTAAGCATGTATATTAGTAATTAAGTAACATATGTTATATATGTTACTTAATATTTATATGTGTGTATTAGTTAACATACTAACTAGTTAGTTCATAAACTAACATATTATCTAGTTAATTAACATATACTAAATAAATATAATTAACTATATGTTACTCGATATTTCTATGTATATTATAAATATATATATATAGCAGTTAACTTTTTATTTTATAAGTAAAAATTTATTGAAAAAAAAGTGTATGGCACCCACCCCTAAGTACACAGGTAGTATACATAGGAGAACCAAACTACCAAAGTCTATAGGTCATTTTTTGATTATATATATATATATACTAAATAAGCATATAGTATACTAGCTAGGTAAATATAGTATTACATATTAATTATAATACTTTGATAATAGTATTTAGTATGTTAAACTAACAAATTAAGTTATTAATAGTTAGTACATAACAATATAACTATATTAAATAGTTAGTATACAACTATATATATATAAACACACATATATCACATCACACTATTATACTTATACTATAGTTACTTAGTTATATAGAATATATTAGACTTACTATTTGCTCACATTATACATATACCATAGTTTATACTCTATAGTTATATATAATAACATATTGTTAATTTGTTACTTACAGACTATAGTTATGTACTATATTTTATAATATGCCTTATATAGTTACATATTATATATTTATGCTATTAATAAATATATAGAAATTGTTCACAAATTCGGGCTTGAACTCTACTTTGATCACACATTGAAAAAGTTAATAGCCTAGCTCGAGCTCTAGTTGAGCCGAGCTTGTCGAGTAACTCAGTTCGGCTCGAATGACATTCTCAACGAACTCGAACTCGCCTCGTTCCCGAGTTTTAAACGAGTCGAGCTTGAACATACATTTCATAACTCGGCTTGAGTTCAAGCTCGACTCATAAACAAGCCAGTCTTGAAATCTTAGAGCTCGACTCAGCTTGATTACAGCCCTAGGCACACCAAAATTGTTTTGGCGTTGTTGGAGTCGTTTGAACACAGTGGCGATCACTCGATTGTTATGGAAAACAATCGAACCTATCTCAGATTAAATTTATGCCAGACAACAAGAATTTGTGAATAAAAGTTGAAGGGAGAGAGAAGAAATAGGGAAGAGAAGAGAGGAAGAAGAGGAAGCGCGGGAGAGAGAAGAAATCAGGAGAGGGAAAACAACAACAGTTTTTATTTTCTTTATTCATCAAAAATAAATTATCACAGTACAATATTATGCTCAAAATAGACTAGGGATTAAACCCTAACCCTAACTTTAGTGATACTTGCGTTGACAGCCCACTAAAATAACATAACCAGTCTAAAAAATAAATACAAAATAAATAAAAATGCAGATAATAACAAAAGTGCCCAAAATAATATCTTTAGCTCTCAATCACACAACCATAAGGTCATGGACAAGGCCATCCTCCGATTTCGATGTCCATACACGCGTGTGATCAGGGTTCTGTGTCTAGTGTCCCCATCACGGTGTATTTGCCCCCCCCCCCCCACCAAAAAAAAAATACTAACTTTTTAACTACTATTTGATTTGGGGTTTAACAACTCATACTCACATGTATACATTTTAACAATCTTCCATTCACATATAAGTCTTCTACAACTTCGACTATACTCCCAATCAAACCATTTTATTAAGATCATTTGTGTGGACAAGTCTACTATCACATTGATCACACTCGTTATTAAAACGTATTGTCATGGTTTGCCAAAGGCCTTCTCTATGATCATTTATGTAGTTTTGAAGGCTTGTCCATACAATGTACCTTGTCCCAACTCCAACTGAGGCAAGGATCCATCATGGATTAACTATGCACTATCCCCGTTCTACCTGTGAAAAGGATAATCCCCACTTCAATTGCGAAAGTGACCGTTATCATCCACCTTGAGCACAATACCATTGGCTCTAATATCACTAGTTGGGAAGATAAAACTACTGCGAGAGTTTACAAATAAGATCCTAGAATATCATATTGGGATACCACTTCAATGTAAAAATTTAAGGTTGTGGACTTGGATCCAATTATATTATATCAAGTATTCACTCTCGTGATTACTACCTAATATGAGACTTAACCATTCACACTCACACATGTATGCATCAACACCTAAGACTAGAATCACAACATAAAACATTAAGCTATTTGGTTGCCATCAATTTTTGGGGGAAGAGACTAAATTGACAGAGAAAAACCAGTTTTCGAACTAGTCTTGTAATTTATTAAGAGGAAATGTTATTTCAACTTTCTATCTTGTTTTTTCCACGCTGCTCTCTATCACAGGTGGGAACCCAATGCTGTGTGAGAGCGTGGCATTCCCACCTTGTGAGAGATACTCAGAATTATCAATACATAAGATTTTATTTTTTTTCCACTTGAATTACCAATATATAAGACTCAGAATTCTAATTTAATCTCTTTCCCACGTTCTCTTAGCAACCAAATGATGCCAAGCTAATAAAGAACATCTAGATATTTCTTCCAAAATGAAAAGATTAATCAAATCATCAGTAATTAAGTTATCAGTCAACGAATTAGTCCAGTTGAGACTCTCACTTCCCTCAACAGCAAAACAGAAACCACGAAAACCAAAATCTCAAATTCTTCACTTTACACCATTTTCCCCACTAAACAAACAAATTAAAGAAAACTCTCGAAACCTAAATCACTATTCACATATGCAAGCACGAAATACTCACATTTTTGTCGGGTTCCTTATCTGAGCCCCCGCTTTCCTCAACATCAGGGATATAGGAAGCCGGAACGCGACCTGGGTCAATCAGAACACAAGAAAAGAAAGAGAAAAGGCAAAGAAAAAACAAGAAAGAGAAAATCAGAGCGTTCAAAGACCCAGCTGAGCTCTGCAACCCGACCCAATCCTCCAGAAAAACGAAAATTGTGATGTAATAGACAAAACCCATCGACAGGAACACCGCAGACACAGGGATGGTGAGAAATCCTTCGCACTTCATTGGGGATTTGGGGCGTGGAAGACGAGCTGGGAGCTTGTGGAAATTCAGAATCAGCAAAAGGAGAGTCCATGGTTTTTGTGAAGTCAGCAAGGTGTGGGGCCATTGCATGGGGCCTTATATTGGTTCTCCTTCTAGATTTCCATTGGACCCAAGCTCATGCAATTAAACGGGCTTGACCTTTGGCTACGACATGTGAGCTCTCATATGGGCCGGCCCATGGTCTCACACAAATGGGTTTGTGTTAACCTCGGCATAGTTCGATTCATAGGACCACTGCCCAATACTGAACCAAGAATTCAACCCCTCGTATTTTTTTCAAAAATAGATGTCAATTTAATAAATTAAATTAAAATAAAATATTTTTTCTTTAACTTAATTTAAAATAAACTTCAAATATCCAGAGTGGCCACGTTGGAATTGAATATTCATATAGTGATGAAGCCTATTCCAAACTCTAATATTGGCCGTCCTTGAAACATAAATGTTTGAATCCGGATTCCAGCAATTTGTTGCTTGTCCGAGCAGGTGGGTGGACAGTCCAAAATTTGCTTGGACAATCATATTAGCTCTCTTACATTTATTACTAGAATTGCTAACAAGCCGACTAACCAAATTGCTAGAGACCAATCTTGACTGGTTACCTAGTCAAACTTTATATTGCTAGACAGCCTAGACAGACATCTACAAGGATAATCTCAATTTCAAATAAAATGGATACTATTTATTTTATGGTCTAAATTTAAAATCGGTGCATCTAACAGTGTATATGATTCTATATTATTTATTTTTTTAAAAGACGTGTTAATAATAACTTCATATATATCGTTAAATGCATTAGGGTTGGGCAAATTATCCTCATACTGCCTACCGACCGCTTATCGAACCGAACCGAACCGCCATTGACTGCCTACCAACTAATTTTGATTCGGTAGTCGGTATAAAATTTTATTCCAAAAGCCGATTCGGTAACCGAACCAAACCGAACCGCCTCTTATTCCGACCAATTAACTAAACCGACATAAAACGAAACGACTTCGTTTTAGTAAGAATGAAACGTTTGATCCTTTCTTTTCCTTAAAAAAAAAAAAAACGACGTCGTTTCATTACCCATGTTAACCGATTGCCTATTAACCGACTTAATTGACTTAACCGACCGCCTATAAACCACTTAACCGACTAAATCGAAATAAATTCACTGACTGTATTCGGACAAAAGTCGGTTAGCCGACCGAATTGTTAGAGAATATATTGATACCGTATATTATGGTACTCTCTATATATTGGAGGATTTGATTTAATCCTCATTAATTGTAATTAATTATAATCAAATCAGATTTGAATATATTCAATTCTGATTTGATTATATTCTCTCTACATACCATTTTGTATTTTCTCTATATTCCTATAAATATGGATCATTTGTATTGTAAATTAATCAAGTAATAAGAGCAACAATGTAGCCATTTGGGCTTTACTTTGTGGAGGTAGGTCATAGACCGAACCACGTAAAATCTCTTGTCTCTCTTATTTTATTATTCCGCATTTTAATTCTTTTAGGTTTTAGATTTCTTTCATGGTATCAGAGCTATAGGTTAACGCCAGTGTTCGATACAATGATCCTGTGAAATTTTTCGTTTTTCTTGTATTTCATTTTTTTTTCCTTGATAATCATTATTTTGCAGATCTCCTCACCATAGATTTTGCATAGTATTGAAAAAAAAAAAAAATTGTTATTCTCAAGTTTTCTTTTCCTTTCCGTTCTGTTCATGTGGAAAACAGACTCAAGTTTTCTCTTCTTTATGTACTGTTCCTGAAAAAAAGAAAAAAAAAGAAGAAGAAGAAGACCTTTTGGCCGTCTCAGCACAACCAAAGGTCATGGAGATTTCGTTGAACTCATTGGGGTCAATCCAGACCTGCCTCTCCCGCACTTGAGAAACTATCCTCCAGTCCAGCCATCATCTCAGACGGATCTCACCCCAGACAGCCACGTTCCGCCACACCCAACCGCTCATTGGCCAACCGTCTAACCACCAAGCCTTCGTCGTCTCCTCGTCTCTCATGTTCAAATCTAAATCGCATGAGACTCTCACTTCTGGCAGATTCACTTTCATGGGTTGAAGATCGTTCTAGGTTCAACATGATAGAGATGGATGTGCTTGGATTGCTACACGTACGTATGTAAGGTATCAAGTTTGGTTGTTATGCACTGATTGGTACAGGTGGTGTAGTGCTGTAGTTGAAAAAAAGAAGAAGAAGAAGAAGAAGAAGAAAGATGTAGTGTTGGTAGTGAATGCCCAATGGGTAGTCTCGGGAAGATGAAAAGTTTTGAAGAAAAAAAAAAAAAAAAGGAGGAAAAGAAAGAAAATCGAAAAACAAATAAAAAAATAAAATAAAAAAGAGGCTAAGTTGCCCATATTATTCTGCCCTTTGTTGGCTGCTTATTTTGGTCATTGACCCATCTTTTGGCATATAGTATTGTTTTAAACCCATGTTCATTTTAGTCCATAGTTGGCCCCATATTTTTTTGGCTCCTGTATGTGGTATTGTTTCAAACCTAGGCTCATTTTAGCTTATTGTTGGCTTTTATATTTGACCCATTATTTGTATTTTGACATTTGCGGTCTTATTTTAAGCCCATGCCCATTTAGCCCACAGATGGCTCGAAGAAAAAGGAGGAAGACGAAGAAGAAGCAGAAGAAGGAAGACGAAGAAAAAGAAGAAGAAAGATGTTCTCCAAAATGGGTTATATACGACCCAATAAAAAAAAAAAAAAAAATAAAAAAAGAAGAAGAAGAAGAAGAAGAAAGAAAGAAAGAAAGAAAGAAAAAAGAAACTCAAGATTTTAGAATCTTCCACTTTGAGTTTGCAGGGAGATGTTAGAGAATATATTACGGTACTCTCCATATATTGGAGAATTTGATTTAATCCTCATTAATTGTAATTGATTATAATCAAATCAGAATTGAAGAAATCAGATTTGAATACATTCAATTCTGATTTGATTATATTCTCTCTACATACCATTTTGTATTTTCTCTATATCCCTATAAATAAGGATCATTTGTATTGTAAATTAATTAAGTAATAATAGCAACAATATAGTCCTTTGGGCTTTACTATGTGGACGTAGGTTATAGACCGAACCACATAAAATCTCTTGTCTCTCTCTTATTTTATTATTCCGTATTTTATTTCTTTTAAGTTTTAGATTTCTTTCACGAATTAACCGCCTACCGAACCGATGGCTACCCCTAAAATGTATAAACTTTAAATGCTAATCATAAATGGACCCTATAAATGAAACGGAGAGAATCCTATCCGATCTTATTGGTTCGGCCGGGCTAAAAAGATGTAAAATAGAAAGCAGCCCTTACCATAGCGAAAGGCCCTCATGCAGGCCGGTCCCAACCCTTTGATATGGAAAATCCCACTCAACTAGAAAAATGGTTTTCCACGAGGCAACCAAACTCGATGCCATGGAGTTCAATTATTATGCAAATCGATCTTTTGGGAGAACATGCATGAAAGCATCAATTCTGATCCAAACAGAATAAGATTGCACATATGATATATATCCCTGGTGATCGATTTCTGTGATCGATCTGTCAACACACTTGTGGTCTCAAACAAAAGGGTACAACTAATTTTGAAACGCTAGCTTGTGGTGTCCTAAAAAGCTTCGTTGAAAACCATGCCACCAATCAAGCTTAACCTCGATCTGTACGTAGAGGCTATCTATCGATCACTACACACCCGTGGTCTCAAACAACTCAGTACAACGTTGTTAATTAGGATAAGATCATTTATTTTCCAGACGGAAACAAATATGTAGCATCATGCATGGGGACCATATATAGATGGAGCTACCTGTGTACGTTTGAGTGAAGAAATAAACATCATATTTGTGTTATCTGTAGATCGAGCCTTGAGGCTGGAGTTACTACAGCAGGTGGTAGTTGCCGGCCAGTTGAGTCTAATATAATATTTGCATCGGTAGGAGTACTGGCTAAAGGGCCAGGGGGACCATATATGGAGCTTAATTGGTATCCCTTAATTTTGATATTAAAGGTTCGAAAATGACAAGAAAAAGGCAAGCTTTGAAGGAAATCGAGGTAGATATTTTGTGATCACATTAGAGATAACATATATAGTACGTACCCATCATTCAATACGACATATTAATTAATATGGTAACCAGTATATGTCGATCGATCGATGTGCTTCTTACAAGCCTGCTATATATGCATGAGATGATCAGGAAGATGGGCCCAATCTTTCGTGTGCTTTAATTTGAGTGATCGATCTACGTGGTGTCATCTATCTTCGTTCAAATTATTTGTTACATTTTTCTTATGAAGAGTGTACTTAATTGGAAAGCTTAATTACGTAAGAAACACAATGCAAACATATATAATTAATTACGTACTACATACGTTAAGTTTGGTACACGGAATGACTATTCAATTAGAAAAAATTAATATCTTTTTATATATCTTTTCTAAATGGTCTGTTATGCTTGAAGAGGATTGCAATCGGTAGAAAACTAAGTCCATGTTGGGAGTGCTATGCCATCTGGTTCTTAGTGCTGTCGTGTATGGTCGTATATGAAGGGCTAAAAATGATATTCGGTTTGGTAGCCATTCTAGCAATGAGGAACATATTTTGAAACTCATTTTTAGGGAGGTCCGGTTTCGGGTTTCTGGAAAAAGGAAAGTTTAAGAAGAATTTGGAGATTATATGTTCAGCTTGCTTAAACTAGAATATTGATGTTAACATTCTGGCTTAATTTGCTGGTTTGTGGTTTTGTTCCTAGTTGTGTTTTCAGAGTTGTTCTTTAATTGTATTGTGGTTTGTTTTGTCTTAGCTTGTGAGACTTGTTTAATTGTAAAGTTGATTCTTTTGTCGATAATAGTTCTACTTATTCATTAAAAAAAAAAAAATTCAATATCTTTTACTAGGAATATTGGAAGAAGATGGAATAGAATAATTTTGTTATTAGAATATATAATAAGCTTCTAATGCTTGAAATTGAATAACTTTTCTCATTACTCACAAGAGAATATCTATTCAAAGGCTATTTCGTTCTACACTTTTCTAGTTTCAATAAAACTATTTATTTTTTTAATGGAATAGTCATTCTCCATACTAAGCGTAAATATAATATAATTAACTAATTAGAAACACCCCAAATTGGATCTAGGAATTGACAGATCGAGTCAACGTTCATCATCATATATGCATGATACATGGCACGTACCCAAGGCACGTGAGAACTAGTGAGTTGCAGAACTTGGATTTCAGCTTTTATAAGATTGCTAAAATACTGATCGAGGGCACGTGAACGTGGGCAAATTCTGAATTGAATGGTACGTAGGGTTATTTATTTGCCTGAAAAGTGAAAAGCTTGAAGATAAAATGGGTATAATTGAAAGAAGGTACTGACTTCCATGCTTCATGTATGTCAATTGTCAATCACCTCAATGATCGCGAGAAATTATGGCAACAACAAAAGAAAAAAGAAAATCGACCAAAAAAAGGAAGTAAAATTGCCTGTATATGTGCTTTTGAAATCTTTTGTTTCTTGTGCTTTTGAGGGGCCAAAGGCCCAACTATGGACAAACTAATATGAGTCATACACCACCAACCCAATATTGCATGGCTTGGATTGCCTTGGGTACTCTCCAGTAATCAGACTAATTATGGTCGACTCTGATTCAATTATGCACCATCGACCTTTGCAAAACCTTTTCCGGCACAAGTTATGTATGTATATAGTACATGCACAACTGTCCAAACTCGGCTCTTTTCTTGGTACTAACCCCATTAGAAAACCTGTTACAATGAATATAAAAGCAATTTTTCAGTCTTGAGTAATTGTCGGTAATTGAAGAGTTAGAATAACTATAATTAAACGAATTATCTTCTAAAATAAAGTTAAATAAGCACAAAAAAATCGTCAGTCAAGCTGCAGTAGCTTTGCTATAAATGAGAGAACAAAAAAAAAAACTAATAAAAAAGATAACATTTAATAATAAAACCTCTAAAAGTTTTTAGATACTACAATTTGAGCAGAAAATATTTCCCAGCAACATTATAAATAAGCCTAGGTAGCAACTTGTTTTACCCTCTTTTTGTACTATATGTATGGAAAAATGATCATTACTAGATCAAAGGTTGTCGTTTTTTAATCTAAAATGTTACTGCCGGCCACCGCCTCATGTTTTTTTTTTTTTTTGAAAGGACCACCTCATGTTGTTATCATCATTACTAGCTAGTACTTACCACCCACCAATTACCACACACACATATATATATATATATATATATATATTATACCTACTACTGCCACCGCCTCATGTTGTTATCATCACCCATCACCCATCACCCATCACCCTACTAGTGATTAACTAATATCTGATTGTTGTAATAATTGTATATGTCATAATTGTTATCCATATATACGACTTCCTGCACCATCCATTACCCTCTACCAAAATAGTCCCATTGCCATCATAATGGATGATTCTTATAGGTGTAATGATTTAACCTCACTTAAAAATACAACTTTTTATCTTACTTACATCATTTATTACCCTCTACCAAAATAGTCTCGTTGTCATCATAACATATGATTTTCATAGGAGTAATAATTCAACATCATTTAAAAATACAATTTTACACTACTTTGCTTATGTGGCAAGGTATTCCCTCACCTTAATTTATTTTTAAAAAATAAAAAAACTTAAAAAGTAGCGAAATATATACCACATTGTCTCATAGGTAAGGTGGTAAAAAGTTGTATCTTTGGGTGGTGGTGAATCATTACTCTTTCCATAACTACCATAAGAGCTATTAATTTATATAGAATAATTTATTTATAAAGATATTCATGAATAGTAAGTCTTACATTGCTTTATTGAGTATTATAAGTGATTCTACAGAAACTTTAATTTGACTAATTATTTTGGGGTGATAGTACTACATATATGTCTAGTGTTTTTCCTAAAATTATTAAAATGATATCAGAACCACCTAGTAATGCTACATGGTACTAAAACACTACATGACATCGCCTTGATAAGAGCATCAGGGGTTTAAGGAGAAATATTGTAACACATATTGGGAAGATGAATAATGCACATAAAGTGAGTAATTTATAAATAGACTCATATCTTATGAGTGCTAAATTTTAATTCACATCACTAATTACTTACTAGTATGCATTAATTATAAGTGATATTCCTAGGGAAGCTCCTAGAAGACTAGTAGCCCCGTTTAATAACCCCCCTCCTCTCCCCCTTTCCTTTATTTTTACCTTTTCCAAAAAAACCAATTCAAAACATTTTTAACATTTTTTACTTTTTATTTCACATCAACAATTTTTTATTATTATTTAAATAAAAAAATTCATTATAAAACAAAAAATTTCTACTTTTTCATATAAATTCTTTCTACTTTATATCATATCAATCACATTTTACTCACACTCAAAAAAAAAATATTCTCCTATAAGAGAAGGAGAGGGGAGGGGAGGGGATTATTAAACGGCCGGCTACCATTTTTTCCTAAAAATCGTTATCATGTTTTCATGTAAATATATCCCTTTCTGCCACACCATGACAGCCATATATATATATGATATGACTGCTTTCATGGTTGATACTGCATCAACGTCAATCTGATCGAACCTAATTATTACCTCTTGAGCACGACTCGTTTCTTTGACATAAGTTAACTAGCGGCCTTAAATTTGTAGGCGTCAAGAAGTAACAAAAGACCTCCTAGCTAGCTAGACAAAACAGGATGTATTCTAAAAACTTCCAACAAACGTCCAACGTACCAAAAAGATCAGAGATCAGCCATTACTGATAAATCTGGATGTGACGAGAATTAATGAATATGACACACATACACACATGCAAAGAGTCAAGACCTAATTAATGGAATGTCACCAAATTAAGCTGAAGAGGCCCTTTCCCATTTCTCCAATAAGGTAAGCTCGTTGGATCTTCCTCATCCTTGGAATTATAACTGGCCCGCAAAAGAGAGAGCGAGAGAGAGGAGTTTGAACTCTCTTTGTCTTCTTCTTTCCTCGAGATTTTTGAAAATCCATTCTTCCTCAAATCCATGTCAAAAACTTTTTGCAGCACATGATCCTGAAAGAAGAGAAACACGAATATCGTTGATGTTATACGTATACGACGTACTGATCAAGGCATCTCATGTACATGTGATAATTAGACTGGGATTTTTATATATCAATAATTTTTTTTTTTTAGCAAGGTATCTCATCCTTCATTCCATTTTTATGAAAGGAGAAGATATTATTTAAATTAATTAGCTAGGATTCACTATAAAAGTGTTAGTGTGTGTATGATTGAATGATCTCTTTCTTTACAGAACAATAAATGCAAAGAAAGACATTGCCAAAAAGAAAAAAAGTGAACAAAATAAAAGGAGGAAAAAAAGGCAGTTTATGTCACAATCTTATCAACAAAAGGTTTTATATATACGGCCATAAATCACAAACCCTACCCAAAAGAATAAGAGTACTGAAACAAAGATAAAAATAAAAATAAAAAAGTAACCACGATGAGCCACACAGATTTACCTTTAGCATCATAGATTCCTTAAGCTGTCTTTTCACTCTCATCTGGCCTTTAGTACTGCTTGCTCTTTCTTAAATTTTGCAACAGGGGATTAACTGATTTTTGCATTTTTAAGTGCTTTGGGTACGATGCCAAAGTATTAATTAAGGAGTTAAGTTTAATTTTAATGTGACCATGGTCCCCTCTGGAATAAATTGTGTATAGGACGGAGCTAGCATTTAAAATTTGATAGGACAAAAATAAAAAATAAAAAATAAAAAGGTAAAACTTAAAAAATAAAATAAAAATAAGGGAGTAAAATTTTAATTTTCAAAGCATTATAATTAATAATATTTCTTTTTTTTTTTAAAAAGAAAAATAAGAAAAATATGGTGGCTTGGGAGGCATGGGCTACCATGTAGCTCCGCCCCTGGGTTTTGTATGCACGTGTATGTCTACAATACTCTACAGGAGAAAGAGAGACAAAAAACCAACACTATGCATGGTAGTAATATATATAGAGAAATGCTACATGTATTTAAACTTTTACAAATTGAGCCTTACTAACTGAAATATAACTTATTCATTGGAGATGATCAAAACAATTAAAAAAAATAAATGATACGAGTAACAATGAATAAGCTCCACATCATCTTAATAAGGCTTCATTTGTAAAAATTTAAGTACATGTTACATTTATCATATATATATATATATAGCCTTAAGAAATTGAGTAATTTTATTTTTTACATATTTTATATTGATTGATGTGGTGCGGGCGTTTTAAGTAGTTCCATGTCGGCTACTAAAAAAAAAAAGGAAAGCCATTAAAATATGCACGTTACGTCAGCTAGTGTAAAATAAATGTGATAAATGAGTGTGAAGAATAAAGTAACTTTAAGAAAATTGAAAGTAGAGGTCATCTAGGTGAAGCAAAGATCAATCTCCAAAAAATTAGGATATTTAAGATTTTTTTATAGTAACTTTATAAAATTTTTAAAATCTCAATCATCATTTAATTTTTCATTATATTATTGAAATGTTGTCATCTCAATATTTATATCACTAAGAATTTTTTTTTTCTTTATACATTATATCTTGTAAGTTGAATGTGAGATAATAAAATTTAGTAATATGCAAAAAACTTCAGTTACCTTATAAAATTTAGAGATTTTAATCCATTATTGTAAATCACAAGTGAGGGATGTATCTCTCTTTTTCTTTTTCCTTTTTAACAAATAAGAATGCACTAAATGTGTCATAATCTGATGTGATCTATCATTTTGAAAAATGTATCATAATCTCATGGGATTGTAACGAGTAATGTTTCTGCACAACTTTTATACAACTTTTGCACAATTAGTCTAACAACATTTTTTTAAGATTAACTATTGAATATTTAGGGCTCATATATAGAAAAATAAATCCAATAGTTGATCATAAAAAAATAAAAAAGTAGTTAAAGTTGTACAAGAAACATTACTCACCCCAATAACACACCAAGATTGCAAGTACAACCAAACAAACACATAAACAGTACTAAGAACAAATGTTCGACCCTATTAATAATATATTGATTACCTTTCAAACAAACCCCATGATTTAACCATGCAGTCATCTGTTTAAGGGAGAAAGACAATAACCATATGCAGCATTTCAAAAATGTGAATTTGAATTTGAATTGTTAGCTCTTTGTGACTATTTGGTATAGTGAATAAACAAGATGAAATATATATGAAAATGATTAATTCCAAAACTTAACATAGATTGGTTTGCTAATTATACCAGAGCTCTAAACTAATTAATTAAGGATAGATATAGATCGATTGTGAAAATATATAAGAAAGAAATCGATCAAGGACCAAAGACGCATCCTTACATGAATTATAATCTGCACATGCATACAAATATGTTGGAAGTAAAATTGATTTGCTATGATCTCATTGTACTCATTGTTATTGTTTTTTTCTCAGTAAACGTACTAGTTGTGGACCTTCGGAAGAAGGAATGATTCATTGCCCTTTTTTTTCACTTGTCAAAATGACATTACAGCTTTTGTCACTAACTGCCCCCACATGACATGGCTCAAAGATTCTTCTTCTCGATCAGCTCCATGGCTGATATACAATAACTCTTTTAAAATTCATATCACCACTTCTTCCATATATAATTTCAATTCTGTAGTGCCTAACTACAACTTCAAGCTAGTTAGGAAATCCAAGTGTAAAGTGTTCATGGCCAAATTTCAAATGTCATTAATTCCTACTACAAAGATGCCTCTCTCTCTCTCTAATTATTTTCTAATTAATGGCCTTTTAAACATCTCCCTCAACACATAAAAGATTGAAAATCGAAATCATTTTAACTTGAAATTGCTTTCCCATATGCCTTACTGAATAAACAAACGCTATTCAAATCAAAATTACAATGAACTATTGTTTTTCTGACATACAGCTAATTAAGGCTTTATGCTGTTTTTTAATCAACTGTTTTGAGTGTACGTGGAGCAATCTGCAACATGTCTCAACCGGTAAGTCATATGTTATGCCTTTTTATTATTATTTTTTTTTATCCTTCATGCATATCGAAACTACCCTTTTGAAGGACTAAAAAATGAGGAGGCCTACCTCTGTTGAAAGCCGTACGGCAATCCCTAACCATAATTGATGTAGCCAAATATATGCAAATTAAGTGCATGAAAAAGGAAGTTCAATCATCTACATTCATTGGTCTTCTGATTGATTGATTCACAAGAGTAATTATAAAGATGGGCTATCTGGGGCAAAAGCAAAGAAATAGTAATAAAAGGACAACAATATTGAAACAGGCCAAGGAGCTGCTCTCTCAACGATTCAATAAATTAAGAGTCAAATAAATAAATTTCATAATTAAATGAATGAAGGCCAACATAATTATATTATTTTCAGGATGGGTTCTGGGGATTTGAAGATTAATTTGGCCTAATTCTTCTAATGAACATATGGCATAGCTTGGAAGTTTAGGATGCTTTGTAAGATCTTCCCTCCAAAGACACTAGCGAGGAAATTCCCAAAAGAAATAAAAGACTTTGTATATTACGAAAAAAAAATTCTTCTTCTCATGATTAACAAAACCCTAAACTTGGATTCAATTTTATTTTATTTTATTTTTTTCTGAAAAAAAAAATATCAAACACTTAGCTCTCAAAGGAAAAATATATATGCACATATCATATGCTTGAATAGAGATCGACATGAGATGGCAGCTTTAATTTCCTCACCTTTCTTCTTCGCATGACTTCAATAACCTCTATTTCATAATAGCTCCTTCGATTCCTGCAAATGAACAGTACTGAGAAATAAAACAAAACAAAAATACTCAAATGGTAGAGGAGAGAGGAGAGAAAAAGAATCCGGTAAGGACTAGTATTGGAGCAAATGTCCTATCAATAACCATCAAATTAAGTAGAAGAAATTAATACATATGGTCTGAAAATTGAAATGAGTTCACCTTATTCAAATGCAAAAAAATGCAAAATCTAGATCCTGCTATCAGGTTTGGAGTCATTTATCCGCCGATGCAGCATCATCAAGATTCTCAACTCCAACATTTGGCAAAAAAGAAGAAAAAAGAAAACAAGAATCATCCAATTGCCACCACCTCACATTGGCATGTGAATCTTAATGATGCTGCGCCAGCAAACAACGACTGTACATGGGAAGTGTCGATTAATGTAATCTGTTCATAAAAGAATTAAACTAACCAGAGGTGAAAGAAATAGGGGAAGAATAGGCCAAACCCAAATTCAAAAAGAAAAAAATATAGTAATTAAGAAAACCGAAGAGGAAAAGAAAAATAAGAAGTAGGTTAATTTCCACGAACTTTGTGTTGACGTGGCACACAATCAATGGTGTGAAACGGAAGCACGACGAGCAGATGGAACCCTAATAGAAAAATATGAAAACCGCGAAGAGAAAGGATGAACTGAAGGTAAAGTTTTTTTTAAGCAGTTTTATTATTGGTTAAATAATCTAATCCGCACGGGCAGAATAGTTGGCTGAGATACCCACAAAAAACCAAAAAACCAAAAAAACAAAAACTCCCAACTACTTTTCCTTTTGGTAATTCTTGGTGTTTGAGCTTGTGGGTCAGATTTTTCCGGTGGCGTCCTGAACCAAAAACCACCATAAATAAATAACACAGCACGAGAAAAAGGACATGGGTGAATGAGACAGATCAATAAGATCAATGGAAAACACACAGAAGAAGAAAGAAGAAGTAGAAGAAGATTGCTTTTGAAGGAGAGGCAAAAGAGAAGAAGCGGAAAGGTCAAGATCTAGTTGCGTTAATTTGAGACGCAAAAACTCAGAGAGAGAGAGAGAGAGAGAGAGAGAGAGAGGTGAAACTGAGAAGAGTAGGTGAGGAAGGGTTTCCTTGAGGTGCTTCATATATATACACACAAAGACGTCATTTTGTGGGTACGGTGTTGCTAAGAAATATAAAAAACGACGTCATTTTGTAGGATTCTTATGCATCGATCTCGTTTTGTAGGATTCTCTGATTCTCATGTGACTGCGGGATGCATACAACTTATGTGCCATTTAACTTTAAGGCAAGGGTACGTCATGTTACTTAATTATATATAACATGAGGCAGAGATCGGAAATGAAGATTAATTTTACCATTAATTTCCACATTATTTATAAAAAATTTGTATTATATTGCTCATTCATCCAAAAATAAAATAAAATAAATTTGTATTGCTCTCTTAATCTTTAATTATCTGAACTTGGATTCAAGGGAGGACTATATATGAAGTTTAGGATTCAAATACTTTGATTACTCATCCAAGAGATCGATCGAAGTTAATTATGTAAAAGAAAAGGTTTATATAGAAATTTTCTTTCAAAAATATGTGGTGGCACATGCGAGAAGAAAGCCAAGAGTGGGGGCTTTTTGAGGAGATCGATTGTGCTAAAAAAGCACGTGTGATGCAAGTTCTGTCCAAATTGATGGAAAAACTAACAGAAGGTGTTAACTGTTTAGTTAGGTAAAGGATTTCACTATCATTTGTAAGTAAAGAAAAATCTAATAACCACAATAAAGATCATATCATAGCTAGGATTCACAATTTCACATGTTGAGGTTGAAAAAATTAATAGTTGAGGATTTTTCTATCACTTGTCATACATAAATGTAACACAAATGTAATACCCCGGACAAACACGTGTGATTTATAAAAGAAAAATATAATAATATCTATAAATAATTATGAGAGAAAAATACTAAATTCATGAAAAAGATAATAGTAAGTAAAGAAATTTCTTAAATAAAGAGAACTAGTAATATAAATTTGGAAACAAACAATAGAAACCCTAAAATACGAGACTTAGAAAAATACTTAAAAATATCAAAATTGAGGTGCACCGTTCTATCGACCCACAAAGCTATCGAACTATGCCACGTCATGAATAACTTAGTGTGAACTAAGATAGCATAGTATCATGCACACTCAACCTTTTTATGGATCATTGTTATTTAAGAATATAATGGAAATGGCTATGAAAGTGATTGAACAACTTTAAGGGTTTTGAGGTAAAGTAATAAAGTTAGAATTTTTAAGACTCCTATATACCCAAGGCTCATAAGGTAGGTCGCTTTAAGACCCTAGGACTCATAAGAGATGAGTAGGTGGTAATTGGTAAAAAGTTTGAAGCTTGGGCGGAGAAAAAGCTCAAAAATTGTTTTAAATGATAATTAGGATTCATTGACTTAGGAAAGTGACTAATAATAAAATAAAGAGCTAGACTTTTCGAGGAGACCAAACTTGAATTTCCTAGGCAAGGTAAGTAATCGCCTTTAAGAACGCATAAACATTTAACTCTGGAGCATGTTTATCTTCATCGCTATAAAATGTGCATTTTTAACGTACATGACATATCTTTAACATAGAACCAACATTTTGAGAAATTTTTTATTTAAATTACAATTATATTCACTATATTTGATTCATGAACGAAATGTTCTCAAAACCGAAATTATTAATAATTTTATGGCATGCCTCCATGGGAAAAATGGGGTGAAGAATCTTCGGCATTTGCATACTAGTTTATATATATGAACTTGATCTTGTGGTCCAATTGTAAGATGAGTGAGATTTACCATAAATTAGACGGCTATTGTGACCACTGCAACCACTCATAGGTGGGTTCACCATTGTGGCATCACTAGTTGTGTGCTACCCAGGGTATCGACCTAATCGAGAAACTGGGGAATAGTTGGCTATGTACAATACCGGGGCACAATGATTGTACCATATGTATCATGGGACACGTATACCCTACAATGAAGGAGATAAGGGTACGAATAGGCCATATAGAGGATAATTTTGACAGTGATACATATATTGATTTTATATTGCACACTTCATCAGCATGATGTTCTGTCTTTAACTCCTGCATGATTTCCTAAGTACAATACTTGAAACTAGCTGTTCAACACAATGTTCTTAACTAAAAAAGGTTATCGTGATACTTCTCTTAAACATAACTTGTCTATAAATGCTTGCTTTTAACCTTAATCCTATTTTTGCCAACTTATACTGTTTTCTATGCACAATTATCCGTTTGACTTTTATTATCGACTTAAATTGGATTTGTTGCATGGGCTAAGTTTCGTTGAAAATTTACTTACTAAGTCATGGACTTACATAATTTTCAATTCTAAAACAACCATGTTTTACAAATTATTAGGTACATGGTAGTATTGAGAGAGAAGGCGAAAGGTTTTCACTGGATTACAAATTACTAGTAATAGCTTATATGTTTATTCATTTAATTATTGTAAAATTAAGAGATAAGAACAAATTATAATGGTTAATGTATTTTTAGAGGTTTTGGTATTATGCTAATGCTGAGAGTAGAAAAAATAAGTAAGACTAAAAAAAAAGATGCAAGGGTAAAATAGTGGTAATTAAGCTCAAATCACTTATACAATTTTGCTGCATATATTATGATAATTATATGAAAACATCTCAGGTTAATTACATGTTATTAATTCGGGGCACCACAACAACAACAATAATAATAATAATGAAGACGCCAATCTAGTAGAGGTGTATTTAAGGATTTTTATTTTTATTTTTTTAAATTTAGTTCACAAGGTTACATCATTCAATCATACGACAAGCTTGTTACTTTGCCATTAAAAAGTCGACCTATGGGAAAAATTAAAAATTAAAAATTTGAGCAAGCAATAAAAAAGAGTACTGGAATCGTGCTTAAAGTAAATGAAGCAACGCATTTTTTAGCAAAGGAATGCTTAAATATAAGCAAACCATCATTCATTTAAATGAGATCATTACTTAAAGATGAATCCCCATTAAGTGAAACAGTAAAACTTAAATTTCAAGTATGATTTTTTTTCTTTTTCTTCTCCTTATATATTATTCTCTTCTTTTACCACTTTTAATTTGGCCTAGATTGAAGAACATTAAGTATGTGAATAAGATTAAAATAGATTTGGTGGGAGTTGCATTTACGAAATAGCTAGATCCAAGTGGACGAGTAATTTATCAAAAGGTTTGAGAAACCCTATCAATGGTGTTTAAGACAAACAATTGCCGAAAATGATTTTTCCTCAGTTTAAAAATGGTGTGAGGTATTCTCATGTATAAATAATTTTCAGTGCATCTTTGCAATTAATTACAGATTCTGGCCTTGTAGGAAAGTTTACGAAATGTAGCCATGCATGATTATCATCTCAATATTCTAATTGTTAAAAACTTGCCATCGATCAGAGGAGAGATTTTGTGCATGCAATGGTAACTTGCAGCTGGTAGGTAGACTTTCCATTCGACTAAATCCAGTTCAGGGTGTGAATTCGATCGAGAGTTCACCCAACACTCGTGCGAATCTTAAATTAGTAATCTTCAATTTGAAGGGATCGGAACAAACTAGACTCTTAGAGCACCCCCAAATTTTTTTTCTCAAATCCCCAAAAGATGGGTAGAGAAATGTTGAGATTTCTTGGGGAATGGTAATTGAATGGGATCTTTGATTTTAGAAATGAGTTCGTTATGTTGTTAGGGTCACTTTCGACGTGAGCTGTACGTTGGTTGTGGCCATTGGAGTTTCGGGTTGCAAGAGAAGAATTGGCCAAAGTTTTTCAGCTATTGCTGTAGAGACAAACAGGTCGTTTGTTGGGTTAACATCAAGTTTAATTACATACAAAGGTTTTGTAGGAATAAAGTATGTTTAATTTGTTTCTTCAACAGTGGATGAGTTCTATGGGCTTGACTATGCTCCCAGTAAATTGTTGTAAATTTACTTTATTTTGATGATTGTGTGTGTGATTTCAAAATTTTAATTAATTGTGATTATTGAAAAACATCTATTGATCACCTCCCTCTAACTCATGTTGTTTAGAGTCCTTGGGCGAATTTTTTCAACTTTCATAGAAAGTTGTTAAGATTGGCGTGCTTAGTCCTCATCTACTTTAAGTTTGGGGGCTCTTATAACATGATATCTGTCACATAATCTTATCTTAATATGTTGAAAAATGATTCAGAACTTTTGTTTTATTATTCCTGTGGGAGAATCACTTTCTTTAAAAGATTCTGGTTACATTTTCTCCTGATTTTCCAGCACTCATAGTCTCTCACATTATGGCAAAGAAAAAATAGAAATGCTGTCACATTAGTATACTGATCGATGCAGTATTTTCTTGTCACTTCTCTCTCTTGCAGAAACTGTGGCATACTTATTTTCAGCTTTCATACCTGTCACATGAATATTTCACTGCTGCATTTGATGAGATTATTTACACAAAGCAAGGATGACGATTAGAGTGGCGGCATTTAATTTGACAGATGGACCGATAAACCACCTTTCATCATTATTTTCATATATATAGCCACTAAGTTTTGTCATGATCATTGGTCAATATCATCAGCATAATTTTTTTCTCTTTTCATTATATATATATATATATATATATATATATATATATATATATATATATATATATATAATCCAAATCATCCTTTCGTAATCGTCCATTTAATCCTACTTTTATCTTAATCAACAACATTACTCTGTCATGGAAGCTATCACTAACCTCAAACCATATATTATTGTCAGGATATACTTACTACTATTTCAGTTCAACTAAAATGAAATTCGTGATCCAAGAGAATTGGGAACTGTGTAAGAAAAAATATTACAAGTTCAATCTTAGCTTAACCTAATTACAACCAGCCGATCCATATAACAAAAGGAAATTAAAAAAAAAAAAAAAAAAAGCAACTTTATTTGAACTCTAAATTTTGCCAAACCAATTGTCTTGTAATTAATATTGAGTTGATTCCACAGTTTGATTGTCCCTATGTAGACTGTATGTTCTATTCAAGACTGAGAAATGTTTTGAGCCGATGATCACCGGCTAGTAATTTATGTTTTACGAGAAATGTTTGATTTTATTTTTTTCGCACATTTTTTGTACATCTCCGTATAAGAGTTGTGCAAATTCATTATTGAATCTATATGACCATATGTGAGTTCAATAAATTTAATGGTAAATTAGCAAAAGAAATGTGCAAAAGATATGGAAGAGGATAACACCAAATACATCTCATGTTTTATACTTCTATATATGGAGAATACAAGATCAATATTGGCCTGACATTAAAGCTTGAAAAAATTTCAATTGCATGCAGATATAATTTCATTTCACATTTTGGAGCAGCATAGCAAGGAAGTTGATCACAAAACTAGGGTTTGAGAAATGGAATGGCTTGTGACCAAAAAGGATGGAATGGTTAATTTACCCATATAAGGTATGATTGTATTTAAATGCATGTGCAAATACAATTTAATTTACATAATTACACCAAGAGAATAATTAATTGATCTATCCCTATGTATAAATATATTGGTAGTGAGGGTACGTATTATGTATATTAAATTTTTTTCATAAAACGCGCAGTTTTGGACTTTTTATAAACAAAGTGCTTTGAGAATTTTTATTTTTATTTTTTAAATTTTTATCAAACGAACATTTTTACAACTTTTTAAGCTCCCAAACACAACCAAACTGGCGCCAATTGTTCATCCACCAACTATTTGGAGTAGTATTTTCCATGATCTCCATTTATATGTGTCTGTAACATTAAAACTTTCTAATTTATTCCCAAAATTAATAGTTTGTCATCATATATTGTCAAAACTGGTGATAGGTTGTTTTTATTAATGCTTTCTTTTTCTTTTCTTTTTTAGCCTGCCGTGCTTCTTTATCCTTTCCTTTATATATGTTAAGAACACATGCAAGGGGCGGCATTAATGTAGCGCAGGCTAGAGCTCAATGCGAGTGATGGATTCCTTACATAAAGCAACGTACGTAACACCGCCTGAAAAATGGGGTGAAATAATGCCAATATAGTACTCTTAGTGGAAAATATTATGTAATCTGTACAAAATAATTAATTAATAATCATATTTGCAGCAATACCTAAAGATATAAATTAAATAATCCTTAATCCAAAAGATTTTGCTGTTGTAATAGAACCACTTATAGAGAAATTGATTGTGAAAGCCAGCTGAATTCTATATTAAGAACTCATATTCGATCTAGCTGGGGAAGGTTTACCCTATCTTGCTGTTATTCGTATAATTGAATATTTAATTTAAACAAGTGAAGCAAAGTAGCGATATATAAAATTACTGTGAAACGAGGGTTATTCGATATACCTAGCTCATTCCGAACAGATTTTTCACCGCCCGAATTTATTGTTTGTCTTATAGCCAACGTTCAATTCACGATCTCATGAACTAAAGCTCTTCTTCGTTACCTAAGAAGCTACTAATTAAAGTCTCCTCGAAACTTTTCACACTTCAAATTAAAGGGCTTGCGATGGTTACCCCAGAGACTATATATGGATGTAGAGAGGGAAAAACTTTTTCTCAATTTTCTGAGTGCTCAATTCTTTTTAAAACTAATGTTGTATCTCGCTTCTAGAGTCCTAAGAAGGGAGAAGCTCTAGTAGAGAAAAACTTAGCTACTCAAGATAGTAGAGCCTAGCTTATTCTAACCCAAATTGGTAGGGAGTTATCAAATAACTATCTTACCTACTCTTTGATCTCAATTAGGATTCTAACTCTACTAACTCATGTGGACGCATGTTCCATGGATTAATTAATTTTCCACATCTCACACTCGCTCGTCCACATTGGGCACCATATCCATAAGTTGTCACCTCTTGATCTCTCATCCAATCATCTCCTCATACAAGAAATGAAGCATCCGACATGACGAGAAGGCATAGGTTAGAATTGCTATATTAAGTTACCATCTAAGTAATATATATAACACATCACTCAGCTCGTTATATCTCATCCATGCCCCAAACTATTTGATCGATCACACCATATAAAGCATCTCTTATCCCTCTTGAGTTTACACCTCAAGAGGGATAAGAGATGCTTTATATGCTCGACCTTGTACCATGTGATATGCTCATGATTATATCACAAACAAAATGACATAATTGCCCAGTAAGCAGCCCCACCACTATGTAGAAATGTTTAACCCATAATGGATTTACACTCATCGATCTCTATTGTTGTCATGGCCAGCATCACCATATCTTTTCAACCTCAAATCTCCACCTAGCTTGATGGCAAAGAACAAGATCCGATGTTCTACGAAGGTATCAAAAAATCATCTTAATTGCTTGCCGATGAACAAGCCAGGGTTACTCTAACAACGACTGACCATACCAACTGCAAAGCAGATGTTTGGTTATGTACACAACATAGTGTACTGGTGCGCTTGGATTGCGATTTCGTAAACATTAAGTGCGATTTTAAACTAAATCGCAGAACATAAGTCATTTAGGAACTGTGTTTTTAAAAATTGCGATTTGAAAACGCAGAAAATCTGCCTTTTCAAATCGCAGGTAAGATGATACTTTTTTAAAATACTGAATTTTAAAGGCTAAACTCCGATTTTGTCAAACGCTTAACTGCAATTTTAAAAATCACATTTTCAAATCATATATTTTAAAATCATTATTTTAAATCGATCTTTTTAAAATCGCAAACTCAACGGACCCTACGTTAGACTTCCAACTACACTCACATAAGGAAACTTAGCCATTTATTTATTTTCCTCATCATTCTTAGGGCAATGGTCAAGGCTCAATGCATATCACTTCTTGATTGGAGCGTCTATGGGTTTGGTATATTATGCATACGGAATCGATTTAAAACCGTATTGATATAATTCTCTTAAGACAAGCCAAGAAGTTTTCTCTAGATGGATCCCTTAGGATCTTAACTCCGAGCACATAATTTGCTTCCCCATTGTCCTTTATTTCAATAGAGAAAAACCACCATTTAGTGGCGATCGACAATCGTCTCCATATCATTTCTAACTAATAAAATGTCATATACATATAGAGATAAAATCAGAAAAATCTTTTCCATATGTTCGACATACACACAATGGTCCGGCCGGCCACCTCTAGCATTTCAAAGCCTTTTGAAGTAATGGCCTAATGAAATCTAAAGTACCACTGTCTAGAGATTGTTTAAGGCCATAAATGGAATGTTTAAGGCGTCATATGTTTCCCTCTTGTCCCTTAATTAACGTCAAAACCAACAGGTTCATCCATATAGATCTCTTCATCAAGAAATGCTCTCTTCATATCCATTAATTTAGAAAAGTTCCAAATCTAAATGTGAAACTATAGCTAGATTGGGATTCGTTTTAAATCACCAATTTAAACGATGGTTATTCGTTATATCTCACTCCAAGCACACTTTCCTCAAGTTGGATTTGCTTTTTTTGTCTTACAGCCCACGTCCAATTCATGATCTCACAAGCTAGAGCTCTTCTTTGTCACCTAGGAGGCTACTAGAGTCTCCTTAGAATTTTTACACTTCAAATTCTAGGGCTTGTGATGGTTACCCTAGAGATTATAGATGTAGAGAGAGGGACTTAAATTTTTCTCAATTTCTTAAGTGCTCACTTGAAACGTACATTCTTTTTAAGAAAAACTACACAAAAGCCTCACAAACTACCAGCTGTTTTTAAAGTAGTTCATTGAATTACCAACACTAGTATTCTGACCCTCCAAACTACAAAAGAGTGCCAAAAAGATCATTTTATCAAAATATTCCTATAACATCCCTGCCACATGTCATGTATTCAAATTAAACAATTTCAAAATTAAAACAATTTTAAAATCAAAAAAATATTAAAAATATTAAAAAAAAAACTGAAAAAAAGAAAGAAAAAGGCCAATGGAGTTGGGTTCGGTCACCCCCACAAGGCCAAAAAGAAAAAGAAGAAAAAAAGTTTATAGTTTCGCCCTTGGAGTGGTTTGGCCACCCTCACAAGGTAAAGATAAAAGATAAAGAAAAAGAAATTATATTTAACCCTTCTATACTACCAGTCATTTTTTTAAATAGCCCCCTGGCCTAAACTACCAATTAGCACTATTACCTTTCAAACTATCAAAAAGTGTCAAAAAAAAATTTATTTTTTCGAAAGATCCTTATAATGTACCCTTATTACATGTCATTTTTCAATTAAAAATAATAATAAAATGGCACTCTCATCCATAAAGGAAAGGTCTTGGATTCAACATGGAGTGAAGGTTTGGGAGAGGGAAGGGTACAACATTGTATATTGTAGAAATTAAAGGGGAAAAAAAAAAAGAAAAAGAAAGAAAGAAAGAAAGAAATAAGGAAGGAAGATCAATCTCTAGATCTCTCTCAACTTTTCTCAACATGAATCCAAAATCATTATAAAGCAAGAGGTACTATTCCTTGCTTTTGTCCAAGAAAAATTATTTGTTAGTAAGAATCTGTGGAGTGATAAAAAAAATTGAAGAAAAAGAAAAAAAGAAAGCATGATAGCTATTTGCAACAACTTCTCGATCTAGTCTAGATATAAGTTGTTGCTACACTAGAGAAGTTGTAACAAATAAAAATATATACATAAAGGTACGTATTGGAGAGCCACCTCTATGACTATGACCAATCTCTTTGTTGCATCAGAATTTAAATTAACAGATAGATTATGAGGACGGCAATAAATTAAGATCAGTACTCTGTACTCAAACATCTTAAAGGTAGGTGGCATCATAATAAATCAAATTAAAGACGCACAAATTGAAAAGTCCTATATATTAAGAGAATAAAACTCTTTTTTAAACTCCTTTAAATAATCTTCAACAGAATTGTATTTGCATTTATTTTTAATTTTTTTGTCAAACAAGGAGAAAGGTGATCATATTCGAAAAGATATAAAAGTCAACATGCATATTATAGTTGTTAGAATATTATAATTAAATTCATTTGTTATTATCAAAATAAGAAGGCTGATCCATAGGGGACGTTTCGTTTCCCATCACCTTTTTTTTGCTTTTTTAATAAAAAAAAATCAAAAATTATTCTTTCATGTGATCATCAAAAGATAAATTTTAATTTTTTTAATTAAAAAATTAAAAAGATGGTGATGAGAGATGGTTGTTTGTCCCCCACCAATCATTCTCGGAATAATTGGTTATATATTTAACGTGAGGGCAGAAATCATGAATTTGAATTTTGAGTATTCTACTGTTCAACTCTTGTTCCAGGAGAAAACTATTCATGAATTCTGAGTATTCTACTGTTCAACTCTCGTTCCAGGAGAAAAAAAAAAAAAAAAAGAGCCTTAATTACTACAAGAGTACAGATCATCACTTGATTAATCAAAATCATAATTAATGGATGGCAGTGCCACGTACTTGCAGGCCACTAAACAGGACCAGATGTCCAAATCCAACGCCAGATCGAATGCATGATTTCTGCTGGGGCCCCAGCCTCTGAGGCTTAAATGGCTATGATTACAAGAGAGATTGATATCTTTGAGGTTTAGCGAGCAGGACACCTTTAAACAATTGCTTGGGACGGCATGCACTACGACATGCATGTCCTAGCTAGTCATGGCCAACAACCTAGTACCACTTTATATTTCTTTACCCGTGGCATCCATTAATTTAACCCTTCTTCAATTCGATCTCTTTCTCTTTTCTGAAAATACAGATGCTTTTTATTAAAGAATTGGCTGATAAGATTTTAAGCTGTCGATGGCATGTCATGAGGTACTGTCTGTTGTTTCTGTCTGGAAGACAGCGCAGTCAAAGATATATGCAGGAAGACCCAAAAATGGCTCCACCGACTACAAGAAGCTAGCCCAAGCGAAATCTCATATTAGTTTTGAGATGAGAATTTCCAAATTAGCACCATGTATTGCTTTAGCGTTCTTCTCCAATCCAATCGATCTGTAAATCTTACATGCATTCATATGTGCATCTGTGTTAGATTACAGCATGGCTTTTATACTTATATTGATCAAATTAAGAGCAAGCATCTTTTGTTGCATGAAGTATATATGCTTCTATTAATCGTGTTCATTGCTTAGAACCAAAACAAGCATGATGATCGATCATAATTAATGTACACCAAAGATAAATGGTATCTTATTTGATTATAAAAGCAATCAATTAATTAAGAGTAAGAATATGTCGGAAGATTATTCTTAAAAACCACGTTGTGGAGATTGGAGAAGATTATTCTAAGAGAAGTATGCATGTTGCAAGAAATGTATACCATGGAATTTTTGAGTCATTAATATGTTGGAGTTTTCTTTCAATCTCTGTGGAAAAAATAATAATAATAATTCCAACCTATTGAATATTGTCACATTTTTTTACAAAGTGGTGCATGCATATATATATATATATATACTAAACTAATCAGTTAGTTCAATTTGGTAAAATCTTTAAGTTGTCATCAAATAAAGGATTTAGAATCGAATCTTTCCATTGTGTACCTAGCTCATAGACCCAATGGACCCCAAATGGATAAGAAAACAAAAATAATGGCTCCGTTTGTTATATATATATAGTGATTAATTATAGATATGAAACTAAACTAATCAGTTAGTTCAATTTGGTAAAATCTTTAAGTTGTCATCAAATAAAGGATTTAGAATTGAATCTTTCCATTGTGTACCTAGCTCATAGACCCAATGGACCCCAAATGGATAAGAAAACAAAAATAATGGCTCCGTTTGTTATATATATAGTGATTAATTATAGATATGAAATTAAACTAATCAGTTAGTTCAATTTGGTAAAATCTTTAAGTTGTCATCAAATAAAGGATTTAGAATCGAATCTTTCCATTGTGTACCTAGCTCATAGACCCAATGGATCCCAAATGGATAAGAAAACAAAAATAATGGCTCTGTTTGTTATGCTATCTAGATAGTGTTTATTTTTTGTTTGAAAAGTGTATGTTCTAATGGGACATAAAAGCGAAAATAGTTCTAAGTGTTTTATATATTTTGAGTTGTTTGTTAATATTTTTGTTTTAAAAATAAAAAACAAAAGAATGAAGGAAAAAATGTATCAAACAATTAAAGCCTATTTCCTCTTCTTTATTTTCTTTTAATCTTTTATTAGGATTTAGCTCGGGAACAAAATTTAATGACAATCAAGCTCAATCATCAACATAGATAACTATGATTAGTTCACCTGATGATCGACTCTTATTCAGTAATTAGCTGATTCATCATCGTTGATTAGTTATTTTGTCCGCTCTAATTGAATTGACAGTGATGATTAATTTGATGGTCATCAATTATGTACGAGGATGTGATCATATTAGGTATCCATCTTACTTGATTAACTTTGGGATAGGAAGGGAGAATGTTATACTTTACGCTGTGTAGCTCATATATATACTTGGTTAAATCACCACTCATCTTTAAAGTTTAAGAAGCATAATACGTGAAATATTTAATTGAAATGAGATGTGAATGACAGAAACAATGCTCGAACTCAGAACATTTGCTCAATCTGATATCATATTAAATCAACACTCACCTCAAAAGCTTAAGTTGATAAGAAGAAATGAATTTTAATCATTTAATTTATATTTTAACAGACCCAATATTAGACCTCAAATGGATTAAAAGAAAAAAAATAATTTATTCACTCTTCTATATTTTCTTTTAATCTTTTACTAGGATATAGCGCGACAACAAGATTTAATGGCAGTCAAGCTCAGTCATCAACGTAGATAACAACGATTAGTTCACGTGATGATCGACTCTTTGTCGCTAATTATCTCATTTATCATCGTTGATTAATTATTTTTTCGGCTCTGATTGAATAGGCAATGATGATTAATTTGATGGTCATCAATTATGTACGGGGATGTGATCATACTAGGTATCCATCTTACTTAACTTTGGGATAGGAAAGGAGAATAGTATACCTTACGTTTTGTAGCTCATGTGCCTGGTTAAATCAACACTAATATCAAAAGCTTAAGAAGTACAATACGTGCAATATTTAATTGAAATGATGGCTAAATAATGGAGACAATGCTCAAAATCATGACATTTGATTTGATACTATGTTGAATCAACACTCACCCTAAAAGTTTAAGTTGATAGGAATGGATAAACTTAATTAATCATTTAATTTATATTCTAACATACTCAATATTGGACCTCAAATGGATTAAAAGAACAAAAATAATTTATTCACTCTTCTATATTTTCTTTTAATCTTTTACTAGGATCTAGTGCGACAACAAGATTTAATGGCAGTCAAGTTCAATCATCAACGTAGATAACAACGATTAGTTCATGTGATGATCGACTCTTTGTCAGTAATTATCTGATTTATCGTCATTGATTAGTTATTTTGTTGGCTCTGATTCAATGATGATTAATTTGATGGTCATCAATTATGTACGGGGATGTGATCATACTAGTTATCCATCTTACTTAACTTTGGGATAGGAAGGGAGAATAGTATACCTTACGTTTTGTAGCTCATGTGCCTGGTTAAATCAACACTAATCTCAAAAGCTTAAGAAGTACAGTACGTGCAATGTTTAATTGAAATGAGAGGTAAATAATGGAGACAAAACTCAAAATCATGACATTTGATTTGATACTATGTTGAATCAACACTCACCCTAAAAGTTTAAGTTGATAGGAATTGATGAACTTAATTAATCATTTAATTTATATTCTAGCAGACCTAGTAAACCTCAAATGGAGAAAAAAACCAAAAATAATTTATTCGCTCGATCTTCTTTATTTTTCTTTAATTTTTTACTCGGATCTAGCGCGACAAGAAGATTTAATGGCTGTCGAGCTCATTCATCAACATAGATAACTATGATTAGTTCACGTGATGATCGACTCTTTGTCGCTAATTATCTAATTTATCGTCGTTGATTAATTATTTTTTCGGCTCTGATTGAATAGGCAATGATGATTAATTTAATGGTCATCAATTATGTACGGGGATGTGATCATACTAGGTATCCATCTTACTTAACTTTGGGATAGGAAGGGAGAATAGTATACCTTACGTTTTGTAGCTCATGTGCCTGGTTAAATCAACACTAATCTCAAAAGCTTAAGAAGTACAGTACGTGCAATATTTAATTGAAATGAGAGGTAAATAATGGAGACAAAACTCAAAATCATGACATTTGATTTGATACTATGTTGAATCAACACTCACCCTAAAAGTTTAAGTTGATAGGAATTGATGAACTTAATTAATCATTTAATTTATATTCTAACCGACCTAGTAAACCTCAAATGGAGAAAAAAACCAAAACTAATTTATTCGCTCTTCTTTATTTTTCTTTAATTTTTTACTCGGATCTAGCGCGACAACAAGATATAATGGCAGTCAAGCTCAGTCATCAACATAGATAACTATGATTAGTTCACGTGATGATCGACTCTTTGTCTCTAATTATCTAATTTATCGTCGTTGATTAATTATTTTTTCGGCTCTGATTGAATAGGCAATGATGATTAATTTGATGGTCATCAATTATGTACGGGGATGTGATCATACTAGGTAGGGATGTAATCGAGCCGAGCCAAGTCGAATTTGAAGATTTCTAAACTGACTTGTTTATGAGTCGAGCTCGAATTCGAGCCGAGCTATAAATTGCATGTTCAAGCTCGACTCATTTAAAATTCGGGCGAACTCGAGCTCAAGCTCGAGTTCATTGAAAATGACATTCAAGCCGAGTCGGGTTACTCGACAAGCTCGGCTCAACTAAAGTTCGAGGTAGACTATTAAATTTTTCAATGAGTGATCAAAACATAATTCAAGCCCAAATTTATAAACAACCTCTATGTATTTATTAATAATATAAATATATAGTATGTAACTATATAAGGCATATTATTAAATATAGTACATAACTATAGTTTATAAGTAACAAATTAACAATATGTTATTATATATAACTAGATAGTATAAATTATGGTATATGTATAATGTGAACAAATAGTAAGTCTAATATATTCTATAAAACTAAGTAACTATAGCGATATGGGAGAACTGAGATTCTGGCAATTGCCTTTCGTAGGGCTTTTGCATTTAGATTTTCCTACAATCAGTTTTATAACCCAAAATAACTTATCAAAAAAAATAAAACTAAGTAACTATAATATAAATATATTATATAACTATTGTTAACCATGTGTGATGTGATATATATATATACTTATATACTATTTAATATTGTTATATACTAACTATTAATAACTTAATATGTTAATTTAACATACTAAATATTGTTATCAAAGTATTATAATTAATATGTAATACTATATATATTATACTATTTTTACTAATATATATGTAAGATATGAACGAGCTAATGAGTCGAACTAACTAGCCGGGCGAGCGATCCAACCGAGCTTTAAATGAACTGAGCTCGCGAGCCCCTATCGAGTTTTGTCAAGCGAGTCGGGTATGTATCACTTATTAATCGAGCGGGTTTCTACAGTAACGATCGAGTTTCTATAGTATCGAGCTCGAGTCCGGATCGGGCTAAACCGAGCGGGTTGTCGAACAGACTGGTTTATTTACATCCCTAATACTAGGTATCCATCTTACTTAACTTTGGGATAGGAATGGAGAATAGTATACCTTACGTTTTGTAGCTCATGTGCCTGGTTAAATCAACACTAATCTCAAAAGCTTAAGAAATACAATACGTGCAATATTTAATTGAAATGAAAGGTAAATGATTGAGACAAAGCTCAAAATCATGACATTTGATTTGATACTATGTTGAATCAACACTTACCCTAAAAGTTTAAGTTGATAGGAATTGATGAACTTAATTAATCATTTAATTTATATTCTAACAGACCCAATAAACCTTAAATGGAGAAAAAAACCAAAAATAATTTATTCGCTCTTCTTTATTTTTCTTTAATTTTTTACTCAGATCTAGCTCGACAACAAGATTTATTGGTAGTCAAGCTCAGTCATCAACATAGATAACTATGATTAGTTCACGTGATGATCGACTCTTTGTTGCTAATTATCTGATTTATTGTCGTTGATTAATTATTTGTTCGGCTCTGATTGAATAGATAATGATGATTAATTTGATGGCCATCAATTATGTACGGGAATGTGATCATTCTAGGTATCCAATTAGTTGACTTTGAGATAGGAAGGGAGAATGTTAGACCTTATGTTGCATGGCTCATATATCTGGTTAAATCACAACTAATCTCAAGAGTTTAGGAAGCACAATGTGTCAAATACTTAATTAAAATGAGAGGTGAATGACGGAAATAAGGCTCGAATTTTAGACATTTGCTCTGATACCATGTTAAATCAACACTCACTCCAAAAGCTTAAGTTAATATATAGAAATGGGTGAATTTAATCGTCTAAGTTTAACTTAATTTCTAACAAGCCCAATGGACCTCAAATGGATTAAAAAAAAAAAATAACTTATTCGCACTTCTTTATTTTCTTTTAATCTTTTACTAGGATCTAGCGCGACAACAAAATTTAATGACCGTCAAGCTTAGTCATCAACATAAATAACTATGATTATTTCACGTGATGATTGATTCTTTGTCGGTAATAATGTGATTTATCGCCGTTGCTTAGTTATTTTGTCCGCTCTGATCAAATAAACAATGATGATTAATTTGTTGGTCATCGATATAATTATATATGTACCGTGATGCGCTCATACTAGGTATCCACCTTACTCAACCTTGGGATAGTACAATATTAATGCATCTTAGCAATCACTTTAGTTAATTAATTAGATGCTTTACCACTGTTTAATTAATCTTAAACCTTTTCGAAATTAGGGACTTCATTAATCCTCCTCCTCGTTAAGGTATATAGTTTTGCTTCAAAACAGTGGGCTTCATATCATCATCATCAGTACTGCGTAATCGATCTCACGTGCATATTGTTGTCTTCTTGGGATGCCTCGTTGGATCGTACAATTGCCACCCCGGCACCTCTGACACACAGAGAGAGAGAGAGAGAGAGAGAGATGATGGGTTAATTAAGGCTAGGTTTGTTGAAGCTGGGAACCTTGGACTTGTATTTCAAAAATTCCTTGAACAAAACGACCAATTATGTTGGTGCTTTCACACTGTAGGAAATGTGGTCATGAGGCATACTTTTTTATGCTTTAAAAAATAGGGTTGGATTGGATTGGATATGATATGATATGGGTTTCCAACAAGAAAGGAACAGCAGTTAAAGTTTGAAATGTCGGGACATGTGAAGTGCCCAACTGCTTCTTTACATGTGAACTACTGCTTGATTCCCACAACTTCTTTTTTCACGCATATTTATTACAAACCTAAATATGTGTGTATATATATGCTATTCACACCGCACTCCCGGTCGCGCATCTTTCTTAATTTTCAAACCTTTTTTATTTTTTATTTTTTTTAAGGTTGAAGAAAAAAATTTATATGCAATTTTCACGTGTATTTTTTAATTTTTTAATTAATATCTTAATAATCTAGCTTTCACGTATTAAGAAAAGTACCAAGAGAGAATATATAGAACATCTCTTAACGTAAAGTCGATTTTTCCTCAAAAGTTGTTTGCTTTAGCTGTATGGCATGGGTTTTTTTTTTTTTTTTTTAAAAAAATAAGAAATAAAAAATCTCAATCATTGTCCTTTGGGTGGCAGGTAATGTCTAATTGATTCTCATGCACTATCTGGTGGTGTAAACGAAGGAGTTATATATATAAACAATTTCCACACACATTCGAGTTTCGTAATTGGTGTGTGGGTTAAGCAATTCTAATGGTTATTGCGAAAATAATTATTAATTATTAATTTTCTATTTTTTTTTTAATCTTTTTGGATGTTGGGTTCTTATAAACAATTGGTGGATATTCGATGACAGATATTGCTGTCTGGACTGTAGTCGATCATGGATTATACCGTAAACAATTTCTTTTTGGTTCAACTTTAATTTCATGCATCGATCATTTGACTTTCAGCTAACAACAAACCCTAATGTCATTGATAGTTCGCTACCATACATATTTTTCCACGTACAACGTGAATGTTTTCCTTATTATTTTTACTTCAAAATTGTTAAATAATGTGGTTGAAGGACAAGTAATAGAGTGTTTTTATAAATCTTGGTCGGAAACTCATAATATATATGTTAAAATCCCAAAATAGTAGTGCATTAATTAATTAGTTTAATTGGGTCGGACTTACACTAATGCCAATTTGAACCAATTGATTCCTGGCCCAACTAGGGAAAGAATGAAAGAGTATTTGAGATATAGGGGGTTTATTTAAAATAGTTATAAAGCATTTGAAATTATTTTCACATTTATATCACATTAGAACACGTTTTGAATCCAAAAACAAAAAATACTCTCCAAAACACATTAACAATCCTTCTTTTACTTTGTTGACAAAGAGATCAATCTTTCAAATTACGATTTTGGATAACAAGAACGGCTTTAATCTGGTCTTTTGAATAATATTACATACCCATAATTAAGGATGCATGTGATGCTTTTACAATCTTTAAGATCTAATATTCACTTGAACACCTTTTATTTGAATGATGCACTTAGGACAGTAATCGAGTAGGGCTACTCGTGAATATGTTTGGGCTCGACTCAGATTAGCTCGGCTCAATATCGGTCCATTTATTAAACGAACAGAGCTTGAACAAAAAATTTATACTCATATAAATTTAAGCTCGACTCGCATAACTTTATTTTTATTATTTTCATAATATATATATATATATATATATTTGTTGAATTATTGTAATTGTGAGTCTGAATACAGATATAAGTTGGTTTGTGTGTATACGAGTGAGCTTGTGTATGCATGTGTGTGTGTGTAAATGTATATATATGATATATAAGATAAACATGTGTGTGTAAATCTTAACCATAATTAAATAACTAATATTACATATTACTTTATATATGAAATGACTAAATTAATTGAGTAGCTCGTGAACAAGACTGAGTTCGTTCAAAAAATAAATGAACATAGTTTTAACAGACTATCTAGTTCAGTGATAAGTTCGAGTTCGACTCGTATTCGAAAAAAAAAATTAAATGAAATGAATTGAGCTTGAACATTCGGCTCGACCTGACTCGACTCCATTACAACCTTAGTTGCTTGCACCAAAACAATAATCATCGTTTTTATAATAATAATTTGAAAAAATGAAAAAGAAAAAAGAAGGGGCTATATATGAAGTATGAACGTCGTTGGAAGTTGGAACCAAGAATGGTAACTTGAAGCCACCATACACGCAATTAATTATTGCAACAGGCCTAACAGGCCCTATATAGGGAGGTCCTAAATTATATGCAGTTATGGATAGGATAGGATAGGATCAAGCCAGCCTGAAAGGCCAAACAGGCCCTATTCTCCAGCCTGTCCTTCAAGGTTTCTTGACGGGCTTGTGCTATATATATAGCCTATGCAGTATATAACGGGTTCAGAGCGTACGTTCTCCAATTTTAAATAATAATAATAATTTTACTTAAAAAAAAAAACATATGTTTTTTATATACTAAGAAATTAGCAATTTGAAAAAAATTTACGTCCGTATACATAATTCCACGTGAGAAATCTTATCATGTTATTTGTAAATATTAAATAATATAACACTATATACGCAGTTAAATATAATAAAATAAAATTTTAATTATTAAATAATTTTCTCCATTTTATGTAAAATAGAGTTCCCACTCATGAATATTGTTAGTGTGTAATAATATGATTTAAAATATATTGTTTGAACAGTTCCAAAGAATAATTTTTTGGGTATCATTGATTCACCAACAAGAATGATCGAGTACTAATTCCCTTAATTTTCATATTTAATCTATAAGTTTGTCATGTATTTCTTAGCATTTTAGAAATACATAAGTTTTTAATTATTAAAAACTTTCTAATTCTCACGTGTAGCACGAGTTTTTAATTGAGTTTAGAAAAATTAAGAGAAATGATATTTTGTAATTTGTATTATTTTTATTTTTTTTATCATTCTCTACTAATATAGCATTATCAATTTACCGTTAATTATTATTATTTTAATTAAGATTGATTTAAAAATTTATTAATACTGCCACAACAGCTAAGAAGAACAAAAGAAAAGAAAGAAGGATAATAACACTCCAACTGATAAATCTTTCACCCAGATGTGCTAAGTAAGAAAGACGGACACGTGTTGACTTCAGATGTGATAAGTAAGAAAGACGGACACGTGTTGCTTTATCATGCTTTTTATCGCGAGTTTACTGTGGTTGGTTAGATACACTAGCGTAGCGTGGAAGGATTTTTGAAGATTTTATTGTTCGACAGTTACACGTGGCAGAATCATAAACTGACAGGTTATATGATGATGTGTAAAAGGTCCACAATAAGTTGGCCGAACAGATAAGCTACTACTTCCACGTGGCCAAATCATCACCTTCCATATGTAGCATATACTAGTGAGGGTGATAGGATTGACTCTGCCTAATTGGTTACATTCTCTGTGACTTATTTATTTTACTGATGTGCAAATTAATAGGCTGTGTTGGAAAAAAAAATTCATTTCAACCCAATAAAGAAGAAATCTATATCTATAAATTAAAATATGGTATATTATATAGTATCTTTAGGATATTATTTAAAGAATAAATAATTCTTTCTCAGTAGTTAATGTGTATGAAAAACATTAATCCAATATTCTAAATAAACAATCATAATCTTTTTCTCTAATGAAAAAAAAAATACTAGACCTATAATTACTTGTTGACACGTGTTAGCATGTACTTAATTGTAGGGTGTTATTTTTATTTTTTGGTAGTTGACATGATTCCAATCACATATTAACACGTGTTAACAAGTTGTAAGAGAATTATAGGTCTAACATTACTCCTAAAAAAATGTGAGAATTGTTAACACGACCTTTTTTTTATATATAAAAAGTTTCATAATCTCATAGCTAGAATCGAAAACATTTTCCAAGTGAACGCCAATCTATTATCTATGTAATGAATAAAGTTTGATATTACATTGAGCTGATGTGGTAGTGCTCATCAACCTTTAGAGATTTTTATTATTATTATTGTTTCAACAATGATTGATCTAATGGCTAATGTGTATTGCCACATCAGTCCAGTGAAATAAGGGTGGGATGTGGATGTAGTATGTAACTTTACTAAAAAGGTTTTCTTTCAAATGACGATGGAAGAATTTTTTCTAACTTAGTCTAAACATAATTAACATCTCCTTAATAAGATTGTAAGACCATGTGGCATTTGTCCACATATGAGAATCAAGTGCTCTAACAATAGATATCAATTTAATAGAATGAATTAAAGGAATTTCATTTATTAATCCAATTTTTTTTTAAAAAAGCTTGTCCTTAATTATATACTTAAGCTCGATCATCCGGGGACCTCAACCCTCTCCAAATTTCAACTTTTTTTTTTTTTTTTTTTTTTAACTTTATTCATGATGCTCCATTTTTTTTAAAAAAAAAAATAAAAAAATTTGCAAATTCGGCCTCCCCTAAATTAAATTTCTAATTAATTTCATCCCTCAGCTGTAGGGTCACAACTTCAATATATATATAGGGGCAAAAGCTACAAGATTAGGAAGATAAGATTTTGCAGAGCACCTAATACCTTCTTCAAAAAAATTAAAAATTAAATATTCAAACTCTCCCAAAGTGTGAGAAAAATATAAGAAGCTGGTCCCAACTAGTAATTATATGATGCTCCGATCCGATGGTCACCAAAATCCCATGGCATGCACCATCCTTTATAATTAGTAATTATGGATATAGGGTATATATACCGCTAACAGTTTAATTATGAGACAGTGGCCTCCGAGATTTCTAGTTTTGGCCAACCTTTTGGCCGAACCAGTACCCCATGCATGACTCTCCGTTCTGCTAATTGGAGGTGGTTTGATTATATTTTTAAATTTTTATTTTGGATAAAGTCTATATATTCTCCTTCAAGCTACTATCCGGTTAATAATATCTTTCCAAATTTTTAATTCGGATAATGTCCTTCAAACTATCAAAATTTGTCAATGTTCAACTCCTCCAATGACGAAAATAACCTTAATAAAATAAAATTTTAATTTTTTTTTGAAAAAATTAAAACTAAAAAAAATAAATTAAAATTAAATCATAAAAACAAGGGTGGCCAAATTTAAATTTTAAAAGTTTTTCTTTTTTTTTAATTAATTTTATTTTAAAGAAATTTTTTTTAAAAAAAATTGTTTTTTTTAAATAAATAAACATTTCGTTTTTGAAAATATAATTTTTTTTTAAATATATAATTTTTTAATTTATAGGGGTATTTTTGTTTTATTAAAAAAAATGTAAGGTCATTTTTGTCTTTTTACTGGCCTTGGTAGGTATATTGGCAATGTTTTGGTAGTTTGGGGAGACATTGTCCCAATTGAAATTTTAGGGGGACATTGCCAATTAGGTAATAGTTTGAGGGGTGTATGTGAAATTTTTCTCTTATATATATATATATTTAATATTTTTTATTATAGGAAAAATGTGTCGCAACATTATTGGTGCTGACATGGCACTCTGATAGCTTCCCTCTGTGATTTGGCTTAGTTACTATAAAATAAAAATAAAAATTACTACAACACGTACATGTCCTATAGTTTTTTCAATGGTCTATATTAAAACTCTCGTTTTCTTTTTCATGAAAAACTTGAAATTAAATTTGGACCGTTGAAAAAACTACGGCACATATGTGTCGTTTTTTTACGGCACTTAAGCCAAATCCTTCCTATCAAAATTTCAAACCGAAGTTGAGTACAGAAACCTATTAGTCAATTTTGCTTAAATACCACCTTCAAAAAGCTATTTGCTACTCAATATAAAATCTCAAAAACTGATTTTGTATTTTTTCATTTATTAAAAGAGAAATGATTTTTCTATATCACATTACTCTATATCAATCATACACCAAGACACATAGAGTATATGGTCCATGCATGTGAGTCCCATATATGTGAGTCTCATATACATGAGTGTCACACCCAATGTGTCTTGATGTACGATAATTTGATGTAGGAATAACACATCTCTATTAAAAGACCAAGATAAACTAAAAGTAGAGCAAGTTAAATGCAGTGTACATATACAATTAAGCTGGCTACCACAAAAATAAATTATTAAAATTTAGCAAATACTAGCAAAATTAAAATTCATATCTGTCATGACCTCAAAGTTTTCATCCATGACTATCCAATAAAATGCTTCACAAGTTTTAAATATTCATATATATATGGAAGTAATAAAATGAATAATGACATAATAACGAAAACAACAACAATGATGATGATGATGATTTAGTTCAAAAACAAAATTCATCATGATATATATATATATATATATATATATATGACTACTTTGTGAAAATGTGAAAATAGTAAAAAACTGAGGTTGACATAAGAAACATGGGGGAATAGTAATGAAATGCACGAGCATCCTCAATTTCATAGTCAAAAAGTTGAACCCATCTCATGCACGAGTAGTACTATACGATGCTTTGCTAGCTGTGAGCTGGTCATGGCCATATCTATCTACGTCCTCTCTATTCCTCATGACCCTATTTAAAGCCCTAGCCTCCTTCCTCTTCTTCAATTAACCTTGTCCTTGCGTACAATAACAAGCATCCAATATTTCCAAAATGTCAACTACTTTCTTCGTGATTCTGATCATCCTCTTCCTCCTGAATCCTCCACTACTCCTCATGTCTAGGGTTGCAGCTGCTACGTCGAGGCCACTGGGATCAAACCCTCCAAATTATGTGTCGTTGAAGCCCACAAGAAGCCACGGTGGATTTGCAAAACGGGCTGTTCATGCTTGCCTGCCGAAAGGATTCCGGCACTCATCTGCTCCGAGCCGATACATAAACTATCAACCCCTTGGCTCAACAATGTGTTCTCCGGCGAAGCACGTGGCTAAACCATGATCCGCTGAAAATGAATTTTGAACAATATATCACTGCTTTGTTATTATACGTATAATTAGAAAATTGGCAAGTTATTTTTATTTTTTTTACTAGTATTCTAGAATGATAGAGTGGAGATGTAAGTCTTCCATCGATCATCTCTCTCTTTATGTATGTATATATAGTTAATGTTCAAATATAATTGGACGTACGTACACTTGAAACGAAAACTCTCTTTATATAATTATATAGTTTCTCTATATATACCAGCATTTTTCTTTTCCTCTAATGTTTTATATATGTTTTTCTGGTTCCAAATATTAATCACACATTAATTAAGTATGTATATACCAACTTTTTCTTGTTTGAAAATGCATTATTTTGGTGGGTTTTGAGGAATTAGGAGACCTTTTTAGATAACCTGTTATAATGGTTGCGTTTCGTTTCCAAATTAAGATCTATAGAAGGTCGACGGTGTACAGCTCCTTAAGGCGACATTAATTGGAGGAAACAACAAATCTGATTACATATCTTAGCAGAACAATAACCTAAAACCAGTTGTGTGACAAACACTAGACGATCGTAGAGTACTAGATTTTGTTTTCAAATATATATCTTGTTAAATTATCACTTGCTCTAAAAAGGCAACCATCGATATGTTTCCTAACGGGGCGCTTAACGGAATCTGTCAAAATTTTTAATGGAATTTGACTCTAAAGAACGATTTGTAAATTGAGCCAACCATAGGATCTTTGAATTAATTTTGATACTAAATGGAGTGATTTGTAATTTAGGCTAACCACAAGGACTAATGATGCAATTTTTCCTAAAAAAAAAAATTCTTAATTTGTAAAATAACGTAACATGGCTAGTAAGATGTCCTCAATCTCAGTCTACCCATGTAGTTATTACTAGCTAGAACCATAGCCCAAAAAGCTAGTCCACTAGACATGGCTACATGACTCTTGGGCCTAATGACCCAAGCTACATACCGTAAGGGCGATTAGACGTTAGTTTTGAATGACTTGGATGGCTTTAAACGGGCAAATGCAAAAAAAAGTGAAGGGCCAATAGAGCGTGATGAAACGCTACCTCTTAGATGGCTCATTCTCTAGTCATGCAAAAGGTAAACTGGGATGTTGCGGTTGACAATACTACTGGTTGATTAGGAATGGGCTTCATAGTGAGGGATCGTGAGGGCTTTGTCCTTACAGCTAGAAGCCGAACCAAACTGGAGAATCTAGGACCAGTTGCGACTGAGGCATTTGTGGCTTTTTATGAAATAGAATTCAGCAAAGATCTAGGTCTAAGAAAGATTTTTTTGGAAGGTGATACGCTCCAAGTGGTGAACGCTATCATGGCCAGAATTGGAGCAGGTATGGTCATATTATTGATTACATATGCGAAGTGTTTAATTGTATGCAATCTTGACAGATTAGTCATGTTAGTAGAGTGGTAAATTCTGCTACCCATGGATTAGCCAAAACAGTTGTTAAACAAGTCATAGATCAGATATGAATAGAAGAAATCCCTAATTGTATTCTTGACTTAATATGCAAAGTCACATGCGCAAACAAGTAAATAGAGCAGCAATCATAATATTATAGGAAAAATCCACTAGCTTCGTCCTCAGTAAGTATAGAGATATTTAATGTTTCTACTCCAAATGTTACTCTCAGAAACTGCATAATTGTAATAATGTAATAATACTAAATTAGTGAAAAAGCATTATGAGAATGGTCATTACTATTACTTCACCTATTCATTAGAGATTATTTTTCCATCACAAAGGCTACAGATTTAAATATAATGGTTATACAAATATAACCTCATCCTTATTTTATTCCATAAAAATGGACGCCATAAAATATTGATGTATTAATTATCATTAAAAAAAGAAGAAGAAGAAGAAGAAAGAAAGAAAAAGTTCAAGCCCTCTAATTTGGTACCTTTAGAGCTGAGCGAGAGGCTAGAGGCTACCTATGGGTCAAACTTGGAGTCAGCCTTACCAACCGATCATATAACACAAAATTTGACATTGGGCAACGTTTGGCCCTTTACATTCTTTTGTTGAAAACTTTTTGTTTTAATGCATCTATGATTTGAAAATGTTTGGGCATTACAGTTTTTATTATAATTCTTCATAAATTAACATGATAGTTCATATGATATTATTACGTTAACCACAATCAAATTTAATTATTTAGTAGAAAAAACTTAAAACTTTTGTTTTTTTTGCTTCCTACATAGAGTTTTCGGTCACTCTTTAAACCAACTCAATAAAACTACATGAGTTAATTTTTTATTTTTTCTTACTTAATAACTGATATGATAAGTACTTGAATTTATAAATTGATGCCACAGTATACGTGACGCTGCCATGTCAGCCACAATCAAATTTAATTATTTTAGTGTCTAATACAGTAAATATACAACATGGACTGCTATATCAATTTACAAATGAGTTGTAGTAAAAACTTTTACTTAATTCTATTTATAAGGGACTTGTGAACCTTTCCATAAAATTTTGCATATACAAAATATACCAATCACAAAAGTTCCTTGAATATACCAATTGTTTTATACAAATGCTATCAATAGGAGGCTAAAAAATTAAACCTGATTTAGACACGAAGAAATATTTATTGTTCAATCTAAATACCTTCCCTAGGGAAGGATTCGGGTGGGGGAGGGAAGTTGTTGGTGAAAAATAAAGATTCCTTTGTGTGTGTGATCAACCAATCAACCAATCAACCAAAATATAAAATGCGGAAAGTAAATAACACAGAAATTTTGGTAACGAAGTGGAAACACTTTGTACCAAAGAGAAAAACCACTCCGAGGTAGCTAAACCCAGGAAATTCACTATTAAGAAGAAAAAGTTAGTTTCAAAGCAGTCGTACTCACATATCCCTGATGGAATAGTAGTACATTTAACTCTGACACGTACCTATACATGAACGTTTCTCAACCAAACCTCTTGTTTGAAGAGTTCTTCAATGGACTCCTTTAGCTTAGAGCTCATCTCTAAGCTAGACTTCAAAAGGTTGATTAAATCACACAAATAAAAACTCTAAGAAAACTAGCACATCTAATAGTATCTGCCTAAACACCATCTCTTAGCACACATAAATTCTATACTGAATTCACTTACAAAACACAGCCTTCAAGCCTCTTTAAATAGGCTCCAGAAATCCTAATTCTATTCAAACTCAAATTTCCATAGGCGACGTCCAGACGGAGCTTGTGGTGTCCAGACCTTCACTTGAATCTTCAGTAAATTTCTGACGCGCGTCTAGACTGGTAACCCTAGCGTTTGGACGAATGCATGAAAACCCTTTCTTCGTCCGCAGTCATCACATTTTTGTTCGAACCCTGTGCGAACAGAGACTCACTGACTTCAATGTCAGCTGGGCCGTCCAGACCTTGAGCTACTGACTTCACCATCTACTGTAGCATTCGGACCCAGATAGGACACTGAGTTTCTGACTCCACCATCTGCTGTAGCGTTTAGACCCTGATCGGACACTGAGTTTCTGACTTTGGTGTCTAGACCTTGGCAACTAGGCGTCCTGACGGTCTGTAGGGAGAATCGATTTTCTAAGGTGTAAATCTTCCATATTATTTCTTTCACCGGGATATTTCATTCTTAGTGAAATTCTGTGCAGATTACTTCCTTGTTCAGCCCTTTCCATCTTGGAATTAAATATTCTGCAATAATTCTTCTGGAATTCTCTGGAATTGCAGTGTCCTTGTTATGGAAGTCTCTGATACGGAAGTCCCAGATATGGAGGCGTTTTTGTCAACCAGAATGTAGCCAACTAAAATAAACTAACAGTTGGCAAGCTAAGATTGGCGTATTGTTCGAAGATCTTAGATGCAACTATGAGTGCTTTTCATAGCACTGAGAAGCTATTTGGTTGCCGATTGTTTGACGTGATTAATAAACTTCCATTTGAATTTAAACCAGGAACATACTTAGAGCCCTTGCAATAGTTTGTATGATTAATTTACAATTTCTTATTATTATTTTTAAGCTTTTATTTGCATTCTATGACAATTCACTTGCTGTCTAAATTAAAAAATGGTGACGTGTGATCAGGAATGAAGAAGAAGAGGTTTGAGCAAGACCAAAGAAGCGAGGTTTGCGTAAGTTCTATTTTGTTTTGAATTGGGTTTTTTGTTATGGACCTGAATGTAGTATGATCTTTTTTATGAACTTGATAGTAGTATTGTAACGCCCCCAAACCGCTAGGGTTAGGTCTGTCCATTTTCTTACGCAAAGCTGCAAAGATTCATAAGGTCTGCCAGATAACCTAGCTAATATGCTGAGTTAAATAAATTACCAGAAAAATAATTTTAAGGGATAATTATACTTAACCCCCCTGATTTATCCACGGTGTGGCGATTTACCCCCCAATGTACCAAAATTGGTACATGACCCCCCCGAACTTGTCAACGTGTGGCAAAATCAACCTTCCGTCCAATCGACCTTTTGTTTGGACGGAAAGTCGGTCACGTGCAAGTCACGTGACCGTTTAAGACAGAGACCCTCCCCAAGTCACGTGACTTGCACGTGACCGACTTTCCGTCCAAACGAACGGTCGATTGGACGGAATGTTGATTTTGCCACACGTTGGCAAGTTCGGGGGGGTCATGTACCAATTTTGATACATTGGGGGGTAAATCGCCACACCGTGGATAAATCAGGGGGGTTAAGTGTAATTATCCCTAATTTTAAAACCTAGAGCTTTAATAAATGTAGAAACGAGTAATTCGAAAAGAATCATTATGTTAAATACAATGAATGAAAATCCATAGTAAAACTAAATTTATTGTGCCGGTGCACTTGATAAGATAAATGAAATGCAATATCTTAACGCTAGCCTAGATCCCATTCCGGCCGCCTAGGTCACTCTGTTCATAAACAGAAAACAAAATAAAATAAGGGTAAGCAAGAAATGTTCAGTAAGATAACCCTCAACCATAAAACGGTTGAGTTAAATTCATTTTCTTCAAAACGATTATAAAACACACTTGAGATTAAAAATTTCCATAATATAAAATCTATGTTCGGCATTTTTCATAAAGCATAAAATTACTGGTTGATAAATAAAATTCTCATATTTAGGGCCTATGTAGGCATGTACACTATTACGCCCTGTGTAATTAGGGTTGCACGGTCTTTGCTGTGACTATGGCAGGTAACTATAGCCGTAGCCTGCCCCGTCAGTTAATTAATCAAAGTGCACTTAGCATGACCTGAAGACGAATTTCCGCCTTGTCAACGTCTTTCAGCGGTTACGCTTCCATCTCAAGCAATGGTACCGAGTTTAATCATCTGTGAATCTCTGTCAATATCTTTGGGACAAAATAATCGTCTCCTCCACACACGTGCCTCATTTATAAAAATCTTTCTCCTTCTAAAAATTATTCTTATTCCATTCACTATGCTTGGTAACTTTTGAGGCAACGTGTGAGAGGGTTTTTACACTTCTCTTTTCATTAATTTCAAAAAGTAGTAACTTCCTGTCTCAGGAACCAATTAAGCAATTTACTATAATTAGAAAATCCTTTATAACCAAAGCTGTTCTTAAAACCGCTGATTTCAAGAATATCATTTTTTCTAACAACTTTCCTCTCAAAACTATTTTAAAACAATCCTTCAACTATCAATATAAATTTGAAATACATAACGAGAACAATTATTCGTAAATATGCTTGAATCAATGAATAAAATAATATAAAATAAAATAATTTTAGAAGGAGTAGAGGATCCCTTACATCTCTAAAAACAGTACGTCGTTGGAATATTTCGACAGCTAACTAGTCATCACTTAGTACATGTTTAAATAAATTAATACCTCGTGCTAGTCACTAGACTACACATTGACACCACTAAGATTCGTCTTGCTAACCTATTAAGAATGGATTCTTTAAGTACATTAATAACTCGAATAATACATAAATCATTAAATAAGCAATAATACATGTTCTTTTACTGATATTAGAAATACAACTCAATAAAGGCAATTGTCATAATAAATATTCTCTATTAAAGTCATATAATTTGATAAATTCATGTATCACCAAACTTTACATCTATTCAAAATAATTTATTAAAAAGGCTCCGTGATTTTTAAGCAATTTACAAGAACTTTTGAAACACTTGAATTAAAATTGTCTTTATTTCTCTGTGGGATAGAATTAAAATAACTAAAATTTAATACAGTTATGCCAAGGAAGATTTGTTATGGGGTCATTAGGATAGAGGAGTAGAGGGAAAATAATAATAATAATAATAATAATAATAATAATAATAATAATAATAATAATAATAAAAACAGAAGTAGTTCAGGACTTGTACCGAAAATAAAAGAACAGAATAGAAAGCAAACAAATAAATAATATAATATATATAATATAATATATATATATATATATATATTGGAATATTTTTCTACTGGTCGCGTATACACAATAGCCGAACGCTATTCCAAAATATATATATACCAGTAGAGAAAAGAGAATAAATAGGTTATGAACGCTTCAAACAAAGGCTGCTTTCTAAATGGATTAAAGTAGATAAAAATAAATAAATAAATAAAAAATAAAATTGAGAGGTTAGAGCTTTCCCAACCATTTTCCCTAAATATAGGGAACAAAACTACTTTTTACTTTCCTATCAAAAAACACCCCACAGCAGCTTCCCTTTATTTTTTCCTATATCATTAAAATATTATTATTTTTTATTTTAATTAAAAGTAAAAAAAAAAAGATAAAGTAGGAGAGAGATAATATATTTTGTGAATAAACAATTGAATGGAAAGTGAATAGTGCTTCCCAAAAGCTGTAGTGGAGGAGTTTTTGTAACTTTCTTGAAATTTTTCCTAAAACTTAGGGAACATACTTAATTTAGGGAAGTTGCTGTGAATGTTCTTAGGCATACAAATAATATCTCCTGTGAATGGAAAAAGTTGGGAGATAAGGACAAAGGTGCTACGGTCCCACTATGGCCCATAGTAAAGAAAAGTGAAAAGAAGAAATAATAAATAAAACAAATAGCTAGAAAGAACAAAGGCTATACATTTGATATTCAAGAAGCAAAGGTCAAAGTACTTCATCGTTCTTTTGACATGAAAGATAATAAAACACATAAAAAAAAAGAAGTAATTAGGTGATGGACAACAGAAGTGGAATAACGTAGACAAACAGGTAAATCAACAGTAAACGTTTTTTCGAAAAGAAAACTAAAGAAATAGTTAAGAGGCAAGATGATACCTTGTCTGTAGGAGCTGAAAATGGTGTAAGGGGATAGGGGTGTGAGGCTAAAAAAAAACAATGAGGGGAAGGAAGGGGCGTCACTAATTTATTTATATAAGTAGGGTTTTGGCAATTAGGGTATTAAAATATTAACTGAAAAAGGTAAAATTTAAATTGATAAAAAAATTTATTAAATTTAAAGGAATCAGATATTAAAAAAATAGTAACGGTTATTTAAATAAAGCACAAAATATTATATATATACAAGGTCAACTTTTTTTTTTTTTTTTAAATGCTCAATCATCCATTCTCATAAGTAGTAAAATACCACTTTACCCCTGAAAGGGAGTCGGGGTCATTACATGTATGGTCTTTTATTATATATTTCATTTTAAATATATAATTTATTGAGATCTCAATATTTTTCATATACTTACATAATTTATTGAGATTTCATTATTTTCATATATCTATTCCTCTTCATGGGGTACCTAAAAATAATAAGATCTCAATAAATTATATATTTATTGAGAGTATATTTATTCTTTTGGGATTACTTTTTTTAGACGGAGAAGTTGAGTCGTAGGCACGATATAATTTACACGGCGTACATGTCAGAGCATTGGTTGGAACTTTCCAGTGGAAGGATGTCACTCAATTTGGACGATGAAGAGCAACCACAGAATGAACGGAGTAGGCCACCATTGGAATCTACAATAGAACCGCTAAAGGAGGTCAAAATTGAAAAGCATGCTGAGTGTGCCTTTTGCTTACAGGACCTTATGGTTGTTGCTAAGTTGCCATGCTCACACGTCTACCATTGCAGTTGTATTGTTGAGTGGTTTGTTAAGAGCGATTCATGCCCCTTGTGTTGCTGCTGGGTTGTCTAATTTATTCGCGGGACTTGATTTCATCTTTTCTTGCAAAAATCTGGTGTGGATGGTTATCAATCCTAGTAGTTAGTTGTTTGTCCTCGAGATGGTGTAAATATTATTTTTGAAATTTGAAATTTGTTACTTCATGTTAGGCTTTTAGTATTGGCAAATTCAACTCAAGTATTGGATTGCGGTGAAACTAGCGGCATTGGAAAGCTAATACAAAAGGAAACAACTATGCCAAAATTGCCTTGAAATATATGACCGAAAATATAGACGAATTTTTCTGAAATCCTATTCCAACTCGAACTGGGTTTTCTTTATTGGTCTATTTAAAGAGATTTTCAGGCACAAATTTGTTAAGGAATTCTACTCTAAAATTATGTGTACTAAGAGAGGGTTTTAGGCCTTTATAGAATTATGATGTATTTCTCTTAAAGTTTTTAGTTCAAGCATCAGCCATGAATAATTGAAGCCAAGTAGAGTTCCGGTTAAGGAATATCAAAAAGAAGAACTCTCTAGAGGTTCTGGGAGAGAAGCAAACAAGTGGGTCACTTGTTATAATTCAAGAATGTGACGACTGCAAAGGTTTTGTGAGGATTAACATCTTGTAATTAACTGTTTCTTCGTATTAATTGATTTCCTAGGTTTGGCTGTCCCAAGTTGTTTTTCCATTTGAGTTCAAAGAGTTTCCACTTTGTAACCAAATATCTGTGTCAACTGCTTTACGTATTTGATGAATTTTTTGGTTATGGTTATATAGTTAGGAGTTTATTTATTATTTTCACTTCAAAACATATTTACTCGACTTAATTTGACATGTTGTTATAGAAATATGGTAGAATGTTTTGAAGTTGATGTTTTTCGGAAGAAGTGAAAATAAGGGAAGGGAGGGGGGTTGTCAAACGGGTACTTCGGCCCATTTGGCAATCTCTTTCCTCGTATTTGAGGTGAAATTATTTTTAGTGGTAGTAATACATGATTTATGTGATATAAAGTAAAAAAAAAATTATATGAAAAAATGAAAAAAAAAAATTGTTTTGTAATGGGTTTTTATTTTTATTTTTATTTAAATAGTAATTGTTGGGGATAAAATTAACCCCGAGGACACGTGGATCCTAATCTGAAAACATCTCGGACATTTGTTATGACCCAGCAAAGGAAGATCATCTAGGTATAATGACGTCTCGGTCTTATCAAACCCGGCGACGATATGAAATATCCCGAGATCTCCTAGTCTGATCGGAGCGAACATATCTCGGATATTTATGCCTCGGAGATTTGATAGAAGCTACGAGACCATTTGGGAAGTTGAATCACAACCCGATATACAAAGATTGCCTCGGTATGATAACACCTCGGATAAGACGGCCTCGGTATGATAACACCTTGGATCTTCCACAACCCTGTTACGGTGCGGCAATATTCCGAGATCTCCTAATCCTTTCGGAGCGAACATGTCTTGGATATTATCACCTCGGGGGTTGGTCGAAGTGTGTTACAATTGTCTTAGAATGAGATAAGGCTAGTATCCAGGAAGATCAGGGATAAGCCAAGATCAAGGATAAGCCTCTACCCCATTATTAACGGGATAAGATGGCTAGTAACGTGGAAATTAAGATTAAAGAGGTGATTAAAGAGGTACGAATGCAATTCAATTTGGACTCTGTGGCCTTATTCAAATTCCCTGAAGATAAGGTTAAGGTTCAACCAGATTAGGACTCAAACTCCTAGTTCAACTGGGTTTTAAGAATTCCAGTAGGACTGCGACTACCAGCCTATAAATAAGACCATCACACCAGGTATTACATAGATTATCTCTGAGCTTTTGAGATTACAGATACTTTCCAGGAAATTGATTTGCACTGACTTAGGCAACAGAGTGGGCGTGGTCGTCACCCCCGACTAGTTGTTTGTTGTTTTACAGGAGTCAAGGTTGTGCGTTTGCGGGAAGCAGCGAATCAATTGGCGACACGTCACCATACCGGAAACTGTACCAACAGTTTGGCGCCGTCTGTGGGAAAAGAAGAATTGTTCTTACGAAAAATAAATCCGTAATGGTGACTACGAGACGTTCTAATCCGGTTCAAAATGAAACCCAAGAAGAAGCACGACGCCCTAATCAAGATGATGTCCGCGGAGAAGCAGAGTCTGCCGGTCCAGAGGCCAGAATAACCCAGTTGAGCCAACAGCTGGGTCAGGCGCAGAAGAATGTGGAGGACTTGCTGGCTCAGAATGCTTTGCTGATAGCTGCTCATACTCCACCACCATTGAATCACGATGCGGTTGAAGGAACAAATCCTAATGGAAACCCGGAAGAGTCAGGGGAGAGAGTCGAGCCGCGGATCGAGGACCGTGTGGAGCCTATTAATCCGGTTCCACCTCCACCAACAGACTCCGAAAGAAGGCTGCAGCAGATGGTCCTGGACTTGGGCATAAAGTATGATGCACTATCAAGAACTATGGATCAAAAGCGAGACGGGAAGGAGTCTCTCGTGGACAACCTCTTTCAGCATAAGGAGTCTATATTTATCGAAGAAGTATCCAACTTTGACCTGCCCGGAAGGTTTAAGGTACCCGATATTCATGTTTTTTCAGGTAGTGAAGATCCGGTGGAGCATTTGGATAATTTTCAATCTCACGTGTCCTTGCACAAGACACCTGACGCTGTGGCGTGCCGAGCTTTTCCCCTCACCTTGTCGGGAAAGGCCCGAGACTGGCTCAGGAACCTTCCCCCAAGGTTGATTGATAAATTCGACACCCTTGGAAGGAAATTCCTGGCCCAGTTTGTGTCTGGAAGAGCCAGAAGGAAACCCAGAGGGTATCTACTCTCTGTGCAGCAGGGACCAAACGAGTCTTTAAATGATTATTTATGGTGATTCAATCAGGAAAAGTTGGAGACAGAAAGTGCACCAGATGACTTTATTTATGGTGCAATTTTCCAAGGATTGAAGAAAGACGAACCGTTGATGGCGGACTTGGCGTTAAAACCACCGAAGGATCTTCATACCTTTATGGTAAAAATGGACAAGTACATTAATCAGGAGGAAACACTCCGAGCCCTTCTCGGTAATTCCCAGCAGCAACAACATCCTTCTACCGAGAAGCTCAAGAAGAAGAAGAATCCCGAGCCCACACAGGATGCCGGTCCCGGGGAGTACAAGAAGGCGAAGAAGAATTTCGAAGATTACAAGTGGACTCCATTAAATGCCTTTCTCACCGAGGTGCTTATGGAACTCAAAAAAGATCCGAATTACCAGAGGCCGAGACCCATTCCAGGAGATCCGCCTCCACACCTGGCTCACAAATACTGTGCCTTCCATGATTCATATGGTCACCTGACCGAGCAGTGTGTATCACTGAGACAGTTGATTGAGAAATTTATCGAGAATGGGAAGCTAGTCCGATTTCTCATTAATGAGAGAAGCCAACAGGAGCGGGACCAATATCCGCGACCTAGAAGAGAAGAAGATCGGAATGAAAGGAGAAACTATAGACCGAGGCAGGAAGAAAGAAGAGGTAGAAGCAGAGAACCAGCACCTCGGCCTCGAGGAGAAGAAAGAAGAGAAAGGAGCAGAAGTAGAGCTCGGGTGGAGCAGCAAGGCAACCTTCCTATCATCCACACCATCTCGGGAGGATTTGGAGGAGGAGGCAAGTCCAATTCGGCTCAGAAGGCATATGCCAGGCAGCTGGATGATTTCGAAGTATATTCGGTCCAAAAGCCCCCAAAGTCTCAGAAATATAACCCTCTGATTATAGGGTTCTCGAATGATGATTATGCTGGAGTCTCACTTCCGCACACAAACGCCCTTGTGGTCACCCAAACAATAGCAAATTATCAGACTCGACGGATCCTTGTTGACACAGGGAGCTCGGCTGATATTCTGTTTAAGTCAGCCTTTGATCACATGGGAGTCCCACGGGAGAAGGTGGTCCCGGTCTCATGCCAATTACAGGGTTTCGCTGGAGAAAATGTGATGTCTCTCGGTTCTATCGATCTCCCTGTGACAGCGGGGACTTATCCGAGGCAAAAGGTCATCATGGTGAAATTCTTGATAGTTGACAGAGTCTCGGCCTATAATGCCATTATCGGAAGGACAGCTCTCAACGACTTAAAAGCTGTGAACCTCAACACAGCATCTCAGTATGAAGTTCCCGACAGAAGAAGGATTTGGAGTGGTTAAGGGAGACCAGAATGAGGCTAGGCGTTGTTACAATTTATCCTTGAAAGACACCTCGAGGCAGCACAATCTGGGTGAGAAAGCTAAGGAGGAGGGAATAGCAGTCACCGTTGGGGGAGCCTGTGGAAGGCTTGGAGGAGTTCGAAATAGGTGATCCGGGAAAGAAAGTTCGTATAGGCTCACAACTCCCCCAACTCGTGAAGGAAGATCTGGTGGCGTTCTTAAGGTGCAATAGTGATGTATTCGCTTGGAGCCATGAAGATATGCCAGGGATTGATCCCTCGGTCATTGTCCATAAGCTGAATATGGACCCCAATCATCGGCCAGTGAAGTAGAGAAGAAGGAATTTTGCCGCCGAACGAAATCAAGCTGTTGTAAAAGAAGTAGAGAAGTTATTGAAAGTCGAATTTATCCGGGAGGTGGATTACCCCGAGTGGTTGGCCAATGTGGTACTGGTGAAGAAGTCTAATGGCAAGTGGAGGATGTGCGTAGATTTCACTGACTTGAATAAGGCATGCCCGAATGATAGTTTTCCTTTACCGCGGATCAACTTGTTGGTCGACTCAACGTCTGGACACGAGCTCCTAAGCTTTATGGATGCTTTCTTGGGATACAACCAGATCTACATGGAAGAAGCAGATCAAGAGAAAACTGCTTTCATCACAGATCGAGGACTCTACTGTTATAAAATGATGCCCTTCGGTTTGAAGAATGCGGGAGCCACTTATCAGCGATTGGTGAACAGGATGTTTCGAAATCAAATTGGCAGAAATGTTGAGGTATACGTAGATGATACGCTGGTTAAAAGTATTCGGGCAATCAAACACATAGAAGACCTTCGAGAAACTTTCTGGACTCTGAGAAAATACAAGATGAAGCTTAACCCTATAAAGTGTGCCTTCGAAGTTTCTTCAAGAAAATTTTTGGGGTTCATGGTATCACAGAGGGACATCGAAGCAAACCTAGAAAAGGTCAAGGCTGTCCTCGAGATGGAGGCACCGAGAACAACAAAACAACTCCAACAGCTGACAGGAAAGATTGCGGCCCTAAACCGTTTCATATCACGGTCAACAGATAAGTGCCTTCTCTTCTTTAAAATTTTGAGAAAAGCATTTATGTGGAGTGAGAAATGTGAGGAAGCTTTCGGAAAGTTGAAGGAATACTTAACGAACCCTCCCTTGTTGAGCCGCCCTACTGAAGGGGAGATACTCTATCTCTATTTGGCAGTATCCCCTCGGCGCTAAGCTCGGCACTAGTCAGAGAAGATTCGGGAATTCAGAAACCTGTTTACTTCACGAGAAAAGCACTTCATGGAGCAGAGGAAAGATATCCTCGAATCGAAAAATTGGCGTTCGCTTTGGTTATCTCAGCCAGAAGATTGAGGCCATACTTTTAGGCTCGTGCTATTAGAGTCTTAACCGAATATCCGATGAAGAAGGTTCTGCAAAAGTCTGACCTCTCGGGAAGGTGAGTCAACTGGGCAATGGAACTCGGACAATTTGATATCAAGTTTCATCCTCGGACGGCTATCAAAGGACAGGTTCTGGCAGATTTCTTGGTGGAGTTTTGCAACATTCCCGAAGCGGAAGAACTTCCAAAAGAATTAACCTGAGTCGTGTTTGTGGATGGCTCCTCATCACATGGCAGAAGCGGGGTAGGAGTTCTCCTCAGGAATCTTGAAGGTCAAGAGTTCGGTTTTGCTGTAAAACTGGACTTTGTCACAACAAATAATGAAGCTGAATATGAAGCTGTAATAGCAGGTCTGGCATTGTCCCGAGAGATGGGAGCAACTAATGTTGAAATCCGAAGTGACTCTCAAGTAGTGGTGGGCCAAGTTCAAGGACAATTTGAAGCACAAGAAGATCGAATGGCCAGATATTTGGAACAAGTGCGTCGATTCCAGTCTTATTTCGAAAGGGTCGTCATCACGAAGGTACCTTGGGATGAAAATATCCGAGCCGATGAATTCTCGAAGATTGCATCATGAACAGATGAAGAGATTGAAGCATCTAGAAGGCAGATTATTGTTTTGACCGAGCCATCAATAACCCCGAGGACTGATGTCATGGAAGCAGATCCAACACAGGATGAACCAGAATGGACTGTAGAGATTATTCAGTTCTTGAGAAACGGGTTGCTGCCCGAAGACAAGGTTGCAGCTCGGAAGGTAAAGATACAAGCAACACGGTTTTGCCTTCTCGGAGAAGTACTATATAAAAGAGGATACTCCGAACCCCTGCTCAAATGCCTCTCTAAGACCGAGGCGGATTATGTTCTCAAGGAAATCCATGAAGGTGTGTACGGAGACCATTCGGGTGGAAGGATGCTGGCATAAAAAACCATCCGAGCAGGTTATTATTGGCCTACGATCAGAAAGGATTCGGCTCTTCTCGTCAAGACTTGTGACAAATGCCAGAGGTTCTCAAGAATTATGAAAGCAAGTCCCGAGAAGCTTACTCCCCTCACTTCTCCATAGCCATTTGCGAAATGGGGGGTAGATATTGTCGGCCCAATGCCTTTAGGGAAAAGGGGTTGGAAGTTCTTAGTTGTAGCTGTAGACTATTTTACTAAATGGGCAGAAGCAGAAGCATTAGCAGCTATAACCACAACAAATATCACAAGTTTCCTTTGGAAATCGGTGGTGTGCCGGTTCAGGATCCCTCATGCTTTTGTCACAGACAATGGGAAACAGTTTGACTGTGAACCATTCCGGAGGTGGTGTTCAGAACTTCGTATCCGAAACTATTATGCCTCGGTACTTTATCCAAAGGCGAATGGTCAAGTAGAGGCGACAAATAAGACCCTGGTAAGGACATTGAAGAAAAAGCTCGATAAGAAGAAAAGAGCATGGGTTGAATATGTTCCAGAGGTGCTCTGGTCGTACCAAACCACAAGAAGAACTCCAACAGGCGAGACACCATTCTCACTTACATACAGGGCCGAGGCTGTGATACCAGTCGAAGTGGGATTCCCAAGCTTTCGTGTAGCTTACTACAATCCTGGGCTTAACGACGAAAAGGCCAAGGTATATCTAGATCTTTTGCAGGAGAAAAGAGATGACGCTCAAGTTACATGGGCAGCGTATCAGAGTCGAACAGCTCGGTATTTTAATAAATAGGTGGTCCCTAAAAAGTTCCAGCTTGGAGATTGGGTACTCAGGAAAGTGAGCTTAATGACAAAAAATCCAATGGAAGGCAAAATGGGACCCAAATGGGAAGGCCCCTATAAGGTGGTAGGATGCCATCAGAAAAGGGCTTATCGCCTGATGACCGAGACGGGAAAGATACTCCCGAGATCATGGAACGCCGAGCACTTGAAGAAATATTATATGTAATTCTTTGTTTTTCTCCGCAATTTTATATTCAATAAAGAAGGTCTCTTTTCAATTCATATCAACAATTGTAGAAGTTTAAGAATTAGCCCGATATCCCCCTTGAACGACTCGAAAGAGTTATAGGGAGATACCCAGAAAAGAATCCACCTGCATCTTTTCCTCGAACAACCCGAAAGGGTTATGGAAAGAATGCAGTGGGAGAAACCCCTCATTTAGGGGTTACTAAAAGTATAACGCTAAGAAGGCTCGATTCTTTTCCTCGAACGATCCGAAAGGGTTATGGGAAGGATATCACAGCAAGAAACTTCTCCGTTATTCCAACACCGAGAGCAAGGAAGAACAGACAGCCCCCAGGTATCGATTGATCTCTACTAAGAGTAAAGCAGTAGTTCGAGACAGAATGAAAGCACTTCTTCATCAAACTTCTCCAAAGATGATCAAGCTACATCAACGTCCACCCGACTCCTCACTTCGAACGACTCGAAAGAGTTATGGTGGGGATGCTCAGGGAAGAATCCGCCCGAATCCTTTCCTCGAACAACCCGAAAGGGTCATGGCAAGGAGGCAATGGGAAGAAACCTCCCGGTTGGGGGTTTCCGAAGGGATGAGGACTAGAATCCTCCCGATTCCTTTCCTCGAACAACCTGAAAGGGTCATGGAAAGGATACAAATGGTTGAAACCTCCCGGTTGGGGGTTTCCGAAGGATAAGACTAAGGATATCAGAAAAGAATTCGCCCGAATCCTTTCCTCGGACAACCTGAAAGGGTCATGGAAAGGATACAAAGGGTTGAAACCTCCCGATTGGTGGTTTCCGAAGGATAAGGTTATGGATATCTCGATTAGAATCTGCCCGAATCCTTTCCTTGAACAACCTGAAAGGGAAATGGAAAGGATACAAAGGGTTGAAACCTCCCGGTTGGGGGTTTCCGAAGCATAAGGTTAAGGATATCCCGAATCCTTTCCTCGAATGACCCGAAAGGGTTATGGAAAGGATAGAACGACGGGATTGGAGGTTTCTGGAAGGACGAGAACATCCAAGATAGAATCGGCCCAAATCTCTTCCTCGAACGACCCGAAAGGGTTATGGAAAGGACACCAAGACAAGAAACCCCTCGGTTGGGGATCTCCAGATGCTATGAATATGGATCATCGAAATTCAGAAATGAGGAAATTGAAAGGTTAAGATCTCAATTCAGTAATTTCATTTCAGTAATATATAAAGTCTTTTACAGGTTACAAAGATTTCAGAAATAAAGAAACAATTCAGGCCTGAGAACGACCCTTAGCTTGCAGCTTCTTCAAGAGGATCCTCTCAGGGATCCGGTGTTTTGGCACCCCAACTCGGAACGTCTGGCATGAATTCTTTACCGAATTCTTCCATTTCCTGGACTACTTCGTCAGGAAATCCTACCAGTTGCGGCCCAACAGTTTCGAGGTCAAACTTATATTTAGGTTTCGTCACCAAAGTTCGAAAGTTTTCGAACCCCCAGTTGAATCCACGAGCCCAGCTCTGGTCTCGAAGGAATGGCACATAGCTTAGCTGTTTCAGATAGCGCTTCAGTTTTGCTTGGCCCGCGTCATATCTAGCTCTGAGCCTAATCAAAAGACTCTCCAAACGGTCCTGCGCTTTAACAGCTTTGTCCCTCTCAGCCTCGAGTCTTTCTAGGGCTGGCAATTTTGACACGACACGACAACCCGACACGAATACGACACGAAATTAGCGGGTTTGGGTCTACCTTAAACGGGTTTGGGTCATAAACGGGTCTATACCCGTTTATCTCAGTTAAACGGGTCGTGTCACGGGTCACCCGCGGGTGACCCGCCAGACACGATTACTTTTTTTTTTTTTTTTTTTTTTAATTATTATTATTATATATATATATTTTTTTTTAAAAAAAAAAAAAAGAAGAAGGAGAAATGGGATTAGTCTGACAGATATTCTTTTCTCTCTCTTTTCTTGGTCTTTTTTTTTTTTTTTGACTCTTCTGACTCTTCTTTCTTCTTCCTTCTTCGTTTCTCTCTTTTCTTGGTCTTCTTTTTTTTTACTCTTCTGACTCTTCTTTCTTCTTCCTTCTTCATTTCTTTTTCTTCTTTCCGAGAGACGAGAGAGAGAGATCGAGAAATTGAGAGAGAGAGAGAGAGTGGGTTGAGAGCTGAGAGATGAGACCGAGAGATCGAGGGAGACCGGAGGAAGGAGAGACCCGATCGTGGAGGATCCGACCAGTGGGTCGACGGTGACGATTCTGGCGAAGCAAAGCTGATTTTCGGTGATTTCTCCGGTGGATTTTCTGGGAAAAATCCTGAACGTGAGTAATTTTGTGAATTTAGCGTTATCCTGTGATGATTAGTTGGATTGACAGCTTGGGTGTTATTGATTTGAACTTATGTTGAAATTTTGTTGTGGGAATCGATTGGGCTTTGTGAGAGTATAGTATTTCGGATTGTTTGAGTATGTGTGGGCATTGTGTGCAGTGTATCGGTTGACTGAGGGTTATTGTTCCATGTTCTTGTCATTGTTTTTACTTTCCTTTCTCTTTGGTTTTAGTACTTGGAAGTTGGAAGAGTGTTTGATTTTGGTTCTGTTGCTTGATGATTTTGATTTTGTGTTTGAGCTTGAGCTGATTAAGATATTGCTCCGAGAGTTTTTGATTTTGATGATTTTGATTTTGATTCAGTGAATGCTTTCACAGAATCCTAATATATATATTTTTTATTATTTTTTTTTTAAAGGGTTAAACGGGTCGTGTCGACCCGATATGATCCGTTATGTTAAACGAGTTTCACGGGTCGTGTCGGGTGACCCGTGAAATAACCGTGTCGTGTCGTGTCTGGAGCCCCGACCCGTTAACATAAACGGGTCGTGTCTGGGTCTAGCTTAAATGGGTCGCGGGTCTTAACGGGTCGTGTCGGGTACCCGTTTTGCCAGCCCTAAGTCTTTCAACTTCAGCCTTCAGCTTCTCATTTTCAGCTTTGGCATTTTCGGCATTCTTGCACGCTTCGGAGCACTCGTTTTGCACGGCCGGCAGGCGAGAGGCTAGTTGATCTGTACGGTCAAGTTCAGCAGAAAGACTCGCGACAGAGCGAGTATACCGCTCATTTACCTCAAGTACTTCCTTTTTTAAACGAGCATTGCAGAACGCTCCTCAAATATAATCAGGTCTCGGGAAGCAAGCTCTTCATCTCTAGATTGAAGGAGAGCTTTCAAAGTAGCCACTTCCTTCTTTAGGCCCGAGATTCGAGCTTGCACTTCGGGAGCTGGAGCAGTAGGCTGCACTTGACGATTTTCATATCTTTGCCAGAGGGCTGTCATCTTCACCAGAATCTATAAAGATGAAGGTAGGCAAATTTAAAATGAAGTGCTAAAAATTGGTTAAAACAAAGGTTTGTTTTCGGAAACTAAAACTCACCTAGTAATGGGAAATAAGAATGCCTTGAGCAATTTTCTCGGGGGAGGAGACCCCTGCATTTCCCAGGAACCCTTCAGGGATTAGATTTTTTATGGCCTCCATAGGATGACCAAAAAGGCCTCTGCCCAAGACTTCAAAACCCGCTGAAACTCTAGAAGAAGAGCTAGGGCCCACAGAAGGAGCGGCTTCCGTATTCAGGGCTGCCTCAGATTCATTTGGCCTTAATTCAGAAATGCTGGCCTCAGAATGGGATCTGTCCCTATCAGAAACTTCGGGATACAAATTTGCCTCGGGAGTGGAGGCCTCGGTATTGACCCTATGTCCTTCAAGCTCTCCGAGATGTTGGCTCGCTTCGGATTGATCCACATTTCTTACTTCAAGACCAGCACCCGGTGTATCCTGAACACCCACTTGCCGAGAACTTCCTGGCTCTTCGGTATTTACCCTCTCGATTGTTCCCATTTGGGGCTCGGTTTGGTCAGGAGCTGTACATGGTTCTTGGGGGGTAGCGTGCCCCATTTCGCAGTCACAGCTGGGAGGTGGTGGAGTTCCAGGACGCTCTGATGAAGGAGTCCGAGGATTTCCTTCTTCCACCAAGTCTTCGACGAAAGCTTCATCTCGGGGGGTGCTAACGTCCTCATTCCTCTTTTCAACAGATTCTTCACCCGAAGGGGTAGACTCTTGCCGTACCTCCTTGGCATTAGAAGGCCTTATGACCGGCTTACCCCACATCTGCTCAGCCTCTGAAATTATTTTAACCAGACAATCTCGGACACCGAATTTCTTTTTCCTCGCCGGATGCTTCACCCGACGTGTGACTTGCACGTTGTGGGCCTCAAGTATCGGTTCACCCTCCTCTTCAGATCTCTCTGGCATCAGACTTGTTACTGTGGAGGCTCCAGCATTAGTTTCCTCAAGAGGAGTATCTGGGCCCTGGTATGATGCCTCAGAGCCAGACTCATCTCTTAAGACAAAAGGGGGCGTAGAACCAGCTTCTTGTGTAGGGGAGACTTCCAGAACGAAACCCCAAAAGCTCGCTGATCCCTCTTCGGTGTTGGTTCCAGCCATGGACACCCTCGGAGGGGTTCTCTTCACACCTGAGGCGGCCAGAGGGATTTTCTGCTTCTTCCTCAAAGGAACATCCTCAAGAATTTCTTCGGCTCTGCCAGAAGGTCTCTTCTTGATGATAGGCCTCGGAGATGGAGGCGCATCATTTCTTTTCTTGACCGCCCCTCTTTTGGTGATCGTCATCTTGTTTCTCGGAATATTGTATCCAAGAAATTGCCTCAGATTCTCCTCGGTCACAAGGTTATCGAAATCAACTTCATCAAACTTCTCGGATTTAACCCTGACTGCAGACCAATCGCTTATCTTCTTGACATCTTCCTGATCAGATGTGCTAAGTGAAGGGGGTTCGCTTCGGTCAGGCCGCAACAATTTCCAAGTCCGAGACATCCTACGGTTCTCGGGCAAAAGAGTACCTTCGGGGCATTCCCATTCTCCAGACACTCGAAAGAATTACTGCTCCCAGAATTTATTATTTGTCAACCCACTCTTAAGTTTGATGAAAATAGGGGGGTGGCCGACGCACAATTTGATCATTCCCTCCGAAGTCTGCCTCAGCCTGTAAATGTTCAAGAATTGGAGAATCTTCATCTCTTTTTTCAACACAAGCCTCCGAAGGATATACGAAGCGAACAGATATCTCCAGGCGTTGGGCATGATTTGACTGGGAGCAACCATCAGAAAGAGAACGAAATCTCGGGCTATCTCCGGAAAAGGTAGCCGGAGTCCGGCCAAGAACATCCTTTCAAACAGAGTGATGTCCCCGCCATCAATAAGTCGAGCTCCATGGGTTTGATAAAACATCCTCACTGTCGGAGGAATGTCATAGTTCAGACGCAGAACACCTTCATGCCTTTCAAATAGGGCGGTTTCCACCTTGCTCTCCAAGGGAGAAAGGTCTACATAGCCGTCGGCTCTTTTGGTTTGAGCCCGAGAGGTGGGAGGAATATTTGAGGTGGTTTTCTTGGGAGTCATTTCAGAAAGAGAAAGGAAGAGCAGAAGTTTCAGAGAAAGAAAAAAAACTCAGGAAGATGGCGACAATGGAGGATAAAGAAAGAATATGAGAATATGTCAAAGGATGAATAGTGAAAGTAGTCCAAACATTAAATACTCCCACCACGCGTCCGAAATATGAAGAGGCGCCATCATTTCAGTATCTCCAAAAACCGAAGGGGCGTACGGTTCAGATCCAGAAATTAAAATAACCTCGAGAATATCGCGTCATGATTATAAAGGAATAGCACGGCGTCAGGGCTTACGTCATTAGCAGAAAAAGAAGCGGTAAGATTCAAACATTCAAACTGTTGAAAAGACGCGCCATTTATGACAAAAGCAATAGCAGGTACAGGTTGGTAGGCGATAAATAATTCCCTTAATTTTAATTTATTTTTGAAATTAGAGAATTAGGGGGGTAACTGTTGGGGATAAAATTAACCCCGAGGACACGTGGATCCTAATCTGGAAACATCTCGGTGTTACATCTCAGACATTTGTTACGACCCAGCAAAGGAAGATCGTCTAGGTATAATGACGTCTCGGTCTTATCAAACCCGGCGACGGTATGAAATATCCCGAGATCTCCTAGTCTGATCGGAGCGAACATATCTCGGATATTTATGCCTCGGAGATTTGATAGAAGCTACGAGACCATTCGGGAAGTTGAATCACAACCCAATATACAAAGATTGCCTCGGTATGATAACACCTCGGATAAGACGGCCTCGGTATGATAACACCTCGGATCTTCCACAACCCTGTTACGGTGCGGCAATATTCCGAGATCTCCTAATCCTTCCGGAGGGAACATGTCTCGGATATTATCACCTCGGGGGTTGGTCGAAGTGTGTTACAAGTGTCTTAGAATAAGATAAGGCTAGTATCCCGGAAGATCAGAGATAAGCCAAGATCGAGGATAAGCCTCTACCCCATTATTAACGGGATAAGATGGCTAGTAACGTGGAAATTAAGATTAAAGAGGTGATTAAAGAGGTACGAATGCAATTCAATTTGGACTCTGTGGCCTTATTCAAATTCCCTGAAGATAAGGTTAAGGTTCAACCAGACTAGGACTCAAACTCCTAGTTCAACTAGGTTTTAAGAATTCCGGTAGGACTGCGACTACCAGCCTATAAATAAGACCATCACACCAGGTATTACATAGATTATCTCTGAGCTTTCGAGATTACAGATACTTTTCAGGAAATTGATTTGCACTGACTTAGGCATCGGAGTGGGCGTGGTCGTCACCCCCGACTAGTTGTTTGTTGTTTTACAGGAGTTAAGGTTGTGCGTTTGCGGGAAGCAACGAATCAATTGGCGACACGTCACCATACCGGAAACTGTACCAACAGTAATAAAAATTGTTGATGTAAGATAAAAAGTAAAAAAAGTTAGAATGTTTTGAAGTTGATATTTTTTGAAATATTTGAAAATAAGAGAAGGAAAATGGAATGGAGTTGCCAAACGAGACCTACAAAGAAGTTGTAGTGGTCAGTCTTGGGTGATGGTGAAATGATGTGTTTCTTTAGTTAGGTTGTGACTATAAATAGGATATATAGTACGATGAAATTGTAAATTAGAAAGAGATTTGATTACAAAATACTTTCTTTGATAATTTTATTAACGACAAAATAGTCTTTAAATACACTAAAATAAGATCACACCTAAATTAATAAGATTACAAAGGTTAAAATAATTATAAAATTAACTTAAATCTTAATCTTAAATAACGTGATCCTTATAATTAATTGAGATTCTATTCAAACTCAACTACCAAACATATCTCACCCTGAATCCATCCCTAACATGAAAACTCTTACATTAGTTGAATTTGGATTTTGCTTTGTCATTCACAAAATTATACAAGTTAGGTTCTAATAATTGTTTAGTGTTGATACGGTTGATTGCACCCTGATAATATGGCCAAGAATACATGCATGTAAATTAGGGTTTGTAGCCCTCTTTATATAGGATTACCATAAATAAGGCAAGTAGATCTGATATGGCAAACACCAGAGGCAAATTAAGGATGCTCATGGAAGGCAACATATTCATATGAATATCCTTCCTTCTAAAGCGTCAAGTTCAAATAGGTAAGGTCGTTAATGAGGCCGGGATGACTTTCCTTATATTGCCTTCCTATCATGTTTAGGCATCTGTCGGTTCATAAAACTCGAGGCTCGTCATTTGGCCAACCCCTTTAGGGGCTACCCATCGGTCAAGGGGATGCTTCCTGCGAGCAATCGGACCTCCTTGGGGCCCGAGGGCTACTGGGCTTAGAAGGCCCTAGTGGACTTTTGTAGTATTTTATATCACCATTTAGCATGATTTAAACTGAATTCTCACTCAAATTGTTAGTAGGGACAACTGGACGTACAAGAAGCTGTTGTGGAAAATAAGGCACAAGGCATTGATTTTGACATGCTGCAAGTACATTGTAATGTGAATTTAACACAGTTTCTATATCTGGAAGTTTCCATACGAGTGTTATTATTTAAAGGAAAATAAAAATAAAAATAAAAATTGGGTTATAATAAGAACATAGAAGTGGGTAGCCGTAACCTGATGTGTGGATAAGCCCGAAGGCTGTTCCCGTCCCTGTCTGGGGAGATGCCAACCATCAGTCCTTTCTACGAACACAATCTAGCAAGCTTATAAAGTTTATAATATAAACTTAGCATTAATAGTATAAATTGTCGGTGTGGGACTCAGTACTTTGTGTATAACTACATTAATAAAAAGAAAAAGAAAAAAAAGTAATTTGTGGATAACAATTAATTTCTGAAGGCCTTACTTGGAAGGCTTTGAGCCCATTGAAATAATGTTTGAGTGGGCTTATCTCTTGGATTGTCCTTTTTCTTATGTACGTGCTGGTCCAGAAATCCTCTACAATGGAGCAGGCCACCATGTTCCTTGAACTTTATCCTCACAAAAACAAAAACAAAAAGTTTTAGCGTTAAAGAAGGATGATTTTGAATCATATTCTTTGGAGAAAGAGTTAACATGTCCATTGAAACTTAGCTGGTTTGATTTTGATGGGGATTTTACTGATCATGTTCTTCTTGGAGAAAAAGGAAACAAAAAAGAAAAGAGATGCATTGCATGCAACTCATCTTTTGCCGACAAAACAAAAGCAGAGGAAAAAATAAAAAGGTGCACAAAAATCCAGCGATGATGGTCAAAGCATATGTCGAGCATTATGCGAGAATGTCTGGTTGTGAATCAGGTCCCAGCTCCCACATCTGATTTCTGTACGTATTGGAAAGCACTCCCACAATTCAATGCCACTTCCAAACTCACATGCATGAATTTTAATTTACCATCAATGATCAATGGTGGCGGTTCAATGTTATAAGGTAATTCTAAGTAGTTAAGTAAACACTAAGACATGAGTTTGATGAACTCTCGTAACGGGGATTATCATGCGTGATTAGTGTAAATCATCTTGAGTTTTATTGATGTTTTAATAAAGATGAATATGGTCATGCTATGACTTAATCGGGATTGAGAGAGCGCTTATAATTTTTGATCGTCCGCTTTGCCTTTTTATGAATAGGAAAAAAAAAAAAAAACTCAAATGTATTTTAATAATTATCTTCGAGCAACATCAACATATATGGAATTTTGAAAAGGAAATTTTGGGTTTTGAAGTTCAAACCCCGGACAGACCAGACAATGCCATCTCCAAGCTCAGGATTAATTCAAACTGAATTTTCGACACATCATTCAAGAGATCCAGCCTGCATAAAAAAAGAACAGAAAAGAAAAGAAAATCCACCACTTATCACAATGCCCTATTGTCTATACTAGCTAGCTAGTCGGCAATGCCCACATGCCTAGCTTCTAGGCTGACGAAATAAATAACTTAGTCTTACAAGCTTACATTAATAAGTTGAAGATACTAAGAGCATTCACAGTTAGTTATGTTTTAACCCACTGTAAATCTAAAATAGATAAGCAAACCACCAAAAAGGCCCTCCACCTGATTATGTATGTTAACGCCAGTTTAGATTTGATCTGGATTTGTGAACAGTGTGACACCACATTGTTCACAGATGTATTAATATTTTATTAGTTTTTCTTTTCTCTCTTGAATCTTCTTTCTTCGTTGCGTTTTCTCCTCCCCACTTCATTTCTTTTTCTTCTTCAAATATATTTGCAGCGATACTGGATCGGGACCCTGGGATCACATCGCTGCCTTCCTTTTTTGGGATTCGACCGGACCCAAAAATGAATCTTCTAGAGGAATCGGCGGAGCCCCAGCAACGGGTCGGTGGAAACCATGGGAAGTTTTTGGTATTTCGGTGGAAACCATGGGCCGCCGACGGAGAAGATTCACCGTGAGTTGATTTTTATTTTTATTTTCCTGTGGGTTGATTTTGATTTTGATTTCTGGTGAGATGATTTTGGTTTTTATTTTCCGGTGGGTTGATTTTGATTTTGATTTCCGGTGGGTTTGATTTTGATTTTGATTTCCGGTGGGTTGATATTGATTTTGATCCGGTGGGTTGATTATGGTGTGGTGAATTATGGTTGAGGTGAAGGACTTCATGCATGATCGTGGAACTCGAAGCCATTATAATTGTGGAGATATGATGTGGTGAATTATGGTGTCTATGTGATAATTCTGCGTTTTCTCTGTGTTTGATTTTTTAAGATTTTGAAGCTTGAGCTGATGAAGGTCGACTGGGTTGAAAGTGGTTCAAAACTTGAAAGTGCAGGTCGTTTGTTTGATGAAATGGTTGTGAGAGATGATTTCGGGTTTGTGGAGAGGAGTGGGTATGAGGTTTTAACAAAAATAATAAAAAAAAAATTAAAAATGATTATTTTAATAAAATAGATAGAAATGTAGATAATCGGATGGATGATGGTTTTAAATGTGATTATCTAAACTAGCAAAAAGTGGATTTTGGTTATGTAAAATAGATTGAAGTTTAGATGATCCAATGGAGAAGCTCTGATGTGAATAAAGAAAAACAAGAAAGTGGATCTAATCAAAGAGAATAGGATCTGAAACGCAGAAGAATTATTTTATGGTCGAGATTAATATTATAATATTTAACGATGTAAATGATGTTGTATTATTTAAATTTTTTGAATGACGAATTAATACATTTATCACGTGACATCATCTACGTACACCATTAAATACAACAACATTAATCCTAATCATAATAATAAATTAATAAATAACTTCTTTATAAATTCACGTAACAGTTCGTATTAATGAAAAAACTAAACAAAAAAAGAAATTAATAGACAAATTTAATTTTTAGTGGTTGATATGATAGTCCAAACTCTACGAGAATGTCACCTAAACTACCACGTTAGTTTTGTGAAAGATTTATAGTACTAAATGCCGAGGTTCCTTAACACTGTTCGACCAAATGTATCATTTTACTAAGGCGGATTAATTAGTCATAAAATAATCTCTATACACACCACATATTTCATATCTTAGTGAGGCAATTACTTGTGAATCTTATGATAAGATTGGTGGGACAAGGCATATCAACGGTAGCCATTTTGAGGATTCAAATTTTAGGAATATAACATAAAATATATGAACAAAAAATTACATTTATGCCCCTCAAACTATTAGCCCTTTTTGAAGTAATTTACTAAACTACCAATTCTCGCACCATAGCTCTCTAAACTGCCAAATAGTGCCAAAAAGACTCTTTGTGTTGAAATATTTTTATAATACACATGTCACGTGTCATATATTCAATTTAAAAATAATAAAATTCAAATTCAAAAATTAAAAAAAAAAAAATAGTTCAAAAAATTGAAAAAAAAAAATGAGGAGTGGCTCAAACCACCTCTGTTTGGCTTGGAGATGGTTCGGCCACCCCCAATAGCCAAACCCTCAACATTTTGTCTTTTCTATCTTCTTCTTCTTCATATTTTTTTTTTTCTCTTTGTCCTGTGGGGTGGCCGAACCACCGCCAAGGGCCACCCTCATTGGCAAAAATTTGGGCCAAAGGAGTGGCTTGAGCCACCCCTTCATATATATATATATATATATATATATATATATATATATATATATATATATATATATATTTTTAATAGTTTTAATTTTTAATATTTTTAAATGAAATATATGATATGTGACAATAGTATTATAGGAATATTTCGACAAAATTGATCTTTTTGGCACTATTTGGTAGTTTGGGACCATAGTGCGAGAGTTGGTAGTTTAAGAAACTACTTAAAAAACGACTGATAGTTTGAAGAGCTTAAATATAATTCTCCCGATATATGAAACTCATTGTAGAACTCACATCAAGGGCTCCATTTGTTAAAGTATTTTTTATTTTTAATTTGAAAATTTGTTTTAATCTAACAAAAAAGTAAAAACATTTTTAAGTGTTTTGAGTTATTTACTAATATTTTTGCTATGAAAGACAAAGCCCTAATTTCCATCTTTGCCTTAAAAATAAAAATTAAAAAATCCTTGAGTGATCATACAAACCACATGATTCTTTTTTCCCTTCAACGAATTATCAACAGAATTATTATTATTATTATTATTATTATTTTCTATCTCAGTTTAGGCTATTAAAAAAAAAATTATTCTTTTTATAAGTAATAAAACTTTTTATTTGGTGATAATTAACCTCGTAATTCTCTAACTGCCATCTCAATTACTTAAAAAAAGACACCAACAAAAATAGCATAAAAACCAAAGAATTGTATGCGGGCCAGAGCAACACATTTGCCGAATTGAAATTACCTTATGCCCCTTTTGTAAATAGCAGGGGAGAATGATATAGAGGTGATAACTGATAACTGATAAACTCGTATTTTTCAAGTATATATCCTTAAACCAATAATTAAATCCACTAATATAAAAGCCATAAACCCCCTCTCCCCATATCCACCAAACTAAAAAAGAAATCCTTCATCACTACACCCTCTCCGGCCATCTCCGTGCTCTTCATTTCTCCGGCCAGTTTTCACCATCATCAACACAAGAAGAAGAAGAAGAAGAAGAAGAAGGCAGCGATGAATCAAGAAAGCACAAGCTTCTGTAGCAAGCACGTGCGAGACCCGTGTAGAGCGTTCGGCCGGAGATGCAGTATTCTGGTGAAGGAGCAAAGAGCAAGGTTCTATATACTCCGCCGATGCATCACCATGCTTGTATGCTGGCACGAGTGTGGTGACCCTTAATTAATTACTCCTAATTTTTGCTCCGTCTAGCTATCACATATATATGAGAGTGTCTATATATATATATATATATTTATATATATTAGTATACCCATTAAAGGAAGTTTTGAGGATTTTTATTTGAACAAATTGTAGCTCATGTTGAAACTTATCTCCATATGTTATTAATCAAGAATTTATTAGTTTCTTCTTCTTCAAGAAGTGGGTTTTGATTGAATTTTTTTTTTTTTTTTTTTTTTTTTTCAGTTAGTATGCTGGTTGTTGTTTGTTGATCCTAATCGAAAGGTTAATATGCTTAATTAGAACAATATTATTTATATTCTCGATCACCAAGCTTCTGTAATTAATTATTTAAGCAATTGAAAACCAAACGCTCTGAGAAAGTGGTATAAATGGGAAGTAAATTAAGTAAATGCAAATGGGTTTAATTCGTTAATTAATGAAGGAGATGAATGGGATCTGATGGTGTTCTTCAATGATTTCCACAGATGGAGTAAAAAAGGACATTATTGAAGAACAAAACACCCCACGTTAATCACACAAATGAGCAGTAACCCTACTGGATCGTCGAGACACGTAGAGAAATAGGAGTAGCTAGTTAGAAACAGAGGAAGGGGGGGGGGCTAACCTAAGCCGACAGCGAGAATCCTTATCGTACGCCCACCCAGCTAGCTCCCTCACTTTCACGTCCACGGTTCAACCTCCTTTTGATTGGATTGCCCCCTCGTGCGCTTCTCTCTCTCTCTCTCTCTCTCTGATCATCATCACTTTTTTCTACCCTTCCGTGCCGATCGAGAATTCGACAAACTTTTATCTGACAGTTTTTTGGAGGATAATCCATGTGTTCTTTGTCATTTTTAATTAATTAATAGTACCTTTTTTTAAAAAAAAAAAAAATATATATATATATATAGTACTTTTTAATCATCTTCATAGTGGTCATAATCGTTTATTTGTGGTGGTCTTTTTTTCCTTCTTTTTTCAAAGGAAAGATAAAAAATAAAAGAAAAGAGATATTTTGGCATGACTAGAACGTTGAAGAATGCAAATAAAGATAAAATAATGGGGAGGATCAATTAGGATAAATCACGAATGGCTGATCTGTACGTAATAATAATGATTTGATTATTCATTGACTAACTTAACAAATATCATGCAAATTTATAGCAAAAAAAAGAAAGTTAAATGTGCTTTTTTATAATGTGGTGCATGTGACACACAAAAGTGAAAATAATTTTAAATAATTTGAAAGTATTTTGTATTTTAATTTGTTTGTTAATAGGTGTAATGTTTTGCTAAAACAGAAAGAACTATCATAGGAAGTGTTTTTCAAACGAGAATTAATTTTAAGAGTCTCTCTTGTCTTATTTTTGTGTCTGTTTAAAAATGAAGTGGCTTTTCAAATCACTATTGAGCGACTAATTCTATTAGTATATTAAATGTCCATCATCAAATGTCCATAAAAAAATAATGTGACTCTTAAAATCACTATTGAGCGTATGATTGATTAAATGATAATTTTGATCAAATGATAATTTAAAAGTCACCTCATTTTTTGATGGACACTTGTAAATACTTAATGTACTAATAGAATTACTTATATTGGGCTTGTGAATAATTACTATTAAATTTTAATCAAATGATAGATTTAAAAGTCACCTCAATTTTAAAAAGACACAAGAGTAGTAACAAATTAGGAGCTTATAAAATTAATTTGGAAAAAGCTTTCTGTATTGGAAAAACCAGTAGAATTTTAATATTATAGGAATGAGATACACAGTGAGGTAGATCGATTTAAGTTCAAAGTGGATAAAAAGAAATGGGGGCATAAAGAGATGAGCTACAAGCTAAGCTACATATGTCCTTCTTCACTTTGTTCCCTTTTCTACTTTATTTTTTCCTTCTTTATGTGGACGCATCATCGTCGAAACTTCATCAAGAGCACCTGGCCGGAGAAGTTTTGAACCCCTTCCCTTGCCGTGGGACCAGTTTCACAGCTTGACACGTGCAGTGTGAGAGGGCTCAATGACATGTGTCACATCATTGAAATTTTTTATGCTCGATCATCAGTCTTCTCTAATTAGAAAGGACCAAGGGTTTTTTTTTTTTTTTTTTTAATATATATATATATCATTTGGACAAAGTCCTTTTTTCTTTATTTATTAAGGCTAAATGTTTTTTAATTTAGTTTATTAAAATATGCGTTTAAAATGTATGTAAGAATAAGGAGTAATTATATTTTCCTTCATGAATTACCGGTCATTGTCAACATGCCGCCATGAATTGACATCTCGATCATAAGAGAACATTCAACTATCCTAACTTAAAATTAAAATTTACAAAAATTACCCTTAAAATTAAACAATTAATAATAATAAAAAAAAAGAGTGTGTTTGCCGGTGGGAGGGGGTGGCTTGCAAGCCACCCCGAAACCTAGGGTGGCCATGCGGCTACCCCTTATGCCAGGGTTGGCTTGTTGCCACACCTTAGGCAAGTGGTGGCCCCCGTGTGACGTCCCACATCGCCTGGGAATGAGGATGTGCTTATATGTATAAATGTACCATTTATGACACAACGCGTTTTAAAGCCGTGATGATCATGAACCTATTAGAACTCCGCAGTTAAGCGTGCTTCTGCGAGAGCAATCCCAGGATGGGTGACCTCTTGGGAAGTCTGGTTTGGGGAGTCAAAAGCAGACAATATTGTGTTATTGGGGGTGGGTCGTTACAAATGGTATCAGAACCATTGCCCAGCCTGAGATGGTGGGAGCGTGCACAAGCCCAATGAAGGACGCCAGCGGGGACGCTGGGTCCAAAGAGGGGGTGATTGTGACGTCTCACATCACCTGGAAATGAGGATATGCTTATATGTATAAATGCATCATTTATGACACAACGCGTTTTAAAGCCGTGATGGTCATGAACCTATCAGAACTCCGCAGCTAAGCGTGCTTCTGCGAGAGCAATTTCATGATGGGTGACCTCCTGGGAAGTCTGGTTTGGGGAGTCAAAAGCGGAATTGTGTCATTGGTGGTGAGTCGTTACCCCCCGAGCCACCTATACAGGTGGCTCTAGGCCAGCTCAAAGCCTGGGTTGGTTGGAGTCACCCCAGTTTTCTTGGTGAAAATGTAATTACCATTAAGAATTAAAAATACATATGATTCTTGTTAAGGCCGGGCTGCTTTTTTGGGATCTAAGAAGAAGGCTCATATTCAGTTCAGGATCAACAAAGGGCTCAATGGAAAAGGATATCCCCAAGCTTGTGTCGACATACCAATGAAAAAGGGGGGCCTCCCTGGCTATTTTGAAACGAGAGATTGTTGTCGTGCGGCCACAAGGCCGTACGTTGGACGGTCACAACCATAAAAACCATAAAATATATCATTATTTTATATTGGCCAATTGGCCGAGATATAGTCATGCATGTATTCCATATTAGATTATATTGAGCAATTGGCTAGATTAAAATATGACTAATCCCTCTCTTAAGTATTCTACGTCAATAATGCTCCGGATTTTCAAATGTTTATTTTTTGAAAAAAAAAATAAAAAATAAAAGGAGATGATTTATAGAATTTCAAACCAAACCAACCCGCAGAAAAAAGTTGGTTTGGGTTGGTTCGGTTTAGGTAATTTTCAGGTTTGGGTCTAAATTTTCCACCCAATTAATTAAGTTGAATCGGTTAAGATCTTATCTTCTTCTAGAAATGACAATCGATTGATTTGAATTGTTCAGAACAAGAATTTTTGGCTACAACCAAGTTTAATTAAAATAAAACATTTCCAAATTGTTAAAAACTACGTACGCTAAGCCATATATATTTCAAAAATGATTATGGAGAATGGTATTTAATTTGCATACTCTTATGCACATCTCTGACCTCTATAATTGATTTTAAATTTAAATTAACAGGTGTTTTTAATGTTATTTAAAATATGTAGATGTGGGGGGTGTGTACAATAAATGTGCAAATAACACTATCCTACCATTATATGCACCCTAAAATGTCTTTTTTTTTTTCTTTTTCTTTTAAAAATAAATTAAAAAAAAAAACAAAAGATTTGAGTATTTTATTGATCAAAGAGCATGAGTATAAAGCCATTACATCACAAAATATAAAGCTTTGCAAAATCATAGCCACATCATGCTATGAGGTTACATAGTCATCGATATAAACAAAATTCTTACAATAAAATATTATCTATGATTTTCATCTTCTGCTAACCCATATACAAAAATGGATTTGATTATTGTACAACACCAATACAACAACTGCACAACAACCCCTCACATGAGGGTGGGCCCCAGTATGTAGGACCCACCCTCATGTGAGGGATTGTTGTGCAGTTGTTGTATTGGTGTTGTAAATCTAACATTTTCCATACAAAAATAGTTAAAGAGCAGATCTACTTCGAGCAAACTAGATCTAAGACAAGGGTAGCCAAATATCCTAGAAAAAATTATTTAAACCGACCCTGAGAGATAACTATTCACATCTATCTAACTTTGATCTCATAGATCGCCTATGATGATAGATCTAAAGAGAAGAAAACTCTTATTCAAAGCAAAAACACAACTAACAAACAGCAGCAGTGGCGAGAGAGGAGATGAACGGCACAACACGGATATGGATGGATACATAGCGGAGAGGCAAAACTGCTGATCTGGTCGGAGTTCACCTATAAACAAAAGAAAAACCCAAAATGAGAGAAAATGATAGCAGCAAGATTGGTTTTTTTTTTTTTTTTTTCTTCGGACGGTATGATTTGAATTCATGACTATTTGCATGTTACAGTATCAAACTTATCACTAAATGAAGTCAATAATGTTGAATTTTACAAGAAGTATATAGAAACTTGAAACATCAACATTAAAGTTTCGGTCGCAGTCAGATCTGTCTCATCGATCTCCATCGTCACGTCCACCTTGACTATTTCCGTCAAAATCTTAACGTAGAAGGAAAACAAATAGAATTGGACATAATATTTAATGGGAAATACTAAGTATACTTCCATTACTTTCGCTCTTAAGGTACACTCTTAGACGTAGGACTAATTAACAACCACTATTAGATTCAAAATTTAATAATAATTAATTCAAAAACTAATGGTATTTCTTAATGCGATGTCAAAGAGTATATACTTAAGAGTGTGTAACATTTTTCAATATTTATAAGCTCACACCATGCAATTTGATAAAACAGTCTCCATAAAGAGGAATGCTACACATCATCCTCTTGTCTTCCTTTTATCCTCCCAAAATTGATGTGGCTCTTAAAATCACTATTGGATCAAAATTCAAAAGTCATATATTAAAAATTTAATGGTAATTTTAAGAGCCACATCAATTTTAATTGGGAGGACAAAAGGAGGACAAATGGATGATGTGTAGCATTACTCCTCCATAAAATTAATTGGAAGCCGCCCTCAACCCAATTATGCAATTTTAACATTGACAAACATTACATATTGATGTGTTTCTCTCTCTCTCTCATCTAAGCTACTAATTGGTATTTATAATTTGTTATTGAGTGTTGTTAGAGGTACGTATTACCTATAACTTTTACTACAATTTTTCTTATAAACTGAGGTGGCAATCAATAATTAATGCTGAAATGATTAAGAAAAAAGCTAGAGTAATGTTAAAAATTACATTTTTATCCAACAATTATCCCACGATGATGACGTGATAGTGATTCCAACTAACTTTTGGATCAATCATTGTTAAAAAAAATAAAAATAAAAATAAAAAAATCAAAGGGTTGGTCCTTGTTAATTTAATCAATTATTAACCGACTTGTAAACTATAAACGCTTATTCAGATCAGGATCTACAATTTCAAACAAAATTGTAGATTCTCAAATTATGAAATTTAAACCGTTTATTGAGATCGAAACGCTTGTAAAATGCTACATATTAAAAATATTGCATGTTATAGTTGAGAATTTAATATGTTTTTATCAGGTTCTTACTCTCTATATTGTAAAAAGGGAAATGCTAAAGATGAGACCTTCATCCGTCTCCCATCCCCCAATGATAATAAAAAAATTGATTTTTATTAAAAAGTTGTCTCTGATGTCACTTTTTAATAAAAATCAATTTTTTTAAGGAAAAGGGGGTGACAAGGAGGGGATGAAGGGTGCATGTGTACAAGGACTCATTGTAAAAAAGATGAGTAATGCTACACATCATCTCCTTGTCCTCCCAAATTTGATTTGGTTCTTAAAATCACCATTGAATTTATGATAGATCATTATTGAATTTTGATCCAATGATGATTTTAAGAGCCACATCAATTTTGGGAGGATAAAAGGTGGACAAGAGGATGATGTGTAGCATTACTCAAAAAAGATTTGAGCAAAAATAGTCTTTCGATTTTCTGAAGAAGAAACGTCTATGCAAAAGTAAAGAAGAAGCCATTTTCCGAATGAAAATTCTTTCTGATTATCTCGATAACATGCCGTAATTTTAATATGTTTCATTTTTTAAGCGTTTCAATAGAAATAAATGGCCTAATTAAATTCTGTAATTTGAGAATCTACAAATTTTTTTAAATTTGTATGGGATCCTATTCCCTCTTATTCACTTCACCAATTATGGACTATCACGTTAGTTTGAAAAAAAAAAAAAAAAAATGTAGTAAAAATTGTAATACTCATAGTATTTTTCTTTATTGTTTATTTAATGTTTATGATCTCACACACATTTGTCACGTACAACAGTGTCACACCGACTGACCTAATTTGTCTCAAAATGGACTTGAGAAAACAAAAATATAAACCAATAAAAACACGACCCATTAGTCGGTATGACCCATAGCATACGGTTGATGTTCACACGGAGCACTAGGATCGGAGTGGTGAGACCCAAAGCAAATAGATACCAAAAATGAGAAGGCAGCTGAATCGTGGAGGAAACAACAATAAGAGAACAGAAAGGACCCATTTGCTTCCAAAATTCACATAGGATTGTCCCCTGGAAAGTGGGTTAGTCCAATCAACAACTCCAAATATCCCTCTCCCCCCACAACATCTTAGCATCAAAGTTAATTACATGGCCGTGGGTCACTTTCTCTTCCACCCCATACTCCTCCTCTTTGTTTCCACTTCTAAGCCTCTTAACAAACACTGCCTATTTTTCTTGCATTATGCTCCCCACTAACGGTCTTAATTTGACTCAAAATCTATGGAATCTTATCTTTGTTTCACTTTATTTGGTTTAGGACCATGCAGCACTTTTATCAAATAATGGACCAACAACAACAAAAATAATAATAATATATAATGACCCAAGGAAAACAAAATGTAATTTTTTTTTTTTTTAAATTTTTATAAAGCTTTTCAATTATTACATACATTAATAGACAACAATCAATAATATCAAGAACCTATTTTTGAACCAAAGAACTGAGTATTTCATTGATCAAAGATCATGAGTATAAAAGTCTTACATCACAAAGCATAAAGTTTATAAAATTATAGCGTCATCTACTATGAAGTTACATAGTCATAGATGCAAACAAAATTCTTACAATAAAGTGTTATTTATGACTTTCATTTTCTACTAACCCATGTACAAAAATAGTTAAAGAGCAGATCAGTTCCGAGTAGACTGAATCTAAGACAAAGGTAGCCAAATATTCTAGAAAAATTTATATAAACTGGCCGTGAGAGATAATCCCTCACACTGAACTATCAAGGCTGTGAAAGATAACCCCTCACACCTGATTAACTTCCATTTAATAGATCACCCATAAAGGCAGATCTATAGAGAAGAAAACTCTCATTCAAAGTAAAAAACACAACTAACAACTAGCAGCAACGGCTATAGAAGAGATCGATGAACGGCACAGTACGGAGGTAGATAGACGGATGCATAACGGAAAGGTCAAAAATGCTAATCTGGTCAGAGAACACCTACAAATAAAAGAAAGAAAAAAAGAAAAAAAAAAAAGGGAGGGTGAGGGTAGGACCGGGGAGTAGAAAGGAAAATGGATATGCAAAGGGAGCAGATATGCTCCCTTCTCCTTTCAGATCTGTTATCTGAGGAGGTGATCGAAATCTATCAAGAACCTATTAAAGCACCAACACAATTAACATGCATTACATCACCCCATTTCATTAAAGCACCAACACAATAAACATGGGCGAAGCTACTCTTTGGCCCGGCCCCCCCAAGCCAAAGGTCCCCCCCCCCATCCCAAAGTTTTTTTTTTTTTTTTTTATCAATTTGGCCCCCCCAATGTCTAAAACCTGGCTCCGCCCATGTTGATAAATACAAAAAAAAACGAAATTTTAATTTGGTCATAAAAGGGTTTGTCTCCATTTCACTTGATGCGGAGAAAATCCTAATTATAATCCACAATGAAGAGGATTCATTTCATAATTCAGGTTTTTTTTCTTTTTCATTTAAAAAATTTTAAATGGTGTGATAGCATATTCACCATGTGGGCAACATATATATACCATACTTATGAAATTTAATCTGCTTTTTTTTTTTTTTCTTCATTTAATTTAGAGTGAGTTTTACTTAAAGAAAATTCAGGGAAAGATTTAAATATATGACTGTGCTTCATGACACTAGAGACATAATCCTTTGACAACCCATCAGAAGAACAATGAAATTATTGACTATTATTTTCCACAAAACAAATTAACTTTATCAGTTTGCCAAACAATTTCGGAAATGGTCCCACAAATTCGGCATGCACCAAATTGGAGCAATACACGGGCAAAACACAAGAAATTGCCAATAGATTTGGCCTTAGACATCATATCAATAGGCCTTAATTATATCATGATATGATAGGTATCCTGCCACTTGGTATATTGGTAGTCTTTGTTCCAATATTGCTTCTAAATGCAAGCAATATTTTCTTTTGGCAACTTCTAATTAGAAACTTCACATAAATAATAATAATAATAATAATAATAAAAAAAAAAGGGACATAATTTTTTTTCAACCCAATTTATTGAAAAAAAGTTGTTCTTAAAAAATATTAGTAAAGGAGGTTTGAAACAACCCATAAGCTGAAAGGCCTTAATTATATCATGATATGATAGGTATCCTGCCACTTGGTATATTGGTAGTCTTTGTTCCAATATTGCTTCTAAATGCAAGCAATATTTTCTTTCGGCAACTTCTAATTAGAAACTTCACATAAATAATAATAATAATAATAAAAGGGACATAATTTTTTTTCAACCCAATTTATTGAGAAAAAGTTGTTCTTAAAAAATATTAGTAAAGGAGGTTTGAAACAACCCATAAGCTGAAAGGCTTATTGTATTTTTGAAAGAGAAATATTATTTAGTAAATTGATATACAATTTGATGATGTGATAGTGAAAATCAGTCATTAGATCCGCACTTATAAATAAAATCAAAAGCTGATTTTCACTATCATATCGATCTAATTGTATTACAGTTATATAAAAATCTACTAAATAGTATTATTCAATATTCATGAAAATAAAAAAGGATAGGATCATGAGATAAGTGTAATAAACATGTATTGATAGAAGTTTTTTTTTTGAGAAACTTCACTTAACATTCTCCGAATTTTCATTACTTTTGCAATGTCCCTTAAAGTTTTAAAACTCTCAATTCAATATATCGAATTTAAAAAAAAAAAAAATCAATCTCACCCCTTCGTTAGAATTTAACAGAAAATCGTAACGGAAGCTGTTGAAATTCCTCAAACACCCATATTTAAAATAATAATAATAATAATTGTAATTTAGGGGCAATTATATAATTTGATAAAGTTTACAAGAGTATAAGGGTAATCTTGTCATTTGACCGTCTAATTTAACCCCAAACCATAATAAGAGGGATGAGATTTTTGAACTTTGATAAAACATTATAGAAGTGATGGAAATTCAGGATAGTTAAATGAAGTTTATTAATTTTTTTATTTTATTTTTCTAAGAAAAACTGTCACATCATTATAATTATACCAAAACGCTATCAGCGTCGTTTGTTTGAAAATAACCAAAAAAAAAAAAGAAAAAAAAGAAAAAAGGGTTTTTATTTGGGGGAAAAGAGATATACTTAAACATGCAAACAAGAAATTTGCATGATTTTTTTTCTAAAGTTGGATGGGGTACCACCAACTACAGTTTGAAGATTGGGTTTTGACAAGAGTGGGAAGCTATCAAGCATACAAGGACTGAAGGCAAGTTGTCTAAATTGCTTCGAAAGCAATGGGGATGGACCCCAATTACCTCCAAACTTCAGATGGGTCTGTTCCCTCGTAAGTTGGTTAGTCTAATCAACAGCTTCAAATATCACCCAAACATGTGTTACATTCATTCACCTTATATTTTGCCCCCCCTTTTTTCTATGGGACGTGTGTCGATCATGATCTCTTAAACAACCTATATATATCTACCTAGCTTTCTTCACCTTTAGCACATATATTTATTTTATCTCCTTCAAATGTCTCTTATATATATGACACGACCCCCCAATATGTCATCTTATGATCAAGAAAATAAATTTAACCTGATAGGATATTTATACATCAAATGAAATATTGGGTGGTCTTAATATATATCTAATTATCTAAAGTTAAGGTTTTCTTAACCAATTAAGTCCTTAATTTGTTGAAGTTTCTAATGAGTGCTCAATGATTTTCACAACTTTTTATCTATTTGCTTTTGTTTCTATTTGTTTTTATTTTGCTTTTTAATTTTGGTCACAACAAGATGCAAGAGTTAGGGTTTCCATTAATTGGCCGGCCCCTACAAACCAATACCCTGATGAACTCTTTTCCTCACTCTCCCTCCCTGCATTTACTTTAGTTAGGGAACGATGGGATGAGAATAATGTTAGTTAATTTTCACACTTATGTCACACTGGTTGATATGATGTGTTTTACAATATCAATCACTTAAAAAATAAAAGTATAATTAAGACACTTAAAACACACCATAACAATCGGTGCATGTGACATGAGCGTGAAGTGTACGTAACATTACTCATAATATTATACTAATTTCAGTCAACAAAACTTTATCAAAATTTTAGAAATGGTACTTTTCACACTTTTTATTATACTCATTTGTGGCTACGTATAATGAAAAAAGAAAAGAAAAAAGAAGCTATTTAAAACATGTCACGTCATGTGAAATAAGTATAATAAATTAATTAATTACTTTCAAAATTTACATGTACTCAGGGGAATAATATCCTCGATCTCCATCCATTTCAAATGGGTTGGTTATAAATAAGGAGCAAAATTGTCATTTCAAGTTTTTGATTATTTTCGCTCCTTATTTTATAGGCAACCGGCTTTTCTCCATTTCATTTGAAATGGAAGAGGATTCTTCATCATACTCAGGGTCATGCATGTGTTAGGGCCGGTTTTGTGAGTATTGAGCCATTTATGAAGCATATATTCAATGCGAATTATAATCCATATTAAATTTTATAGTGTATATTGTTACGTCATTTATAGTTTTAAATAACGTAACATTATGTACACCAACATAACACCATTAAATATAACAGAACAAATCTAAACCGTAAAATAAATCAATCTCCTAGCACCAAGACTCTTGTAAAGTAGCGTGATGTTGTTGTAGCAAATAAATAAATATAGAAATGTAATTAATGTGCGTAAACCGATGCTGCATCATGCATGCATGCATGCAGGCTCTCTACATGCATCATTAGTTTGGTATGAATTGCAATGCACAAATATTCTGGTTATCCATTTGTTGTGAAGCCAAAAGTTAAATATGATGGTAAGTTGGACTAAACCAGTAACCACTAAGTCATAATGTCATGTCATGGTCTAACTCTATGATATCTCCACCGTTATGTCCATGTCCACCATCAATCTCTCAATTAATCCAACATATCATATCACTACTTTATCTTAAACTCAATCTTTATATATAGTGCTTCTCATAATTCTATAGCTTACATAAGATTCCAATTATATACTGAATATTTTAGTTCAAAAAAAAAAAAAAAAAAAATTGATAGGATTAGAGATCAGTGAATCTTCTTTCTTCTTCTTTCAAAATTCCGTAAATGGGTGACGTGGATGTAACACTACTAGGTAATTTCCCATCATCACATGCTAAATGCAAAATTTACGAATTTTTCGCTGAAATTTAGCATTACTCAAATCAAATTTCTTTGAGTGGAAAGGTGGATTTTTTGAAAATACTATTTTATAAGAAATTTTGTTTCTTACAAGAAGGCTTTTAAGGTCACTTTTTTAGGGTCTTAGTTCATGGAGGGTCTTCACCTCAGCTTAACTCATTTTGTTTAACAACAAAGAGTATATTATGTTCTTTTTGGTTGGGTGAAGTGAAGTGTTAAGTAGTGTTCTAATTCATTTCTAAAGGCTCAACGTCATACAAAAAAACATTTAAAATGCTCGAAGTTTCATGTTGGGCCTTATCCAAAACAAAAAGAATAAAACTCAGGCTCTCTGTTGAGAGGATGAATAGTTTTCGAATTCGGCCTTATCCAGGTTTACCAATTGTTTGGGCCCTTTACATGTTGGGCCAGTTCAGTTTCTCATGGGCATCTCTCTTAGCAGCTTGCAGTTCAGGCCACGTTCATTCTTCCACTCATCACTCATGTCACGGACCCACGAGCACAGGCATGAGTCATGACCTTTATTTTCTTTTTATTCCTTAAAATTAATTTGGCTTTCAAAATTATTATTGATTTTAGGATGATCACTCTTAAATATTTATTAAGGAAATTTCACTTAACCTCCTTAACTTTTATCACATTTGCAATTACACTCTTAAATTTCAAAATATTTCAATTTGGTGTATTTATATTTCTTTCTTTTTTTCCCTTTCAATTTCACACATTCATTAGGATTTAACGGATCCTAATACAGAGGTGTTAAAATTCTCAAAATATTATTTTTTATGAAAAATAAATTACAAGGATTTAGATTTAACAGAATTTACAAAAATACTTATATCTGAATTTTGAAATTTTTATATATATCATTTTTTTTTTTTAAAAAAAAAAAAACATGGGTGTTGTTACAGTTTTTGGTATGGTATGAACACAGTATGTCCTTCTAAGTTCTTCAAGCTTTCCCAAAATACTGCAAAACAATTAAACCTCAGAGACCTTTATAGGGGTCTCACTCTGATGCCTAAGTTAATTTATGAGAGAAAAAGAGTATGCTTAATCCCCAAAATTCAGTCTGTCTAGCTTTATACCTAGGGTTGTGACCTATTTATAGACTGAATGATGAGCACCATTACTATTAGGGTTTCGTCTTCTTTGGTCTGGGAGTGCCTTCAGAGTTTAATCTAGACTCGAGCTCCTCTTTCCTCCAATCCTGGATTTTCAGAGACCGGACACAATTTCAAGTGATCTGAACTATAACATTATCTTAGTTTGTGAGACTCTGATCCAGATTTCCTTCGATACAGTTGATACCTAAATTCTTAAGATATGCTTGTCCTGAGCCTTAACTGGTTAAGTTGAATCTTGGTCCCGGGATGTCTGCATTCTCGAGATCCAATCTAATTATACCTATTGAAACTGTTCTCAGGAATGAGTAATGCTATACGTGTGTCAAGAGTAGTCCGACTGGTGTCCGGCTCTTGACCCACGTGGCAAGTTTTTATTTTTTTTATTAAAAAAAAAAAATTCAAAAACAAGCTGACCAGCGTTAAAACACACGGATTTCCCCAAAATTTTCAAAAACGTTTTCTTCCCCAAAACTTTCCCCCAATTTTTTCCCTCCTCCCTCACCCCACCGACAGCCATCCCCCCGCCACCCTTTGGAGCACCGCCTACCGCCGACCAGGATCTCTCACCACCGTATTCTCTCTCTACGGTCTCTCTCTCTCTCTCTCTACGGGCGGTCACTGTTGATGGCCGAAGGGGGGGGGTGTTTGATTGTTTGATTTTGGGTTGTTTTGGGGCTTTCGGCTGGGAGGATGGCCGAAGGGGGGGTGGCGCTCGGGCTGCTGGGTCCGAGAGAGAGAGAGAGAGAGCTGGGCGAGGGACAGATGGTGGTTGGGCGCCGGTCGATCGGTGGTCGCCGGTATGCTGGGTTCGCGAGAGAGAGAGACAGAGAGCTGGCTGAGGGACGGTGTGGGTCGGTGGGTGCCGGTCGTTCGGCAGTGGGCAGTGGGCGGTCGGTAGGTAGGCGCCGGTGTGTTGGTGGGTCAGCGGGTTGGGTACGGTGGAGAGGGAAAGAGAGAGAGACAGAGAGCTGAGAGAGACAGACCTGGCCGAGGGACGGTGTGGGTCGGTGGGCGCCAGTCGTTGGGCGGTCGGTAGGCGCCGGTGGGTCGGTGGGGGAGGGGACGGTGGAGAGGGGAGATTTGGGAAATGGGGGGAAAATTTCTTCTCGTGAATCTGAAATGCTTTCCTTCCACCCGCGTTTTCAACGTTTCTTTTTGATTTTTTTTTTTTAATAAAAAAAGAAAAAAGATGTGCCACGTGGGTCGAGAGCCGGACTCTTGATGCACGTATAACACTACTCCTCGGGAATAGCTGCCTAGTGTCTATCTCATGGGATGAGACTATCCCGAAAATCCTGCTATCTTGGTTGCTTAGTATCTATCTCCCGGGATAGAATGTTTTTGGGGGTTTTGTTGTTTCTCTTTCTTGGGCCGGTGCAAACCCGAAGGCCAGTCTAAATGGAATTATTCCCAACAATTGGTATTTTGAGAATGTTGATAGTATTTAACAGAAAATCTTAATGGATTGATGAAATTGAAAAAAAAATTTGAAAGATAAATATATTAAATTGAGAGTTTTTTTAAGTTTAAGAATATAATTATAAAATCAATGACAATCCATAAAGATTAGGTACAATTTCTCCTTTTTTATTGGATAACAATTTTAAAAATCACTTCAATTTTTTTATCTTTTAAGATAAAAAAGGAGATAAACCATTACTCTTGTATGCGTGGCATGAGGGGAAGAATGATCATAGCCTGAAATGCAAGCTGAAAAATGGGGTACGCGTGGCACCATATGTACAAAATGGGGTGGGGTCCAATGGTCCATGGGGTTTCAATTGCACCGGCCATTAACGACCTTAATTCCACCCATACGCCATCTCTGCACATTCGTTCGATCTCCGCTGCAACCCTCCTCCAACCTTAAACCCTGATCACATATAGAAATACGCGTTTTCTACACACGCTCACTCTCTGCTCGCCATGGGTTGCTCCTCCTCTCTTCCAGGTGATATTCTCATGAACTCTTAATTTTGTCCTCTTGTATTTCTAGGGTTTTTGCTGGTTTAGATTGATTGAACCCGATATACTCTTTGAAGTTTGCAAATTTGTAACCAAATTCATATGTTTTAATCTGGGTTTTTAACATTGGGTTGATTTCTTGAATTTCTGAGCTATAAATCAAGGAGCTGGGAAATGAGTTTTCAATTGGGCGATTGTCGTTAAGTGGGTTTGGTTGTTAGCGACCACCATTGTTGGGGATTTTGGTTGAATTTGATTGATTGGGTGGTTTAATGTATGCAGATAGGACTTCCGGGCGTTTAGCTGGCCCGAACTCCGAGAATGGCGGAGCGCCTGACCCGAAAAATCTTCGCGTGAAGGTACTTTGAGGCAAAAAATTTCGAAGTCTGCTGGTTTAGGCAACTCTACGGTTAATATGATGTCCGTTTGTGGCTTTTTATATGCGTAACGAAAGAAGAGGGACATCTTAGGAGATTGCATTTTTGGTTCCTTTGCAATTTTATGTTATTTATTGAAGGTCCTTTGACGTAGAATTGATGTGTTTTATTTTGTGGAAGTAGCCTGATATATTATATGTCTTGTCAATGAAAGTGGACTAGTTTGCCTTGCAATCCGTTTTAGCTATTCAAGTGATGATGGGTAGCCCAGGTTTAAAGTTCCCTAGAGCATCGTTGTTATCAATGTTCCTTAGGATCCATGGCAACATACCTAATTATATGGATAAAGATTTATGTTGCTGGACCCAATTTTGTTTAAATATAATCCATGGTGTTGACCCTAGTTAGTGGGGATGAAAGCTTAGTTGAGTTGAGCTGAGAACAAAAATGATCTTATAAAAATACTTGTGCATAAATCTTTTGATGATTTGGCTGTATGCAAAAGGCAGCATATTACTGCTTCATTCTTCTAGTTGATTCACATTGTAGGAGACACTAAGTTGCGTGAGAGGCTTTTTTAGTCTTTATATTTGTTTCCTTGCTGGGGCAAATGAGGAACGTGTCAAGTTGAATTTACAGGACTTTGTGAAATTTCCAATGATCTTATTATTGAACCCTTTTATGGATGAATGGAACTAATGACTCAATTTTGTGGCAAAGTGCAGCTGGTTTTGTTAGGTGATTCTGGTGTTGGTAAAAGCTGTATTGTTCTTCGCTTTGTTCGTGGTCAGTTTGACCCAACGTCCAAGGTAAGGAATATCTTATTGAACTATACTGCTCAGAATACAGCTCATCTTTTTCAATTTTTTCGAGTTAGTTTTGTTTACCCATGTTCTGTGTGAATGGATGTGGGTGTCTACCCTTCTCCCCTAGAAGCTAATTTATGATGCACTTATATTTGTTGGTTTGATTTCAGGTAACTGTTGGAGCTTCATTCTTATCACAGACAATAGCTCTGCAAGACTCCACAACTGTTAAGTTTGAAATATGGGATACTGCTGGCCAAGAGAGGTATTGTTCTTCAAATCATGCTTAAATGTATTGAAAAAGTTTACATTCTTCTTCTTCTTAGTTGCTTCTCTTGTATACTCTCTATGTACTTGACTTCTAAGTAATGTAGCAAAAGCTCATCTTGTAACACCCTTGTTTCTATAGGAATTCTGCCCATCTCTGTCCTTGTATACCACTTTTTTGCTAGAGAACATTAATTATTATTGTGTCTTATTCAGGTATGCTGCGTTGGCCCCACTTTACTACCGAGGTGCTGCAGTTGCAGTTGTTGTGTATGATATAACAAGCCCAGACTCATTCACCAAAGCACAATATTGGGTTAAGGTAGATTTTTCAGAGATTGCATAGTATTAATTATTATTTCGCGTTTGCTCTATTATTTACTTATATCTTATGGAAAACTTTTCTTCTTCCTTGAAAACTTCAGTGGAAAGGATAAAATCTACAATAACCTTTTCACGAGGGTACAAACGACCTTCATGATGAAGTTACGTTAAGGGTTAAGCACCTAGTTTAGGATTGAAGTATGGGTCATGGTTAAATTTTCATTGAAGGTCAAATCCTCTTAAAATTTTGAAATATTAATAGATTTCTTGATGGCTCAATATCAGAAAGAAATGCCAATTTTGTCCTCTTATCCCCCTTTTTCTCCTTAAAACTTGAAACATTGAAAAAGTTAGATTGTAAAACACTTGGCTTCCAAATATTCTTTATTGGCAATCACTTAGCTCCAATCTGATATTCTTTACTTTATTGCATGAATTGTAAAACAAAAGGATCTGGTTGAGTTAATCATACTTGGTGACTTTTTGTTAGATTAAATGTAACAGTAACAATAAAGTTTGTATTCATAAAAAAAAGTAACAATAAAGTTTGTTTGTGGAGATGTTTTAAGTGGTGACATTGGTTGGTCACTAAATTACATGTTTTGCACTAATTATTGTGTGAATCGAATATGCGTAATGTAACCAGCACGTAGCAGTGAACTTTTGATAATAGGAATTTCTTCATGGGGGAAAACTCCCTGACGCTGCTTGAATATGATCTTGAGATATTTGTATGTATTACTTAAGTTTGTTAATTGCTTCATAATATGGTTGCTTGGTCTTGATTGGCAATAGTTTACGTTGGGAATCGGACTGATGACTAATTGGGCTGGTTCTTTGGTTTTGTCAGTGGTTGGGTGAATATTTATTTTAACCTATATGCAATGATATTTTATTCTTATAGGTTATGGCTTTTCGTTTGGAAGTATTTAGTTTAGTATTTCTCTCTTACAACCTCTCATTACTTGGAAACAATTCTTTCTTCTTTTTTGTTCTAACTTTTAAATCATCTAATAGGGTCGAGGAGTTGATTTTGCTTAGAATTGTTAGCTGGACAATTATAACAATGCAAGCAACTCTACCGTTATGTTTTGTTTAAGAAAAGAAATATATTATGAATATGCCACCAAAGTAGGTTGTAAAGCCTCATCAATATGCTACCAAAACCTAGCTTCAAAACCCGTTTCACACTGAAATTGTTGTGAATAGAACATGAGCAGCTTAAAGGGTGTATCATAACCTTGCGTTTTGCAGTTGGATCCTATTAGGAACTTGATAGAGTATTAGTCGTCATTACTGAATTAACATATGTTATCTATTTCTTTTCCTTCTCAACAAAATCATTTTCTCCTATTTTTTCTTGTAAAAGGTTTGCAGGTTTTTCAATTTCAATAATATTTAAAGTTAAATTTTGTAACGATCCAGGAAAAAATGCTAGCTACATATACACTATCATCCCAAAAGGACTAGTCAATTTGGACTTTCCCTAGAGTCACTTATAAAGTGCAGTTTCACCTAATAAGTAAGTAATGTGAGACTTAGCACTCATGGGTACCTTTAAATGTGGACTACTCATCTTCTCAAAATGAGACTGGGGTGTTATAAACACTTCCCTTATACCCTTGACGTCCTCGTCAGGACCAGGTTATACGCTTCTGACAATATCACATGGCATTACTAGTGGCTCTAATACCATCTATAATGACTTAGGAGAAAGTGCTAGTCACATCTGCGCTATCACCCCAAAAGGACTAGTCAATTTGCGACTTTCATAAAATCACTTTTAAAGTCTAGTTTTACCTAGTAAGTAAACAATGTTGGACTTAGCATCAATGAATGTCTTTATAAACCATCTATTCTATGTGTGTTACTCTCATCTTTCCAATATGGGACCGGGTTGTTACAGATTTGATAAGGACTCAATTGGAAATAACAATATTAAAGTTGTACCTAATGGCTTGGCTTTTTCTATCACAAAGTTCATTAATGTAAGTGGCACTAACTACTTGAAGTGAGCTAATATTGGTTTATGTGTATGTACACTCTTGTTTTTGGATGAATAAAATCTTTATTTTGATCTATTAAAAACATTGCTCTTATCGGATCCCCTAGGAATTGCGAGAGCTGGGTTGAAATAAGGAAAGAAAACTATAAATTACTTACTCCGAGATAACTGGGTTGTTGTACTGTCATTGTACTCCAAGTGCTAACAGCTTATAGATGGCATCTTTTCCCGAAGTTGCAGTTATGTAGACTGCATGGCATCTTTAACTAGAAAGGTGTATAGTTATGTAAACTGCGTGCCTTGATTAAGCTGGTTATTAATTCTCACGCTCGCAGAGCAAATTTACTTTTCCAAACAATTGATGAATATGGAATTTTACAGGAACTGCAAAAACATGGAAGTCCTGATATAGTCATGGCCTTAGTTGGTAACAAAGCTGATCTTCAGGAGAAGCGGGAAGTACCAGTTCAGGTGAGTGCAATATTTCTCAATTTGACGCATCCTATATGCCCACAAGCTAACATTCATTTTTCTATTATATAATACATCCTTTCTTTGTCTTGCAGGATGGACTTGACTATGCAGAGAAGAATGGAATGTTTTTTATTGAGACATCTGCAAAGACGGCAGATAATATAAATCAGCTGTTTGAGGTATTTTTGACATAGACATTTTATAAATATCTATTTCTGTTACCGGCTGCATGTTAACAAGATACACTACATACAACTCACAACGGTGGAGATTGACGGGAAATTTTAGAAGTGCTTTCTTCTTGTTATTGGTGGTGTGAAGAGGATGCTCTCTATATACAAAATTTTGTATTTGTTACCTTGTAAGGCCATGGAGCACTTGCTTTATGTGACACATTATGTTGATGACATACTATTTTGGGAAACTATCAAGGCTATAATATGCATAGGCTTGTCTATGGAGTCCATAGTTTTGAAATTCTTGTGCATTTGGAAGACTGAGCATTGTTCCTTGTTTTGGCAGGAAATTGCCAAGCGGCTACCCCGCCCTCCTGCTTCATGATATGGGAGACGCTTGAAACTGAATCAACTAAGAGCTGCTCTAGTTGTGGGGGCCCTTTCTTTATCTGCTTGAGATATTCAGCTTGTGTATATTGTGATATATATAATTGAAACTTTGTTATTATTTGCCCTGCTTCTCAGTTCATCCTTTCAATCGAGCTTTAAGACTCGAAAACTCAATACAAAGATTGAACTGGTCGAGGCCATAAGAAGGGATCCCACAACAATGTAGTTGATAGTTTTAGCTTTAACTGTGTTTAATTTTAAAAGAAAAGCTCGCCATATTATAAGCCCTATGTTAGTATGTATATACTTCTCCACGTTCTTGCAGTTGACCATGTAGATTGTAGGTCCAAATATTGATTAAAACTATGACATTTTTTAGAAGTAAAAGCCTGCAAACTAATAGCCACAAGTTCCATCCCCTAAATTAAAGTCCTTAATATCCACATAACAATCACATTGTATCAAACTAACAATACTCGATTCATGAGATAAAACAATCCACAATTAAACGATTACAATCCAACTCCAAATATCTAAAAGCACATAAAAAGTCTATAAACATAATAAAGTTTAAACATATAAGCCAAATTCCAATACATCAAACACAAATAAGTCGTCTCACCAAGTCCCTGTGAGCTTGAACCGTATATAAGAACCCCCATATTCTCAAATTACAAGGGTCTTAAACCATTGTATTATCTGAAAAAAGATTAATAAGATTTAATCTTATTATGAATTTTAACATGATGTACAACAATATATTATACTTGAACAACAAATATATCAGATAACTGAAGTATGCTTAATTTTCAAGTGTGTGCATAACATGGTAATAAGTTAGCTTTTTCCATAATACAATACCATTTTAAAAACACTTTTATATAGGCATACAAATAGAAGTCTATTATGAGTAATAAACTTCATCATCATTCCCAACATCATTAATTTAAATTAACCTCAAAATAATTAAAACATATATGCATCTCATTACAAAATATAGCTTGACTTGCGCTATTTGTTTGACGAACACATGAAATTATAATAAGACATATGGTACTATTAAGATAACTCAAAAAATTTCAGCAACCATTATTTCTTTGTGAAACATCATATTGAGGTATTTGGAAAAAAAAAAAAATTAAATAAAATTCTTGTTAACCAAATTTACTTAAATTGTGCACATATACAAAATTTCAAGAATTTCTCTACGCTCGTTAATCAAACATACAATCAAACTTTTAAAGAGTAATGCTTTTCTTCACACCTATTTATCACACCGGCTTATGTGGTATAATATAAGTGGGTCTTTTATTTATTTATTTTTTTTAATAATATTTCAACCTAATGAGAGCAAGATTCTCTCATTCCTTGGCGTTAAAATTGAAATAAGAAATAGACGATAAAATTCAATGAGCTTATAATCATCTTTAAAATTGAAATAAACAATCTACCAATATTACCTGTATGTTAATGTTAGGGTCTACTTGTAGTTTTAAGAAGCTTCTTTCTGACAAAATGAAGCTCAGTTACAACATCTTTCATGCTCATCCGTTCTCCTGGTTGTTCAACAGAACAAGCAACTCCAATTCCAAATGTCAAAATCAAACACTCTTGGATTCTGCTTCTTCTAGTGTTGTTATTATCAATACTGTTCATGGCTGTCTCTTCCTTTATTCCCTGAAAAAGAATTGGATCTGCAATCTCGACCGCTCGTTCAGGCAAAGCTTCTTGGACGAAGGAATGTAGATTTAGAGTGCCTTGGAACATGTCATCTGTAGGTCTTTTTCCGGTAAACATTTCTAATAGGAGGATCCCAAAGCTATATATATCACCATAGGAGGACACCTCATTTCCCATACCATACTCTGCAAGTCAACATATATATGATAAATTGTAATATGACTATAATTAATGCTAAGAAAGGAATTATGCTATGGTACTCTCTATGTGATGAAACTAGAAAATAAAATACCAAAATGCTAAATTTTTTATTATGAAGAAATGTTCAAATTTAGACATGTTCTTAGAAGAAAAAAAAGACTACAACTGAGAAATGATAAAGAGTATTTACCTGGAGCTGCATAACCAATAGTTCCTCTTACGCCAATAGAGCTTGACTGATTGGCTGAAGAGTTATGGTCAGCTTCGGGAGAGAATCTCGCTAACCCAAAGTCTCCGACATGTCCAATCATTTCATCATCCAGAAGAACATTGCTCGGCTTGAGGTCACAGTGTAGGATTGATGTTTGGCAATGATAATGAAGATATTCTAATGCGCTCGCAACATCAATAGCGATATTCAATCTCTGATAAAGATTCAGATTCCTCTGCTTATGGTGCGTCTCATCCTTTGTAGTAGTCGGATGCAGCCAATCCGCAAGGCTACCATTGACCATGAATTCATAAACTAGAGCCTTGAAATCATTACCCTGATAGTCAACACCTGAACAAACTGTGAGTATCTTTATAAGATTCCGATGCCTGATGTTTCTTAGGGCCTCACACTCAGTTAGAAAGCTTTTGAAAGCTCCTTGGCGGAGAAGGTTGAGTACCTTGACAGCAATTGTCATTCGACCCTCGTCAGTGATTCCTTTATACACGGATCCAAAACTGCCCACACCAAGCAAATTTGTGGAGGAGAACCCATCGGTGGCTTTTAGGAGACTTTGGTACGACAAATTTAAAAGCAAATTTCCTGAAGAACTTGAAGTGGGTTCTTTTCTTTTCCTTCTTAACCAAAAGACAAATATAAAAGACATCACAAAAATTACTCCTAGAAGCCCGCAAACTATGGAGATAATTAATTTCACGGTCAAGGTCAATTTTGTCTTGTTGGACTTTCCAAAGTTGCATTTAGGCAAGTTTATCTCTAATATTCCTCCACAAAGCTCACTGTTTCCTACAACTGAAATTGCACTTGAATTCTTGAAAATGCCATCTATCGGTACCATACCCTCAAAATTGTTGTAAGATAGATTCAAAAGTTGCAGTGAGTTGAAACCCATAAGAAAGTCTGGAATTTTTCCTGACAAATTGTTTCGAGAAAGATCTAATTCCCGTAGTCCTCTCAAAGAACCAAAACTTGGCGGAATGGTCCCTTGGAAGAAGTTTCCTTGCATGTCTAAAGACTCCAGCATAATACAACTTCCAAGACTCCCTGGAATTTTGCCGGATAACATGTTTTCTGAAATATCAAATTCACCTAGATTTTTCAGATTTCCAACTTCCGTGGGAAGGGGACCGGTGAAACGGTTACTGGACAAATAGAGACCGATTGACAAGGATGAGAGACCAAACACCTGGGGAGGTATGGTACCACTAAGATTGTTTATAGGAAGACTTAAGAGCTGCAAAGATTGGCAGTCTCCTAGACTTGAAGGTATGCTTCCGTGAAGATTATTATGCCCTAAAGATAGTTCGAGTAATATACTCAGATTTCCAAGAGAGTGCGGGATGTTGCCAGAGAGGTTGTTTATGCTAAGAACCATTACTTGTAGTCTTTGAAGCTTTCCAATATCAGAGGGAATTTTACCTGAAAGTCTATTTTCCCACATGTGGAGTGCCTCTAAGTCGACGAGATTCACAATCCCACTCGGAATCGTTCCAACTATATTATTTTCACCTGCCACCAATATTCTAAGAGTAGATGACAAGTTACTGATGCATTCAGGCAAGAGTCCACCAAAATTGTTGGCGTCTATAGTCAACCGCTCTAAGCTAGTGGCATTGGTCAAAGAGCAGAGAAAACTCAAGTCATCAATTCCCCCACTTCCTAGGTGGTTGGAGCTAATGCTAAAATCTTGAAGCCTATGCAACTTTTCGAAAGAAGGCATGTTTCCGGTAAATTTGTTCACTCCAAAATTAAGATTTTCCAGATTTGATGCATTGGATATTGAAGGAGGAATGGAGCCTGCAATAAATTTGTTCATGGCCACGGAGAAGACTTTGAGATTCGGAAGAGTTATCCCCAAGTCCCACGGAAGACTCCCTTGGATTTGATTAGCTACCACATCAAGTATTGTAATAGAAGAGAGATTGAAGATTGATGGTGGGATGGTACCAGAAAGCTGATTTACGCCAAGTGCAAGAGTTGTAAGATTCATAAGTTGGCCAAGAGCAGTTGGAATACTCCCACCTATATTATTTGAGGATAAATAAAGTATTTCGAGTGACAAAAAGTTGCCAAGAAATGGAGGGATATTTCCTGTTAGTTTGTTTTGGTCTACACCAAAGAATTGGAGCTTTGACAAGGAGCCAAGCTCAGCAGGAATTTCCCCTACCAGCTGGTTACGAGCAACTGTGAAAACTTTGAGGTTAGAGCAACCGGATACATTGGCAGGAATTCTCCCACCAAATGAATTAAAATTCAAGTTTAGTACCAGCAATCTATGCAAATGGCCTATTTCTGGAGAGATTCCGTGACTGAAGCTATTGTTTGGGAGATGTAGATACCTTAGAAAGCTCAGATTTCCAATGAAAGGCGATATAGATCCCGCGAGTTTCTGAGATGGCAGGTGCAACTCCGTGACCCTCTGGTGGCGTCGACCACATGTAACACCATGCCACAGGCAGAAGTGGGTGGTGTAATTCCATGAGCTCAAAACCATGAAAGGGTCATCGACTATTTTGGCCTTGAATTCAAGCAAGGCTAGTCGGTCTGTCTCATTCCCGCCAATGCCATAGCCATAGGTGGTCGAACCGAAGCAAAAGACCGAAATGATTGTTAGGATGCAAAGAGCTGAGCAAGAGAGTGCGGGACTTAAGGGGGAAAGCCCCATGGTTGGTTTGCTTTTGTTGCTACTTCTTGAGGTCGATCTCTCAAGAAACAAAAAGAACAAAGAAAATGGTACCAATAGCAAAATGATTGTAACAAGATCAGTACTCAACAAATGATCATCTGGAAGTTTTTTTTCGACATTTTTGACTTTTTATATTTTTGAGATACTTCCATTTGCAATTGCTGGCCATATGTCATTTGTCTATATTAAAAGATTGGGAAAAATACACATATATCTCTTAAACTACTAATTTTGTCAATGTCCTTCCTTAAATTATCAAAAAAATATCAATGTCCCTCCCTAAAACTAATAAAAAGAGAAAAATGACTCTAAATTCTTTTAAATAACACAAAAATGTCCTTATAAATTCAAAAAAAAAAAATTAAAAAATTAAATAAAAAAGGAAAAAAGAACAACTTTTTTTTAAAAAAAAAAAAAAAAGCAAACGAAAAAATAACTGAAGAATTATTATTATTTTTTTAAAATAAAAAAAAAACAAACTAAAAAAAAAAACAGTTTTTTATTAAATTAAAAAAAGAACAATCTTTTTTTTTAAAAAAAAAAAGGGAAAAAAACTGAAAATTATTTTTTTTAAGAAAAAAGGAAAAAACAGTTTTTAATTTTTTTGGAATAAATTTTTGTTATTTTATATTTTTTTAATATATTTTTTTTAGTTTTTATTTTTTTATAATAATTTTATGAATGACATTTTTATCATTAGGGGGACATTGACATTTTTGATAGTTTAGGGGAGGTATATTCACATAATTGGTAGTTTGGAAAATACATTGACAATGAGATGATAGTTTGAAGAGATTATGTATACTTTTCTCTAAAAGATTTCTCCCGACCATTGGACACGGCATTAATAGTTTATATAATTTCTCTCATTATATAGACTATTGACAATTTGACATGCTGTGGTTGATCTAAGTTTCACGTGTAGAAAAAGTTGGACAGTGACAAAACCACGGGGCCGGTGGTGCTGGCCAGAGCAGGACATGGAAGCGACGGGGACAGGTCCGGTTCTATTGTCTTTATATATACAAGTCTTCCCCTTTCAATGGGACTCACAGAAAGTCTAGCCTTGTGAGCAGTGAAAATGGTGGAAGTCTTGAATCAAATTATGGAGGCAACTCAGATTGGCCCCCCTCTCTACTTTAAGGTGCAATGAGTCCTTTTTATTTTTTCTGGGCAGCAGGTACAACGATTCTAGCCTTCTAATGGAACGCCCCCCCTTCCCCAAACCAATTTGTACAATTGTGATGTAGCAAGTTGAGAAAGACATGAGCACAATGCAATGCACCAAGTAAGTTCAACAAAGACCATCATTTCAACTTTCCTATGAACTGTTTGAGGAAGACTAACCAAACAGTACCAAAGTCAATTAGAGTTTTTTTTAGGTATTATTTGTAGCTGTTATTTTTCTTTTTTCTTTTTAAAAAAAATTCAATTAAAATAATTTAAAGAGATAAAACCAAAATCTTTTTTAACATATATCTTAAAGGGAAATGCTCAAAACAGTGGGATCCACTCCATTGTACCTTGTGGTAGTGCATTTGTTGTGTACCATGAGTGCATGTATCATTCCAAGAATCTAATAAGCAATCTATTTGAAATCCCAAAAAATAAAAAATTAATAATAATAATTTGAAATTCAAGTGTATCTGATTAAAGTTGAACTAAGATTTTAATTTATAGGCGGCAAAACGAAAAGATAAAGTTGAACCATAATTAATTAAAGAATATTAAATAATATAACTAACAAAATAAATAAACAATTCAAAAAATTATTATTGCTACAGAGGTAGTTCTCAGTCTAATAAGTTTGGAATTATCGGTCTAAAGCGAAGTTGCAGATGTATACTTTTTGAAAAACTTTACGTTTTTATTTATTTTTTCTTTTTTAATTTATTTGAAAAAAAGTACATATAACTTCTTTAAAGTACCACATCATTATCAATGTATCCCCTAAACTACAAAAAAATATTAATGTCCCTCTAATGACAAAAATGTCCTTCATAAAATTATTAAAATAAAATAAAAACTAAAAAAAATTATTAAATAAATATTAAATAACAAAAATTTATTCCAAAAAAAAAAATTAAAAACTGTTTTTTCTTTTTCCTTTTTTTTTAAAAAAATAATTTTAATTTTTTTTTTCTTTTAAAAAAAATGTTCTTTTTCATTTTTTTATTTAATAAAAAAATTTGTTTTTTTTTTTTTAAAAAAAATTGTTCTTTTTTTTTTTTTCATTTTTTTTAAGGACATTTTTGTCTTATTCAAAAAAATTTAATGTCATTTTTGTCTTTTTGTTAGTCTTAGGGGATACATTGACATTTTTTGGTAGTTTAAGAGGGAGTATTAACACAATTAGTAGTTTGGGGGGTACATTGACAATTGAGTGGTAGTTCGAAGGAAATATGTATATTTTTTCCAATTTATTTTATTAAACTAGTTAGAGTTTTAAATACGCTATTATAATGTCTGAATAGATTTTACATAGTTAAATAGTGTATTTATAGCGGAGCAGTAATGCTCAAATTGCAATAGTTGCTATATTATAGCAACACAATAATGCATGTCTATTGTTATATATGGCTATACTACAATTGTTACAATGTTGTTATGGTGCTCGTATAGCATTGTAAAATAAGTAAGAGTATTTATATTGTAGAGATGCTGTCCAAATTTGATAATCATGAAAAGAGTATTGATATATTTCTTAAAAAAGAGTTGTGGAATTTATTTTTATAAGATCATGTAAATGGTGTTCTGCATAAGAATTATTTACACCCATAAACACGCTGTAGTGTTGCCCAAACTTCTTTAGGATAAAAGTATAAGAATAACATTTTTATGAAATTAGGTTTTTGTCTTAAATTTGAAACATAAGCACTTTTGCCATTCGATCGGTAGTTTTGTTTATGGACCCGCTAACATGGAAAGTACATCGGTCACTTGAGCACAGTGCCCTAGTCAACTGAGCTAGTCACATAAAGTTTTGTTTGTCCAAGGGAAATTATGTCCGACTGAAAATTATATCGACAACTACTACAGCATGCTCAAATAGGGAGATGAAGGTTTATGCGAGGTGATCACACTATAATAATTCTTACTCCCACACACACATATATGTAAGTTTTACTCCCACATATTCAATTATCTCTCTTGGGTGATAGGTTCATGAGAGGTATCTTTTCTATTTTCCTTTTTCTTTTATTTTTATAAAAAATAATAATTTTTTAAGTTTTATTTATTTATTTATATTTTTAATATATTTATATATTTTTTTTTATTATGATCGACATGTGTCGCTATCTTATTGACGCTGACATGGTGCCTAACAGAATCTGATAAAATTTTTAACGGAATTTGACTCCAGTGAGCAATTTGTAAATTAAACCAACCACAGTGATCCCTGAATTAATTTTGATACTAGAGAGAACCATTTGTAATTTAAGCTAACCACATGAATCCATGGTACGATTTTCTCTTATTTCTATATGACAACTAGTCTTATGCGTGCATGTTTTTTTTTTTTTTTTTTTTCTTGGAGTCCAAATAGAAGATTATTTAAAATTGTTTTATAAGGATTTCATGCTTTCTTTTGTACATCTATTAGAACTAGAAGTATGAGTGGCCATTGAAGATCAGTATCTTAGATCTGCAAAGCTATCTATTGAAACAGGTAGCCATGTACATCCTTTGGGGTGAAGAAGAATACTGTTCCTTGGAGCCCCTGTTCTTTCCCTCCAGGTTGAGGATTTGTTTAGACTGAGCTGGACTATTTCCAAATGACCCCCTTTCACTGTTACTCTCCCATCTTGGATCTGGTTTGTAAAAGCTCATGGCATTATTGTTGGTCGAGTAATTCTAGACGTTATATTCGGCCATGTCCTTCTTGTATCCTTCTAAAAATGATATGACTTTTAAAATTACCATTTGATTTATGATATATCATTATTGGATTTTGATCAAATGCTAATTTTAAAAGCCATATAAATTTTAGAAGGATACAAGAGGGATATGAGTATGACGTCTAGAATTATTTATTGTTGGTCTCTTTTCATAGAGTAATTCTAGAAGTCACTCTTGTGTCATTCTTATGTTCCTCCAAGAATGATGTGGCGTTTAAAATCACAATTTGATCAAAATTTAATAGTGATCAATCACAAGTTCAATGGTGATTTTAAAAATCACATCATTCTTAGAAGGATATAAGAGTGACAAAAGAGTGATTTCTAGCATTACTTATCTTCATATCCCCCCCCCCCCCCAATTGGGCCCTTGTCCCAACTTTTTTTTTTTAATTTTTTTTTAAAATTTTCTTTTTAAATAAAATTATTAAAAAAATTAATATTTTAAGATGATGTGACGAAAATGGACACGTGGCACTAACGAAATTTACGAAATTGGATGGAAAAGTGATAGAAGGACCCAATTCAAAATTGCGAAAAACTAAAGGAGTAAATGATTAAAATTAAAAAGTGAGACCATTTTCAAATCACGCTCCGACTCAAGAAGTTTTTATACATTTACCATTTTTTTTTAATTACTTAACTCCTCAAACGGACGTTAACTAGTCTTCCTAAAACAAGGACCCATGTCATTTTCTTTATCTTCTAAGGCCTCGTTTGGTTTGCGGAATGACTATTCCATTAGGAAACTGAATAGCTATTCGTAAGAATAGAAGGTGGCGGAATGGAATGGCTATTCCTACTCTTTAGTTTGGTAAGAACTCATATATTTTAATTAGAATCCAATCAAAATTACTAAAAAAACCTCACATTTTTTTACAAAAATAAAAAGAAAATCAAATTATTAAAAAAAAAAAAAAAACCCATGGGTGGTTGACCACCCATTGGGGTGGTCTCCGGGAGTGGCCGCAGCTACCCCCGTAGCCAATCCGTCGATGTGATACCTATTATATTTCAATCCTATATAATTCTGAACATTCGAAAAAGTAAATGAAAAATAAATAAAAAACTCATAAACATTCAAACGAAGAATTGCTCAACCAAAAATTTCACAAACAAAATAAAAACATATTTAGATTTCAACCAAAAATATAAAATACTAAAGAAACACATGTCTCCACAAAAGAGTCATACTTGTATCATTAATTGAGAGAGAGAGAGAGTAATTGTATCATTAATATATATATATATATATATATATATATATATATATATATATATATATATATTAAATAGACATGTTCAATTTTATTTAAAAGATCGTTCAGTATTTAAAAGACCGATTTAGTCACTAAAAAGTATGAATTCATGCCACATGTCACCATTCTATACCATTCTATAAAAGAACTCAACTTTTATGTATATATATAATAGGCCTCAATCCACCATCTTAGGCGACAAATACTAGTGACAAATGACAATAACTGAAGGCCACCACTTCTGGAAACAATGAGCTTTTTAATCCTTTAGTCAATTGAATTTATTGTGATGGAAGCCGACCAGGAAACAGAGCCACATGCCAAGATTATGGTCTTCGTGGGACTCTACCTATAACCTACCTCAACACACCATTACTAAAACAATAATACCGGTATCAATATGCAATACAAACTCATAACTCAATTTCAAGCCCATTAATTTGAGTATCCAATACTCGACTGACTCAGAATTGTAGCCTGATCCAAATTCAAAGAGAGGGAAAGCCGGCAACCCCAATATTGCTATCAAAATACTTCCACTCTTCCTCCCTCCTGTGTTGACTCTCATTTTCATATACAATTCTCAAAGTCCTCCCCATAAGCCCACATTCATTTCCACATTCATTTCTGTGTTGACTGTCATTTTCATATACAATTCTCAAGTCCTCCCCCTAAGCCCACATTCATTTCTGTGTTGACTCTCATTTTCAGATACAATTCTCAGAGTCTTCCCCCTAAGCCCACATAGCTCACATTCATTTATGTGTTGACTCTCATTTTCATATACAATTCTCAGAGTCTTTCCCCCAAGCCCACATTCATTTCTCCAAATACATTTGTTAGACAGTGGCTGAAAACTTAACCACGACCTAAAATTGTTTATTCTTTAGTGGGACTTCACCCCCTCGACACACTATAAATTTCATATCTCTTCAAAATTTGTAGGATCAACACGTTGATCTTACAAATTAAATGGTTAATTTAGCAAAAAAAAAAAGAGATATATATATATATATATATATATATATATATACAAAAGACCCACACGTCTTCTCGTTCTTGTTCTCTTCAAAACTCTTCCTAAAAAAAGACCCACGTCAACGAGTGTCTCTAATCCTAGTTTTCATCTCTCAAAGACTCAAACCTATGTTGGACTCCGAGAAACTACAGGGACAAACTACTATTTAGGGTGGATTCTTCTCGTCGCCGGGTTTGTATATTCAACACAGATTTAACACAGATTTGGGTTTGGGTTTGACGGTTTGTGTTTGTTTTTTCACACAGGTTCTTGACCAAAAAAAAAACATATGATGAGGCTTTATTTTATTGAAAAGTAAAAAATTGTCTTAAAAGGCGTTAAAAAAATTTGGGATGTTTAGCATTTCTCATAATTTAATATACAATCCCATGAGATGTTGAGAATGATGGGGGTCTTTTTTTTCTAGGAAGACTAGTTAACGTCCGTCGGAGGAGTTAAGTTAATTAAAAGAGTACATAAATTTTCTACAAATTGATTTATATAAAATTTTATATAACTCACATATAAGAGTGATATGTGTTATTTAAACATATGAGAAGCACGTGGTAAAAGACAGTTGACAAACTATTAGACAGATTTGTAAGAGTTTCCTACAAATCGATTTATAAGAAATTTATGTCCTTTCTAACGTTTATTTACATAATCCAACCATCAATTTTGGTGAATTAAAGCTTCTTTAATTCGCTACAATACAATCTAAATTATCTAAAATTGACACTAAAGATGGATATATAGATCACGTCGATAAACATATTTCTATGCAATCAACTATAGTAAAAACAAAAAATTTTGGCAGAGGTTGACCTTTGCTTTAAAGTCTGAGTAGACTAAACAATTTGTTGGAGTCTCAATCCTTGTCTAAAATTGGCCGATTTATAGTGTGTAAACCTAAGGAGAGCCAAATGCTCTCATTCTCTGGCGTCAAAACTGAAATAAGCAATAGAAAGCAAAATGCAATGAGCTTATGATCATCCTCAAATGGTACTATTGGCCGGACACCCTCATCAATGTGCTTAACCAAGCTACTAATTAAGCTACCAATATTACGTGGTGATGTTATGGCGTACGTTTCCATGCCTTGTACTTTGGACGTTTCCATGCCTTGTAGTTTCAAGAAGTTTTTTCTTGATCAGAAGAACCTCAGTTACAACATTTTTCATGTTCATTCGTTCTCCGGTCTGTTCAACAGAACAAGCAACTCCAATTTTAAACATCAAAATCAAACACTCCTGTATTTTGCTTATTCTAATGCTGCTGTTATTATGAGTACACTTCATATTTTTTCTTCTTCGCTTTCCTAAAAAAGAATTGGATCCGTAATCTCGACATACCACTCGTTTAGACAAAGCTTGTTGGACAAAGGAATTTAGATTTAGAGTGCTCTGCTGGAACATGTCATCTGTGAGTCTTTTTCCAATAAACATTTCTAATAGGAGGATCCCATATATATATATATATATATATATATCTCCATAGGAGGACACCTCATTTCCCATACCATATTCTGCAAATTCAACATGTATATTAATGACTATATAATTAACGTGTATGTGCTAACAAAGGAATTATGCTATGATGCTCTCTCTAAATATGTGATGAAAATAAAATTGTACAATACTAAATTTTTATGAAGAAAATGAATAATAAAACTTTCTTATCCGCTTCAAACTTAGAAATGTTATTAAAAGAAAAATGATTATAATTGAGGAATGATAAAGAGTGTCTTGATCACCTGGAGCTGCAAAACCAATCATTCCTCTTACGCCAATATATAGAGCTCAATTGATTGGTTGAAGAGTTATGGTCAACTTTGGGAGAGAATCTCGCTAACCCAAATTCTTCGACATGTCCAATCATTTCATCGTCTAGAAGAACATTGTTCGGCTTGAGGTCGCAGTGTAGGATTGGTGTTTGGCAATGATAATGGAGATATTCCAATGCGCTCGTAATATCAATGACGATATTTAATCTCTGATAAAGATTCAGATTCCTCTGCTCTTGGTGCGTCTCATCCTCTGTAGCAGTCAGATGCAACCAATCCGCAAGGCTACCATTGGCCATAAATTCATAAACTAGAGCCTTGAAATCATTACCTTGATAATCAACACCTGAACAAACTGTGAGTATCTTTGCAAGATTCCGATGACTGATGTTTCTCAGGACCTCACACTCAGCAAGAAAGCTCTTGGATGCTCCACGGTGCATAAGGTTGAGCACCTTGACAGCAATTGTCATTCTACCCTCGTCAGTGATTCCTTTATACACGGATCCAAAACTACCGACACCAAGCAAATTTGCAGAGGAGAACCCATCTCTGGCTTTTAGGAGACTTTGGTATGACAAATTTAGAAGAAAATTTCCTGAAGAACATGAAGTGGGTTCTTTTCTTTTCCTTCTTAACCAACAAACAAATAAAAAAGACAGCACAAAAATTACACCTAGAAGCCTGCAAACTATGGAGATAATTAATTTCAAGGTCAAGGTCAATTTTGTCTTGTTGGACTTCCAAAAGTTGCATTTAGGCAAGTTTATCTCTGATATTCCCCCACAAAGCTTACTGTTTCCTCCAACTGAAATTGCGCTTGAGTTCTTGAAGATACCATCAATTGGCACCATACCCTTAAAATTGTTGTAAGATAGATTCAAAAGTTGTATTGAGTTGAAACCCACAAAAAAATCTAGAATTTTTCCTGACAAATTGTTTTGAGAAAGATCTAATTTTCGTAGTCCTCTCAAAGAACCAAAACTTGATGGATTGGTCCCCTGGAAGAAGTTGCCATGCATATCTAGAAGCTCCAGCCTAATACAACTTCCAAGACTCCCTGGAATTTCACTGGTTAACATGTTTTCTGAAATATCAAATTCACCTAGATTTTTCAGATTTCCAACTTCCATGGGAAGGGGACCAGTGAAACGGTTATGGGACAAATAGAGGCCGATTGACAAGGATGAGAGACCAAAGACCTGGCCGGGGAGGTATGGTACCACTGAGATTGTTTTTAGAAAGAACTAAGTAGAGCAAAGATTGGAAGTTTCCTAGACTTGAAGGTATGCTTCCGTGAAGATTATTATGCTCTAAAGATAGTTCGAATAACATACTCAGATTTCCAAGAGAGTGTAGGATGTTGCCAGAGAGCTAGGTTGTTTATGTCAAGAAACATTGATTGTAGTCTCTGAAGCTTTACAATATCAGCGGGAATTTTACTTGAAAATCTGACGAGATTCACGATCCCACTCGGAATCGTTCCAACTATATTATTGTCAGCTACTACCAACTATATTATTTTAAGAGTAGATGACAAGTTACTGATCGATGCATTCAGGCAAGAGTCCACCAAAATTGTTGGCGTTTATAGCCAACAGCTCTAAGCTAGTGGCACTGGTCAAAGAGCAGAGAAAACTCAAGTCATCAGCTCCCCCACTTCCTAGGTGGTTGTAGCTAGTGCTAAAAGATTGAAGCATATGCAACTTTTCGAAAGAAGGCATGTTTCCGGTAAATTTGTTCCCTCCAAAATTAAGTTCTTCCAGATTTGAGGCATTGGATATTGAAGGAGGAATGGAGCCTGTAGTAAATTTGTTAATGGCCACGAAGAAGGTTTGGAGATTCCCTCTTTTTATTTTTTCTCTCTCTTTTCCTTTTCATTTTTCTCTCCTCTTGTCGGGGCTTACCAGCCACGCTGGCTCTGGTTAAAAAGCAAAACGCTTGTAATTTTATATTAAATTAATGTAACAAGATCAGTACTCAATCAAATCATATGGATTTTTTTTTTATATATTTTTGAGATACTTCCATTTGCAATTGCTGATCAGCTGGCAATTTGCTGCCTAAAAGATTTCTACTGACCATTGGACATCGCATTAATCTACCCAATTTTGACTTTTACAAAGGCGATCAAATAATTAATGACTTTGCCAAAAGCAATGCTTTTTTCTTTTTCTTTTTGTAAAACCTTTTTCATTTGTTAATTCTTTAGTTTTGACGGTCCTAGCTTTTTGTCCCCTAGAAATTCCTTTTACTATTATAATTGTTATAATTATAAGGATTATTATTAAGATATCATGTTTCACGATGGATGGCTTTGCCAAAAGCAATGGTTTGTTTTTTTTGTGGTAAAACTTATGTTCATTTGTTTCTATAGTCTCTACGTCCTAGCTTTTGACTCTAGACATAGGAGTGGGTATAACCCGACCGAACTCATAAAACTATCCTGCCTCACCTTGCTTCGGAATTAACGAATCCTTTATCCGATACAGGCTTAGTTATAGTAAAGTTGTGCGAACCAGATAGGCTTGCAGAAATGGGTTTTTCAAAACCCGCAAACCCGTCCTATCTCAAGATTTTTATTTCGATATTTCATATTTGAATATAAGCGTTGATTATTGTATGCAAATTATGTTGGTTACTTTTGTTTTGACTACTGCCTCTTGGGTTAGTGGAAATTGTACTTAGGTACAACTCATTATTGAAAATCGTTTTGTAAGGGTTAAATTGTACTTGAGTAGAATTCAACTTTAAAAATTGGATGGTAAGGAAAGGTTGTTCAACAGTGGTAGAGATAGGTAGATAGGGGTGAGCAAAGCTACCTGCCCTTGCAACACGTTATTTTTTTAAAAAATAAATTAAAATTTGTTTATCCTAAAATTACAGGAAAGAAAAATGCAATTGTATAAAGAAAGATTGCATTAAATATTAGAAATGACTTGATAATCATAGTTTGTCACCAGACAATAGAAGCATCAAGTATGAGCGTCCTTTGAAGATCATCTCTTAGATCTACAAAGCTATGGAGATCAATCAGACAGGTGGCCTTGTACATCCTTTGGGTGAGTGAAGGAGATACTAGTAGGTCATAAATTTAGGAAATGTATTACTTCGTCAAAGAAGAGGCTTTGTTTTATTTATGGCATTCTATTTTATTTAGGGTTAAATACCCCAGAGGTACCTGAGTTTTACGTGTTTTTAAATTTAGTACCTCAGTTTCATTTCGTATCACAAGTAGTATCTGAATTTGGAAGAAAAAAGCCCTAGGTAGTACCTGTCAGATTTATCGTCCAAATTTCAACTTCTCGCCACGTGTCAACCGCTGAGGTTGACACGTGGCACCAAAAAATTAAAAATTAAAAATTAAAAAAATTAAAAAAAATTAAAAAGAAAAAAGAAAAAAAAAGAGCCTTGGCCGGTCTGGCCTGTCTGGGGTGGCCGAACCACCCCATAGGGGGTGATTCGGCCACCCCACAGTTGAAAATATATATATATATATATATATATATATATATATATATATATATATATATATATATTTGAAGGGTTTTGGCCCTAGGGGGTGGTTCGGCCACCCCACAGTTGAAAAAAAAAAATAATAATTTTTGAAGGGTTTTGGCCCTAGGGGGTGGCTCGGCCACCCCCTAGGGCCACGGGGGTGGTTCGACCACCCCCTAGGGCCAAAACCCTTCAATTTTTTTTTTTTCAACTGTGGGTTGACCGAACCACCCCCTATGGGGTGGTTCGGCCACCCCAGACCGGCCAAGGGGGTGGCTGGGCCACCTCCTTGGCCAAAATGGGGGTGGCTCAGCCACCCTTTTTTTTTTCTTTTTTTAATTTGAATCATTTTTTTTAATTTTTAATTTTTTTTTATGTGGTGCCACGTGTCAACCTCAGCGGTTGACAATTGGCGAGAAGTTGAAATTTGGACGAGAAATCTGACAGGTACTACCTAGGGCTTTTTTCTTCCAAATTCAGGTACTACTTGTGATACGAAATGAAACTGAGGTACTAAATTTAAAAACACGTAAAACTCAGGTGCCTCTGGGGTATTTAACCCTTTTATTTATTGCCTATATTTACATGTGATAGAAGTACGGTCACCGGACAACTACCAAGCAGCTGCCGAAAAATTATGAAGAGAGAGAGAGAGAGTGTTTGCATGCATGTGTTAAGAGAGTTAATGGTGTGGGTTACTGATGAATATCAAATATTGCATATGTAGACCTCTTAATTTGCATTTACTAAACTTTTAGTTTTATTATTTTCTAATGTTTTTTGTTAGTTTTGGTATTTTAGTATTTTGCAAGTCATTGAGAGAAAACAATAGCTTTAAGATGAAAAATACAAATTTTGAAAGAAAGCACACTTTGAAAAGACCTAGATGATGTTGTTATGTTCAACCAAATCAAGGAGATGACTAAATCGAAATTTCTCTAATTGGAGTCAAAATCGGATTAGATTAAATTTCAGATTCTGCACATATTATAGTATTTTGGCCATAAATTTCAGTTCAAGTATCAGATTAAGGTGAATCAAGCGTCGTTCGAAAACTAACTTAATTTTCTACAAATCATTGTGAAATAGGATTTTCCTAATTCGGACGTCTGCTATACCAAAAGTGCCTCGTAATAAAAGACCGCAAATCTAGACGAATTTGGAGTCATTTTCCTTCTTAGATTGAGTTTTGAGTCTCCTACTCAAACTAGAAGACTACCTTCCGATTTTTCTAGAAATTCTAGGGCTTCTAAGATTTGTTTTCTCCCTATAAATAAACCTCTAATCTTCAAGAAAAAGTGTGAGAAACTAGATACCAAATATATTCTTTTCTTTTTAGTTTAGTTTTTCTTTAGGGTAGGTTTTTATTTTCAATAATCATGTGTAGCTAGATTTTCAACTAAGGTTGAGGATGAAGCCTCACCATTGAAGAGCAACAATATTTTCATGTAAGTTTATACTATCCGATTTTATGAGTTTTCGATTTCTAATTGTTCTACTTCAATTCAATTATTGATATGATTCTTGGATATCTATTGTGATTCAAGGATACATTTGATGATTTGAGATAATTTCACATAATTGATTGCTTGGGTTTTTATTTATCAAAACGTTGGATATTCATTGTGTTTCGTTCTACGGATACATTTGATGATTTGGTTTAAACCGGATATCTTTTGTGATTTGTGCAAAGAATGGATTCAATAAATGATTTAATGATTTTTTTAAGCATAGTAGAACATATATAAGATTTGTATGGTGAGAACTTCGGATGTGTATTGATGAACATGAGAATATATTGTTATAATTTGGTGGGTGCGGATTCCAAAACCTTAGTATCTTTTGTTTTGTTTTATTTTGGTTTTATTTTATTTTATTTTGGTTTTATTTACCAAAATCAAACATTTTTTGGAACTAGGTTAAGATTTAATTAGTTTAGAAACAAAATTTTTCTTCAAAAACACAATTCCCTGTGGGATCGACCTCGCACTTACAAAACCCTTTATTTTAAACGATTCGTGTACTTGCGAGTACATTTAAAATTCACATTAGTTACCACAGTCGGATGGATGGCAAGTGAGGAATTTAATGGGAAGCTCTCCATTTCAAATTAACTGGATATTATATATTTATTTGATGGTCAAGATTTAAAGTTAATATAACCAATAGTGTATATGATTTCATATTATTTAAATTTTTAAAAGATATGTCAAGAATCATTTCGTATGCACCGTTAGATGTACCAACTTTAAATTCTGGCCTTTTATCATTTGAAATGAATAGTCTCAATTTCATTAAATGAAATGAAGACGATCCTATTCCACACTCGACAGGGAGCACAAGATATGACGGTCTTGATCTTTTACTTTTCAATTAGCTTTGAACACAACCGTGAGTTCTAGTGTCACGTCGTATTAGGTTTGGTGACCTACGATGAGTCACAAGGTGACCCATGACCGTGGGTCACCTAATTAATTAGGTGTCCCGCTAAGGTCTGGTGCCCATGATGGGTTACAAACTTACAAGTGAGCTAACGGCCGGTCACATTATTGGATTGATCTTTAAACAGGGCCTTGGCTGTATTATAATGTGCTATTTGATATTATATAGGTTAAACTATTACTTCAATCCTTCAAATTTTCTTATTGAATCCAATCGAGAAATGCTAAGTTTCTCATTTTTTTTTTCAAATAAATGGTTCGAAAATGATGCATTGTCATCCCATTTGATCTATCGTTTTAGTAAGGTAGATTTTTTTGATATTGCATAGTATTAATTATTATTTCCAATTTTCTCTATTATTTACTTATATCTTATGAAAACTTCAGTGTGCAAAAGGTTTCTGGAAAGGATAAAATTTACAAGTAACTTTTTTCATAAGGGTACAATTAAGGGTTAAGCACCTAGTTTAGAATTGAAGTATGGGTCATAATATTATTTTTCATTGAAGATCAACACCGTACCTCTTAAAATTTTGAAATATTAATAGATTTCATGACGACTCAACATCATAAAGAAATGCCAAATTTGTTTAATCTAATATTCTTTATTACTAGCTAGTTGAGTTAATCATACCGGCCTGGTGACTTTTTGTGAGATTAAATTAATGTAACAGTAACAATAAAGTTTTGTTTATGGAGACGTTTTAATTAAGTGGTGATGTATGTTTTAATTAAGTGGTGATGTATGTCGGTTAGTCACTAAATTTCATGTTTTGCACTAATTATTGTGTGAATGGAATACTTCTACTGTAACCGGCACGTAGCAGTGAACTTTTGATAAAAGGAATTTCTAGTGGCCGGGGGAAAACTCCTTGATGCTTCGCATACTGCTTGAATATATATGATCTTGATATCTCTGTATGTATTACTTGAGATTGTTAATTGCTTCATAATATGGTTGCGTAATTGGGCTGGTTCTTGGGTTGTCAGTGGTTGGGGGAATATCTATTTTAACTTATATGCAATGATATTTTATTCCAGTAGGTTATGGCTTTTCCTTTCAAGTATTTAGTTTAGAATTTCTCTCTTACAACCTCTCATTACTTGGAAACAATTCTTTCTTAATCCTTTTTTTTTGTTCCAACTTTTAAATCATCTAATATGGTCGACGACTTGATATTGCTTAGAATTGTTATCAGGACAATTATAACAATGCAAGAAACTCTACTATTATGTTTTGTTTGAGAAAAGAAATATAGTATGAATATGCCACCATACTAGGTTGTAAAGCCTATAATTAACATATATTATATATATTTCTTTTCCTTCTCAACAATTTCATTTTCTCCTGTTTTTTCTTGTAAAAGGTTTGCAGGTTTTTCAATTTCAATAATATTAAAAGTTTGATTCTGTAATGACTTAGGGAAATAATGCTAGCAACATCTGCGTTTTCACTCCAAAATGATTAGTAAATTTGAAGTTTTCTTAGAATCACTTATAAAACACAATTTCACCTAGTAAATAACCAATGTGGGACTTAGTACCCATGAGTGTCTTTATAAACTATCTGTCCACTCTATGTTGATTATTCATCTTCCCAATATGGTATAAACCAGGATATTACAAACACCGCCTTATACTCCTGACATCCTCGTCAGGGCCATGTCATGCACTGTTGATAGTACCACATGGCATTAGTAATGACTCTAATATCATTTGTAACGACCTAGAAAAAATTGTTAGTCACGTACATTTGCGCTATTACCCCAAAAGGACTAGTAAATTTGAAGCTTTCCGATAATCACTTTTAAAACCTAGTTTCACCTAGGAAGTCAACAGTGTTGGACTTAGCACCAATGAGTGTCTTTATTGTATGTGAGTTACTCTCATCTTCTTAACTAATATGGGACCGAGTTGTTACCGACTTGATGATGACTCACTTTGAAATAACAATATAAAAGTTGTACCTAATGGCTTGGCTTTTTCTATCACAAATTAAAGTTCATTAATGTAAGTGGCACTAACTACTTGAAGTGAGCTAATATTGGTTTATGTGTATGTACACTTTTGTTTTTGGATGAATAAAATCTTTATTTTGATCTATTAAAAACATTGCTCTTATTGGATCCCCTAGGAATTGCGAGAGCTGGGTTGAAAACTGGAAATAAAACTATAAATAACATACTCCGAGATAACTGGGTTTTGGTACTGCATGTCATTGTACTCCAAGTGCTAACAGCTTATAGATGGCATCTTTACCCTGAAAGGTGCAGTTATATAGACTGCATGGCATTTTTACCAAGAAAGGTGCATAGTTATGTAAATTGCATGCCTTGATTAAGCTGGTTATTAATTCCCATGCTGGCAGTGCAAATTTACTTTTCCAAACAATTGATGAATATGGAATTTTACAGGAACTGCAAAAAAATGGAATATAGTCATGGCCTTAGTTGGTAACAAAGCTGATCTTCAGGAGACGCGGAAAGTGCCAGTTCAAGTGTGTGCAATATTTCTCAATTTGACGCATTCTATATGACCACAAACTAACATTCATTTTTCTATTATATAATACATCCATTCTTCGTCTTTCAGGATGGCATTGACTATGCGGAGAAGAATGAAATGTTTTTTTATCGAGACATCTACAAAGACGGCAGATAATATAAATCAACTGTTCGAGGTATTTTAATTGACATAGACATTTTATAAAAATCTGTTTCTGCATGTTACCAGCTGCATGTTAACAAGATACGCTACATACAACTTAGAACGGTTGAGATTGACGGGAAATTCTAGAAGTGCTCTCTTCTTATTATTGGTGGAATGAAAAGGGTGCTCTACATTCAAAATTTTGTATTTGTTACGTACCTTGTAAGGCCATGGAGCACTTGCTTTATATGACACATTATGTTGATGACATACTATTTTGGAAAACTATCAAGGCTATAATATGCATAGGCTTGTCTATGGAGTCCATAGTTTTGAAATTCTTGTGCATTTGGAAAATTGCCAAGCGACTACCCCGCCCTCCCGCTTCATGATATGGGAGAAGCTTGAAACCGAATCAACTAAGAGCTGCTCTAGTTGTGGGAGCCCTTTCTTTATCTGCTTGAAATATTCTACTTGAAATATTCAGTTTGTGTATATTGTGATATTATTTGCCCTGCTTCTCAGTTGATCCTTTTAGTCCAGCTTTAAGACTTGAAAAGTCAATACAAAGATTGAACTGGACAAGGCCATAAGAAGGGATCCCACAACAATGTAGTTGAAAATTTTAACTTTAACTGTGTTTAATTTTAAAAGAAAAGCCCACCATATTATAACCTTTATACTTCTCCACGTTCTTGCAGTGGACCATGCAGGTCCAAATATTGATTAAAACTATGACATTTTTTAAAAGTAAAAGCCTGCAAATACAAATTTCATCGCCTAAATTAAAGTCCTCAATATCCGCATAACAATCGCATTGCATCAAACTAATCAAAATGTCTTAGCAACAACAATACTCGATCCATGAGATAAAACACTTCATAATTAAAAGATTACAATCCAACTCCAAATATCTAAAAGCACATAAAAAGTCTCCAAACATAATAAATAATAATAATAAAAAAGTTTAAACATCAATATAAACCAAATTTTAATTCATCAAACGCAAATAAGACGTCTCACCAAGTCCCTGTGAGCCTGAACCATAAGAACCTCCATATTCTCAAATTATAAGGGTCTTGAACCATTGTATTATCTGAAAAAGAATAATAAGATTTAATCTTATTATGAATTTTAACATATGTGATGTATAACAATATGTTATACTTGAACAACAAATATATCAGATAATTAACTAAAAAATGCTTAATTTTATATGCATAACATGGTAATAAGTTAGCTTTTTCCATAATACTGTTAATACAATAACATTTTAAAAATACTTTTATGCATACAAGTAAAAGTCTATTATGAATAATAAACTTTATCATTATTCCCAACATCATTAATTTAAATTTATAACCACAAAATAATTAAAACATATATGCATCTCATTTCAAAATATAGCTCGACTTGCGCTATTCGTTTAACAAACACATGAAATTATAATAAGACATATAGTGTTAAGATAACTCAAACAGTTTCAGCAACTATTATTTCTTTGTGAAACATCATTAATATGAGAAACCATTTAAATCGTGCACATATAAAAAATTTCAAGATTTTCTCTACGCTCTTTAACCAAACATACAATCAAACTTTTAAAGAGTGATGATATTCTTCACACCTATTTATCACATGCATCGGTTTATGTGGTGTATTGTATGTGGTTTTTTTTTTTTTTTTTTTTTTTTTTTTTTTTTTTTAATATATTAAAAAAAAAGTGATTAATATGAAAAGCCATTTAAAACACACAACGTAGGTCAATGTGAAATGAGTGTGAAGAATAACATTACTCAACATTAATACCTAAGATCAAATCGCAAAATCCATAATGTTTAAATCCATAAGCCAAGAACCAAAATCCCCAAGTTTAATGCATAAATGACCTTCAATTTTAAATTTTCAAAGATTTATTGAAAACCATTATAAATGAATGGTCCAACCTGTGATTCTAACAAATATTTACATAACATAATCATCAATTTTGGTAAATTAAAGCTAAATCATAAAAGTCCCTAATTTTGGCCGGTTGAAACCCTAATTTATCCAACCTAAATGATCTAAAATTGACACTAAAGATGGATAGATCGCGTCAAGAAACATATTTCTATGCAAAAAATTGAAGAAAAACACAATTTTTTTTTTGGCAGCGGTTGTCCTCTACTTTAGGGGCAAAGTGGACCGAACAACATAATAATGTTATATGCAAGACTCCTATCCCACTTTTATTTTCTTAAAGGTAATGTAGTTTTTAAAATCATCACTGGATTTATGATTGATCACTATTAGATTTCGATCCAATAATTATTTTAAAAACCACATCACTTTTGGAGGGATAAGAATGAGATATGAGTCTTACATATAGCATTACTTTTGAACAAGAAGTTGGGGTCTCGGACCTTGTCTAAAATTGGCCGATTTATAATGTTTCAACCTAATGAGAGCAAAATGATCTCATTCTCTGGCGTCAAAATTGAATAAGAAATAGATGGCAAAATTCAGCGAGCTTATAATTATCATCAAAATTGAAATAAACAATCTACCAATATTACCTGTTAAAGTTAGGGTCCACTTGTAGTTTTAACAAGTCTCTTTTTGACCAAATGAAGCTCAGTTACAACATCTTTCATGCTCATCCGTTCTCTTGGTTGTTCAACAGAACAAGCAACTCCAATCCCAAACATCAAAATCAAACACTCTTGGATTTCGCTTCTTTTAGTGTTGTTGTTGTTATTATGAGTTCTGTTCATAGTTGTCTCTTCTTCTCTTCCTTGAAAAAGAATTGGATCCGCAATCTCAACAACTCGTTCAGGCAAAGCTTGTTGGACAAAAGAATGTAAATTTAGAGTGCCCTGGAACATGTCATCTGTGGGTCTTTTTCCAGTAAACATTTCTAATAAGAGGATCCCAAAGCTATATATATCTCCATAGGAGGATATCTTATTTCCCATACCATACTCTGCAAATTCAACATATATATAAATGACTATATAATTAACGTGTATATGCTAACAAAGGAATTATGCTATGATACTCTCTATGTGATGAAACCAGAAAATAAAATTGTACAATACTAAATTTTTATGAAGAAAATGAATAATAAAACTTGATCACCTGGAGGAGTATAACCAATAGTTCCTCTTATGCCAATGGAGCTCGACTGATTGGTTGAAGAGTTATGGTTAGCTTCAGGAGAGAATCTTGATAACCCAAAGTCTCCAATATGTCCAATCATTTCATCGTTGAGAAGAACATTGCTTGGCTTGAGGTCACAATGGAGGATTGGAGTTTGGCAATGATAATGGAGATATTCCAATGCGCTCGCAACATCAATAGCGATATTCAATCTTTGATAAAGATTCAGTTTCCTCTGCTCCTGGTGAGCCTCATCCTCTGTAGCAGTCGGATGCAACCAATCCGCAAGGCTACCATTGACCATGAATTCATAAACTAGAGCCTTGAAATCATTACCGTGATAATCAACACCTGAACAAACTGTGAGTATCTTTACAAGATTCCGATGCTTGATGTTTCTCAGGGCCTCACACTCAGCTAGAAAGCTCTTGGAAGCTCCATGACGCAGAAGGTTGAGCACCTTGACAGCAATTGTCATTCGACCATCGTTAGTGATTCCTTTATACACGGATCCAAAACTACCCACACCAAGCAAATTTGTGGGGGAGAACCCATCGGTGGCTTTTAGGAGACTTTGGTACGACAAATTTAAAAGCAAATTTTCTGAAGAACTTGAAGTCGGTTCTTTTCTTTTCCTTCTTAACCAACAGACAAATAGAGAAGACAGCACAAAAATTATTCCTAGAAGCCCGCAAACTATGGAGATAATTAATTTCATGGTCAAGGTCAATTTTGTCTTGTTGGACTTTCCAAAGTTGCATTTAGGCAAGTTTATCCCTGATATTCCCCCGCAAAGCTCATTGTTTCCTCCAACTGAAATTGCGCTTGAGTTCTTGAAAATGCCATCTACTGGCACCATACCCTTAAAATTGTTGTAAGATAGATTCAAAAGTTGTAGTGAGTTGAAACCCACAAAAAAATCTGAATTTTTCCTGACAAATTGTTTCGAGAAAGATCTAATTTCTTTAGTCCTCTCAAAGAACCAAAACTTGATGGAATGGTCCCTTCAAAGAAGTTTCCTTGCATGCCTAAGATCTCCAGCATAATACAACTTCCAAGACTCCTTGGAATTTCACCGGTTAACATGTTTTTTGAAATATCAAATTGACCTAGGTTTTTCAGATTTCCAACTTCCATGGGAAGGGGACCGGTGAAACGGTTACGGGACAAATCAAGAAAAATTGATAAGGATGAGAGACCAATGACCTGCGGGGGTATGGTACCACTGAGATTATTATTAGAAAGACCTAAAGAATTCAAAGATTGGCACTTGGCTAAACTTGAAGGGATGCTTCCCTGCAGATTATTGTTGGATAAACGTAGTTTGAGTAACAGAGTTAGATTTCCAAAAGAGTATGGAATGTTGCCTGAGAGACTGTTATCTGATAGATCCATTTCCCGTAACATCTGAAGCTTTCCAATATCAGCGGAAATTTTACCAGAAAATCTGTTATTCCACATTTGGAGTCTCTCTAAGTTGACGAGATTCACAATCCCACTCGGAATCGTTCCGACTATGTTGTTGTTATCTACAAACAATGTTCCTAGAGTAGATGACAAGTTACTTATGCATTCAGGCAAGTGTCCACCAAAATTGTTGGCGTTAATAGCCGACCACTCTAAGCTAGTGGCATTGGTCAAAGAACAGAGAAAACTCAAGTCATCCGCTCCCCCACTTCCTAGGTGGTTGTAGGTGGCGCTCAACATTTGAAGCCTATGCAACTTTTCGAAAGAAGGCATGTTTCCGGTAAATTTGTTCAGTACAAAATTAAGATATTCCAGATTTGAGGCATTGGATATTGAAGGAGGAATGGAGACTGCAATAAAATTGTTAATGGCCACGGAGAAGGATTGGAGATTAGGAAGAGTTATCCCCAAGTCCCACGGAAGACTCCCTTGGATTTGATTTTGTCCCACATCAAGCAATGTAATAGAAGAGAGATTGAAGATTGATGGTGGGATGGTACCAGAAAACTGATTTCGAGCAAGTGTAAGAACTGTAAGATTCATAAGTTGGCCTAGGACACTAGGAATACTCCCACCTATATTATTACCGGATAAACGAAGTGTTTCAAGTGACGATAAGTTACCAAGAGATGGAGGGATCCTACCTGTTAGTAGGTTGCGGTTGACAACAAACATTTTGAGCTTTGACAAGGAGCCAACCTCAATAGGAATTTCCCCAGCCAGCTGATTCCATTCAAGTCCGATCATTTTGAGGTTAGAGCAGCCCGATACATTTGTAGGAATCCTGCCACCTACTGAATTATTGCTCAAAATTAGTCTCTCTAATCTATGCAAACGGCCTATTTCTGGAGGGATTTCGTGACTGAAGCTATTGTTGTAGAGATATAGATACCTTAGAAAACTCAAATTTCCAATGAAAGGGGATATAGATCCCACGAGATTCTGAGATTGCAAGTGCAACTCCTTGACCCTCTGGTGGCGTCGACCACATATAACACCGTGCCACAGGCAGAAGTGGGTGGTGACATTCCATGAGCTCAAAACCATGAAAGGGTCACCGACTATTTTGGCCTTGAATTCAAGCAAGGCTAGTCGGTCTGTCTCATTCCCGCCAATGCCATAGACATAGGTGGTGGAACCAAAGCAAAAGACCGAAACGATTATTAGGATGCAAAGAGCTGAGCAAGAGAGTGCGGGACTTAATGGGGGAAGCCCCATGGTTTGTTTGATTTCGTTGCTACTTCTTGATGTCGATCTCTCGAGAAACAAAAAGAACAAACAAAATGGTACGAATAGCAAAATGCTTGTAACAAGATCAGTACTCAACAAATCATATGGAAGTTTTTTTTCCACATTTTTGACTTTTTATATTTTTGAGATACTTCCATTTGCAATTGCTGACCATATGGCATTTAATTTGCTGCTTACATATTGAAAGATTTCTCCGGACCATTGGACACGTACGGCATTAATCTACGTACGTACCCCACTTCGACTTTTAGAAAGTTGATCAGAAGGAGAAAGAGGCATTCAAGCGGATTTACAGGGGAATCGAACAAATCTTTATTTTTTTCTTTATATTGTTTCTCTTCCCCTCTTTTTCTTTTTTTCTCTTTTCCTTTTCATTTTTCTCTCCTCTTGTCCGGGTATGGGCCAGCTTCCGCTCACCAGACACGCTGGCTCTGGTCAAATAGCAAAATGCTTGTAATTTTATATTAAATTAATGAAACAAGATTTCTCCGGACCATTGGACACGGCATTAATTGTTATTAAGATAGCGAAAGCAATGCTTTTTCTTTTTCTTTTCGAAAAATCATATTTAGTCTTTTAAGTTTTTATCATATTTGAATTTAATCCTTAGGTTTTCAATTTTAAAAATAAGGTCCTTAGATTTTACCCAAATTTCAAACTGATCCCTTTATTATTTTACCGTCAAAGTTAATAATTTTTCATTTGTCACATATGTTTTATTTGACATGTTAGGGTTCATGTAAGCACCCAATACAATGTAAATGTCTATGTGAGCATCAAAGTTAACGGTTTTCATTCTAATGTTACGAATCTAAAAGATTAGGATGACGAAGAAGATAATTTTTGTTTCGGTCTTTGTTTTTTATTTTTTATTTTTATTTTTTTTGAATGACTTGTCGCTTAATGACATGTCATTTGTATTAAATGCTGATATGAACACTAATGTGTCAATTGAGACACACATAAAATATGCCAAACTATTAATTTTGAAGAAAAAAATGACAGAGGGACCTATTTAAAGTTTGTGCAAAACCTAAGGATTATATTCTTGAAATTAGAAATTCAAAGACTAAATTCAAATAAGATAAAAACCTAAGGGTTAAATATGATTTTCCCTTTTTCTTTTTGTAAAACCTTTTTCATTTGTTTCTTTAGTCTTTATTGTCTTAGCTTTTTGTCCTCTAGAAATTCCTTTTCCTATAATTGTTATAATAATTATTATTATTATTAAGATATCATGTTTCACGATGGCTTTGCCAAAAGCAATGTTTTTTTTTTTTGGGGGGGGGGGGTGTTAAACAGGGTATTGAAACTTATAGTTTAAAGTTTTTATTGAGATGGTACTTTTGTCCAAAATATAACGGTACTGACAGGTATTGACACGTGTAGACCACCCCTTAGCCGGTCTGGGGGAGACCGAACCACTCCTGTGGGCTATGGGAGTGGTTTGGCCACCTCCAAGGGTAAAAGAACAAGAAAAAAAAAATAAAGAAGACCGGTTTGAAGGTAACTGAACCACTTCCAAGAAAAGAAAAAAAAAAAAAATTAAAGGTGTGTGGCCCTTGAGGTGGTTTATTATTTCTTTCGTTTTATAGACTATTGACACGCTGTGGTTGATCTAAGTATCACGTGTAGAAAAAGTTGGACAGTAACAAAACCACGGGGCCGATGGTGCTGGAGCAGGACATATATGGAAGCGACGGGGATAGGTAGGCCAGGTTCTATTGTCTTCATATATACAAGTCTTGCCCTTTTAATGGGACTCAGAGAAAGTCTAGCCTTGTGACTTGTGAGCAGGGAAAATGGTGGAAGTCTTGATCAATCAAATTATGAAGGCAACTCAGATTGGCCCCTCTCCACTTTAAGGTATGCAATGAGTCTTTTTTTTTTCCCTGGGCAGGTACTATGATTCTAGCCTTTTAAGTCATGAGCACAATGCATCAAGTAAAGTTCAACAAACTTTAAAAATAAAAGATAATAATAAAATAAATAAATAAAAGTGTAAGGGTCAACAAAGCCCATCATTTCAACTTACCTCTGAACTGTTTGAGGAAGACTAACTAAACACCAAAGTCAATTATAGTTATTTTTTTAGGTATTATTTGTAGATATTGTTTTTCGTATTGTTTAATTTCATTTAAAAAAATATTTAAATAATTTAAAGAGATAAAACCAAAATATTTTTTTAACATATATATGAAAACCCAAAGAATCTAATAAGAAATCTATTTGAAATCCAAAAAATAAAAAAATTAATAATAATAATAATTTGAAATTTATGTGTACTTGATTGAAGTTGAACTAAGATTTTAATTTACAGACGGCAAAACTAAAAGATAAAGTTGAATAAAAATTAATTAAAAATATTAAAAATATTATTGCTACGGAGGTAGTTCTCAGTCTAAGAAGTTTGGAATTATCGGTCTAAAGTAAAGTTGTGGATGCATACTTTCTAAAACTTTAGTAGTTTTTTTTTTTTTTTTTTTTTTTTTAATTATTATTATTATTGAACTAGTTAAAGTTTTAAATACACTATTATAATGCTCGAATTGATTTTACTTATGTTTATAGTGGAGCTGTAATGCCCAAATTGCGATAGTTAATTGCTATATTATAGTAACACTATAATGCCCGTATAATGTTATATATGGCTATGGTACAATTGTTACAATGTTGTTATGGTGCTTGTATAGCATTGTAAAATAAGTAAGAGTATTTATATCGTAGAGATGTTGTCCAAATTACGATATATTTCTTACAAAGGAGTTGTGAAATTTATTTTTATAAGATCATTTAAAAGGGGTTCTGTATTTGAATTATTTACACCCGTAAACACTCCGTTGTGTTTCCCAAATTTCTTTGGGATAAAAGTAAAGCATAACGTACAATAACATTTTTATGAAATTAGGTTTTTGTCTTATTAGATTTGAAACATATGCACTTTTGCCATTCGACAACTACTATAGCATGTCCAAATAGAAGATGAAGGTTTATGCGGGGTGATCACACTATAATAATTCTGTTATGAATGGGAGAGATGTGGCCAATAACATGAACCTGGAGTAGCTGACGTTGCTTGTTAAGTTGTAGAGTCCTTTTCATATTATAGTCTTTCAAGTGTTTATCTGTTGGGGGGTAGTAACAGAGTGGTATTAGGTTGTTATTAAAGGGATCATGTTGAGTATATCTCCATGAATGTTATCTTTATGTGTTATTATTTAAATAGGAATCTAGAGTTGTTTGATACGTAGGTGATTATCATCACGTATAGAGTCATAGTAGGAATTAACCAACCTGTGGTTCAATCCTACTCTATCTTTTAGCTTATTTAAAGGGAAGCAACGTGAATGAAAGACATCTAGAAAATTATTCCAAACCTCGTGTTTGACAAGAGTCCAGGAATCTCTAATTTCCTACCGTTAGTTCTTCCAAACTAGCAAAATAGGTAAGAACAAGAAGCAGAATTCTGCTCTTATTCTTCCCGAAGGCCGTGTTACCCGATCCGTTACGTGTTCACGTAACAATTTGGTATCAAAGCCAGGTTCGCCTACCATGGCTGATCCACGAATGGACCGTTTGGAAGCTCAAATCTCCAGCCTCCAATCAGGATTAGAAAAGCTAATGAAGCACAGTTCCGAGCAAGCCAAGACATTGGCCGAAAACTCCAAAAATATGGTGGAAATCAACAATATTTTATCCTCTCAGGGGGTGAAAAATATGGGAGAAAGTTCTACGTCCAGAAACCGTGACAAAACAGGCCACAACTCCTCCACTGCTCCAAAACTCACCAAGCTGGATTTTCCGAGATACAATGGGGAAGACGACCCCACGAGCTGGATTTGTCGAGTAGAGCAGTTCTTTGAATTTCAAAGGACCGAACCCCATGAAAAAATCCTTATGGCAGCATATCATTTGGAAGGAGAAGCACAGATGTGGTATCAACTAATTCGAGAAGAAGATGAAGCCATGACGTGGGAATCTTTAAAGGCGGCACTTCACACTCGATACGGTCCAACCGCGTTTGAAGACCATTTTGGTGACCTCACCAAGTTACAACAAACTGGATCGGTAAAGGAATATCAATTTCAGTTTGAGGCTCTCTTAAGCCGTGTGGGTAGAATGTCCACCGCTCACCAGTTGGGATGCTTCATCAGTGGGTTGAAGGGATCAATAAGAACAGAGGTGCAAGCGTCACGACCCAACAGCTTGACAGAAGCCATTGGGGTAGCCAGATTGTTTGAGGCAAGGAACACGAGTCTGAGGAGGACACCAACCTATGAAGATCGACGCATAGGACCACGAGAGGCAGCTCCACCTATGCCATCGGCCCAGCTGACCCGTCCAAAGGCGATTCCAAGCCGGCGCTTATCACCTGCCAAGATGCAAGAACGCCGAACTAAAGGTTTGTGTTTCAATTGTGATGAGAAATTCGTCCCAGGTCATCGGTGTAAAAAACTATTCGTCATAGAGGGCATATATCTGGATGATGAAGATGAGGCTGACAACAGCGAACCCAACAAATGGGAGGACGATGAACCGATAATTTCATTGCAAGCCTTAACAGGAACGCCACATCCACAAACCATGCGAGTAGGGGGCTATTTGGGCACTTTGAAGGTGACTGTGTTGATGGATTCAGGAAGTACGCACAACTTCCTTAACCCAAACATTGCTGAACGTCTGGGATTGCAACCGACCACCGTGGGAGGAATGAAGGTGACAGTAGCAAACGGAGAAAAAATCCACTGCAGAGGATTGTGCACAGGAGTTTTGATTTGGCTACAAGGTGAGCCATTCTTGGTAGATTTCTTTATATTACCTATGGATGTCTGTGAAGTGGTGATGGGAACACAATGGTTGCGTATGTTGGGTCCAATATGGTGGGATTTTGCAAGGTTATTAATGAGATTTTTCTGGAAAAATAAAGAAGTTGAATTAAGGGGAATTAGACCGCCCATACATCGAATGGTAGAGGAGAGGGAGATGAAACGGGAACTAAAGAGGAGGCGTTGTGGGTGGGTTTGCCATATTCAATCAAACCTGATCCAAGAAGATGTTGAGGCATTCTTACAAGCCATCGAGTTGGGGGCACAACAAAAGGGAAGTAATTCCAACCATCAACCGATCCTCACCTTGCTAGATGAGTTCGAGCAATTGTTTAAGGAACCACATGAGCTACCGCCTACAAGGAAACAGGACCACCAAGTCCGACTCATGCCAGGAAGTGGACCAACAAACGTGAGACCCTACCGATACCCCCATTATCAAAAGAACGAAATTGAAAAAATAGTTTCGGGATTGCTACAATCAGGAGTAGTACGGCTGAGTACTAGCCCTTACTCTTCACCTGTGTTGCTAGTAAAGAAACATGATGGATCATGGAGACTCTGTGTAGATTATCGGGCTTTGAACAAGATCACGGTGAAAGATAAATTTCCCATCCCTGTAATTGATGAGTTGCTTGATGAACTTAATGGTGCACAAATTTTCTCCAAGCTGGATCTCCGATCCGAGTACCACCAAATTCGAATGGCAAATGATTCAATTGAAAAAACGGCATTCCGAACGCACCGTGGGCATTATGAATTTTTGGTAATGCCGTTCGGACTCACAAACGCTCCTTCAACTTTTCAAGCCCTCATGAACGAAATATTTGCAAGTATATTACGGAGGTATGTATTGGTGTTTTTTGACGATATTTTGATATATAGTAAAACATGGGAGGAACATAGAGCACATCTAAGGGAGGTATTATCTATTTTACAAACTCACAACCTGTTTGTGCGACGAGAGAAGTGTCAATTTGGGCAGGATTCTATAAGCTACTTGGGTCACGTTATTTCCAGCCAAGGTGTAGCCATGGACCCAGAAAAAATTGCAGCAATGACAAGATGGCCCAAGCCAACCAATATCAAGGCGTTAAGAGTATTCTTGGGGTTAACAGGCTACTACCGAAAATTTATTTGGAACTATGGAACAATTGCTGCACCACTTACTCAGCTACTGAAGAAGGACTCTTTCATCTGGACAGAAGCAGCCACGGAAGGCTTCAACAGTTTGAAGCAAGCCATGACCACGGGTCTTGTGTTGGCCATGCCCGATTTTAGTAAAGCCTTTGTTCTGGAATGCGATGCATCAGGTATTGGAATAGGGGCGGTTCTCATGCAAGATTCACGACCTATTGCTTTTTTCAGCCAAGCAATCAAAGGTAGAAATCTGTCCATGTCAACTTATGAAAAAGAAATGATGGCTCTCATTGCAGCAGTGCAAAAATGGAGACCATATTTACTTGGGCAGCGCTTCGTAGTCCGGACTGATCAGAAGAGTCTACGCCATCTCCTGGAGCAAACTATTACTACAGATGCCCAACAAAAATGGTTAGTGAAATTACTTGGTTATGATTTTACTATTGAATATAAGAAGGGGATTGAAAACTCAGCTGCAGATGGGATTTCCAGAATGAATCATGAGTCTCTAGCCTCCCTATCATTTCCAATTCCACATTGGGTAGAACCAATAAAAGATGAGATCAACCAAGAAGATGAATTGCAGCAAATGGTGAGAAACATCCAGCAGGGTACACTGGCAGGACCATGGAGCTTTAAAATGGGGCTGATTTTCTATAAGGATCGGATTTATATACGTCCTCAATCCCCACTAACACATGCAATAATAAAGGAGTTTCATGCAGGATCTCATGAGGGATTTCACAAAATGTGGCATCGCATTAAGTCAGTTTTTTACTGGCCAGGAGCATGTGCTCAATTGAAGGCTTACTTAAAGGAATGTGATGTATGTCAATGTAATAAGGCGGAATTGATGCTACCCGCAGGTCTTCTCCAACCACTTCCTATACCAACGACTATTTGGGAGGACATATCAATGGATTTTGTGGAGGGTTTACCCAAGTCTCAAGGTAAATCCGTTATATTTGTGGTGGTTGATAGATTAACCAAATACGCCCATTTTATGGCACTTAAGCATCCATATTCTGCCATATCAGTAGCTCAAGAATTTTTTGGACATATTTTTAAATTACACGGCATGCCCACTTCTATTGTTTGTGATCGTGATCCAACCTTCACTAGCAATTTTTGGAAGGAGTTATTCCGTTTACAAGGTACAAGTTTCAACTTTAGCTCTGCTTACCATCCTCAAACTGATGGTCAGACAGTAGTTGTCAATAGAACATTGGAAATGTACCTTAGATGTTTCACAGGTGATAAACCATTGGAATGGGTTCGTTGGCTTCCTTGGGTGGAGTATACGTACAACACAAGCTGGCATTCCAGCACTGAGAAGACACCTTTCGAATTGGTGTATGGTCGTGCTCCTCCAAATTTAACTTCCTATATTACTGGAACGGCTAGGGTGGAAGCTGTGGGAAAAACATTGGAGGAGCGAGATGAGGTTTTGAAAGGAGTTCGTCTTAAATTAGTTCAAGCTCAAAATAGAATGAAACAAGTCTATGACAAGGGTAGAACCGAACATGAGTTTCAGGTGGATGATATGGTTTATGTCCGTCTACAGCCATATAGACAACAAACGGTAGCACAACGATTAAATATGAAATTGGCAGCAAAGTACTATGGGCCATACAAAATTGCACAGAGGATTGGAAAGGTAGCCTATAGATTGGAATTGCCGGCTAATTCCAAAACACATCCGGTGTTTCACGTTTCCTTGCTAAAAAAACATCTTGGTCAGACGACAACAACCAGCACAAAAATACCCGAGATAGAAGGACCGGAAAATATAGTAATTCCCAAGGCAATTCTGGATTCTCGCAGGGCAGGTCACAATATGGAATTTCTGATTCACTGGCAGGGGTATAGTCCAGCAGATGCAACTTGGGAAAAATGTAGTGTTTTGAAGCAGCAATTTCCAAAGTTGGTCCTTGAGGACAAGGCCCATGTTAAGGAGGGTGGAATGTTATGAATGGGAGAGATGTGGCCAATAACATGAACCTGGAGTAGCTGACGTTGCTTGTTAAGTTGTAGAGTCCTTTTCATATTATAGTCTTTCAAGTGTTTATCTGTTGGGGGGTAGTAACAGAGTGGTATTAGGTTGTTATTAAAGGGATCATGTTGAGTATATCTCCATGAATGTTATCTTTATGTGTTATTATTTAAATAGGAATCTAGAGTTGTTTGATACGTAGGTGATTATCATCACGTATAGAGTCATAGTAGGAATTAACCAACCTGTGGTTCAATCCTACTCTATCTTTTAGCTTATTTAAAGGGAAGCAACATGAATGAAAGACATCTAGAAAATTATTCCAAACCTCGTGTTTGACAAGAGTCCAGGAATCTCTAATTTCCTACCGTTAGTTCTTCCAAACTAGCAAAATAGGTAAGAACAAGAAGCAGAATTCTGCTCTTATTCTTCCCGAAGGCCGTGTTACCCGATCCGTTACGTGTTCACGTAACAAATTCTTACACACACACACAAACACACACACACACACACACACACACACACACACACACACACACACACACACATATATATATATATATATATAAAAGTTTTACTCCCACATTTTCAATTATCTCCCTTGAGTGATAGGTTCCATGAGAGGTATTTTTTATTGTCACCTGAGGTATCTTTTATCTTAAATCTGCAAAGCTATTGAAACAGGTAGCCATGTACATCCTTTGGGTGAAGGAGATACTATTCCGTTGAGCCCAGTTTCTTGCCCTCCAAGTTGAGGATTTGTTTGGACTGAGCCTGGGGCCTATTTCCAAATTACCCCCTTTCACTGTACTCTCACATCTTGGATCTGGGTTAATTGTAAAAGCTAATGGCATTATTGTTGGTCAAGTAATTCTAAAATTCATACCAATGTCCATTTTGTGTCTCTTTAAAAATGATATGATTTTTAAAATTACAATTTGTTTCATGATAGATCATTATTGAATTTTGATAAAATACTGATTTTAAAAGCCACATCAATTTTGAAATGACATAAGAGGGACATGAATATGACATCTAAAATTACATAGTGTTGGTTTCTCTTCATATTCAATTCCCCCCTTAATTGGGCCCTTGTGCTAATTATGTATCTCACTCAAAAAAAAAAAAAAAAAAACCATGTATAAACAGATGTATGAGTAAAATTTTTATGGCTGAAACAAGGAAACCTACCCTCCTTCGGTCAGTTTAGAGCTAGAAAACCTACAATGTACAAAGCAGTATGAATGTGTGATTAATACTGCAAAATCATTGACACACTGTAACGTAGTTAGTTGTATAAAGAAGAAAATATAGGTCATGTGAACTCTAAGGTTACCTTTTGGTACATATGCGGAATAGTTATTTTATTAGAAAAAAAAAAATGAAATTGCAAACCTAAACGGGCTCAGTGTTAAAGTATATCATGATAAGAATCTAACATTTGGAATAACCATTTAGATTGCTCATAAGAAAATGAGAATGCTAGATATTCAAAGGCTATTTCATTCTACATTCTTTCATTTTCAATATATATATAATTATTTCGCGTATCAAATGTAACTTAAGATATGCACGTCATATTATATTTCAACATTTTTAGTTGCGGAAATAGTTTACCACTATGTTCACTGGATACCGAAATTCAAGGTTATCTCTTATTCTCTTCCTGAAAAAAGAATTGAATCCACAATCTCAACCACTTGTTCAGACAAAGCCTTTTGGACAAAGGAATATAGGATCAGAGTGCCTCAAAATATGTCATCAATGTGGTTTTTTTTACACTAAACATTTCTAATAGCAAGATTCCATAAACCATGCAATTCAAAATAGGACGACACCTCATTTCTCATACCATACTCTACAATTCAACATACGTACGATAATTTATAACGTGACCATTTAAAAGACATGCAACGAAAGGAATTATCTTCTTCAAACTTAGAAATGTTATTTTTAAATAAAAAATGGAACATTGATCAGTTGGAGGTCACAGTAGAGGATTGACGTTTGGCAATGATAATGGAGATATTCTACTGCGCTTGCAACATCAATGGTAATATTCAATTTCTGATAAAGATTTAGATTCCTCTGCTCCTGGTTCGCCTCATCTTCTTTAGCAGTCAGATGGAACCAATCCTCAAGGCTCCCATTGACCATGAATTTATAAAGTAGAGCCTTGAAATCATTAATTACTTTGATAATCAACACTTGAACTATAAGTATCTTAACAAGATTTCGATGCCTGACATTTTTCGGGGCCTCATTGACGCAGCAGAAATTTAAAACAAATAGAAAATTATAAAGATAAATCTTTTGCTAACTAGAGTCTCACCAAATTAACAATAGGGAAGAATAAACTTGCGTCTCACTGGCCTTAGTAGTGTCTCACCACGAAAAGATAGAGAGGAGTCACACCTTAAAGGAACAAAATTGTTTTCTTAATTCATCATCAACTGTCTTATTACAAGAGAACATTATGCTTAAATAGACTCTAACTCTAATGTGATTGACTTTGGGCCAAGGGCCAAGCCCACTTTTAAAATGACAAATAACTTAAACTTAAATTACTAACTATGGGCCAAGCCCATTATTGAATTATAAACAAAAACTAATAATTTAATTAAAACTAAATGACATATTTATTCTTGTCTCGTCCTGCATCACTTACACTCAGAAAGAAAGCTCTTTGAAGCTTCACGGTGCAAAAGGTTGAGCATCTTGACAGCAACTATCGTTTTGCCCTCATTGATGATTCCTTTATATAATACACAAATCCAAAACTACCCACACCAAGCAAATTATCAGATGAGAATCCATTAGTGGCTTTTAGGAGACTTTGGTAAGACAAATTCAAAAGCAAAACTTTCCTAAAGAATTTGATGTGGGTTCTTTCTTTTCCTTCTTAAGCAACAGAAAAAAAAAAAAAAAAATATATCAGCACAAAAATTACTCCTAAAAGTCTGCAAACTATGGAGATAATTAATTAATTTTATTGTTAAGGTCAATTTTGTTTCCTTGGACTTTCCAAAGTAGCATTACATGTAGTCTCTCAAGCTTTTTAATATCAGAGAGAATGTTACATGACAATCTGTTATTCCTCGTATTGAGCAGCTCTAAGTTGACTAGATTCACAATCCCACTTGGAATCCTTCCAGCTTTATTATTGTTATCTATTAACAATACTCTTAAGAGTAGACGAGAAGTTAGTGATGGATTCAGGTAAGACTCCAAAATCGTTAATGTTTATAGCCAATAACTCTATCTAAGTTATTGGTCAAAGAGAAGAGAAAACTCAATCGTTAATGATTATAATCAATTCTGATAACTTTGAGGTTAGAACGTACACCCCGATACATTTGTAAGAATTCTGCCACCAACTGAAATTATTGTTCAAAAATAATTTCTCCAATGATCTATGCAAACAGCCGTTGGTTTGGTTCCTACCTCTTCATGTCTGTCACAATAACAAAAAAAAAAAAAAAAAATTGCTATGAGGGAAATCCAGAGGTCTAAAGAAAATAGGTAATCCCGTGGTCTAATTTAGTTGTTTCAGCCACTGAATGAAAAAAGAAAAAAAAAAAAAAAAAAAAAAAGTAGCATATGTAGGCCCACTCATTCTGCCATGGCGTCCACGTCATGATAAGTTGTTACCAGCTGTTCTACGTCTGGTAGATCATGATCCTCTACAATTACTTGTTCGAATTTGGGAGAATTCAGACATGTTTTTTTTTTTTTTTTTTTTTTATTCTAATTGAATAGAAAAAAGGTTACAAGGAAGAATCTTTCCCATTCTTGATCCTGATGGAAGAAAAAATGGGAGAACATATGGGAATGCTACCAAACATAAGGTGGGTAGCAGCCCATTTAACTAACACATGTGCATGAAGATTGGCACATCTAAAAACTTTCGAATCATTCCAGCTTTGAAAGATAGAAAGTTCTAATCTAATATCCGAAATATAGGGAGCAAAATGCCAAGAAGAAAAAATATGAGGCTGGTTCACAGCAAGAATCACCAGAAGAGCATCTCCTTCAAGAAGAAAATTTCCAAGACCTATAAAAGTTGCCAACCGAGTAGTGAGAAGATCAGCAGAAGCTTCCCCTATGAGAGCATCAGTTATAGAAAGCTTTTGGGTAGCAGCTAAGATGATTTCACCATCAGAGTTACTAATAACAGCCGCTGCTACTGCAAAATTGTCTCGAATTGCCACATCAAAATTGCCTTTGAGAAACCCAGAACAAGGAGGAGTCTAAAGAGAAGGAAGTTCAAAAGCCTTCCACGCCAAGTACTGAGAGTCCAAGGTGAACTTAAGAAGTTGTAGAATAGTAGCTCGATTAGGCTGTATAGCTTCATGAATAAGCTTATTATGCGACAACCAAATGAGATCCAACACAGTTGTTGCAAAAAGTTGAAACTTCCTATAATCAGCAATAGAAATACCAAGCCTACTAGTAGGATAAATAATAGCTAGAATCCACTCAGAGATATGCTTGGAAAAAAAGATGATATATGGAGAGACCAAGGAGAAAAACTCCATAGATATTTAGCCAAATCACAGTTTAAGAAAATATAGCTCAGAGTCTCAAGATGACCACGACAAAAAGAACAAAACCAAGCATTTACATCTTCAGAAACTACGAATATGCCAATATAAGCGCTTGAAAGAAGAATATCTCATCCAATTTTTCAGAGAAAATGTTTCAGTCTGGCTTGAAGTTTAAGGCCCCAAAGAGCCTGCCAGACCACCAGAAGAAAGGGAGATGATCTGGAAGCCGGAATCAAAGAGACTTCCCTAGCAGATTTAACAGAAAAAATACCTGAAGGAGAAGGAATCCAGGACCATTTATCCTTAGAATTGGCATGCGGAATATGAATCTGAAGAATATTCTGAACTGAAACCGAATCAAAAAGGTCAATAAGGAGATCGAAGTTCCAAGATCTCTGACCAGTAAGAGAAAGATCAGCAACTGAATAATCTGGAAGATCCACTAAGTTCACATTCGGCCTAGGCTTGAAGAGGGGCATTGAAGGAATCCAAGGAGAATTCCAGACATGAATTTTATTCCCAACTGAAACTGACCAACAAGCACCTTTCTCTAGCACATTCCTATTTTTCAACAAGCCTTTCCAAATCCAAGAAGATTGAGGATTAACTGGAGCATCCAAAAAAGAGAGATCATTAGGAAGATATTTACCTTTGAGAACTTCAACCCGTAACATAGATTCCTGGAAAACAATTTCCATCCCATCCTCGCAAGAAGAGAATTGTTAATGATCTCCATAGAGCAAATGCCTAGACCACCCAAAGCTTTAGGTTGACATGCTATCCCACAATAAGAAAGAGAGATTGTGTTTCTTATCTTGAGGAAAGCCCCATCAGAATTTCCTAAGAATCGAATTGATCTCCAAACAAAAGTGCTTCAGAAAAAGAAAAAGAGACATGATGTAAGAAGGAATTGCATTAGCCATAGACTTGATCAATGTGGTTCTGGCTGCTTGTAAGAGTAATCGCGATTTTCATCCAGTAACTTTAGCCAGTTAATCGTTAGAGATTACTTATAGGACTCACCTGATCGATTGAATAATTAAGTGATTAGACAACCTAATTTTTATTTGATAAAGTAATTATATAAGTGATATCTTCCGATCATTTGTTCGAATTTTTTTAAATTCGAACAAATAATCATTAAAGATCCTCATCCATATGAGTATGATATGTCATGCATGTTGTGTTCGTCATGTTATGTTGCGTGGGCACATTCTCCTTTATATTCCACTTGGCCAGTTTTAACACGTAGTTGACCAAGCCCAACTTGACACATCAAGACTAGGTGGCTTCAAACTTCTATGCCATCTAGCCGCTTTGCTTGTCGGCCAGTGTCAGTAATAATCAGTCAGCGTTAATTTTTATGCCGTTTAACTTGTTTAAGATTCGATTCAGTTTAGTTTGTTATTTTAATAAGTTTTTAAAACATGAGATTTAAAAATGTGATTTTCAAAAATAGAATTAAGCATTTAACAAATTTATAATTTGACTTTTAAAATTATAATTTAATTTTTAAAATTTACGTTTTTTAAAAAATAGTTACTTGTCTACGATTTAAAAATACAATTTTATTAAAAATATAATTCTAAATAATTCATTTTATGTCATTTGATTTAAAACTGCAATATCAAAAACGTACTCTTAGCCGGTTTATGGATTTAATATTTTATCCAATCACTTTCTAAGTTTAAAATGGATAAATCCTTTTTTTAATGTTGCATTATTTACAACTTTTGTGGGAAGAAGAAAAAAAAAGGCTCTAAAATGTTTTATATGGTTGGAACAATTCAGAGATATTCAAAGTAAACTTTAATGTTGCTGTCCATGGTGATTTTGCTATTGCTGCAATAGTTATTAGTGATGAAAAATGTAATATTATTCTAGCTGTTACTCAAAAGCTGACTTTTTATGATGCACTTTTTGGAGAAGCTTTTGCTACTCTTTTAACTTTTTAGTTGGCTGCATCTTTTGATTGTGAGAATTTATTTTTGCAGGGGATGCTTTACTTGTTATTCTTACTATTAACAATCCTCGTCTTTTCTCTTTTTGGTCTTTTGCTAATTGTATTTCAGATATTAGTTTAGTTTTATCTTCCTTTCATAACTGGAATACTTTGAAAGTGTCTCGTAGTGTCAACTTTCAAGCACATTGTTTAGCTAAATGAGCCGCTTATAATCATGTTTTTGAAAGCATTCACATAGGATCTATTATCTTCTCTTCCATTAGGATAAGAAGCGGAAAAGATTTAACCTTGTAACCCTTTTTCCATATTTAATTAGAAAAAAAAAAATTAAAACTTATCTGTTTTGGTATGTTTGATAAACTCATTGTTGAACCGATGTTGATCCATTAATTAATTATTAAGGCCCATCATATTTTAGGTATTAGTTCTTAATCAATGTAGAATATTTCAACCGAAATATATTTGATGAATTGTTTTTTAGTAATTTAAACAATCATGGGTCCTGACCCGATCTTATGTTGTTTGAGGATTGACCGCTCACATTTTAAATATATCTTTGACCTTTGATTATGGACCATATATATAATATGGTCCAGTTGGTTGTTGCCTATTTGTTGTCGGGCCTTGGCTCAATGCTAGGGATGTAGATAAATCAGTCCATTCGATAATCCGTTCGATACCCACTCGGTTTAGCTCGATCTAAACTTGAGCTCTATATTGTAGAAACTCGCTCATTATTGTAAAAATTCGTTTGATTAATAAGTGATACATACTCGACTCACTCGATAAAACTCAATAGGAGCTTGCGAGCTCAACTCATTTAAAATTCTATTGGATCGTTCGTTCGGCTCGTTAATCCGACTCGTTAGTTCATTCATATCTTTTATATATTACTAAAGATGAGTTATATAAATTTAAACATGTATATTAGAAATTAAGTAATATATGTTATATATGTTACTTAATATTTATATGTGTATATATTAGTTAACATACTAACTTGTCAGTTCATAAACTAACATATTATTTAATTTATTAACATATACTAAGTAAATGTAATTAACTATATGTTACTTGATATTATTATTATTATTTTTTTGCATATTATTTATATATATATATATATAGTAGTTAACTATAGTCTATAAGTTATTTTTTGATATATATATATATATATATACATACACTAAATAAGCATATAGTATACTAGCTAACTAAATATTGTATTACATATTAATTATAATATTTTGATAATAGTATTTAGTATGTTAAACTAACATATTGAGTTATTAATAGTTAGTATGAAGGTTGTTCACAAATTCAGGCTTGAACTCCGCTTTGATCACACATTGAAAAATTTAATAGCCTACTTCGAGTTCTAGTTGAGCCGAGCTAGTTGAGTAACCCAACTCGGCTCGAATAATGTTATTCTCAATGGGCTCGAGCTTGAGCTTGAGTTCGCTTCAGTTTTAAACGAGCCGAGCTTGAACACGCATTTTATAGTTCGACTCGAATTCGAACTCGAATATTTAAGCTCGATTTATAAACGAGCCAGTCTTAAAATTTTAAAACTCGACTCGATTCGGCTCAATTACATTCCATACTCAACGCGAACCAGGTGCTACTGAGGCTTCCGAGTAGGTTCTTGAAAGATCCCAAACCGTCCAATTGACAATTCTGCGCGGGCAGGGAAATCGCTGTGTTGATGATAACACGGCAAAGTTGTCGTCCACACGGAGTAATTCTATTCGTCTAGTAAGAGTCCCATATTCGTCCATCTCAGCTGACATGGCACCACGCCACGTAAGCTCCCATTTATTTAAAAATAAAAAATAAAAATAAAAATTGAAAACCAGATTGAATAACCAGCGTCCATACCCATTTTCTTCTCCAAAAATTTCCCCCCCAAATATTTCCCTCCCTCTCTCCATCTCCTCCCTCAACCCCACTGTGAAATCAACCACGATTCCGCCACCGTCGACCACGCACGAGCCAGCCACCGGTACATCCAGCTCCATCTCTGGATCTCCGGCCAAAAGTACCGTGCATTCTCCATCTCCAGTTCGGCTCGACGAATCCAATGACCCAACTATCGTACCGCCATGAGCAGCCCCAACCGACCCCCACCGCCGACCAGAGAAGCCATTGAAGGTCTGTGTGTGTGTCTGAGTTTGATTTTCTATGTCACACTTTCTCCCAGTCGTCTCAACCCTTTTGTTTTAATTTTTTTTTTTTTTTATGAGATGGGGATTATGTGAATTTGGTTGGGTATTAGTTAAGCTAATCTATTATCTTTGGATTTGATGGGTATTGTTTTTGTGAATGCGATTGGTTGAATATCTGATTATTTGAATGCAATTGTCTTATATTGATGAAAGCTCGAACCTTTTTCACCACCTGGTGAAAGCTCTCTACTTTCGAAAAAAAAAAATCATGCTTCTTCTGTTGTATTGCTTTTCTTGTTCTTTGAAAAGTGAATGTGGCATGGATTTGTGGTTGGGAAATTCCCATTGCTGGAGGAAAAGCTTGAGTACTATTCACAGAATTCAACAATCAATTATTGTGTGCCACATTTTAATCAAAAACTGGAAGCCCATGTCAAAGCAATAGCCTTAAACTTGACAATGGTTTCTATATAAAACTTGGTTACTCAGTGCTGTTGAATTGTATAAAACGGAAACCCATTTGGTTATTATGATCGTGAAGGTGTGTTTTTGCTTTTTAGCTATTTTCTTTTAGTTTTGGTCGTTCTTCTTTCTGAAAGTATTGAATTTTTGGTCAACTTTCGAGTATTAAAAATGGTGAATTCTTGAATTGAACTTGTATTGATCAGCTGATAGTTGGGATGTGAGGAATCAAAAGTTGTTAGCTCCTTCATCTTTTTATCCATAACAAAGAGTAGGAGTCATAAAAAGAAATCCACTTGTGTATTTTCTACTAATATTTTCTAATAAATAAGGAATTCTGTTAGTAAAGCTCGCTTGGAAAACTCTGGACAAACCCTGTCATATTGCATCTACAATTTCAATGTAAAATTATATGATATAGAAGTCTAGTTTTATTTATTTATTATTATTTATATTAACTAGTTAGATGTTTCCGTGCAATAACTCATAGATGGACTTGTCGCCATTGGTATTCAAGAATGAATGCGAAGATGATCATTCGTTGACACAACCTCAAATTGATGATGTTTTGCCCCCCTTGGAATTGACTCTCAATATGGTATGTTTTTTTTTTTTTTTAATTTACACAGAGAATTTCTATCTTAGTCTTCTGTTTGATCTCTCTCTCTCTCTCTCTCTCTCTCTCTCTCATGCAGTGTGACATAGAATTAGCTTGTAAGATATAGCTTGTGTTCATGGTGTCGCCGAAGTTGGGCACACTATTTGGTCTTTCATTGAGACTCTTTATGCTTTGCCCTTCGATTGTGAAAAAATGGTCTTTATGTTTTGCTCTTTGATTAAATGCTTTATGATTTCGGAGCTTATTGTGGTTTTGGTACAGTTTGATCAGAGGTAGAAGTCTATGGGCCGCCCAACTAGTGATGAGATGCAGAAATAGGAGATTCTGAAGAAATTCATGGCTGAGGTAAATATTATAGCTTTTGATTGCTGAATCCCTCCTCAAGAAGTAATTTTTCAAGTGCTTCGATAGTTAATCTTTGATTTGCTGCAGCATCCGGAGATGGACTTCTCAAATGCAGAGACAGCATAATGGGACTGTTTCTGTTGGTGATCCTTTTTGGCTAAACTAGCACATAGTTTGGGCTTGGAATTTTGGGCGGGTTTTGTGTCCATAGACTAGCATAATACTTTACAATTACTAGTTAATATATAGTATGTGCTGGTGGTTGTTTTGTGAACTCTTCTTGTAAGATACATATTTGACCATGCGGTTTGAGCGTATTATTTCAAAAATAGAATTCTACTGTATTCCAACATTTGATTATGGGGTTTGAGCATAGAATGGGCAAACGTCAGTGCATCATCAAACAAAGAAGCTAGGCAGGATCAAGAAACACTAGAATTCATATACTCATCAAGATTTAGCTCACTTCTAGCTTTGCTTGCGTCAGTGATGTACAATGTTCTCTTTAAGTTCACTTTCGTCTATTCCAACAACCTTGTCCACCACCTTGCCTTTTTTTACAAAGAAAAAGGAGGGAGCTTTACGAATATTCCAGCAAGCAGCCACGTTCGTGGCCTCAGCTATGTCAACTTTCAAGAAAACAACTTCCACTAACAGAGTGAATACCAATAACTTGATCCCCTGTTGTAAACAAAAATTATGGTAAGATAAGCTACACCAAAATTTGTCTTTAAAGCTCCATCACCTGTTATTATGTTTTCATAAATCAATTAACAATTCCAAACCAAAATTTACGACCGAACATTGCATTTGAATTGCTCCATGTACCGTCAATTAAAATGAAATTCAGAGTTTTATCTCCATTTTTCTGAAATTACAAACTCACATAACAAGAAACAATTTTGAAGATATCCAATTCTACATCCTTAAGGTCCAAAAAATAAAATTACAGCTAATTACATAGAACGTGATCTAAAACGAACACGTATATAAAAGCAAACAAAAGTGCAATAGATAATTCTAATGATACAAACAAAATGACATTTGATCGCTTCTCTTTTTTTGCTTGTTTAGGAAGTTCTTCCATGCCACAGTAGCATTTCCACGACTCTTTACTACTATTTCCTGAGGATGACCGATTCGACGACATCTAAATCAACAGATAAATGATTTCAAATTAACAAATAATAGAGACATGATTAACAGTTTGCATATAAATAACCCAAAATTAGTTATAGTATTTATATATGTCTAAATAACCCAAAATTAACAGTTTTCATTTCATATGATGAAATAATAAGCTAATGTTATACCACAGATGAGCCAATGATGAGGCGTCAACAGAGAAAATCACATTGACATTATTTCCATTCTACTCTACGGCTGAAATAAACAATATTTTGATCCTAGGTGGTAGTAATTAAGCTCTCCTCTTAGTTTTATTTTTGAATGCAGAATATAATAAAATAAATTTGGCTTAGTTCTGCAACGTAGCTCCTTTTTCTATTTTCTCTCCTCCCCATTTCTAGTTTCCAGCCAAACACAACTTCCAAAAGACCCAAACACAAATTCCTCCACTGTTTTTGGATTTAGTTATCCTTTACTAGAACAAGCCTTTGCATTTGATTTGATAATATGTAAATTAATTTCTTGTCAGTGTGGCCCTTTCTTAGCAATATGTATTAAAGATCATCATAGTTCTTGGATGTATACATTCTGTAGAAGTTAGAGGTGAACTGGATGGATATTAGGCAAGAAAACACTTGTGGCATATCAAAACCAATCGTGTGGACGAGTAATTCTATCCGTCTAGAAAGAGTCCCATGACTCCCATATTTGCCCATCTCAGCTGATGTGGCATCACGCCACGTTAGCTTTCATTTATTAAAAAAAAAAAATTAGAAACCAATGACATGTGGCACAATATAAAAAAAATTAAAAAACAAAAAAAATAAAAATCTTTAAAAATTAATTAAAAAATTAAAAAAAAAACATAAAAACAAAAAAAAATATGAAAAAAAAATAAAAAATAAATAAGAGGGTGGTTCACCATGGGGTGGCCGGCCGCTCCCATGTTGTGATATATTGTAATATCACAATATATTCGGCTTGTACGTGTATATTGTGATATATATAATTGAAACTTTGTTATTAATTATTTGTCGGCCTGCTAAATTCTCAGTTGATCCTCTCAGTCGAGCTTTAAAACCCGAAAACTCAATACAAAGATTGAACTGGACAAGGCCATAAGAAGGGATACCACAACATGACATTTTTTAACACTATGACATTTTAATTAAAACTATGCAAGTCCAAAGCCAAATATTAAAACTTGCCATAAGAAGGGTCCACGTTCTTGCAGTGGACCATGCAAGTCCAAATATTGATTAAAACTATGACATTTTTTAAAAGTAAAAGCCTGCAAATAAAAATAACTCAGTACAACCAGGAGAACTAATAGCCACAAATTCCTTCCCCTAAATTAAAGTCCTCAATATCCGCATAACAATCACGTACATTGCATCAAACATCCATGAGATAAAACACTTCACAATAATTAAAATCCAACTCCAAATATCTAAAAGCACATAAAAAGTCTCCAAACATAATAATAATAAAAAAAAGGTTTAAACATCAATATAAAGCAAATTCTAATTCATCAAACACAAATAAGACGTCTCACCAAGTCGGTCCATGTGAGCTCTTGAACCATAAGAACCTCCATATTCTCAAATTACAAGTGTCTTGAACCATTGTATTATCTGAAAAAAAAAAATTAATAGGATTTAATCTTATTATGAATTTTAACATGATGTATAACAATATATTATACCTGAACAACGAATATATCATATAACTAAATTAAGTATATATGCTTAATTTTCAAGTGTGTGCTTAACATATAATCAAACTTTTAAAGAGTAAAACTCTTTTTCACACATATTTATCACACCGGTTTATGTGGTGTATTGTAAGTGTTTTTTGTTTTTTTTTTTTCATAAAGAAAAAAATAATTAACATGAAAAACCATTTAAAACATGTAACGTAAGTCAATGTGAAATAAGTGTGAAGAGTAGCATTACTCAAAGTTAATACTAAAGATCAAATCGCAAAATCCATAATGTTACCTTAATAAATCTCTAATTTGAGCCCAATAGGCCCTAGGTTAGATTAACTTAATGCATTAAATCACTAATTAAATTTCTCAATTTCATGTTTAAACTCTCAATTTGAAAATACAACAATTAACTCTACGAAATCCTTTAATTTCACCATAAACTAAAATACTAAATGGCTTGTATTCTCATATTCATCACATCCAATCGAATTAAAAAATCATGCAAGTAATTTGATTATCTAGTTGCACAAGAAACCCTTAGTTTTGACACAATTAAAGCCAAAAACCAAAATCCCCAATTTACATCCATAAATGACCTTCAATTTTAAATTTTCTAAGATTTATCGGAAACCATTATAAATGAATGGTACGTCCAACGTGTGATTCTAACAATTATTTACATAACCCAATCATCAATTTTGGTAAATTAAAGCTAAATCATAAAAGTCCCTAAATTCGGCCCGTTGAAACACTAATTTGTCCAATCTAAATTATCTAAATTTCGCACTAATTAAAGATGGATCGATCACGTCAAGGAACATATTCTATGCAATAAATTAAAGAAAAACACATTTCTTTTTTTTTTTTTTTTTTGCAGCGGTTTTCCACTGCCATAGGGGCAAAGTAGACCGAACAACATAATAATGTTGTAAGTAAGACTCCTATCCCCTTCTTATTTTCTTAAAGGTGATGTGGTTTTTAAAATCACCATTGGATTTAGGATTGATCACTATTAGATTTTGATCCAATGGTGATTTTAAAAACATCACTTTTTGAGGGATAAAAATGAGATATGAGTCTTACATATAACATTACTCTTGAAAAAAAAATTGGAGTCTCAGTCCTTATCTAAAATTGGCCGATTTATAATGTTTCAACCTAATGAGAGGAAAATTCTCTCATTCTTTGGTGTCAAAATTGAAATAAGAAATAGAAGGCAAAATTCAATGAGCTTATAATCATCACCAAAATTGAAAATAAACAATCTACCAATATTACCCATTAATTTTAGGGTCTACTTGTAGTTTTAAGAAGCTTCTTTCTGACCAAATGAAGCTCAATTACAACATCTTTCATGCTTAGTCGTTCTCCTGGCTCTTCAACAGAACAAGCGACTCCAATCCGAAACATCAAAATCAAACACTCTTGGATTTTGCTTCTTCTAGTGCTACTGTTATTATCAGTACTGTTCATGACTGTCTCTTCTTCTCTTCTATTGTTGTTGTTATTATTAGTATTGTTTATGGTTGTCTCTTCTTCTCTTCCCTAAAAAAGAATTGGATTCACAATCTCGACCACTCGTTTTGGCAAAGCTTGTTGGACAAAGGAATGTAGATTTAGAGTACCTTGGAACATGTCATCTGTGGGTCTTTTTCCAGTAAACATTTCTAATAGGAGGATCCCAAAGCTATATATATCTCCATAGGAAGACACCTCATTTCCCATACCATACCCTACAAGTCAACATTACATATATGATAAATTGTAATATGACTATAACTGATGCTAAGAAAGGAATTATGCTATGATACTCGCTATGTGATGAAACCAGATAATAAAATATCACAACACTAAATTTTTTTATTATGAAGAAAATGAATAATAAAACTGTCTGATCCTCTTCAAACTTAGACATATTCTTAGAAGAAAAAAGACTATAACTGAGGAATGATAAAGAGTATTCACCAGGAGCCGCATAACCAATTGTTCCTCTTACGCCAATAGAGCTTGAATGATTGGCTGCAGAGTTATGGTCAACTTCGGGAGAGTATCTCGCTAACCCAAAGTCTCAAACATGTATAATCATTTCATCGTCCAGAAGAACATTGCTCGGCTTGAGGTCGCAGTGCAAGATTGGTGGTTGGCAATGATAATGGAGATATTCCAATGCGCTTGCAACATCAATGACGATATTCAATCTCTGATAAAGATTCAGATTCCTCTGCTCCTGGTGGGCCTCATCCTCTGTAGGAGTCAGATGCAACCAATTTGCAAGGCTACCATTGACCATCAATTCATCAATTAGAGTCTTGAAATCATTACCCTGATAATTAACACCTGAACAAAATGTGAGTATCTTTACAAGATTCCGATGTGTAACGATCCACCCCCAATGACACAATATTGTCCGCTTTTGGCTCCCCATATCAGACTTCCCAGGAGGTCACCCATCCTGGGATTGCTCTCGCAGCGGCTCGCTTAACTGCGGAGTTCTGATAGGTTCATTGCCATCACGGCTTTAAAACACGTTGTGTCATAAAGGGTGCATTTATACATATAAGCACATCCTCATTCCCAGGCGATGTGGGACGTCACACGATGCCTAATGTTTGTCAGGGCCTCACCCTCAGCTAGAAAGCTCTTGAAAGCTCCACAGTGCAAAAGGTTGAGCACTTTGATAGCAATTGTCATTCAACCCTCGTTAATGATTCCTCTATACACGGATCCAAAACTACCTATACCAAGTAAATTTGTGGATGAGAATCCATCGGTGGCTTTTAGGAGACTTTGGTACAACAAATTTAAAGGCAAATTTCCTGAAGAACTTGAAGTGGGTTCTTTTCTTTTCATTCTTAACCAACAAACAAATAAAAAAGACAGCACAAAAATTACTCCTAGAAGCCCGCAAACTAAGGAGATAATTAATTTCATGGTCAAGGTCAATTTTGTCTTGTTGGACTTTCTAAAGTTGCATTTAGGCAAATTTATCTCTGATATTCCCCCGCAAAGCTTACTGTTTCCTTCAATTGAAATTGCGCTTGAGTTCTTGAAAATGCCATCTATTGGCACCATACGCTTAAAATTGTTGTAAGATAGATTCAAAATTTGCAGGGAGTTGAAACCCACAAAAAAATCTGGAATTTTTCCTGACAAATTGTTTTGAGAAAGATCTAATTCCTGTAGTCCTCTCAAAGGACCAAAACTTGATGGAATGGTCCCTTGTAAGAAGTTTCCTTGCATGCCTAAATACTCCAGACTAATACGACTTCCAAGACTCCCTGGAATTTCACCGGTTAACATGTTTTATGAAATATCAAATTCACCTAGATTTTTCAGATTTCCAACTTCCATGGGAAGGGGACCGGTGAAACAGTTACGGGACAAATAGAGACCGATTGACAAGGATGAGGCCAAAGACCTGAGGAGGTATGGTCCATTGAGATTGTTTTTAAAAAGACTTAATAAGAGCAAAGATTCGCAGTTTCCTAGACTTGAAGGTATGCTTCCGTGAAGATTATTATGCTCTAAATATAGTTTGAGTAACATACTCAGACTTCCAAGAGAGTGCGGGATGTTGCCAGAGAGGTTGTTTATGTGAAGAAGCATTGATTGTAGTCTCTGAGGCTTTCCAATATCAGCGGGAATTTTACCTGAAAATCTGTTATTCCACATGTGAAGTCTCTCTAAGTTGACAAGATTCACAATCCCACTTAGAATCATTCCAACTATATTATTGTTACTTACTGCCAATATTCGAAGAGTAGATGACAAGTTACTGATGCATTCAGGCAAGAGTCCACCAAAATTGTTGCCGTTTATGGCCAACAGCTCTAAGCTAGTGGCATTGGTCAAAGAGTAGAGAAAACTCAATTCATCAGCTCCCCCACTTCCTAGGTGGTTGTTGCTAATCCTAAAAATTTGAAGCCTATGCAACTTTTCAAAAGAAGGCATGTTTCCAGTAAATTTGTTCGCTCCAAAATTAAGATTTTCCAGATTTGAGGCATTGGATATTGAAGGAGGAATGGAGCCTGCAATAAATTTGTCACTGGAAACATAGAAGATTTCGAGATTCAGAAGAGTTATCTCCAAGTCCCACGGAAGACTCCCTTGGATTTCACTACAAAAATACAAGCATTTTGACGCGTGTCTACAGTACCCATTACTGTAGACACGCGTCCAATTTGACACGTGTCTTTGGAGACACGTGTCTAATTGTACAACCGTCACAAATTGACACGTGTATTTAATACACGTGTCAAATTGGACACGTGTATTTAATACACGCGTCCAATTGGACACGCGTATTAAATACACGCGTCCAATTTGACACGTGTATTTAATACGCGTGTCCAATTGGACACGTGTATTAAATACACGTGTCAAATTGTTATTTTTTTTTTCCAAATATAATTTTTTTTAATTAAATAGAATTTCAACAATTGGACACGCGTATTAAATACACACGTCCAATTTGACACGTGTATTTAATATGCGTGTCCAATTGGACACGCGTATTAAATACACGCGTCCAATTTGACACGTGTATTTAATATGCGTGTCCAATTGGACACGTGTATTAAATACACGTGTCAAACTGTTATTTTTTTTTCCAAATATAATTTTTTTTAATTAAATAGAATTTCAACAATTGGACACGCGTATTAAATACACGCGTCCAATTTGACACGTGTATTTAATACGCGTGTCCAATTGGACACGTGTATTAAATACACGTGTCAAACTGTTATTTTTTCCCAAATATAATTTTTTTTTTAATTAAATAGAATTTCAACAATTGGAAGCGTGTATTTAATACGCGTGTCCAATTGGACACGTGTATTAAATACACGTGTCAGATTGTTATTTTTTCCCAAATATAATTTTTTTTTAATTAAATAGAATTTCAACAATTAGACACGCGTATTAAATACGCGTGTCAAACTGTTATTTTTTTTCCAAATATAATTTTTAATTTTTAAATAGAATTTTAACAATTGGGGACGTGTATTTAAATACCGTCTCGGATTGGGACAGTTGCGCGGGAGAAATGCTGGCTTATATGTGTGTATATATATATATATATATATAATTTTTAAAATTCAAATAATATAATAATATAATAATAGATTAAATATATATATATATATATATATATATATATATCGGAAATGGGTAGCAGGAAGCTACCCATTTCCGATCTGGATTCTCTCTCTCTCTCTCTCTCTCTCTCTCTCGCTCTCTCCCTATCTCTCTCTGCCGCTCTCTGTATCTCTATGTCTCCTCTCTACAGTCCGAAGCCAAATCCGTCTGGCTAGTACTGCCAACAATAACAATAAATTTAAATAAACAATAAATTTAAATAAACAATAACAGAATTAAATTGGAAAAAAAATTCTAAATTGAAGTTTTTATTTAATTAAATTTTTTATTTATTAACCCAAATAAATTTAAATAAACAATAACAGAATTAAATTGAAAAAAAAAATTCTAAATTGAAGTTTTTATTTAATTAAATTTTTTATTTAATTATTTAATTGTATTTTTAAATTAAAAATTTGATTTTTTTTTTTTTAAAAAAAATCGGTTTGGCACGTGTATTTTCATACACGTGTCAAACTGTGCAGTTAGTGACTTGCACATCTGACACGCATGAGACGCGTATCAAAATGCACGTGTCAAACTGTTTGACACGTGTACAACACTGTACACGTGTCAAAATGCACGTGGCAATTTGTAATTTTTTTTGTAGTGTTTGTTTATCTCCCACACCAAGAATTGTAATAGAAGAGAGATTGAAGATTGATGGTGGGATGGTGCGAGAATTGTATTGAAAAATTAGTAGTTAAAATAGAAAAAATTGCATTTTGAGCAAACACACTCCTTACTTCCAGTTTAAAAATGAAAATTTGTTTTTCATGTTTTCTGATGCAAACTTGATGTAAACTCACATTTGAAAATTGACTTGTAAGGGGAGGGTGTCCAAAAACTCATATACATATGATTAAGATTGCATATAAGTAGAACTCACCCTTAAAAATAGTCTTATACGTAAGAGAAGGGTGATCAAGATCTTATATACACTGTTAAAATTGTACTTCAGTACAACTCATCATTGAAAATCTTTTTGTAAGGGTTAAATTGTACTTAGATAGAATTTACCTTTAAAAACTGACTAGTAAAGAAAGTGTTTCCAATAGTGGTAGAGATAGGTACGTAGTGGCGAGCGGGGGCGCCCGCCCTTGCAACGTGTTATTTAAAAAAAATAATTTTTTTTAAAAAAAACATTATATTTTGTTTCTCCTAAAACTCTAAGAAAGAAAAATGCAAACGTATAAATAAAGATTGCTTCAAGTATTTGAAATGACTTGATAATCATAGTTTGTCACGACACAATAGAAGTATGATTGTATCAAGTATGAGCGTCCTTCGAAGATCATCGATCTCTTAGATCTACAAAGTTAACTATGGAGATCAATCAGACAGGTAGCCATGTACATCCTTTGGGTGGGTGAAGGAGATAGTAGGTCATAAATTCAGGAAATGTATTACTTCGTCAAAGAAGAGGCTTTGCTTTATTTATAGCATTTTATTTTATTTATTGCCTATATTTACATGTGGTAGAAGTACGGTCACCGACTCACCAGACAGCTACCTAAGCAGTTGCCGAAAAATTATGAAGAGAGAGAGAGAGAGTGTGTGTTTGCATGCATGTGTTTTTTTTTTTTTGAACGAAGCTCCAGAACCTTCATTGATGAATTGAAACCCCAAAGGGGAATACAATAAGGCAAAGCCTCATAACGAAAACACTAACAAAGCAGCAAAGGAGCAACACCCGAAGGTTACAACAGTGCCCGTAGGCGAGGGTAGTGAATGAAATTGAAGAAATTCCATCCACAAAGACAGGAGAATCCTGTCTTGAAGCAGCTACCAAGTGGTAGACTGTGAGTAAAGAAAAAGAATTTACAAATACAAACAGAAAAAAAACCAAACAATCAACACCATGAGAACCGCGACCGGATCACAGGGCATGTTGAACACGCACCGAAACCGGGAACCCTTCCCGCCATCGAGCGACCTCCAGAAGACTAGATCGGCACGAAACGAAGCCGGAAAAGCAAGCGGTGGCCCTCACGCGCTAACCCAGGGGGGACACTCCCCGGTGCATGCTGGCCATGCGCCGCACAGGAGAGAACCATGCAGATCCGTCGAGTGACGACCGAAGCTAGAAGAGGCCGGCGACCACGAAAGAAAAGCTCCTGTCGACAGATACCCAGCCAAGGCTTACAGATCTGGCAAAAGCACATCTTCACCGAGTACCTACCGACATCCGCCATACCCACAGGCAAGAGTTTGTGACTCTTTCTGTTTGCTCCAACAACAACAAAACAACAAAAGAAAAGAAAAACACCATCCTCGCCGGATCTACATCCGGGAGGGAGCACAGCTCCACAACCCTGGGGCTGGGAGAAACAAAACATCCACCACTGGAAACCAGTGGGATGACAAAAACCGCCCTAGCCCGAGGAGGCTAGGGGAAGACCAGCGCCAGGGGGGAGACGTGAAGCCTCCCCCCACCGGCGAAGCAAGCTGCAAAGTCTCTCTCTCTCTGAGAAAAGTTCTAGAGACAGGGAGAGAGAGAGAAGGTCATGTGCTGCTTTGTTTGCATGCATGTGTTAAGAGAGTTAATGGTGTGGGTTACCACGGTCAGATGGATGGCAGGTGAGGAATTTAATTGGATGCACTCCATTCAAATTAAATAGATACTATTTATTTTGTGGTCAGAATTTAAAATTAATACATCTAATAGTGTATATAATTTTATATTATTTCAATTTTTAAAAGACATGTTAACATTGATTTCGTATATACCGTTAGATGTACCAACTTTAAATCTTGACATTTCATCATTTAAAATGAATAGTCTCAATTTCATTAAATGAAATGGAGAGGATCCTATTCCACACCGGATAGGGAGCACAAGATATGACGGTCTTGATCTTTTACTTTTCAATTAACTTTGAACACAACAGTGAATTCTGGTGTCAGGTCGTGTTAGGTTTGGCGGCCTACGATGAGTCACAAGGTGACCCATGATTGTGGGTAACCTAATTAATTAGGTGTCACGCTGGGGTCTTGTGCCCACGATGGGTTACAAGTGAACTAACGGCAGGTCAAATTATTGGATTGATCTTAAACAGGGCCTTGGCTGTATTATAATGTGCTATTTGATATGAAATAGGTTAAACTATTACTTCAATCCTTCAAATTTTCTTATTGAATCCAACCGAGAAATGCTAAGTTTCTAAAAAAAAAAAAAAAAATCAAATAAATGGTTCAAAAATGATGCATCGTCATCCCATTTAATTGATCTATCATTTTAGTAAGGTAGATTTTTCAGATATAGCATAGTATTAATTATTATTTCAAGTTTTCTCTCTTATTACTTATATATATCTTATGAAAACTTCAGTGTACAAAGGGTTTCTGGATAGTATAAAATTTACAAATAACTTTTTTCGCGAGGTTACAAATGACCTTCATGTTGAAGTTACGTTAAGGGTTAAGCATATATCTTCATAATCTTATTTTTCATTGAAGGTCAACGCCTCTTAAAATTTTGAAATATTAATAGATTTCTTGATGGCTCAACATCAGAAAGAAATGCCAAATTTGTTCCTCTTATTGTGACGTCCCACATCGCCTGGGAATGAGGATGTGCTTATATGTATAAATGCACCCTATATGACACAACGCGTTTTAAAGCCGTGATGGCAATGAACCTATCAGAACTTCGCAGTTAAGCGAGCCGCTGCGAGAGCAATCCCAGGATGGGTGACCTCCTGGGAAGTCTGATATGGGGAGCCAAAAGCGGACAATATTGTGTCATTGGGGGTGGGTCGTTACAAATGGTATCAGAGCCATTGCCCAGCCTGAGATGGTGGGAGCGTGCACAAGCCCAAGAGGGTTGCCGGCGGGCACTCGCTGGGATGCCAAGAATGAGGTGATCCCATGAGGGTCGCCAGCGAGGACGCTGGGTCCCAAGGGGGGGTGATTGTGACGTCCCACATCGCCTGGGAATGAGGATGTGCTTATATGTATAAATGCACCCTATATGACACAACGCGTTTTAAAGCCGTGATGGCAATGAACCTATCAGAACTCCGCAGTTAAGCGAGCCGCTGCGAGAGCAATCCCAGGATGGGTGACCTCCTGGGAAGTCTGATATGGGGAGCCAAAAGCGGACAATATTGTGTCATTGGGGGTGGGTCGTTACACTTATCGTCCCCCCACCCCCTTTTTTCTGAAACTTGAAACGTTGAAGATTCTGAGCATTAAGTTATATTCTAAAACACTTGGCTAGCTTCCATTCTAATATTCTTTATTGGCATTGACTTCGCTCCATTAATCTAATACTCTTTATTGCTAGTTGAGTTAATCATACCTGGTGACTTTTTGTGAGATTAAATTAATGTAACAGAACAATAAAGTTTTGTTTATGGAGATGTTTTAATTAAGTGGTGATGTATGTTGGTTGGTCACTAAATTACATGTTTGGCACTAATTATTGTGCGAATGCAATATGTCTAATGTAACCGGCACGTAGCAGTGAACTTTTGATAAAAGGAATTTCTATAATTAGTGGGGGGGGGGGGGGGATTCGGGGGAAACTCCTTGATGCTTCACATACTGCTTGAATATATATGATCATCTTGATATCTCTGTACGTATGTATTACTTAATATTGTTAATTGCTTCATAATATGGTTGCTTGGTGCTCTTGGTTGGCAATAGTTTACGTTGGGTATCGGACTGATGCGTAATTAGGGGTGTAAACGAGCTGAGCTACTCGTGAGCTTACTCGAGATCGGCTCGAATAAACTCGACTCGTGCTCGAATCGATTATTAAATGAGCTACTCGTGAACACGAAAATCAAACTCGATTATTAAACGATACAAACTCGTATAAACTCGACTCGACCCGATTAAAGCTCGTGAACCCGCTCGTATAAGGATCGACTCGTTTATTAAGGCTCGACTCGTATAGTCGTATATATATATAATGAATAATATACTATGTGTATTATGTAAGCATAAATTAAGTAACAAATAACAATAGTTATTGGTCAATATATATTAATTGGTCATATTTATATAAAATAGTAAAAATGAATAATATCAATAATTAATTGTTAGTCATATGATATAATGACAATCGAGATATTTAATCAAATTATTCATGTAATATAATAAGATTATAATTTATAGGATTATATGATCATATAATAATATAACATTGTACCATACTACCATATGACATGTAATTTATGTAAATATAAAATATGCAATCACTTTGCTATATGCTATGAGTATTATCATTAAATATTTAATAATCATTACATACGGATTGTTAGATCATGTTAATATGTTAAATATACTATCATATGATAATACTTAGATCATATGATCATATAATATTAGTATTATTAGTAGGTAATTATGAATTATGATAAATTTGATAATTATGATTTATTACTCGTAAATTTATAAAAATCATACTTAATTACTTATTATAGATTCATAGATAATCTCATAAATCAAGTGATATGATATGATATGTTTCATAATTTATAATCATAAATATATATACATATTACTATATTAGTAACATATATAATTATAGCTATATAGTGTCATATATGATATAGACTATAGTATACAAATTCATACTAAATAATGGTTTAGTATTTAGATACTTAGTTAGATACACTCATACACTTAATAAGTATGATTTATGATTTTAAGTATTTAATAATTATTAGTAATATTTAGATGCAATGAGTCAATGACTATGTATATAGATTACATACGTACGTAATTATGAATTCACATTATTCATATGATATAATGACACTTATGAAACTTAATGATATTATTCATATATAATAATAATGTGATTCATACAATCCCAAATTAAGTTATTAGGATTGAAATTACTTATATATTAATTATCATTATAATTTAGATCATATGATTTAACATTGTGTTATATAACAGTTAGTTGTTAGATATGATCTGATTAGTATTATCATATAGGACTATATGATAATATAATAATTATCATTGTAAGACATTGTTAATGTTTTAACTTAATATAAGTTAGTTAGTTTTTATATTGACTGTTACTTTTTTTTTTTTTAATGCCAAACATAAAACGATAATACTTTTTTATTCGAGATCATATGATAGTGCTTAGATTATATGAAAACATCATTATCATGTATATGATAATAACCTATCTATATTAACTTATTAAGTATGTAAGTATTGACTAAATCCACATCACATGTAAGTATTGTAATCTTATAATTATAATTTATAAAAGATCTTGAAAAATTTGTGTTTGTAATTATAATTTCTTATATTTCTGTTTGTATTTGTTTAAATATAATATTATTTTATTTTTGTAGTTGAAAATTTGTAATTCAGAATTGTAATTTCTTATATTTCTAATTGTATTTGTTTAAAAGTAATTTTATTTTATTTCTTTAGTTATGTAATTGTGTATTTCGATTTTATATTCATTGGCAATTACTTAATGCAAAATCCTGGATTACTGATAGTGCAATTATCACATTATGTGAATTGCTTAATGCAAAATCTTGGATTCCTGATAGTCCAATTTGCACACTATGTGAAATTCGTGATTTAATTTTTTTTTTATGCTAAGATCAATAATTTCGAATTATGAAATGAGCCGAGCTCGAGCCGAGTACTCGAGCTCGGGATCGACCAAAATGGTCGAGCTCGAGCTCGAGCTCGGACAACATTTTTTCTACACGAGCCGGTCTCGCACAGAATTTTCCAACTCGTGTCGAGCTCGAGCTCGAGCTCGACTATAACTTAAACGAGCCGATCCCGGACAGGCAATACTCGCTCAGGATCGGCTCGTTTACACCCCTATGCGTAATTGAGCTGGTTCTTGGGTTTTGTTAGTGGTTGGGTGAATATCTGTTTTAACCTACATGCAATGATATTTTTATTTTTATTTTTAATTTTATTTTTATAAGTACATCAACAAATAAATTACAACAAATAAAAACATAGGTCTGGGTAACCTAACAAAGAGAGCCCCGAATTAACCTCATCAATGGTAATAAACAGAAATTAAAATAGAATGCATCAAATAAATGACGCGGCCCCATATATTAATTCTAGCTTGGCATGAAAACCAAGAATGGTGGTTGCCAATTAAGGCGGTTTGGTAAGGCTCACCACAAATGGCGTAACCTAGAGGCATAAGAAGGCTGGGCCACAAACCTCGAAAGGTCCCATAACCCAATCTGTAGCCCGGCCAACAAAAAAACAATTGCAATAGCACACCCAAAGGTAAACTACAGCAGCAAAGAAGACACTGATGAGTAGGGGTGAGCAAAAACCCGCGGACCCGCGGATCCACACCCCCTGCCCCGCCCTTAAAAATGCGATTTTTAGTGTTTTTTTTACGGGTATGGGTCCAAAAAATGATATACCTGTGCACGGCGGGGCGGGTTGTGGATTGAGGTTTTTAAAAACCCCGGGGACCCACCCCACCTCGTAGGAAGAAAAAATAAAGAAAAAAAAAACGCAGTTCCATTAAACCTAGCACCCTTTTTTATTTTTTCATTAACCCTTCTTCGCCACACACCCTTCTTCGACTCTTCCATGAGTTCCAACACTAGCAGCTCCTCACCTCCTTGCAGTCGCCACCTCTCTATCTATCCTCCTCCTCTTCTTCTTCTTCTTCTTCTTTCAATTCATGCGCACTTGCAGTACCCAGTACATTTCTCACATTTTTCTGCCTCCCAAACAGCGTTGTCTTACTGGCAGGGTCGTAGTGGCTTAATCTTCTAGTCGCCGGTCCTGTGGGGACATCATGAAGCTCCATATCAAGGTTGATGAGGAGACCGATATTGAATGATTCCTCTCTCAACCTGTAACCTGTTTGTGATTTGTTTGGCTTTGGTTTGAATCTGGCTTTGTTTGACTTTGGTTTGAATCTGTGATTTGTTAGACTTTCTCTCACTGTGTATGTATTTGTGACTTTATGAACCCCAGATCTGATTTTTGTTGAAAACTCGCATATCTCCGCACAACCCGCACTCCCCACCTCGCATCACCCCACACCGCACGGGTTCTCCCCATTTTGTGCGGTTCACAGGTACAATTTTCGCAACCTGCAGGGGTACGGGGCGGGGCCAAAAAAGGGGCATCCCCAACACCCCCCCCCCCCGGCGCACGGCCCATGCTCAGCCTTATCGATGAGGGTCAAAACAATTTAGATAAAACTAGGGAAAGCAAAAAAAAATTAAGGAACAAAACACTGGCGGTTGGTGTGGCGGAGGCCACTCGTTGGTGTGTGAAGACCATGCGCCAGCGATGGTTGCCAGGAGGAAGAATCGTACCACGGGTGGTCGTTGGCAACTGTGGAAGGTAGTGGAAGCCATCATGTGTGTCGCAGGGTTGTCCACGCTTCGGCGCATGTGGGACACGCTCCAACACGTGGTGGCCAGATGGAGTAGTGGTTGATGGCAGAGCAGAGTGGAGGGAGCCCAGATCACAGTGGAGTGGCGGGTGTGGTGGTGAAGCTTCCTAAAGTGGACAGATCTGAATTTGAAAAAAATCTAATCAAAGAACTTCAAGAAGGGGGCGGATTCGAGGCTGAGAATGGCATGTGGAGGTTGAAATCGGACCATCCGCGATGGAGGAGAAGCCAATGAAGATGTTGAACCAAGATATATCGCCTAGAGCGATGGATAAGACCTCAGAAGAGGCAATTTAAGCATCAGAAAAGGCGAGTAACGGAGGGGGAAGGAGGAGGAATTGAATTTCACTACGTCCTCCTCGACAGCCCGGGAGAAAGAGTTGTCTTCAGGAGAGAAGAGAGTGATTCGTTGTGACTTATTGAAAGTTCTTATATGTGATATTTTATTCTAAGTAGGTTATGGCTTTTCGTTTGAAGTATTTAGTTTAGCATTTCTCTCTTACAACCTCTCATTACTGGGAAACAATTCTTTCTTTATTCCTTTTTTTTGTTCTAACTTTTAAATCATCTAATAGGGTCAAGGACTTGACATATATTGCTTAGAATTATTATCAGGACAATTATAATAATGCAAGAAACTCTACTGTTATGTTTTGTTTGAGAAAAGAAATATAGTATGAATATGCCACCATATTAGGTTGTAAAGCCCATAATTAACATATATTATCTATTTCTTTTCCTTCTCAACAATTTCATTTTCTTCTATTTTTTCTCGGAAAAGGTTTGCAGGTTTTTCAATTTCAATAATATTAAAAGTTAAATTTAGTAATGACCTAGGGAAAAATACTAGCAACATCTGCGCTTTCACTCCAAAATTACTAGTAAATTTAAAGTTTCCTTAGAATTACTTATAAAACATAGTTTCACCTAGTAAGTAATCAATGTAGGACTTAGCACCCATGAGTGTATTTATAAACCACCCGTCCGCTCTATGTGGGTTATCATCTTCCCAATACGGGACCGAGGTATTACAAACACCCCCCTTCTATTCCGAGATAACTGGGTTGTTGTAGTTCTCCAAGTGCTAATAGCTTATAGATGGCATCTTTACCCAGAAAAGTGTATAGTTATGTAAACTGCGTGCCTTGATTAAGCTGGTTATTGATTCCCATGCTCGTAGTGCAAATTTACTTTTCCAAACAATTGATGAATATGGAATTTTACAAGAACTGCAAAAACATGGAAATCCTGATATAGTCATGGCCTTAGTTGGTAACAAAGCCGATTTTCAAGAGAAGCGGGAAGTACCAGTTCAGGTGAGTGCAGTATTTCTCAATTTGACGAATTCTATATTCCCACAAACTAACAAACATTCATTTTTCTATTATATAATACATCCATTCTTTGTCTTGCAGGATGACATTGACTATGTGGAGAAGAATGGAATGTTTTTTTATCGAGACATCTGCAAAGACGGCAGATAATATAAATCAGCTTTTTGAGGTATTTTTGACATAGACATTTTATAAATATCTGTTTTTGTTACCTGCTGCATGTTAACAAGATACACTGCATACAACTCAGAACGGTTGAGATTGACGGTAAATTCTAGAAGTGCTCTCTTCTTGTTATCGGTGGTGTGAACATCTTCTTGTTATTGGTGGTGTGAACAGGATGCTTTACAATCTATATACAAAATTTTGTATTTGTTACCTTGTAAGGCCATGGAGCACTTGCTTTATATGACACATTATGTTGATGACATACTACTTTGGAAAAGGTTTGTGATACATGCACTACAAGTGCATCAACTCCAAGGTACGTTGAGGTGAGACTCACACATGTGGGTCCCCTCAATATGCCTTAGAGTTTTGCACTTATTGTAATTTTAGTATTGCCCTTTGGGAAACTATCAAAGCTATATAATATGCATAGGCTTGTCTATGGAGTCCATAGTTTTGAAATTCTTGCGCATTTGGAAGACTGAGCATTGTTCCTTCTTTTGGCAGGAAATTGCCAATTAAGCGGCTATCCCGCCCTCCTGCTTCATGATATGGGAGAAGCTTGAAACTGAATCAATTAAGAGCTGCTCTACTTGAGAGAGCCCTTTCTTTATCTGCTTGAAATATTCAGCTTGTGTATATTGTGATATATATCATTAAAACTCTGTTATTATTTTCCCGGCTTCTCAGTTGATCCTTTCAATCGAGCTTTAAGACTCCAAAACTCAATACAAAGATTGAACTGGACAAGGCCATAAGAAGCTAGGGATCCCATAACAATGTAGTTGAAAGTTTTAGCTTAATTTAACTTTGTTTAATTTTAAACGAAAATGAAAGAATATTATAAGCCTTATGTTAGTATGTATATACAATTCTCCACGTTCTTGTAGTTCTGGACCATGCAGGTCCAAATATAGATTAAAACTGTGACATTTTTTTAAAAGTAAAAGCTTGCAAATAAAAATTCCATCCCCTAAATTAAAGTCCTCAATATCCACATAACAATCACATATATTATTGCATCAAACTAATCAAAATGTCTTAGCAACAACAATACTCGATCCATGAGATAAAACACTTCACAACGATTACAATCCAACTCCAAATATCTAAAAGCTAGCACATAAAAAGTCTCCAAACATAATAAATAATAATAATAACAATAATAAAGTTTAAACATATATCAATATAAACCAAATTCTAATTCATCAAACACAAATAAGACGTCTCACCAAGTCCCTGTGAGCTTGAACCATAAGAACCTTCATATTCTCAAATTACAAGGGTCTTGAGCCATTGTATTATCTGAAAAAGATTAATAAGATTTTATCTTATTATGAATTTTAACATGATGTATAACAGTATACGATCTTGAACAACAAATATATCAGATAACTAAAGTATGCTTAATTTTTAAGTGTTTGCATAACATGGTATAGTAAGTTAGCTTTCTCCAGCTAGAATACAATAACATTTTAAAAACACTTTTATGTATACAAGTAAAAAACTATTATGAGTAATAAACTTTATCATCGTTCCCAACATCATTAAATTAAATTAACCTCAAAATAATTAAAACATATATGCATCTCATTACAAAATATAGCTTGACTTGCACTATTTGTTTGACAAACACATGAAATTATAATAAGACATTTAGTGTTAAGATAACTCAAAAAGTTTTAGCAACCATTATTTCTTTGTGAAACATCATATTGAGGTAGTTTGAAAAAAAATTCTGGTTAACCAAATTTACTTAAATCATGCACATATACAAAATTTCTAGAATTTCTCTACACTCTTTATCCAAACATACAATCAAACTTTTAAATAGTACTGCTCATCTTCAGACCTATTTGATTATCACACCGGCTTATATGGTGTATTGTAAGTGGGTTTTTTTTTTTTTTTTTTTTTTTTAATTTCTTTTTTATATATAAAAAAATTAAAAAAAAATTAAAAAAGTGATTAACATGAAAAGCTATTTAAAACACGCAACGTAAGTCAATATGAAATGAATGTGAAAAATAGCATTGGTCAACGTTAATACCTAAGATCAAATCTCAAAATCCATAATGTTTCCTTAATAAATCTCCAATTTGAGCCCTATATGCCCTAGGTCAAATTAACTTAATGTATTAAATCACTAATTAAATTTCTCAATTTCATGTTTAAACTCTCAATTTGAAAATTCAACAATTACCTCTATGAAATTCTTTAATTTCACCAAAAGCCGATAAGCTAAATGGCTGGTATTCTCAAATTCCTCACATCTAATCAAAATTAAACAATCATGCAAGTAATTTGATTATCTAGTTACACAAGAAACCCTCAGTTTTGAAACAATTAAAGCCAAAAACCAAAATCCCCAATTTTCATCCATAAATGACATTCAATTTTAAATTTTCTAAGATTTATCGGAAACCATTATAAATGAATGGTTCAACGTGTGACTCTAACAATTATTTACATAACCCAGTCATCAATTTTGGTAAATTAAAGCTAAATCATAAAAGTCCCTAATTTCGGCAAGTTGAAACCCTAATTTATCCAATCTAAATTATCACAAATCGACACTAAAGATGGATAGATCGTGTCAAGAAACATATTTTTGTGCAATAAATTGAAGAAAAACATAATTAATTATTTATTTTTTGTAGTGGTTGTCCTCTGCATTAGGGGCAAAGTAGACCTAACAACATGATAATGTTGTATGCAAGACTCCTATTCCTTTCTTATTTTCTTAAAGGTGATGTGGTTTTTAAAATCACCATTGAATTTAGAATTGATCACTATTAGATTTTGATCTAATGATGATTTTAAAAACCACATCACTTTTGAAGGGATAAGAAGGAGATATGAGTCTTACATATAGAATTACTTTTGAACAAGAAGTTGGAGTCTCGGTCCAAGTCTAAAATTGGCCAATTTATAATGTTTCAACCAAATTAGAGCAAAATTCTTTCATTCTCTAGCATCAAAATTGAAAAAAACAATTTACCAATATTACCTGTTAATGTTAAGGTCCACTTGTAGTTTTAAGAAGCTTCTTTTTGACCAAATGAAGCTCAGTTACAACATCTTTTATGATCATCCGTTCTCCTGGCGGTTCAACAGAACAAGCAACTCCAATCCCAAACATCAAAATCAAACACTCTTGGATTTTGCTTCTTTTAGTGCTGTTGTTATAATCTGTACTGTTCATGGTTGTCTCTTCTTCTTTTTTAGTGCTGCTATTATTATCAATACTGTTCATGGTTGTCTCTTCTTCTCTTCCTAGAAAAAGAATTGGATCTGCAATCTCGACAACTCGTTCAGGCAAAGCTTGTTGGACAAAGGAATGTAGATTTAGAGTGCCTTGTTGGAACATGTCATCTGTGGGTCTTTTTCCGGTAAACATTTCCAATAGGAGGATCCCATAGCTATATATATCTCCATAGGAGGACACCTCATTTCCCATACCATACTCTGCAAGTCAACATATATATGATAAATTGTAACATGACTATAACTAATGCTAAGAAATGAATTATATATGCTATGATACTCTCAATGTGATGAAACCAGAAAATAAAATACCACAATACTAAATTTTTTTTTATTGTTAAGAAAATGCATAATAAAACTGTCTGATCCTCTTCAAACTTAGACATGTTCTTAGAAGGAAAAAAAAGACTAAAATTGAGGAATGATAAAGAGTACTCACCCGGAGCCACATAACCAATAGTTCCTCTTACGCCAATAGAGCTTGAATGATTGGCTGAAGCGTTATGGTCAGCTTCGGGAGCGAATCTTGCTAACCCAAAGTCACCGACATGTCCAATCATTTCATCATCCAGAAGAACATTGCTCGGCTTGAGGTCGCAGTGCAGGATTGGTGTTTGGCAATGATAATGGAGATATTCCAATGCGCTCGCAACATCAATGGCGATATTCAATCTCTGATAAAGATTCAAATTCCTCTCCTCCTGGTGCGCTTCATCCTCTGCAGCAGTCGAATGCAACCAATCCGCAAGGTTACCGTTGACCATGAATTCATAAACTAGAGCCTTGAAATCATTACCTTGATAATCAACACCTGAACAAACTGTGAGTATCTTTACAAGATTCCGATGCTTGATGTTTCTCAGGGCCTCACACTCAGCTAGAAAGCTCTTGGAAGCTCCACGGCGTAGAAGGTTGAACACCTTGACAGCAATTGTCATTTGACCCTCGTCAATGATTCCTTTATACACGGATCCAAAACTACCCACACCAAGCAAATTTGTGGAGGAGAACTCATCGGTGGCTTTTAGGAGACTTTGGTATGACAAATTTAAAAACAAATTTCCTGAAGAACTTGAAGTACTGGGTTCTTTTCTTTTCCTTCTTAACCAAAAGACAAACAAAAAAGACAGCACAAAAATTACTCCTAGAAGCCCGCAAACTATGGAGATAATTAATTTCATGGTTAAGTTCAATTTTGTCTTCTTAGAATCTCTGAAGTTGCATTTAGACAACTGTATCTCAAGTATTCCCCCACATAGTTGACTATTTCCCACAACTGAAGTTGCACTTGAGTTCTTGAAAATGCCGTCTGAAGGCACCATACCCTCAAAATTGTTGTAAGATAGATTCAAAAGTTGCAGTGCGTTGAAACCCACAAAAAAATCTGGAATTTTTCCTGACAAATTGTTTCGAGAAAGATCTAGTTCATGTAGTCCTCTCAAAGAACCAAAACTTGATGGAATGGTCCCATGTAAGAAGTTTCCTTGCATGTATAAAATCTCCAGCCTAATACAACTTCCAAGACTCCCTGGAATTTCACCGGCTAACATGTTTTCTGAAATATCAAATTCACCTAGATTTTTCAGATTTCCAACTTCCATGGGAAGGGGACCGGTGAAACGGTTACGGGACAAATGAAGAGCGATTGACAAGGATGAGAGACCAAAGACCTGGGGAGGTATGGTACCACTGAGATTGTTGTCAGAAAGAAGTAAGAAGAGCAAATATTGGCAGTTTCCTAGACTTGAAGGTATGCTTCCGTGAAGATTATTACGCCTTAAAGATAGTTTGAGTAACATACTCAGATTTCCAAGAGAGTGCGGGATGTTGCCAGCGAGGTTGTTCATGTTAAGCAACATTGATTTTAGTCTCTGAAGCTTTCCAATATCAGCGGGAATTTTACCTGAAAATCTGTTGTACATCATGTGGAGTGTCTCTAAGTTGACGAGATTCACAATCCCACTTGGAATCGTTCCAACTATATTATTATCACCTACTGCCAATATTCGAAGAGTACCAGATGACAAGTTACTGATGCATTCAGGCAAGAGTCCACCAAAATTGTTGGCGTTAATAGCCAACAGCTCTAAGCTAGTGGCATTGGTCAAAGAGCAGAGAAAACTCAAGTCATTAGCTCCCGCACTTCCTAGGTGGTTGAAGCTAGTGCTAAAAATTTGAAGCCTATGCAACTTCTTGAAAGAAGGCATGTTTCCGGTAAATTTGTTCCTTGCAAAATTAAGGTCTTCCAGATTTGAGGCATTGGATATTGAATGAGGAATGGAGCCTGCAATAAATTTGTTTAGTCCCACGGAGAAGGTTCGGAGATTCGGAAGAGTTATCCCCAAGTCCCACGGAAGACTCCCTTGGATTTGATTATTTCCCACATTAAGAATTGTAACAGAAGAGAGATTGAAGATTGATGGAGGGATGGTGCCAGAAAACTGATTAGAAGAAAAAGAAATTGCTGTAAGGTTCATAAGTTGGCCTAGAACACTAGGAATACTCCCACCTATCTTATTTTCGGTTAAATAAAGTTGTTCAAGTGACGATAAGTTGCCAAGAGATGGAGGGATACTTCCTGTTAGTAGGTTGTGGCTGACAGCAAACGTTTTGAGCTTTGACAAGGAGCCAACCTCAATAGGAATTTCCCCAGCCAGCTGATTAGAATCAAGTCTGATAACTTTGAGGTTAGAGCACCCGGATACATTTGTAGGAATTCTGCCACCTACTGAATTATCAGTCAAATGTAGTATCTCTAATCTATGCAAACGGCCTATTTCTGGAGGGATTTCGTGACTGAAGCTATTGTTTAGGAGATATAGATACCTTAGAAAGCTCAAATTTCCAATGAAAGGCGATATAGATCCCACGAGTTTCTGAGATGGTAGGCGCAACTCCGTGACCCTCTGGTGGCGTCTACCACACGTAACACCATGCCACAGGCAGAAGTGGGTGGTGTCATTCCATGAGCTCAAAACCATGAAAGGGTCATCGACTATTTTGGCCTTGAATTTAAGCAAGGCTAGTCGGTCTGTCTCATTCCCGCCAATTCGATAGCCATAGACCGAAACGATTGTTAGGATGCAAAGAGCTGAGCAAGAGACTGCAGGACTTAAGGGGGGAAGCCCCATTGTTGGTTTGCTTTCGTTGCTACTTCTTGATGTCTCTCAAGAAACCAAAAAAAAAAAGAAATGGTATGAGGGAAATTTCGTACGTGGGCTAAAGAAAAATTTCTTTTACTATTATAATTGTTATAATAATTATTATTATTAAGATATCATGTCTCACTACCACTTTGCCAAAAGCAATGCTTTTTTATTTTTATTTTTCATTTGTTGATGTTGAATTATGCGTTAGTGAAACGTCTACCAGTAACGCATAATTCAACATAAACCAGTAACAAAACAATATAACTTTTACCAATCCTCTGTTAACCCACTAATAATACAATACCTACAAAAAAAAAAAAAAAAAATTGCGAGGATTTAAGTGGTGGTCAGAATTTAATAAAATTTGTAAAAATATTAATGTTTAAATATTTGAAAATTTTTATAAAAAAATAATTATATGAGTATTGTGAGAATTTTGACAGGATTTAACAAAAAAATTTAACTGATAATTGCAATAAAAAAAAATTAAAACTTAAATACTTTAAATTGACATTTTTTAAAATTAAATATTTTTTTATGAAAGTGATAAAAAATTATAAATTAAAATTAAAATTTTTCCTAAATATAAGATATGGTCACATCAAGTATGGAATAAAGTCATTACTAAAAAGTCAATGCTCATATTCATTGGTTTCTAACGTAAAAAATGTTCCACTCTTCAAATTTTTATTTTTAAAAGTGATTTTCAGATAATGAGCTAGTAATATATTTTTTAAAACAAAAAAATTTTATGATTGAAACGTCATTTGTAAATCAATTTTTTTTTAAATAATAATATTAATAATAAGTATAACACTTTTTTTCTATAAAAACAGGCTGTCATATGTCCATTTCCGGACAACTTAGTACCAACTACCAACTACCAACTACCAAGGCCATTGGTGGCATCGTTGTCAATACCAACTATAATTATTGTGCATTAATATTATAATGGGGAGTTGGGACCGTCCATGTTATGTGGTGCAGATTGTTTCAAGTTTCAACTGTCTTTATTGTGCATTAATTGCATCTGCTTTTTCTTTTTTCTCTCTATTCCTTTTCATTTTTCTCTCCTCTTGTCGGTGTATTGGCCAGCTTCCGCTCACCAGGCACGCTGGCTCTGGTCAAATAGCAAAAAACTTGTAATTTTATATTAAATTAATGTAACAAGATCAGTACTCAATCTAATCGTTTTTTATTTTCACATTTTTCTATTATAATGTGAAATTCCTTTTACTATTATAATTGTTATAATTATTATTATTATTATTAAGATATCATGTTTCACGATAGCTTTGCCAAAAGTAGGGCTGTAAACAAGCTGGCTGGGCTCAAGGTTCCGCTCGATATCCGTTTGGTTAAGCTCGACCCAAACTTGAATTCGAACTTGACACTTTACAAACCCGCTTGTTACTATTAAAACCCGCTCGATTACTAACTATTAAGTATAGTTTGTTTGTTTTTTTTTTTTTTTATGATGGTAAGTTGTTATCGAGGCTTAATATTAAGTTAACTATAGTTTATAAGTTACTTTGATAATATATATAGTTTACTTAATATTTGTATGTGTATTATATATATAGTTTATAATTATAACTTATTAGTTAATACTTAATATTTTAGTATTAGTTAAAAATTGTGCTGACTCAGGTGACAGTAATGATGCAGTACAATATAATAATGAAGATAATGAGTATTATGAAGATAGAGAAAGAAGAAGACATGAGATAATGATTTAAAATAATTTAACAAAATAATTCAAAAACATAATTTAAAGAAAAATCATATAGTGAAGATAAGGACAGAGTAATAAACATACTTGATATTATTGATTCGAAGAGGAGATTGATACAAAGCCTTAATGCGAGGCAAGAAGGTACAAGGAAAAGGAAAGGAAAGATAATACTGGATACAAAGAAAGGATAAAAGACTAGGCGATTATAGATTGACTCTTGAGTGACTTCTCTCTAAAAGCTTAGTCGCTAATGGCTTCTTCCTTTCTAACATATCTCACAGGCCTTTTCTAGGCTAAAAGAAAAGGAAAACTACAAATATGAACAGTAGTAAACAGTAAAAGCAATAATTCAATATTCAACGTGCCTTCTGAACAGTAAAGCACCAATAATTCTTGAGTCTTTTGATCAATAATTTCGGAGTCTTCTGAGTAGCATTGATTATTTTGTCTTTTGCGTCGGCGGATGCAACATCAATAGCACTAATTCAGCAGCATTGATTATTTGTCTTTTGCGTCGGCGGATGTGAAAAATGATTCAAAGTCTTCATTCCATAAATGCGTCTTGATTCAAAGTCTTCATATCATAATAAAGTCTGTCATAATGCAGCTTCATAAATGATCCTTCAAAAAAGTCTTCATTTGCAATTGATTCATAAAAGTCTTCATAATTCTAAATCTGCATAATCTGCATAAGGATCTTGAGAATATCTTGCTAATACTGATTCATTTTCATCTTCATCATCTGATAATTGAGATAAAGTTTCTAACAAATGTTTTCTGAATTCTTGCTTCGAACTGGAGGATGCCAATTTTGCTTGATTGATACTTTTCTTTAGAAGAAACTGATTCTGATTTGATATTGAAGATTGATTCTTAGATAATCCTATAATTTTTGTAATAATATCATCATAATCATACTTGTCCCACCACTTGATTGAGATAGTACGAACAATATATTTAATGCTATGATCAGGATACTGGGGATTATAAATATTTTCATCGGGAGAGACAAAGTTGTAATCCTAGGATAAGATCCAAGGGATATTAAAATGAAGGAAGAAATATAATTCTGGGGGAAAGATTTTAAATGGAGAAGGTGAAGGAAAATTCTTTGAATATTCTAATAATTTGTTGCAAAGGAGAGAAGGTAGAATACGAGTTTCAGCTCCAAAAAGCTTCCACCATTCATCAAACCATAAAGGTAAATTTTTGATTACATGAATCTTATCAAAGGTAAAAAAAACCAAGAATGCTGATAGCGATTATTCTGAAAAAAAGAAAAAAAAAGAAAAAAAAAAAAAAAAAAAAGGTATTATACCAAGCTTTTTGATAATCAAAATAATTGTAAGTTTGAGAAACAGAAGGGTTGAGTAAATCGTTTTCCTTGCCAAGGGTTATGCCTCCACTGGGCAGGAGAAAGAACATTTTTTATTGTGCATTTGGAGAAAGCAATCATTTTATGTTCCGGATCATATTTGCAAGGGGTATGAGACAAAAGGACTGATCCAGAGTCAACAAGTATAAATTCATAAAATTTTTTATTTTTATTTTGATCTTCTGGCAGAAAATTTCATCCTAGTGGGAAGACTTTTGTGGCTAATTCCCTGGCATTTTTCATATGTTGGTATTCAGGCTCAATAGGAAATAATTTTGGCTAATATGATTTATACTTATGCAAAATTTGTGAAGGTTGGGAAATTGGATTAGAAAGGGAAATAGAATCCATACTTTCTGAAGAATGTTCTTTTGACTGATTCTTTGAGGAGGATGATGCTGTAATAACCCCGACCCCCTTTCGAGGGTAGAATAGTCTTTACGACCTATGAGAATGGATAACTAGACGGGAATAATAAACACTTGATTTTTTTTAAATATGAAAATTAATTTTCTTATTATTAAATAATTGCTTCTATGTTTTATTAAAACACCTGCTTTTAAATTTAATAAATTTATATCAATTTAAGTTCCACTTTTATTTAATATTTTTTAAAAAAAAATATGAGGACCAAATCTGATATTTTTATGCAATTTTATTCTTCTTAAAATACCTATTTTATCATATAAAACCCTAGCAATCAAAGAATAAAACCCTACTCCTATAAATAAATCTCTTAGCCGTCACTCTCTCCTCTCATCACCGAAAAGTTTCGAGCCCTCTCTTCCCTCGCACTGCACACAAAGATTTTCAGCTTCTTCTACCTGCAGGTATATTTTTCATGTTTATGCTCTTTTCTTCTTTCTTTTTTTTGTTGTACCGACGTGATGTACGTCTTTCTTGTTCTTTTGTTTTTTTCCCTCTCTTCTTTCTTTTCTTTACTGACTACCGTAGCAGCCTTAACGTGTGGTGGCATGTCCTTCTCAATCTATTGCAACCATCTCAAGTCTCTAGGATTAGTTAGATTATTTTTTTTCTCTTTAGCTTTGCTGTTGACTTTTCTCTTTGGTTTTGATATTTCACTTTCTGCTTGGCATACAACCAAAGCTCTTGGCTTATTTGCATATTCCTTTTCTTTGGTTTCTTTTTTTTTTTCCTATTCTTTTTTTTTTTTCTAATACCACCGGGAAGTATATGTGTGTGTATATATATATATATATATATATATATATATATATTTATTATTATTTTTTCTCTTTTCTCTTCTTGTCCTGGCCTAACTCAAATTCAGATTTGTTGTATTACAAAATTCTCTCCCTTTTCAATTCAACCGGATGCTACTTTGGGAAAAAAATTATAAATTGTTGTTTATTTGATTGTGTTTCTTTTTCTCCTACTCACATGTTGCCATAAATTCTTTCCAGATGGATGTTTAATCCTGAAAATTCTATTTTGATACAAAGTAGTTTAATGTAAACATTCAAATCTTCTTGTAAATTCCTTAAAAATCATGGATTATTTTTATAAATTATTTTACTTAAGGGTATAGTTTGTGATATCAGAATTTATTAAACTGTATAATTATAAAAATAAAATATTTCTGATGACAATTACCTTTATGGAGTCGTATTTCTAATGTCAATAAAAGAAAATGTGTTATTACTTATTTAATGATTTAATTATTATTAGAATAATTATTGTTGTTAAACATACCTAAGGAATCCATTCTCAGTAGGTTAGCAAGACAAATCCTAGTGGTGTTAGTGTGTAGTTTAGTGCCTAGCACGAGATATTGATTTATTTAAACCTGTACCAGGTGACTAGTTAGCAGTCGAGATAGTCCAGCGACTTATTGCAATCAGAGAAGTAAGGGATCCTCTACCCTTTTTCAAATTGTTTTATGTCATATTACTTTATCATTTTTTAAAAAAAAACATATTTGCAATTAATTGTTCTTGTTCTATATTTCAAATTATATTGATGCACGAAGGACTGTTTTAAAAATAGTTTTGAGATGAAAATTTGTCGGTATAAATGTTAATCTTGAAATCACTGTTTTAAAAGAAGCTTTGGTTATAAAAGATTTTTCTAATTATTCGTAAATTGTGTAGTTGGTTCCCAAGACGGGAAGTTACAGTTTTTTGAAATTAATGAGAAAAGGAGAGTAAAAACCCTCCCACACGTTGCCTCAAGAGTTATCAAAGGAATAAGAATAATTTGTGAGAATGAGATTTTTATAAATGAGGCACGTGTGTGGAGGAGACTATTATTTTGGCCCCAGATATATTCACAAAGATTTGCAGAGATTAAGCTCGGTACCGTTGCTTGGATGGAAGCACAACCGCTCAAGGACTTAGAGAAAGCGGATCCATCCCTATGTCATGCTAAGTGCACTTCAATTAATTAGCTGACGGGGCAGGGCCTGTGGCCGCAGTTTACCTGCCTGAGGTCGCAGTAGACCGCACAACCCTAGTACACAGGGCGTAATAGTGTACATGGGCCCTACATATGAGGAATTTATTTATCAACCAGTAATTTTATGTGTTAAGTAAAATGCCGAATTTTTTTATTATTTGTATTCTAGAAATTTAGATTTCAAGTGTATTTTAATAATTGTTTTAAAGAAAATGAAGTTAACTCAACCGTTTTATGGTTGAGGGTTACCTTACTGAGCATTTTTCGCTCACCCCTTATTTTGTTTTGTTTTCAGGTTATGAGCAGAGAGACCTAGGCGGCCGGGATGGGATCTAGGCTAGCATTAGGACATTGCATCTCAGTTACCTTAATAAGTGCACTTGCACAATAAATTTAGTTTTTCTTTAGATTTTCAATTATTGAATCAAACATAATTGTTCATTTTGAAATAACTGTTTCCGCATTTATTAAAGCTCTGAGTTTTAAAATCTTTATTATTTTTGTTATTAAATTCAGCATATTAGCTAGGTTGTTGGCAGACCTTACGAATCTTTGCAGTTTGGTGTATGAAAATGGACGAACCTAACCCTTAGCGGTTTGGGGGCGTTACAGATGCAGCTTGAGCAAAGGTGGTTAATTTAGTAGGTAAGGGAGGAAAACTTCCTAGAACAGTAAACTTATTCTGAGTAGGAATATTATTCATGGAAGGAGAAGTGAATGAAGGATTAGTCGAAGATGATTCCTTATTCATGGCATAATCACCGAGGTTTTGAATTTTTGATCTATCTGGCTGATTCATTTTCCCTGTAAAAATTCACGGGTTAAGAAATCAGGAACACTATTTGATTCTCCTTTTATATATTCAATTTTGAAATCAAAAGAACTTAAAATTGCTTGCCATTTGGCAAATATTTGTTTGGAAGCAATATTTTTAACATCTTTTTTGTAAAACATCTTTTGCACTTGTACAATCAACACGAACAAGAAATTCTTGATTTAAAAGATCATCTTGAAATCTATGAATGCATAATACAATAGCTAAAATTTCTTTTTTAATAGTACTATAATTTTGTTGTGCAGTATTTCATATACCAGAATGATAACGAACAAATTGTTCTTTTGAATTAAAAGTTCTTTGCTTAAGGATACCTCCATATCCTATTTCTGAGGCATTAGTTTCAACAATTTTGAAAGTATTGGGAGAAGGAAGACCTAAACACGGAAGGACTTTGACATGTTTTTTTAACTTGTTTAACAATTTTTGTATGTTGCGTAGACCAAGGAGGGGGATCTTTTTGTAATCGTTGATAAAGAGGTTTACAAATGATTCTAAGATTTTCATAATAATCAGAAATATAATTTAAGCTTCCTAGAAACCTTTGTAATTGATTCTTGCCTTTTATTTCATCAGGAAATTTATCTGCAAATTGTAATGACCTATTTATGGGAGCATTTTTTAATCTGAATGGCATGACATTCCAAGGAACTATAAAAGCAGTTTTATATCTGTCATTTTCATTTATTTGAATTTGCCAGAATTCACTTTTTATATCAAATTTTGAAAATATAGTAGCATTATATAATTTTGAAAGTAAATCTTTTTTATTTGGAATTGGATATCTTATCCATTTTAGAGCTTCATTTAGTATATTATAATTTATAACTAGTCTAGGGGCTCTTCTGTCTAATCCATTATAAAAAGCTGAACAATTCCAAGGTGATTTGCTTTTCCTTATTAATCCTTTTTGTAATAAATCTTGGATTTCTTTTTTGCAATATTCTAATAATTCTTAATTCATTTGAATAGGCCTAGCTTTTGTTGGTATTGTTTTCTTATCAAAGTTTGATTCATAAAGTAATTGAACAACATGATTCTTTCTATGCCAAAAAGCATTTGGAATATTAGCACAAATTTCTGATTCTATTTTTTCTTGAAAACTTTTAATTTTTTGTTGTAATAATGGATCCTTTAACTATTTTTCTATGCTTTTGTGTTTTAAGTCTTGTTTTAAGAACATAATTTGTTTTTCTTTTCTATTTCTTATTTGTTTAGAAATAACATTAATATCTTGAAATATTGAAGTATCTTTTAGTATATTAATATCCTTATTCAAAATTTTATTTCTTATAATTTTAGTACTAATTCCTTCTTCTGTTTTTATAAAAGGATCAAGTAATGCTAAAAAAAGATTTCCTAATATTATTCTAGAAGTAATATCTGTTACTAAAATAAACGTAGTCTTAAAACATATTTCATCATTACATATATGAGCATTAGGTATTTTATATTCTATATTTAATCTTATTCCACTAGCTTGATGCAATTTTTCAGTTGCTTTTTCATAATATTTTGTAGGTATAATTCCTTCTTGAATACAATTCATATTTGCACCTGAATCTAATAATGCTATAGTTGTTATTTTAAATTCAACATTAATTATTAAAGTAACTTCAACATACCATTTTTGAAAGATTATTCTATCTATAAGATTAATGAATAATTCTTTATCTACTGAATTTTGTTTGATATTATCATGATCTTGAATTTCTTTGATTTTATCATCTTGTATGATCTCCTTTGTTTGTTGTTTTTCTGATTGTAATGTTATGATTTCTTGTACTAATTGTTCATTAGAGATTTTAAAATTATATTTTAATTCTTTTATCTCTTGTCTTATATTATTTATTTCAAATTTTAAATCTTGAATTGTAGTAAGATATTTTTCTTGTTTAAATCTATTAGAAACATCAGTAAGATTATAATTTATATCATTAGTAATAATTTTCTCTTTTTGAACAATTTGAGATAAGTATTTTATTTTTGTTTCTGGATCTTCAATCTGGTTAATTAGTTCAATTATTATTCTTTCTTCTCTTGTTAAAGTATTTATTTCTTTTATACAGGTACACATATTCTTATTTTTGCTGAAACATAATCTCATTTTATTATCAGAATATTCATCATCTTGAGATATAGTATTGTTATCATCAATTTGTAATAATTATTCAGATTTTGTATCAGATTCAAATAATATATTTAAGAGTTGAGATTTATCATTAAGTTTTTTAATTTTATCTTTTATTTTGCAATTATAATAACTAATTTGACCAAATTTGTAATGTAACGGTTTAGAACTTTTTGTCTTATAAGGTTTATATGATTTTATTTTCTTTTTATGAAACTTATACTTAATGGATGATGCTATTAAAGGAGAAAAATCATTTTGATCTTTAGCATATTTCTTATCATTTTTTAATTGATTTGTTAGTCTAGAATCATTACACAAATTTAATTCTATATGTTTTAATGCATTAATAATTCTTTCATATGTAAGACTCATATTATGACAATTATTAAATTTTTCTTTAACCTTATGGGCAAAATAATCTATAAATTTTTCTTTCCAATAGGGGGCTTTATTATCTATTCTGATTTCTGATTAATAATTCTGAAAGAAAGACATCCTTTTATACCACTTAAAATCTGTTGAAGTAAGGTATTTTAAATGTTTTAAATTTTCATAAATATTTTTTCTATATGCTGATAGATTTCCTACAGAAGGATTTGATACTTGATGATTTGATCTATTAGTATCTTTATAAACATTTGCTGTTATTATTTTATATAAGACATTTAAAATTTCATATTCTAATAAACCATCTCTATAACCATTTATATACCAATTATACAAAGCATAAGTATTTCTTATTACTAATTCTCTTAATTGTATATCTGGAGGTTTGGGTTTAGGATACCTATTACAAATTATAGAAGTATGTGTTACATATTTTCCCTTATAATTATTCCTAGATATTATTCCACTATCATTTTCATTTCCTAAAATAATTTTATTTAGATCTAGATTTTTGAATTGAGATTGTAATTTATTTATATCTGATTTTGTATCTACTTCTGTTTCTGATTCCTCTTGCAATTTTTTCAAAATTTCTTTATTATGATTTGATGTAGACACATGATTTTTAATCTCTTGATTTTTTATTTTAAAGGTATCTGATATTTTGGAAATTTCTTCTAATAATTCTGTATTATCCATTTTAAAAGAAAATTGTAAATTCGGAGGAGTTTCATATAATAAAAGCCTTTCGGTTTCTTTTTCTTGATTTTTAATTGTTAATGGATTTATATGATTTTCAATTCTTCTTTTTTTCATCAAGATTTATTATACAAGTATTTGAAACATTATTCTGCTATATGATATTATTATCATCACTAGGACTAACTTTTTTAAGGGAAGAAGTAACTAATTGTAATTCTTTATGTATAAGGCTTAATGATTCATTATGAGTATATTCTTTATGAATAATTTTATTAGGTAAAGGATTTTTATCAAAATTATTTTGTTGTGTAATATTTTTATTATCATCATTAAGACTTGTTATTTTAAGAGGAGAAATAATTATTTGTGATTCTAGATGTGTGAGGGTTGTAGATTCAGAAGGATGATATTCTTTATTAGTTTGACTATTTTTAATTCTACTGATAGTATTTTCTTCTCTAATGTTAATTTTTGCATAAGTACTATTTAGTGATCTGTTTACTAGTTAATATTTATAACATGTTAGACTTATATGTTACTAGTTACTAATTATAATATATTAAATTTACATGTTACAAGTTATTATGTACATTATTTATATGTTAGCACTAGACTACTTGTTATTATGTTACCAATATGTGACACGTTAGTAGTTAATAACTTAATATGTTAGTAGTTAATAACTATAACATGTTATACTTATATGTTACTAGTTAATATGTTACTGTTTATTATTAATAATTATATATGTTGGACTTATATGTTAGTAGTTATCATTTACATCATAATTAATATGTTAGTATACTAGACTGCTAGTTACTATGTTACTAGTGAATATATTACATTTATTAGTTAATATGTTAACATTTTCTTATATATATATATATATGTGTGTGTGTGTGTGTGTGTATTTTGTGTATGTGTGTGATAAGATTTCAAATTGAAGAAAATTAACTATTTCAAATTATAATAATAGAATAAAAATAAAATTTGTAGTTTGTCTATTATGTTACTTGAAAGTACTTTAATAATTGAAGAAATATATTCACAATAAAGTAAATTATTTAATTAATATTTTGTATTAATTTATTTTTGACAATATTTTACAAAAATATAGTGTCTAAATTACTAAATTATAATATAATAAAAGAAATCATATAACCTACATAGCTGTTTTTAGCTCTAAATTTTTTATTTAAATTCATATAATTTTACAAATAATTGAATTATACAAAATACAAATAATTTGAAAATTTAAAATCCTTTGATGATAATGCCACAGCCACACACGTGGCTGTGGCGGAATGAGGTTATCTTCTCCCTCTTCTAGTCTTCTGCCACAAGAAGATAAAAGAACATCATTCGGCTACTTTTAGTACTGCACAATCTGCTGTAGTTTTGGGAACGGCTAGGATACAGCCGTTCCAAAGAGCCAACCTTTTTTCGTTTTGTTTTATTTTTTTTCTGGTATTTGGTATTTGGTTTTTTTTTTTTTTAAACACCGTGATGTCCGTTAAACTAAAGCTTTTTGTCCTTTTCTTTTTCTCTCTCTTTCAGTCACAGATCCTTTCTAATTAATGGAGAGAAACATTACTTGCCGGAATTTTGAAAGCTAGCCATGGACCTCTCAATAAAAACATAAACTACACAACAATGTCCAAATTAGTAGAACCCTCTTTAGTCCTCCTCACATGATCATTTCCAAATCCTGACACGATGATTAGATTTGACGCTGGACTGAATAGCGATTATTCTGCAGGTTAATCAACAAGTAGTTTGCAAGGAAGGAAACAAGAAAATCACCCCAAAAATAGAGAGAAACTCTGAATTTGATAACTTATCAGTAATCAACAACTGCTGGAAAACGCCCACAAGCCGTGCTAATATAGCCGAAAAATTACCAAAAATAGCAAAATCCCAAAAACCCTAATAAAATCTCCTAAGACTTGAAATAAATACAAATAAGCATATTATGGAAATACTTGGTGCCAAAGAATTACCATATTAGGGAAAATATAATAACTATAATAATATTACTTGACGACAACGTAAATATAAATATGGGAATTCTTTACAAGATGAATAAAGGGATTTGTCGATAGTCTCTTCTTTCCTTCATTTCCTTGATGGATGTTGACAACTCGGTAGATATATGTACTCTTTAAATATTTTGTACGATTCTTTTCATTCTCGGACTGATTTTGTTCAAGAAATAATTTTCAAATCTTGTGTCTGATTTTCTCCTGCATCAGTCTCACCGGGTTGGAAAGAATTCGTCCTCGAATTTGAACCTTCTTTACCTCAATCGTTTGGATGGCCGATCAATTCATTCCATTTTCATATTTCTCAATACCAAAGTAACTTGAAACCAAAAAATAAACAAGTTGCAACCCATCATAATGACTGGCCTCACACTAAATTGAAATAAATCAATCTTCTCACGTCTTTCATTTATTTTCTCCAATTCACACTCCATAAAGGTCTTCAAAGAATTATCAATTCTTTCTTGACCACAAAAATTAAAATTGTCAGGTAACACGCTGAAACCAACATCCAACTTATTACTAGGTGAATTTGATAGAAATCTTTCAATCCCAATGAAATCAACATTACTAATTTCCTCATTACTCAACTGAAATCCCTTGTTATGTGGACTTTCATCAAACACATGGTAGTCATTATTTTCTTCAATAAATTCTATTTCATCAACCAGAAAACTTACCTCATTCAATAAATCATCTTTGTCAGGATAAATGTCATCACAAATTGTTGGAGAGACCCAATCTAAACCTATTACAAATTTTTTTTCTTGATCATACGACAAAGAATCTCCCATAAGATCTTCATCCATAATACCAATATCATAAATTGGTGGAGAATCCCAAACCACGAATCCTTGTGAAGGATCTTTAACATCTTCATGTTCAACATCATCATGAACATCTTCATGTATGAACTCCTCATCAACAAACTCGTCTTCTTGGAACTCTTCATCAAAAAATTCTTCATCCCGACCACGTTGTTCCCGGTATGGAGCAGGATTGTGATACGGGTTGTCGAAGGTGGAATCGGAATCGGAGTTCTCTATCTCACGATTGCCGAATTCCTGCACCGCAAGGCGCTGGGCTAATTCTGCAACTTGCCTCTGCAAATCCTCAATCATCACATCCTGAACGTTATGATCACGGTGCGGAGCTTCCTCATTCGGAACCTGCCCACGACGACCACCATGACCACGACCACCAGCCATTGAAACTGATGAAGAACCCGTCTCAGGAAAATGCTGAAGCTCTGATACCAATTGACGCCAGACAGAATAACGATTATTCTGCAGGCTAATCAACAAGTAGTTTGCAAGGAAGGAAACAAGAAAATCACCCCAAAAACATAGAGAAACTCTGAAATCGATAAATTATCAATAATCAACAATTGCTGGAAAACGCCCACAAGCCGGGCTAATATAGCTGAAAAATTACCAAAAATAGCAAAATCCCAAAAACCCTAATAAAATCTCCTAAGACTTGAAATAAATACAAATAAGCATATTATGGAAATACTTGGTACCAAAGAATATCCCCAAATTAATGGAAAATATTTAGTGCCAAAGAATTACCATATTAGGAAAAATATAATAACTATAATATTACTTGACAACAACGTAAATATAAATATGGGAATTCTTTAAAAGATGAATCAAGGGATTTGTCGATAGTCTCTTCTTTCCTTCATTTCCTTGATGGATGTTGACAACTCGGTAGATATTTGTATTCTTCAAATATTTTGTAAGATTCTTTCCATTTTCGGGCTGATCTTATTCAAGAAATAATTTGCAAATCTTGTGTCTGATTTTCTCCTGCATCAAGATTGGCCTATGGCAGAGCAAGTTTATGATAGCATCTCGAATGAAAACATTGCCTCATGGGAATACTTCCCATCTCAGTTTCATGTCATTAACCAATTTGAGACCATCCAACCACATTTCTTTAGTGAAGCTACCTCTTCATCTTGTTCATCATCTTCTTCTAACATTACACAATCATCTCAAGAGCAAATTCTGCCATCTTCTTCCTTCAATTGGAATGAGTTTCTTCTCAGAGACCCTCTCCCGTTCCTGGGCTTTCAGCAACACCAAGATCACCATTTTCAAGGAGTGATCATGTCATCAACCAACTTTTCAACTTTAGCACAAACAGTACCTTAGCTAGACTTTACTAGTGAAAATGACTATGCCTTCAATCAAATTAAAACAAGAGGGTGGTCTTGATCTTTACAGTGCATTTGATTTTGGAGGTCAAACAAACCAGAGGTCATAAGCTTAATTCATCTTCCATGACCAGAATTGCAGTGTAAAATTGAGATGTTTCAGTACTTTTGGTTTCCCGCGTAGCATAAGCAAAGAGACGTTTGTTTGGCAATTTTTGTTTGGTTACCCGGTAGCTGAAAAAAAAAAAAAAAAAAACCTAATTGCAGTATCCAATTGTTTTACTTGTACCATGAAGGACAAGGTAAATATTTTACTTGCACCATGAAGGACAAGGCACATTGCAAATTTAGCACATAAGCATCAAATATGCATATATGGCACAGAATTCATAATGGTAACTGCTTGATTCTTTTGATGCTGCAACTTAAAGAAATTGCCAGAATTTTTAGGTTCTAGGTTCAACTAGCATTTGATCAATTTGGTCATCTTATTAAAAACCTCTTCTCTTATCCAAAATCTCTAGAAACAAAAAGTCAGAGAAGGAAAGATGTACCTTTAGGGGAGTCTTGGATAGTGTACATTTTCATCGCATAAGGAGAGAAGCTATCCAATTTTTGCATATACAGGAAAACTGTTGGCAGATATAGCCATAAACTCTCAATTGTTAGTTTGTAGTTGGCTGCATTCTGTTGGACAAAATCACTTCTTTGTAATGATGCTTTTTAACAGGGATTCCGCTATTCAGAAGTGCTTCCAGAAGATTCTGCATAGTTTGCAAGTCAGAAAATTTGATTCCCTGCCAGCCGTCCGGACGACGTGTCATATCGTCCAGACGCCCAGCTGTCCATAGCATCATTCGTCCGGACGACGTGGATTTCCGTCCGGACCTTCACCTATATCGAGAAGCTTCGAACTGCTACAACTTGCATCCGTCCGGAAGTTTCAATAGCTCGTCCGAACGACACTCAGTGCTCGACAAGCTTCAGGATTTCTTTCCAAAACACAAATATGGAAAGATTGCTGCAACCGTCCGGACGACGTGGACTCCTGTCCGGACGCGCTAAATCCATAAGGCAAGTATCTCAATTCAAATCCAGACGTCCAAACGCCAGTCATCATGGTCCGGACGCGCGAGCATCAGATGTGGAAATTGCGTGCATCAGAACAACCGTCCAGACGACCATCCTCCTGTTCCGGACGTGCGAAGCCTTCATATGGAAATTACTTGCAGTGGACGTGTGACCGTTCCGACGACAGGGTAACACCGTCCGGACGCAACTCTCAAACAGGAAAGATTTTTTGAATTTCGGTTACACAGTTGTCCGTCCGGACGGCCCATGACTACTGTCCGGACGACGCCTAGTTTTATCAAGCTAGACGCTCATTTGAGAACTGATCATAATAAACTCTTTATATTTGATTTTTCTCTAAATTATTAATAAAATTCACAAAAATTACTGTTTAACGAGCTCTTTATTAAATATTAAACAGGACTCTCTTTATATTCGAAGAACCAAAAAAAGAAATGAATATTAATTATAATTTTTTGCAAGCCACACCAGACACGTTCTCTTAATTCTAGTTTCTCCCTCTACAACATACTAGCCAAAGAACTGAAAGTTTGAACCGAACCAAAAATCTAAAACGTGAGAGAAAGAGAGAGAGAGAGAACTGAAAGTTTGAAACATGAGAATTGAATGCATTCATATTCAGAGATATTAAAGCCATTAGTTGGGCGTTAGTTGTAGATGGCATTAGCCATTAGGTGAATTGAATGCATTGAATGTTTGGCTTCAAAACTTTGGAATCAAATGAAATGGGGAGGAGCTGATTCACGGCTGTGATTGACCTAAAAAAGATTCAAAGGTCAAGAATTTGCCACGTCACTTAAGAACCGGTTAACGGCATCTCAGATGAAAGTTGAATGTTAAATCCCGTCTCCCATCCAAACTCAAATCCCCCTTCTTCCATGGTTTTCTGCCATATTGAGGAACCCCAAACTTTTCAATTGCACATTCATAGACACTCTTCAACGATTCGGTGAAGTCACTATCAACCTGTTTTCTGCACCACAAACCTTCCCACAAAAACCCCCATTGCTTAAACCAAACACACAGCAAAAAACCTTAGCTTTTTCCCCATATTCTGAACGAGTCTCCCTCAAACCAATCCACCTAAAGACAAAGACCCAGAAAAAGAAACCCAATCTACTGCGTTTTCCTCCAAAAACCCAACAAGAAGAAAACTCGGATTGCAATGTGTTGGTACAGTTTTCGGTACGGTAACGTGTTGCCTTGTGATTCGTTGCCTTCCTTAATCTTCGCTCTCCTCGTAATCTGCAAAATAATAAACGGCTCGTCGGACTATGGGGGTGCCGACCGGACCCCCACTCCGATGCCTAAGTCAGTTCAAACTAATTTTCTGGAGAATATTTGTAATCTCCAAAGCTTAGAGAATCTGCTTGTTTTTTTTAAATACCTGACGCCGTAGTCTTCTTTATAGACTCACAGTTCACAGTTATAAAACCGCTAGAGTGCTTGGAGCATAATCTAATTAGGAGTCTGAGTCCTAGATCACATAGTCTTGAATCTTATCTTTCTAATTAGGAGTCTGAGTCCTAGATCACATAGAATTTAAATTGGGTAGTAGAGTCCAAACTGGATATGACACTCTCTTTAGCTAATGTCATTCTATTAGGTACCTTATCCCATATTTGATGGGATAGAAGTCTATCTTGATATATTTTGAATATCCGTCTTTTTGGAGATAACGAATGGTCTTGTATTTAGGTCTGATTTGGCCGGGCCAACCCGATGGGCTCGGCCCCCGATACTACCTTAGGCCCACGTGTCTTTGGAGCTGATTATTTCTCCAACACAATGAATACAATAAATAAAAACAAATTTGATAAGCTAAAGCTCTGTTTGTTTCCAATAAACTTTGGACTTCTTTGAGAACCCAGATCAGAATTAACCAGTACTTTTTACGCCTAGTTATCTGGGTCTTGAACTGAAACTGGAGAAATGCGTACAAAGGGGTTTGTTTGTGCGTGTTAAGAAGAAAATGCATCCAAAGGTGGAAAAATCAATGAAGGTTGGAAATTTGGAATTGAAAGACGTACGCTCAACGGTAATTCGTATCATTTCTCTGTATAACTTGCCAATCAATCCCAGGTATTGATTTACAGGAAGAAGTAATTAATAACCCGTCTTCTGACAATAGGCGATGAGGGATGGAAGAAGGGGATTTGGGTTTGGATGGGAGGGGGATTTTGACGTTCAACGATTTTAGATGTCGTTAACCAGTTCTTAAGTGACGTGGCAAATTTTTGACCATTGACCTTTTTTAACTCAATCACAGCCATAAACTAGCTAAATGAAATCGAGAGGATCCGATTTCCAAAAACATTTGGCTTGACATGCAGTTGAGTATTTAAAAATTAATTTAATGACAGCTAATTTTATGAAGAAAAAAAATAGTATATTTATTTATTATGACAACATGATTCCCATGGTGGGATTCATGCCTGGAGGAAGGGCCGGAAGGCAAGAGTCTAGGTAGATTCAGTTGAGAGAACTGTTAATAAGATGATAACAAGTGACCAAAAGTTCGAAAAACATCAATTATAAAAACAAGCTAACAATGCTCGCATAAAGATTGATTCATTTCTACTTCCAATAACTTATTAGCCTTTCTTAATTTTAAATTGTGGGACGTTACCTCTATCCAAAACTAGAGTATAGAAATTTTATTTACAAAAATGAACCACGCCACTATTTTCGTTGTTTCACGTATCTAACATATATTAATGGAAAATGTTAGATTTACAACACCAATACAACAACTGTACAACAATCCCTCACATGAGGGTGGGTCCCACATATTGGGGCCCACCCTCATGTGAGGGGTTGTTGTACAGTTGTTGTATTGGTGTTGTACAAGAATCAAATCCCTATATTAATTAGTGGAATGAAATGATTGCGATTTAAAACTTATTTGCTAAAGTTTTAAAAATACAGTTAAATGTTTAATAAAGTTATGATTTAACCTTTAAAATTAAACTATTATTTACGATTTGAAAATGTTTATTTCTTTAAATATATATATATATATATATATATTTTTTTAAAAAGCGAATTCTCAAACAAGATACTTTTACAATTTTGTTTAAAACTAAAGTTTAGCTTGTAACTTACAAAAAAAAAAAAAGTTTAGCCTGTAAAATCGCAAAGCCAAATAAAGTTTAAACTTGTAAACTTGTGAACTAACCCTTTCAGAAGCACAAGGCACAATTGAAATCGGCAATGTTAACCAAAATGAAGAAATAAGATTATTTCAACACTACAAAAAAAAATCAAGAATTCTAGACGGTTTGAAACCGTCTAGAAATTGGAAAAAACCGTCTAGAAAACGTTCTAGACGGTTTTTTCTATACGGTTTCAAACCGTCTAGGACTAGGTGTCGCAAATTCGGATTATGGACGGTTTGGGCCAAACCGTCCCCAATTCCAGACGGTTTGACACAAACCGTCTAGAACTAATTCCGGACGGTTTTGCCCAAAACCGTCTAGAAAAATTCTGGACGGTTTTGCCCAAAAAGCCAAAACCGTCCAGAATCATTAATTATTTTTTTAAAAAAAAAAAAAAAAAAAAAAATCTATGCGTGAGTTTGAATATGATTTTTTTTTTGTCCAGTCATCTCCCTCATTTGCATCTAGATCTAAATATCTCCCTCATTTGCAAACAAAAACTAGCACCGAAAATCACTGGGTTCATCTCTCAAAAGAATCACTGGGTTCATCTCCGAAAATCACTGTCTCTTCGTCGTCAACCGGTTTCCCTTCCTCTTCATTCGATTTCCTTTCGTCTGTAGCGGTCGTTGTCTTCGGTGTACGTTTTTCTTCATCTCGTCTGAAGGATCTGCTCAAAACCCTAAACACAACAATGAAGATCGACCCAAATATTTCATCCTATTTTAGTAACCCAAAAGAAGACCCAAAAAAACAACAACAAAATCACACCCAGAAAGCAAACCCAAAAATCAACAAGAAGAATAAGGGAAAGATTTGGGGGAACTGGACGACGATTATACCAGTCGGTGTCAATCTGCTTGAAACCCAGAAAGCAAACCCATTTGCTGTCAATCTGCTTCAATTTCTGATTTTGGATTCTTGAACAAGCAGAGGTGAAGAGGCTATACAGAAAAGGCATGATTTGGGGTTTTTAACGGAAAATTTAGTGCAAACATACATGATTAGGATGAATGAAAATGAAAAGAATGTCTGGACGCGTGCGGAAGAATGCGCAGATGTGTACAGTGGTGTTCTTGTGTTTATTGAATAATGATCAATAGCATTACTCTGTTTTTAACGGAAGAATGCGCAGATGTGTACAATTTCGGGGTTTTTAACGGAAGTGCACAAGTCAAAAAAAACAGACGGTTGTGATTTTGGTTTGGAAAAAAATCGGATAGATGTGGTGAAATTTGGAGGCATCACGCAGATTGATGACATATCATGAAAAAAAAAAAATTCAGACAATTTTTTTTGAAACCGTCTGGAACTGAAAATTATTATGGACGGTTTGGTAAAAACCGTCCATAAAATTCCAAACGGTTTTAATTAAACCGTCTAGAAATAACATTTACAGACGGTTTTGAAAAAAACCGTCTATAAATTTATAGACGGTTTTAACTAAACCATCTGGAATTTTATGGACGGTTTAATCAAACCATCCATAATAAATTTTTTACAGACGGTTTTAGAAAAACCGTCTACAAATTTTGTTTTCTAGACGGTTTTAGAAACCGTCTAGAAAAAAACCGTCCATAAATGCATTTTTTTTGGTAGTGCAAGAAACCAAAAAGCAAACAGAAAGGCAAAATGCAATAACTTTATTATCGACATCACTTGAAACTTTTAAGAGCTATATTAAACTCTAACCATCACCAATATTATGGTCTACTACTTTTAGTTTGATCGGCCGCCTCCACGTATTCTGATTTCAAGAAGCTTTTTTCTGATCAATTGAAGTTCAGTTGCAACATCTTTGATGTCCATCCGATTTTCTGGCTGTTCAACAGAACAAGCAATTCCAACCCCAAAAATCAAAGCCAAGCACTCTTGGATTTTGTTTCTTCTAGCTTCGCTGTTGTTATAATGAAAATCATTCATGGTTGACTCTTCTTCTTTTTCCTGAAGAATAATGGGATCTGCAATCTCGACCACCCGTTCAGGCAAAGCTTCTTGGACAAAAGAATGTAGATTCAAAGTGCCTTGGAACATGTCATTTGTGGGTCTTTTACCGGTAAACATTTCTAACAGAAGGATTCCATAACTATACACATCACCAAATGAGGACACTTCATTTCCCATACCATACTCTGCAATACAAAATACCATGAATTGTAATGTGATCATAGTTTCCAAGAAAAATAAAATTGAATGCTTATGATCGATCAGCAAAATGTGAAATAAAAATATGTTATCCTCTTCAAATTAAGGAATGTTGTTAGAAGAAAATGAAAATATAATTGAGGAATGATAAAGAGATTATTCACCGGGAGCAGTATAACCAATGCTTCCTCTTATGCCAATAGAGCTCAAATGGTTGGTCGAAGAATTATTATTAGCTTCGGGAGAGAATCTTGCTAACCCAAAGTCTCCGACATGTCCAATCATTTCGTTGTCAAGAAGGACATTGCTTGGCTTCAAGTCACAGTGGAGGACTGGTGTTTGGCAATGATAATGGAGATATTCCAATGCACTCGCAACATCAATGGCGATATTCATTCTCTGAAAAAGATTCAGTTTCCTTCGCTCCTGATGTGTCTCATCCTGTTTAGCAGTCGGATGCAACCAATCCTCAAGGCTCCCATTGACCATAAAGTCATAAACTATAGCCTTGAAATCATTACATTGATAATCAACACCTGAGCAAACTGTAAGTACCTTAACAAGATTCCGATGCCTGATGTTTCTTAGGGCCTCACACTCAGCAAAAAAGCTTTTGGAAGCTCCATGGTGCCAAAGGTTAAGCACCTTGACAGCGATTGTTGTTTTGCCCTCATCAATGATTCCTTTATACACGGATCCAAAACTACCCACACCAAGCAAATTAGCATAGGAGAACCCATCAGTGGCTTTTAGGAGACTTTGGTAAGACATATTCAAAAGCAAATTTCCTGAAGAACTTAAAGTAGGTTCTTTTCTTTTCCTTCTTAACCAACAGACAAAGAGAAAAGAAAGCACAACAATTACTCCTAGAAGCCCGCAAACTATGGAGATAATTAATTTCATGGTTAAGGTCAATTTTGTCTTCGTAGACTCTTTAAAGTTGCATTTAGGCAACTGCATCTTAGGGATCCCCCCGCATAGTTGACTGTTTCCCACAATTGAAGTTGCACTTGAGTTCTTGAAAACACCTTCTGTTGGCACCATACCGTCAAAATTGTTGTAAGATAGATTCAAAAGATCCAAAGAGTGGAAACCCACAAAAAAGTTTGGAATTTTTCCTAACAAATTGTTTCGAGAAAGATCTAACTCTTGAAGTCCTTTCAAAGAACTAAAACTTGATGGAATGATCCCTCCAAAGAAGTTTTCTTGCAGGTTTAGAAACTCTAACATAATACAACTGCCAAGACTCGTTGGAATTTCACCAGATAACATGTTGTTTGACATATCCAGTCTACCTAGATTTTTCAGATTTCCAACTTTCATGGGAATTGGACCAGTGAAACGGTTTCTGGACAAATCAATAGAGATTGATAAGGATGAGAGACCAACGACCTGTGGGGGTAAGGTACCACTGAGATTGTTATTAGAAAGATCTAATAAGACCAAAAATTGGCAATTGCTTAGACTTGAAGGGATGCTTCCCTGAAGATTATTATCCATTAAAACTAGTTTCATTAACACAGTTAGATTTCCAAGAGAGTATGGGATATTGCCTGAGAGATTGTTTCCTAGTAGAAACATTTCCTGTAACCTTTGAAGTTTTCCAATATCAGTGGGAATGCTACCTGACAATTGGTTACTCCACATGTGGAGTTTCTCCAAGTTGACTAGATTCGCGATCCCTCTTGGAATCCTTCCAGCTATATTGTTGTTATCTATTAACAATACTTGAAGAGTAGATGAGAAGTTACTGATGCATTCTGGTAAGACTCCACCATAATTGTTAATGTTTATAGCCAACAACTCTAAGCCGGTGGCATTGGTCAAAGAGCAGAGAAAACTCAAGTCGTCAGCTCCCCCACGTCCAAGATAGTTGTCGGTAGTGCTCAACCATCGAAGCCTATGCAACTTTTCCAAAGAAGGCATGTTTCCACTAAATTTGTTTGATAGAATCTGAATTGCTTCCAGATTTGAGGCATTGGATATTGAAGGAGGAATTGAACCAGTAAATTGGTTAAAGGCAATGGCAAGGTTTTGGAGATTAGGAAGAGTTATGCCTAACTCCAAGGGAAGATTCCCATGGATTTGATTAACTCCCACGTCAAAATTTGTAATAGAAGAGAGATTGAAGATTGATGGAGGGATGGTACCAGAAAACTGATTTAAACCAAGTGCAATGACTGTAAGATTCATCAGTTGGCCCAGAGCATCGGGGATACTCCCACCCAGATTATTTGAGGGCACTGAAAGTTTCTCAAGTGATGATAAGTTCCCAAGAAATGGAGGGATAGTTCCTGTTAATTTGTTGTGGCCTACAGAAAATATTTGGAGCTTTGACAAGGAGCCAACCTCAACAGGAATCTTCCCAACCACCTTGTTTTTACCAAGACTGATAACCCTGAGGTTAGAGCAACCGGATACATTGGTAGGAATTCTTCCACCAATTGAATTGTTGTGCAAATATAGTATCTCTAATCTATACAAACGCCCTATCTCTGGTGGGATTTCATGACTGAAGCTATTGTTTTGGAGATATAGGTACCTTAGAAAGCTCAGATTTCCAATGAAAGGCGATATAGTTCCCGCAAGTTTCTGAGATGCCAGTGCCAACTGTGTGATTCTTTGGTGCCGTCGACCACATGTAACACCACGCCATTGGCAGAAGTGGGTGGTGTCATTCCACGAGCTCAGAAACATGAAAGGGTCAGAGATTATTTTGGCCTTGAACTCAAGCAAGGCTAGCCGGTCGGTCTCATTCCCGCCAATGGCTGCAAAGGTGGCCGGAGCAAAGCAAAAGACAGGAACAACTGCAAGGATGCAAAAAGCCGACCAAGAGACTACTGAACTCATAGAGTTGGAAAAACTTTGGTAAAGAAGAAAAATGTTATGAGTCGAAATGTCGAGGGCTAGATTACTTGTTTCAGCCACTCAAGCAGAAGCAAATTTATAGGAAGCTTTTGCCCACTTTGTAAAACAATATTAATTATTTACAATAATATAATAAGTTCACCATAAATAACATGAACGTTCTTATGTCATCTCAATACATTTAAATAAATAATACGAGCAACTTCGCTTAGCCTTTTTTTTAAACTTTCAATACAATTTTGTAATTATTTTTAAAAATTCTTAAATATAGTTTCAAACCTTTTTTTTTTTTTTTTTTTACAAAAAAAAAAAAAAAAAAATCAATCTCACCCCTCCATTAGGATTTCTTGTAAAATCCTGACGGAGGCTGTTGAAATTTCTAAAATTCTCTCTTTTTTTAAAAAAATAAAATATAAAATATTTACAAATTTATAAAGTTTACATAGGTATAAAAGTCATTTTACTCTTTAATCATTTGATTAATACCAAATCCTAACAGGAGAGGTGAAATAACTAAAAATTAAAGTTCGATATACTAAATTGAGAGTTTTTAAATTTTGAGAGTAATTACAAAAACGATGAAATTTCAAAAGATTAAGTGTAGTTTTTCTAAAATTTTATAACAATAACATAATAAGATATATATCTTACCAATGTATGACTTTGACTAAATTGAAACACAATTATCTTATTCTCTTCAAAGCATTTTGCACCACTATTATGAAAGAATATATACGTAAGAGTAATATCACGTACTGCACTTCTAATCTATTGAGATAATGTTATAGTGCTCATTAATCTTTAATTTTTTTTGAATAATGCTCGATCAAAGGACTAATGGACACCATCACATCAGCCTAGTAGAATAGAGTAGGATGGGAAAAAATTAATGTAACAATCTCAATCAATTCCTTGATCAATTTTTGTTTAAAAATAAATAAAAAATAAAAGGAGTACTTCGATCACTTGAGGCTACCGAACTATCGCCCTTTTTGATTTAAGGGTACTAAAATTCAAAACATCTCAAACTAGGATATCTAATTTTCAAAACGTTTCAATAACAAGTACTCCGTTAGGATTTGTCGTTAAATCTTGTCAAAATTTCTAAAATATCGATTGTTTATGTTTTTAAAAAATTTATAAAAATTTTCAAAGATTCAGGAATAGGTATTTTTGCAAATTCTATTAAATTCTGACCAACACCTAAATCCTAGCAATTTTTTTCTCTAAATAAAAAATTGTATTTTGAGAATTTTAGCAAGATTTAACAGCAAATCTTAACGGAGTACCTATAATTGAGACGTTTGAAAAATTGGATATCTTAATTTAAGACATTTTGAAGTTCAGTACCTTATGTCAAATAGGACGATAATTCGGTACCCTTAAATGAAGTTCTCCCAAAAATATGTTGATTAGAATTGCTACATTAAAATTGTAAGATAATTATGAAGTAAAAATGTAATTTCCATCATTATATCAGCTATTGACATTAGGGGTGAAAACTGAAAAGGCGGTTGCGGTTAGCTATTATTGGTTAAAACTACTAACCTCAACCGCCTCCGCTAACTTTTTTTTTTTTTTGTCCTTTGGCTATTGGACCTATTTTGGACTTTTTTTGGCCCTTTTTTTCTTTTCTTAGTTTTTAGTTTTTAGGGCTTTAAATGTATGATACATTTTTTATTTATTTATTTTGTGTCAAAATGTCTATTATGAGTGATAATATTGGATTATTTACTTGACAATCACATAAATAAAAATTCATAGTTCAAGACAATCATATAGATAAAAATTCATAACATCAAAAAATCAACAAACCAAAACAATTATATCCATAGTCCACACATCCACACTCAACATATAAATGAAAATTCAAATAATCAAACCCTACATAAACATATTCACTTCTACTTCCACTTCCACTTCCATTACCACTCATGTGGATTCAAACAAATAAAGTTTAGTAGAGAAATTCAACCAATAAGACAATAACAACAAAAAAACGACAACGACACGACTCTCATTTGGTCTTCTAGCAAAATAATGTGGAGATAACAACAAGAAATATTATAAACTTAAAAAAATTGACAAAATAAGCAATTGTATGATAATATAAATATCAAGACAAGTCAAAAAATGATAATCTTCATCTAGGAATGAATTTGAAGGTTGATTGTGAGGCTCATCTATAATATAGAAAAAGTTTAATTTAAATAAATAAATAATGAAAAGTAAATGAAATGAATTTATAAATAACTAATTTATAAACATTTACCATGATTATCATAACTTTCCATAAAATCCTTCAACTCTTTTTCCTCGTTGATTGAGCGGTTCTTTAACCAGTCTTGTGTAGTGCAAAGTAATCAAGGCATCAACGGTAAGTGGAAACAATGAACCCCTAAAAGGATCTAATACACGTCCTCAATCCGTTGCTAAAGGCAGACTCAGAGGCAACAGTGAATCAAAGAACTAGTGGAATAGAGTAGGACGGGATAATACTAACGTAACAATCTCAACCAATTCTTTGATCAATTTTTGTTAAAAAAAATAAAATAAATGTTGATTGGGAATTGCCACATTAAAATGGTAAGATAATTATGAGATAAAAATATAATTTTTATCATTATATAGACTATCGACAATTTGACATGCTGTGGTTGCTCTAAGTTTCACGCGTAGAAAAAGTTGGACGGTGACAAAACCATGGGGCCGATGGTGCTGGCCGGAGCAGGACATGGAAGCGACGGGGATATATAGGCCAAGTTCTATATATTGTCTTTATATATACAAGTCTTCCCCTTTTAATGGGACTCACAGACAGTCTAGCCTTGCATGTGACTTGTGAGCAGTGAAAATGATGGAAGTCTAGAATCAAATTATCAAGGCAACTCAGATTGGCCCCTCTCTACTTTAAGGTACAATGATTCTAGCCTTTTAATGGAACACCCCCCCCCCCCCCCCCCCCCCCCCCCCCGTCAAACCAAATGGTACAATTGTGCTGTAGCAAGTTTAGAAAGTCATGAGCACAATGCAATGCACCAAGTAAGTTCAACAAAGCCCATCATTTCAACTTAGGTATGAACTGTTTGAGGACGACTAACTAAACACCAAAGTCAATTAGAGTTTTTTTTTTTTAGATATTATTTGTTGCTGTTTTTTTTTTTTCTTACTTTTTAATTTCAATTAAAAATAATCTTTAAATAATTTAAAGAGATAAAACCAAAATCTTTTTTAACATATATATATATATATATATATATATGAAAACCAAAGAATCTAATAAGCAATCTATATGAAATCCCAAAAAAAAATTAATAATAATAATTTGAAATTCAAGTGCACGTGATTGAAGTTGAACTATGATTTTAATTTACAGGTGGCAAAACTAAAAGATAAAGTTGAACCATAATTAATATTAAATAATATAACTAACAAAATAAATAAAAATTCAAAAAAATTATTATTGCTACGGAGGTAGTTCTCACTGTAAGAAGTTTGGAATTATCGGTCTAAAGTGAAGTTGCGGACTTGCGGATGTATACTTTTTTAAAAAGTTTAGGTTTTTTTTTTTTTTTAATTTTTTTTTTATTAAACTAGTTAAAGTTTTAAATACACTATTATAATGTCCAAATAGATTTTACATAGTTAAATAACGTATTTATAACAGAGCTGTAATGCCCAAATTGCAATAGTTGCCATATTATAGCAACACAATAATCACTACAAAAAAAACATGCAACTAGCCACGCGTCTACAGTAGCTGTTACTGTAGCCACGTGGCTAGTTAGCCACGTGTAATAAATACACATGGCTAGATGGCAGTTAGCCACGTGTATTAATACATGTAGCGAATTGGCCACGTGTATTAATTACACGTGGCCAAGCCACGTCGCCAAAACTGGGCCAGGTGCTCCGCGCGGGACAATTCCCGCACACCACCTGGCCACATATTTCGAAAAAAAAAAAAAGGAAAATTAAAAAATTAATGATAAATATTGGACGGAGAAACTTGTTTCTCTCTCTCGTTTCCGATCTAGTTTCTCTCTCTCTCTCTCTCTCTCTCTTTCTCTCTCACAGCACCACCGGCCACCCCGCGTTTCGGCCTCAATTGGACGAAGAAACTAGTTTTCGTCGTCGGTGACGGAGAAACTCGCTGGATACGCTGGCCCTTGCCGGAGATCCAGTGAGTTCTCTCTCTCTCTCTCTCTCTCTCTCTCTCTCTCTCTCTCTCTCTCTCTCTCTCTCTCTCTCTCTCTCTCTCTCTCTCTCTCTCTCTCTCTCTCTCTCTCGTGTGGATCTCTCTTTCTTATCCCTTGATGTTTTGGTGATGTAGGGATCAGAGGACTGACCAGATTTTGAATCTGATTTTGCTGTTTTGGTTTTTTGAATCTAATTTTCGGCGAATGGGTGATTTTCGGCGACTGGGTGATTTCGGTGATTCTTGGATTTTGTTGGTGATTTTTTGTTGTTTTGTTGGTAATTTTTTGGCCAGAATGTAACTAGATAAATTTCTTCGATAAATTTTGTTGGTGATTTTGTTGTGTTTTGTTGGTAATTTTTTGGCCAGAATGAAACTAGATAAATTTCTTGGATTTTGTTGGTGTTTTGTTAGTAGTTTTTTGGCCAGAATGAAACTAGATCCAATTTCTTGGATTTTGTTGCCGGCCTCGAAGAAGTTTCCGGCAAGGAGAAAAAAAAAAATGTAGTTCCGGCGAAAGAAAATATTGGTGAAAGAAAAAAAATAAAATAAAATAAAAGACTTCTCTCTCTTTTTTTTTTTTTTTTTTTTAAAAAAAAAATAAATAAATAAAGCAGTTAGCCACGTGTATTTAGTACACGTGGCCACGAGTATTGAAGTACATGCGGCCAACTGTTAGCCGTGTGTACTAAATACATGTGGCTAACTGTCAGCCGCATGTACTATGATACACGTGACCACTTAGCCACGTGTATTGTAATATACACGGCAAAATGTGCATTTAGTAACACCAGAATCTGACACGAGTTGCACACGTGACCATTTACACGTGGCAAAACACAGTACATGTGGCGAAATGCTAGTGGCAAAATGCATTAATGCCCGTATATTGTTATATATGGCTATACTACAATTGTTACAATGTTGTTATGGTGCTCGTATAGCATTGTAAAATAAGTAAGAGTATTTATATTGTAGAGATGCTGTCCAAATTACGATAATCATGTAGAGAGTATTGATATATTTCTTAAAAAAGAGTTGTGGAATTTATTTTTATCAGATCATTTAAAAGGGGTTCTGCATGAGAATTATTTACACCCGTAAACATGCTGTTGTGTTGCCCAAATTTCTTTTGGATAAAAGTATAAGAATAACATTTTCATGAAATTAGGTTTTTGTCTTAAATTTGAAACATAAGCACTTTTGCCATTCGATCAGTAGTTTTGTTGTATATACGTTATATACAATGTTTATGGACCCATTAACATGGAAAGTACATCGGTCGCTTGAGCACAGTGCCCTAGCCAACTGAGCTAGTCACATAAAGTTTTGTTTGTCCAAGGGAAATTATGTCCAACTGAAAATTATTTCGACAACTACTATAGTATATATGCTCAAATAGGAGATGAAGGTTTATGCGAGGTGATCATACTAGCTATAACAATTCTTACTCCCACACACACATATATATAAGTTTTACTCCCACATATTCAACTATCTCTCTTGGGTGATAGGTTCCATGAGAGGTATCTTTTCTATAATTTTATTTTCCTTTTTTTTTAATAAAAAATAATAATTTTTTAAGTTTTATTTATTTATATTTTTAATAAATTTATATATTTTTATTATGATAGATACGTGTCCCCATCTTATTGGCGCTGACATGGTGCCTAAGGGAATCTGATAAAATTTTTAACGAAATTTGACTTCAATTAGCAATTTGTAAATTAAACCAATCGCAGTGATCCCTGAATTAATTTTGATACTAGATGGAGCTATTTGTAATTTAAGCTAACCACAAGGACCAACAATTGTATAATTTTCTCTTATTTCTATATGACAACTAGTTTGATGCGTGCTTCTTTTTTTTTTTTTTTTTTTCCTTGGAGTCCAAATAGAAGATTATTTAAAATTGTTTTCTAAGGATTTCATGCTTTCTTTGTACATCTATTAGAACTAGAAGTATGAGTGGCCATTGAAGATTAATATCTTAGATCTGCACAGCTATTGAAACAGGTAGCCATGTACATCCTTTGGGGTGAAGAAGATACTGTTCCTTAGAGCCCCCTTTCTTTCCCTCCTGGTTGAGGATTTGTTTGGACCGAGCCTGGGGCCTATTTCCAAATGACCCCCTTTCACTGTTACTCTCCCATCTTGGATCTGGTTTGCAAAAGCTCATGGCATTATTGTTGGTCGAGTAATTCTAGACGTCATATTCGGCCATATCTCTTTTGTATCCCTCTAAAAATGATATGACTTTTAAAATTACCATTTGATTTATGATAGATCATTATGGGATTTTGGTCAAATGCTAATTTTAAAAGCCATATAAATTTTAGAAGGATACAAGAGTGATATGAGTATGACGTCTAGAATTAATTATTGTTGGTCTCTTTTCATAGAGTAAATCTAGAAGTCACTCTTGTGTCCTTGTGTTTCTCCAAGAATGGTGTGGCGTTTAAAATTACAATTTGATCAAAATTTAATAGTGATCAATTACAAGCTCAATGGTGATTTTAAAAACCACATCATTCTTTGAGTAACACAAAAGTGACTTCTAGCATTACTTATCTTCATATCCTGGGCCCTTGTGCTAATTATGTATCTCACTCAAAAAAAAAAAAAAACCATATATAATCATATAAACAGATGTATGAAATTTTTTTATCAATAGACGGGTACTAAAATGATATGAAACTTATTTATTAGTATCCGTAACATTCTTTTTAGTTGTTTTGATCATCTTCAATGAATAAGCTTTACATTATCTTGATATTTATTTCTTAGTAAAAAATTGGTACCCTTAATAATTTTAAATGCAATGAGAGAAATAAAAAGTATGAAAATTTTAATAGTTGAATTTAGAGTCTATTGGAAAAATTAAAATTGTGGGATTATTCATCAAAATATATTTATATTTTTCCTAATAAAATAGCCGAACGTTAATATTTCACTATGCTTGTTACTTAAAACGTGTTAATGGGTGCAAATTATGGGAAGACAGTTATAATTTTGTTTTGTTACATCTAACTGTGTATATGGTATTAGCAATATATTCACTACGTAAAACATATATATCATTAGATTTATAAAATTTAATATCAATCATAAAATAAATCATCTTTATCTTATATGATCTCAAATTATGCACCATTTTCACGCAAAGTAATATTATATATTATAGTTTTATTTTATAATTGTTCTATAATATTGATGTGGTACTTCAAATCAATAATTATCTTATTTTTATTAATATTATTTAACAAGTGCGGAAGCAGAACAAGAAGACGAAAAAAAAACAAAAGAATGAAAAGGAAAAGAGAGAGAAAAAAGAATAAGTTGGAAAGAGAAACAAAATAAAGACGAAATTTGATGTACACAACGGGGCCCAAAATTGCCAAGTTCCACCCCCTTTTCTTTTTTTTTTTTCTTTATCTTGTTTCTCTTTCCCTCTTTTCCTTTCATGTTTCTCTCCTCTTGTCGGGGTATGGGCCAGCTTCCGCTCACCAGCCACGCTGGCTCTGGTCAAATAGCAAAATGCTTGTAATTTTATATCAAATTACTCTAACAAGATCGGTACTCAATCAAATCATATGGAAGTTTTTTTTCCGCATTTTATATTTTTTATATTTTTGAGATACTTCCATTTGCAATTGCTGACCAACTGGCATTTGCTGCCGACAAGATTTCTCCGGACCATTGGACACGACATTAATCTACCCAAATATTATTAAGATATGATGTTTTATGATGGCTTTGCCAAAAGCAATGCTTTTTTAAAAAAATAAATAAATAAATGAAAAAGAAAACTTATGTTCATTTGTTTCTATAGTCTTTAGGACGTCCTAGCTTTTGCGTCTAGAAATAGGAGTAGGTATAACCTGGCCAAACCCACAAAATCGACATGCCCCACATTGCCTCGGAATCAACGGATCCTTTATCCAACACGGACTTAGTTATAGTAAAGGCAGGCAGACTGGGCAGGCTTGCAGAAATGGATTTTTCAAAAACCGCAAACCCGCCCTTTCCCAAGGAGAACGAGAGATATCTTGATGTGAATTTTTATTTCGATATTTCATATTCGAATATAAGCATTGATTATTGTATGCAAATTTTGTTGGGTACTTTTGTTCTGACTACTGCCTCCTGGGTTAGTGGGTTTGATGCAGTGAGTTTATCTGTCATCTGTCCATGTTTTGTTTGCATAGGATAAAAAATGTATTTGTGTATGATTTTTGCATGGGTGTTAAACAATATTTTTAAGAATCCTAATGGGAGTTTATGTATTAGTATTTGTTGATACTTGATGTTATGTATTCAATATTTGTTTATGTTTGGAATAATCTCATCGTGGGTCCACTCAATCACATTTACATGGAAGATAATTCAATTGTTAGAGAAAAATAAATCAAAATCCTCTCCTTATGGAAACACTGTATACACTCATACAACAATTAATACGATATCATATCTCATTTTCAAATAGACATAAATTTCCTACAAACCAGTTTGTAGAAAATTCTAACAAACCTGTCTAATAGGCTGCCAAGTGTCCTTTACCATATGTCTTTCACATGATTTTTTCAAGGGTAAATGTATAATAACTCCCTGAGTTGGAGTGCAATTCGAAAATGGTCCCTCACTTTTTAATTTTAAACATTTACTTCTTAAGTTTTTCGCAATTTTGAATTGGATCATTCCGTCATTTTTTCGTCCAATTTCTCAAATTCCATTACTGCCATGTCTCCATTTTCCCCACATAATCTTAAAATATTATTTTTTTTAATAATTTTATTTCATAAGAATTTTTTTTTTTTATTAAAAAAAAAAGGTTGGGAGTGGCCTGCGAGCCACCTCTAGGGTGGTTCGCAGGCCACCCCATTGAACGGAGAAGACCCATTTGACAAAATGGATAATATTTTGTTTGAGTTTACTACTGAATCTATAAAGGCTATAATTAAGGGAGAATGAGAAATGGCAAGTTGAATGGAAGATGAATAGTACTGAGTATTGTGGAGGGCTCTTAGAGAGGCCCAATTTCTCAAAAATGGGCCATTCGGTTAGAATATATTCTAACCGACTACCAGCCTTTCCCTCCAATATGAATGATTAACTAATCAAAAAAATGCAGAATGAAAAGATGCTTCTAGGCGCACCATTACAAGGTTAAAGCAGTAAAATAACATAGATGAGGTTGACTATTCAGATGAATATCCCCTCTGCTACCCAAATCCATTCCATCACTATGGGCTGCTATTGACCCATGAAGCCTTCTAGCTGACTAATCCAACAGGCCCATAACAAGGCCTCCCTCATTAGAGCATCTTGCCCAAAAGGTGCAGGTACTGTGTCTGGAGGGTCCACAAGAGCTCCCAAGTATCGTCGTCTAAAGAAGCTCCATGCCAGCGGATGAGAACTTCAGTCGTGGCGCGGCCCTGGCGTTTAACAAGGGAGCGATCCACAATGAGCTCGAGTTTTGGACAGAGTTTGCCACTGCTGTCCACAGGCAACAAAGTGGATAACGAGGAGGAAGATTGGCCAAGTTTTTTCTTCAAGCAAGAGACATGAAAGACTAAATGCAAGCGAGACTCTGGCGGAAGGTCCAATCAATATGCCACGGTGCCAATCCTACTCAGCACCTAGAAGGGCCCAAAAAACCTGGGGGATAGTTTCAGATGTTTCCTCAAAGCAATGATTTCTGCCGATACGGTTGGAGCCTCAGGTAAAACCAATCTCTAACATTGAATTGGCGGTCGGACTTGTGTTTGTCTGCATAGGTCTTCATGCGATTTTGGGCTGATGTAAGTGTTCCTTTAGTAAAGTGAGCACTGTCTTGCGATCCCACAACTGGGAATCGACTGCCAGGTTTGCTGATGTGCCCGGTACATAAGAGAAGAGGGTTGGCGGGGCATAGCTGTAGACGGCTTCAAACGGAGTGTAGCCAGTGGAACAGTGGTTGCTGGTGTTGTACCACCACTTTGCCAGGGGCAGCCAAACACTCCAAGCTTTAGGCTTGGCCCCCACATAATAGCGGAGGTATGTCTCAAGGCACTTATTGAGGGCCTCGGTTTGCCCATCAAATTGTGGTTAATAAGCTGAATAGAAAGCCAAAGTGCTGCCTTGGAAACGGAAAAGTTCCCGCCAAAAAGAGCTAGTAAACGTAGGTTCCCGATCTGAGATAATGGTAGATAGCATACCATGGAGTTTAAAGATGCTAGCCATAAAGAATTGAGCCACTTGAGAGGCTGAGTAAGGATGAGCCAAAAGGGAAATGGCCATATTTGGTCAATCGGTCCACGATCACCAAAATGACGGAAAACCCGTGAGCCATAGGAAGACCCTCAATGAAATCAGGAGAGGTGTCTGTCCAAACCCGGGAGGGTATAGGTAAGGGTTGGAGTAAGCCCGCCAGTAAAACGGTCTTGTGCTTATTTTCTTGGCACACCTGACATTCGCGAACAAAGGACTTGATATCAATCTTCATTCCTTTCCAAAGAAACTTGTCCATTGCGTGGTGAAGGGTTTTCTGGTAACCGGAGTGGCCAACCGCAGGGTTGGAGTCAACGTACTCCAAAATTTGATGTTGCAAGGGAGACCCCTTGACAATCCAGATGCCGCCTTTACAAAGGAGCAAGCCTTGTTGGAGAGTGAACCCATTGGAATTGGTGGTACCTAATTGTAAAGTGGCCAAGATGTCCAAGGTTCTCTAATCCGATTGATAGGATGCCTTCAGCTCAGTGATCCAATCAGGGGTGGTAAAGGAAATCAAGGAAACAGAGAATTCAACCTACTCCGAATCACATTTGGCTTGCCTAGATAAGGTGTCGGCGACTTTGTTATCCCGGCCTTTTTTGAATTCAATGACAAAGTCGTAACCAGGTTCTTCGACAACCAACGCTGTTGGGCCACATTTCCCACTTGTTGCTCCAAAAGAAACTTTAAAGCCTGGTAGTCAATGCAGACAATAAACGAATGCCCAACCAAGTAGGGCCGCCACTTCTGAACCGCGGTGACTAAGGAAAGCAGCTCATTTTCATAGGTGGAGAGAAGGAGGACTCCACCCTTCAAGGCTTTACTGAGGAATGCAATAGGCCGTCTGGCTTGCATCAAGACCGCTCCTAACCCTGTGTCGTTGGCATCACATTCGATAACAAAGAGCTACGAGAAGTCAGGGAGACGAAGAACCGGGGGGGTTGTGACTGCCAATTTGAGGGCCTCAAAGGCCTGTGTAGCTTCCAGGATCTAGAGGAATGAGTTTTTCTTCAAAAGGCTCGTCAAAGGGGCAGCTATCATGCCATAATTGCGGATGAACTTCCGGTAGTAACCGGTGAGTCCCAAAAATCCGTGCAAGGATTTAATTAATCGGGGAAGACACCAAGTCACCATATCCGCCAATTTAGAAGGGTCTACCCACACCCCTTGCTGAGAAATCAAGTGGCCAAGGTAATCGATTTCAGATTCAGCAAACCGACACTTATAAGAGTTTTGCAAACAGGTGGTGCTGGACCGAAACCTGAAGCACCGTTTGCAAGTGTATCAAATGATCATCCAAAGATCTGCTATAAATCAGGTTGTCGTCAAAAAAGACTAGGACGAAGTGTCTGAGAAAGGGTTTGAAGATGTCGTGTGTAAGCCCTTGAAAGGTGGCTTGGGCATTGGTGAGGCCGAAGGGCATGACGAGGAACTCAAAATGTCCCTCGTGTGTCCGGAAGGCCATATTGGGAATGTCTACAAGGTGCATCTAGATTTGGTGATACCCAGAGCGCAAGTCCAATTTGGAGAAAATCACCACCCCATGGAGCTCATCAAGCAATTCATTGATGACCGGAATCAAAAATTTTGTCTTTGATTGTATCGTGGTTAAGAGCTCAGTAGTCAACACAAAGTCTCCAACTACCATCTGACTTGCGGGCCAAAAGGACTAGGGCAGAAAATGGGCTCTGACTTGGGCGAATGACGCCTGAGGTCAACATATCTCGAATAAGTTTCTTGATTTTAGACTTTTGGAAGTAAGGATAACGATAAGCCCGCACATTGATCGGTTGAGAAGTGGTTAAGGGGATTTTACGGTCATGGGGACAAGGGGGTGGGAGGTCAGTGGCTCTGCAAAGGCTGATTTATAAGTGTGAAGAAGGGATTGTATAGCAGGTGGGTATGATGAGACTAACTGGTCTGCATTGCCTGAAATGAGTTTTAGTAAGAAACCTTTATTGGCTGAAGTATCGGGTTTAAGAAATTGACCACCCTCTTCCATAAATAACTCCATAGAGCCCAAACCTTCCAACAAGGCAGTGACACCCCTGTATGTGTATAGCATGGTCAGGAGGGAAAAAATCCAAAGAACTGGCCCAAGGTTTTGTAGCCATTGTACCCTGAGGACCATGTCACACCCCCTTAAGGAGATGAGGTAAAATTCCGCCAGAATAGGATGACCTTGGACCTTGAGAGATAACGTGGTGACCCTACCAAAGCACTGGGTAGTATCTCCATTTGCTATCTTCACCTGCAGCAATAGAGTAAAGGTGACCGAAAGGTTGACCTTGGCCAAGATAGTTGGATCCAGGAAGTTATGGGTACTTCCTGGGTCAATGAGGATGCTCACCCGTTGATTCTGCAAGACCTCCAATAAACACATGGATTTTGAATTGGCGGTCGGACTTGTGTTTATTCCTTGCACTGATGGAGATTTCAGGTTCCTTACATTCCACCACATCAAATTCGGGAACTGGTTCCACCAAGTCCATAGAGTCATAGTACATGTCCTCTGGAGGATCTTCGAGAGGGACCTCTAGGCCCGACATGAGGTAGAGTCGTGGAGACTTACACTTATGACCCGGCAGCCATTTGTCATCGTAATAATAACAGAGGCCTTTGTCACGCCTCTCCTTCATTTGGGCTGGGGAAATGTGTTGGATGGGGAGCCCAACGTGGTTTTGGCAGGTAAAGCCAGGGGCCCTAAAGATTGGGGTAAGGTAGAACCAGGTGAGTTGCTGTTCTAGCCCCAAGAATGTTGACGTCCAAAAGAGAAGGAAGTTGAGGAAGAACGAATTTGCCTTCTAGAAGTGAGAAGGTATTCTTCCTGCAACTTAGCCAACCCAAAAGCTGCTACCAAGTTAGGTGGATGTAACATCCTTACCGGCAAGCGGATGTCATCCCTCAACCCGTTAAGAAAACAACTGAGTCTGTTTTTCTTTGAAATTTCGCGAAATCGGTTTGAGAGAGCCTCAAACTGGGTTTTATAATCAGCCACCATGGAGACCTGACGAAGTCGCATCAGGATTCCATCGGGTCATCATATGTTGGGCCAAAGCAGGTGAGGAGAGCCTGGAGAAAGGCCTTCCAGGTGGGACATTGGCTTGATTCTTCCTCGTCCTGGAACCATATGAGTGCCTCCCCTTCCATGTGGAAGGAGGCCATTCTAATATGCTGATAAAGAGGGGTTTGATAATAGTCAAAGAGTTGGTTTACCTTATAAGACCAATAGGCCGAATTATCGTCGTCGAACCGAAGAAACTCAAGACGGAAGGTTCAAGTCTAGAATAAGCGATCCTCCCGATGATGCTCCGGATAATCATCCTTAAAATGGAGCTAGCGGTCATCGCGAATGTCCCAACCATCGTGGCCCACTAGGCGATGGTTGTCACGAGGCAGAAGGCGGTCATCACGCCCATCCGACACTCAATGGTCATTTCGACTCGAAGCAAAAGGAAGGTGATAAAGAGGCGGCTCATCAGGGGGAGGGCGCTCCGGAGGTGGCCGGGGTTGAGCGGCCACAAAAGTTTGGAACATTTCAGTGAGCTCTGTTAATTGCTGTTGGACCACGATGTTGGTGGATTCTTGTTGGGCGATATGGTCATGGCAAGTTTTCAGTGAGTTAGTGATGTGGGCAAGACGGGTACCATCGGCCATGAGAAGAGAAAAAAAAAAATTGTGGAAAGAATGGAGAAGACGGAAGCAATGGGTAAGAAGGAATGGCTCTAGATACCACTTGTAAAGGCTATAATTAAGGGAGAATGAGAAATGACAAGTTGAATGGAAGATGAATAGTACTGAGTATTGAGGAGGGCTCTTAGAGAGGCCCGATCTCTCAAAAATGAAAAAAATTCAGTCAAAATTTCAGTCTACCTTCTACCTATCCTTTCCCTTTCTTAAATAGGCCATTTGGTTAAAATATATTCTAACCGACTACCAGCCTTTCCCTCCAATATGAACGATTAACTAATCAAAAAAATGTAGAATGAAAAGATGCTTCTAGGCGCACCATTACAAGGTTAAAGTAGTAAAATAACATAGTTGAGGTGGACTATTCTAGAAGCTAGATGAATATCCCCTCTGCTACCCGAATCCATTCCATCACTATAGGCTGCTGTTGACCCATGAAGCCTTCCAGCTGACCAATCCAGTAGGCCCATAACAGAATCCCTTCTCTTTTTCTTCATAATGCCAGTCGAAACCATTGAAAATTTTACAAAAAAAGAGGCCAAATCCTATGCACTGTAAAGGGGAGATTCCGGATTTGTCGCCTGTGATTTTTCTGGCAAAAGGGACGAAGAAGGTGTACTGTTCACGTCCTCTGTTTTCCCATGGTATTCACCTGTGATTGATAATTTTTTTCCCAAGATTTCAACTAAAAACCTTGGAAGATTCCAATGATTATGCAGCTTTGTGATTGAATTTAGAAATGGAAAGAGGATTACTGTTGATAATACTCCACTAAAGGTAGGAGTTCACCTGTACACCTAAGTGTTTGATCAAATATCTAAATGAATGCCCGTAAACTCATTGGGATGAGATCTTTGTCCCAACTGATGAAAAATTGGTCTCCATCAAGATCACCACCATGAAAAATTGGTATAAATCAAATGTCTAGATTTTTTTATTTACATTTATGGATTGGAGTCAACTATTATTTCTTCATGAGATATGGTATGCGAGGTGCAATCATGTATCTCTCACATTATTTTTTTTAATTAACTTAATTCCTCAAATGAACGTTAACTAGTCTTCCTAAAAAAAAAAACCCCACATCATTCTCTTTCTCTTCTAAGTGAATATCTCACTTTTTGTTCTCGTTCTCGTTCATAATAGATGCAGATACTCTATAGATACAAAAGACCCACACGTCTTCTCGTTCTTGTTCTCTTCACAACTCTTCCTAAAAAAATGCCCACGTCAACGAGGGTCTCCAATCCTAGTTTTCATCTCTCAAATTAAGACTCAAACTTGCGTGGGACTCCAAGAATCTACAGGGACAAACTAATATTTAGGGTGGATTCTTCTCGCGGCCGGGTTTGTATATTCAACACAGATTTAACACAGGTTTGGGTTTGACGGTTTGTGTTTGTTTTTTCCCATCTTGACAAAAAAAAAAAAAAAAAAAAAACATGATGAGGCTTTATTTTATTGAAAAGTTAAAAATTTTCAAAGGCGTTAACAAGTATTATTAATAATTTAATATACAAAGCCGTGAGACGATGAGAATGACGGGGGTCTTTTTTTCTAGGAAGACTAGTTAACGCCCATTCGAGGAGTTAAGTTAATTAAAAAATGACATAAATTTTTTACAAATCGGTTGGTAGGAAATTTCATACAATTCCTATATAAGAGTGGAAAAATGTTAGATTTACAACACCAATACAACAACTGTACAACAATCCCTCACATGAGGGTGGGTCCCACATACTAGGGCCCACCCTCATGTGAGGGGTTGTTGTACAGTTGTTGTATTGGTGTTGTACAAGAATCAAATCTCATAAGAGTGACATATATCATTTAAGAAAAATATTACTTGCACTACAAGCCCACAACATGGGTACAACAACCCCTCACATGAAGGTGGGCCCCACACACTGGGTCCCACCCTCATGTGAGGGATTGTTGTGCCCATGTTGTGGGCTTGTAGTGCAACAATCAAATCTCATCATTTAAACATGTGAGAAGCACATATTTTTTTATTATTGCTATTAAAAAAGCGTGTGAGAACCACATGCTATTAAAATAGGGATTTGATTCTTGTACAACACCAATACAACAATTGTACAACAACCCCTCACATGAGGGTGGGCCCCAGCATGTGGGACCCACCCTCATGTGAGGGATTATTGTACAATTCTTGTATTGGTGTTGTAAATCTAACATTTTCCATTAAAATAACATATGCTTCTCACATGCTAAATGACACATGTTAATTTTATATGTGGGTTGTATGAAATTTCTTACAAACCGGTTTATAGGAAATTTATGTCCATTAAAAAAATCATGTGTGAGGCACATGGTAAAGGACACTTGGCAACCTATTAGACAGGTTTGTAAGAATTTTCTACAAACCGATTTGTAGGAAATTTATGTCATTTCTAACATTTATTTACATAACCCAGCCATCAATTTTGGTGAATTAAAGCTTTTTTAATTCGCTACAATACAATCTAAATTATCTAAAATTGACACTAAAGATGGATATATAGATCACGTCAATAAACATATTTCTATGCAATCAACTAAAGTAAAAACAAAAAATTTTGGCAGAGGCCAGGCTGACCTTTGCTTTAAGGTCAGAGTAGGCTAAACAATTTGTTGGAGTCTCAATCCTTGTCTAAAAATGGCCGATTTATAGTGTGCAAACCTAGGGAGAGCCACATGCTCTCATTCTCTGGCGTCAAAACTGAAAAAAGCAATAGAAAGCAAAATGCAATGAGCTTATGATCATCCTCAAATGGTACTATTGGACACCCTCATCAATGTGCTTAACCAAGCTACTAATTAAGCTACCAATATTACATGATGATGTTATGGCGTACGTACTTGTACTTTGGACGCCTCCACGCCTTGTAGTTTCAAGAAGTTTTTTCTTGATCAGAAGAACCTCAGTTACAACATCTTTCATGTTCATCGATCGGATCTCCGGGCTGTCGGAAGGGGTTGGCGAGGAGCATGCAGGCGACCTAGCGCATACAGATTGATCAGATTCGGTTGATGGGTAAGTACATATTTATACATAATTAAAACTCATATAAAGTTACCAATAATTAATATTAAGTTTGAAAAAAATGTAAATTGAATTTAAAATTTATTAATATAATTAAGTTTTTTAGTGTTAAACAATTAAATGTTGTATATTTTTTGATTAGGGTACAACCCAGACGGGAGCATCTATTATGAGGTGATTAGGGACCCCGAGAGGAACTGGGTGCTCCCGAGGGGGAAGAAGATTGTGTTGCAGTACAATGCTGCAACACAACCCGTAGGACGAGCCTACAATCGTTTTAGGCGTGCTACAGGCATGCTTATCAGGAGCGGGTCCCACATACATATGCGGGACGAATGGGCGAAGGTAGATAAGCACATTAAGAAGGCTATGTGGGACGCGATGATGGTATGTTTATAAATTTAATTTATTTATTTATTTAACTTACTTAAACTCAAGATTTAATTTTTGTTGAACTGTTAAAATTAATGCTTAAATTGAATGTGCAGGAGAAGTTTTATCTACCTATATCCGTAGATAAGCGCAAGGCATAGTACGAAGCGTGGGCTGATATTGGCCGTAAGCACTAATCGTGGAAGTCGAAGTTTAGAACCAAGCTAGCTATTCGAGACGGTGACATGCCCGAGATTATACGTGCAAGAGTGCCAGAGAAAGTTTTTGAGAAGTATGACACAACAGATGTGGAGTACCTTATGAGCGATTGGTGCACTGAGCAAGAAATGGTATGTAGATCTTTGATTGTATGATAAAATTGGAACTCATTTTTAATAACGGTTCATTTAATTTTATTACTACTTTAAGTGTGTCAATGCTTACATTTTTATGAAATGTTCAATGCGTAGGTGACTTGTAAATGGATGAAGAGGTTGCGGGAGCAGAATGACCTCCCTCATTGTCTGGGCTCCAAAAGTTATGCCAGATTTAATCACGATGAGGTATGAACAGATAAATGTAATTGTTATTCATATTTGTGCCTAATTGTTTTTTTTTTTAACACAATATATAGTATTACTGAATGTAAAATATTTCAACTGGATGGCGACAGGCATGTACATCTGGCACGCCACCCACTCACGCCGAGTCGTTCGTGAAGACGCATATAAGGAAGGACGACACTTGCCTGAATGAGCGTACACGGGTCCTATACGTAAGCTACTGATCAATTTTACTAATATTTCTGGGTTATGTGTGTGAGATGGCATTATTCAATACATGTGTATTTTATGTTGACGACATGCAGGAGAGGATGACGCAAGGTTTATCCAGTGATCCTGCTGCCATGCAGAGCGTCTCAGGTGACACGGTGCGTTGGGCACCGAACGACTCGTATGAATAGGCAGTTGGGAGGCCTGAGTATGCTGGGAGGGTTCGGCAGGTTGGGTCGAACGTTACTTCTGTTCGTGGGACGTGTTTCTCGTATAGGGCTCTCTCACAAGGGGGACCATCTGAGGGCACATCTTGGGATTGGGCCGAACATGCCCGGCAGATGGGGAAAATGCAGACAATGTTACGTGCTGAGCGAGAGAGGAATAACGTTTTGGAACAGCGCATGCGACAATTCGAGGCCTTCATGGCCTCTATGGGAGTATCACATGCTCAGCAGTCTTCACCTGCAAACGTAGGTAGTACGTCATCTGTTAGTAGTGCATCTGCAGGTATGATTCATAGTGTATACGACAAAATTATTTTTAATTTGATTTCATTACTTATTTAAATTTGCATGTAATATTATATACTTTAATTGTTTTTATTGCTTGCAGGTAATGCGACAACGATTGGTCCGTTGTCGCCTATTGGACGACAGCTGAGCCAGCACTCCCATGTCGCTACACCATCCCTTGCGCAGCAATCGCCGGTTGGCGAGTACACGCCTGGAACGGTACCTCCTGATCCGTAGGGACGCCCTTCAAATGTGTAGATATTTTGTGTAATTGTTTTTTGTTAATAACGAATACGTTTATTTTTTGGTATTCAAATGTGTAGATATTGTTGCGTTGATTTGTGTAGTTAACAAAAATGTTATTAATTATTGATTTGTGTAATTTCGTTTTGTGATAATTTTGGGTAAAATAGATTTTGCGATATTTTGGGGCAGAAATAAGAAATTTAAATAAAAAATAATAATTAAATTAATAAAAGTAATTAACCAAAAAAATTATAAAAAATTAAAATTAAATTAAAAAATTAAAATTAAAAAAATTAAAAATTAGAAATTAAAATTAAAAATTAAAAAATAAAATAAAATTTGCTGCGTGTATTTTTGTACATGTGGCCACTGTGCCACGTGTATCTTAATTACACGTGGCACAGTGGCCACGTGTACAACAATACACATGGCTGACTGTTAGCTGCGTGCACAGTAATTACACGTGGCCACTGTGCCACGTGTATTACAGTACAGCGGCAAATTGTACAATTCGCAACAACAGGATCTACCACGCCTCTAACACGTGGCTATTTACACGTAGCCAACTGTTTGCCACTTGTACAACCTCCGTACACGTGGCGACCTGCAAGTGGCAAATTGCAATATTTTTTTGTAGTGACACCACCCACTGTTATTCCCATATATTGGCAGGGACATCCCGGTGTCCCATTACCTTAAGAGATATCTCGGCATCCCTGTACTATAACGAATATCTAGGTGCCCGTACTCCTGCACTGTTGCGGTTAGTCCTCATTTTCGGCACATTAAATTCATGCCTGGTTCAAGGACGTCGAGATATCACTTTCGGTTCATTAATAATAATAATTATTATTATCATTAAGATATCATGTTTCATGATGGCTTTGCCAAAAGCAATGTTTTTTTTTTCCCCACCACTACAAAAAATGTTGGGATTCACCGCGTGGTTATAGTACCGGTCACTGTAGCCATATGGCCACCTAGCCACGTGTCATAACAACATCGTGGCAGGGTGCAGGAAGAAGACATGCGGTCACGTGTATTTATTACACGTGGCTACATGGCCGCGTGAATTAGTACATGTGGCGAAATGGCCACGTGTCAATATACCACGTGGCCAACTGTTTTTTTTTTAAAAAAAATATATATAGTTAGGGTTTTGTACACTTTGCATAATGACTCGTAGATATCCTAACCTTAAATTTGTGCTATATATAGTTAAGGTTTATGGCTATATATATATATATATATATAAATAAGACCCAATTAGTTTTAGTTTTGTACACTATCGCCTTAACAATCCTTGTATAAAGGAAAAATATATAAAAAAAAAAAATACAAAACCTATAATTAGTACTATATACATGCATAATATTGTAAGCGGTTTAAAAACTATATACATGCATAATGACTCCTATATTTAGGGTTTATAACTATATATAGTATATACACTTAGGGTTAGGTTTTAGGGTTATGTGCTATATGTAAATAGTATAATTAGGGTTTACGGGTTGAGTTCGTTATATATGGTATACTTATAAGTAAACCCTAACCCTAATTATGGTTAGCGTTTACATTTGTGGACGTACAACAAATAAATTTTGCTTTATTTTATACTTTAACAATTTAGTACTAATTTAATTCAACTCCCCTTATTTAGTCAAATCTCGTATAAGTCCTTGTATATTATATATACATGTGTTAATGGTATATTTCACTAATAGAACCTCAACCCTAGTTTAGTGCTATATGCATATTGTACAAAACTAAACCCTAATTTGGTGCTATATATATATATCACCCAATTAGTTTTCGTTTTGTACACTAACGCCTTACCAGTCCTTTTATAGAGGACTAATATATAAAAAAAAAAAAATACAAAACCTATAATTAATACTATATACATGCATAATGACTTGGATATACCCTAACCTTACATTTGTGCTATATATAGTATGCGTATATATATATAGTTAGGGTTTATGGCTATATATAGTATATACACTTAGGGTTAGGTTTTAGAGGTATGTGCTATATGTAAATAGTATACTTAGGGTTTACCAGTTGGGTTCCTTATAAGTAACTCCTAACCCTAATTAGGGTTAGCGTTTACATTTGTGGACGCACTACAAATAAATTTTTCTTCATTATTTTATACTTTAACAATTTAGTACTAATTTATTTCAACTCCCCTCATTTAGTCAAATCTCATATAAGTCTTTGTATATTATATATATAGATAGATAATACATGTATATATACAAGTGTTAATGGTATATTTTACTAATAGAATCATAACCCTAGTTTAGTGCTATATGCATATTGTACAAAACTAAATCTTAATTTGGTGCTATATCCAATTAGTTTTAGTTTTGTACACTAATGCCTTAACAATCATTTTATAGAGGAATAATATATATATATATATATATATATATATATATATATATATATATATAAAATACAAAACCTATAATTAATACTATATACATGCATAATGACTCGTATAAACCTTAACCTTAGATTTGTGCTATATATAGTATGTCTCTATATATATAGTTAGGGTTTACGGCTATATATAGTATATACACTTAGGGTTAGGTTTTAGGGCTATGTGCTATATATAAATAGTATACTTAGGGTTTACGGGTTGAGTTCCTTATAAGTAAACTCTAACCCTAATTAGGGTTAGTGTTTACATTTGTGGACGCACTACAAATAAATTTTTCTTCATTATTTTATACTTTAACAATTTAGTACTAATTTATTTCAACTCTCCTCATTTAGTCAAATCTCGTATAAATCCTTGTATATTATATATATATATATATATATATATATACACTCGTATATACATAATACGTATTTTTTTATACAAGTGTCAATGGTATATTTTACTAATAGAACCCTAATCCTAGTTTAGTGTTATATGCATATTGTACAATACTAAACCTAATTTGGTGCTATATATATACTATATATTATTATAGTAATAAACCCATATATATATATATATAACACCAAATTAAGTTTTGGTTTTGTACACCATCGCCTTAAAAATTTCTAAGTTTTTTAAAAAAAACCAAAAAATATAAAAAAAAAAATTAAAAAAAACCTAAAATTAATACCATATACATATATGCATAATGTATGCATGCATGTAAGCGGTTTAGAAACTATATACATGCATAATGACTCGTATATACCATAACCTTAGGGTTTATGGCTATATATATAGTAAATGCATTTAGTGTTAGGTTTTAGGGTTCCATGCTATATATAAATAGTATACTTAGGGTTTAGTCCTTTATATTGTACATTTAATATTTATATACCACCTTAATCTTATATATATATATATATAGCACAAATATAAGATTAAGGTGGTATATAAATATTAGTATGCGTACGTATATATATAGTACGTTTTAAACTTATTGACGTTAAAAAATTAATATTATTTTATATATTTCAACATATATACTTTTTATAGGTATATAAGTATATATTGAATTCTAACGTACTCTAGGATAGTGCTATATATAGTATATATACTTAGGATTAGGGTTTAGTTCTTGGGTTAGGGTTTAGTTTTATGGTTTATGGTTTACTTTTAGGGCTTAGGGTTTAGCAATATGTACAGTACATACACTTAGGGCTGGATTAGGGTTTGTGTTTGTGTTTACGTGGCTAAATTATATATATATATATATATATATATATATATATATCATATAATTTATTATATTTTAATAAAAATGCTACAATGGGAGACGTGTATTTAAATACACGTCACCCATTTGGGACGTGGAATAATTCCACACCCCTGGTTGGCCACTTGTAATTATTACACGTGGCCAATCGTTTGGCCAGGTGCACTACGCGGGACAATTCCCGCCCGCCACCTGGCTAGGTTTTTTTTTAAAAAAAAAAAAATCAAAATATATAATTTAAATAATATAAATTGTCAGAATTTTTTTAAAATATATATATATTATAATTGGTTAGCTTCCAAAGGAAGCTACCCATTCTCACTCTCTCTCTCTCTCTCTCTCTCTCCATCACAGCACAGTCGAGAAGCACGTTCCACCGCCGCTGGGCCTTCTCTCCGGCATGGTCATCGTCTACCACCGGTCATCTCTCTCTCTCACCGGCTCTCTCTCTCTCTCTCTCTCTCTCTCTCTCTCTCTCTCTCTCTCTCTCTCTCTCTCTCTCTCTCTCTCTCTCTCTCTCTCTCGGTTTCTATATATTTTTTCCTAACGTTTTTTTTTCTTCTTTTTTCCTCCAAATATAGAGGTACATATATAAGCAACCCTAAATCCTTACACTACAAAATCTATTGTGAGTATTCTCTTTCTCATTTTCTGTCTTGAATTTTTTTCCTCTATCTCTGTACATTTTTTTTTTTATATTTTTCCTCTTTGTCATTTTATCTGTACATGTTGGTGATATTTTTTTGATTTGTTTGGACTGGGCAAATAGCATGAGTGCAGATTTTTTCCTGCTTTATTTATTTATTTATTTATTGCAATGTTACTGATTTATTGTAATTTGTATATATATGATTTTAATATTTTTTTTTTTGGAATATTTTGGTTTTGTTGTATTTGGTTATTACATGGATGATTGAATTTTTGTGTACACTCATTCAAATTTTTGGTCTCATTTAGGGTTTGAATTTTTTTTCCTCTAGTGTTTATTTTACTAAAGTTTTGTGTTTTTATTAATTTAATTTTTTTTAATTCTAATTGCTGATGTGAAAGGTTTTTACTTATATATTTTAATGTGCTATTATGAATTTTGCAGTTTTTTTGAAGTGGTGAAAATCAAACAATATAACCAACAATAACTATTTCGATAAATAGAAATGGAAAAAAAAAAAATAATAAAACAGAAGAAGAAGAAAAAAATGTAAAACTTTGAGAAGTCCACTGTTTACAATATTTTCCGTATTAAAAAAATTTAATCCTTACGTTATAAAAGTGAATATTGTCGATTGTCCTTTACTCACTCAATTTTGACTTTAAACGGTGATGTGAGAAGATTTCAGATTTATGAGAAGCATAAGACGGTACAATTCGCTTTAACAAAAAAAAAAATTAAAAATCATAAAACATCAAAAAATCAAAATATGAATTTTAGAAATGGTCCACATATACAAATTCACTTTTTTGGTTTAAACATTAACCTTAAACAAGTATTCGGTACAATTTCAACATTTTCTTTTTAAAAAATAAAGTTTAATTGTTGATGTGGAAAGGTTAATCATGATTTACGGTTAGGCTATGAACATGGATGAAGGAGAATGTTTTCGACATAACCACAATATTATAAGAATACATCCTATCACGAGTGCGTACCGCTCGTATTAAGCATTGTTGACTTACATGATATGAATGATGAATTCGAGCCGATTGAAGCTCCCGTTATACAATGAGTGATATATTCATTGTTGGTACAATTCGCTTAAACTCAATATACATTTTTAATTTGTAACATATAGTAATTAATAAATACGATTATTGTATAATTTGCATAAATCTCATTGTATAATTTGCATGTTCATTAGTAATATATAAAATTAATATTTTAATTAATTTGTCTACATTTGTTCGCATGTATCGATGGACCAGAGACCCCATTTTTGTGCACATCGGGCACCATGCCTACCTGTGCCCCCCACGACCACGTCCACAGCTCAGACGCCACTATATACTGCGGCGTGGCCACACCACCCAGATGCCGCTTATAGACTATTGCTACCGGGTACGGTAGGGATGACCACGTCAGATCATAAGCAGACCAACTCAGCTGGATATTCTTGTTCTCAATATTCGGTGTCACCGACGTTCTTGCAGATGGGAATCACCTCACCGAATCATGTGACTCGATGGTAGGTGCAAGAGGTTCATGATACGATCAGGCCACATTGGGCTAATATGGGATACTATCCGTACCCCTTTACTGGACCTACGCCATGTGGATCTAATAATGAGTCACAGGATGATAGGTTTCTACTATCATAGCCGGGGGAGATGCAGATGCCAGCTACGGGGGTGAGACAGATGCCTGCACCGGGAGAGAGCCAGGGCCCAGCGCCTGGGGGGAGACAGGATCTGATTTCGAGGGAGAGTCATGTGCTGGATCTGGGGGGGGGGGGGGAGCCAAATGCCCCATGAGGGGGGACGTTAGGATGTTGAGTCCCGATCAGTTTGCCCCCGATAGCCCCCAAGATATACTTTCAGATAATGATCAGCAGCCTCCCCCGGTGGAAGGGGTTGGCGAGGAGCATGCAGGCGACCCAGCGCATACAGGCTGACTAGATTCGGTTTATGGGTAAGTACATATTTATACATCATTGAAACCCATATTATGTTACCAATAATTAATATTGAGTTTGAAAAAAACATAAATTGAATTATATCATTTATTAATATAATTTAGTTTTTTAGTATATTAAATTAAACGTTTTATATTCTTTGATTAGAGTACAATACAGACGGGAGCATCTATTATTTGGTGATTAGGGACCCAGAGAGGAATTGGGTGCTCCAGAGAGGGAAGAAAATTGTGTTGCAGTACAATGCTGCAACACAACCCGTAGGATGTGCCTGCAATATTTTTAGGCGTGCTACGGAATGCTTATGAGGAGTGGGTTTTTCATACATATGCGAGACGAATGAATGAGGGTAGATAAGCAGATTAAGAAGGCTATGTGAGACGCAATGATGGTATGTTTATGAAACTAATTTATTTAAAATAAAACTTAGGGTTAAGTTTTTGTTGAACTTATAAAATTAATGCTTAAATTGCATGTGCAGGAGGAGTTTTATCTACATGTATCCTTAGACGAGTGCAAGGCACAACATGAAGCGTGGGCTGATATTGGCTGTAAGCACTGCACGTGGAAGTCGAAATTTAAAAAAGCGCTAGCTATTCGAGACAATGACACGCCCGAGAGTATGCGTGCAAAAGTGCCGGAGAAAGTTTTTGAGAAGTATGACACAGCAGATGTGGAGTACCTACTGAGTGATTAGTGCACTGAGAAAAAAAGGGTATGTAGGTCTTTGATTGTATTACTATAATGTTGTGTATTTTTAATAATTGTTCATTTAATTTTATTAGTACTTTAAGTTTGTCAATGCTTACATTTTTATGAAATGTTCAATGCGTAAGCGACCTGTGAACGAATGAAGTGGATGCGAAAGCAGAATGAGCTCCCCCATTGTTTGGGATCCAAAAGTTATGTCAAATTTAATCACGATATGGTATGAACAAATATATGTAGATGTTTTTCTATTTGTGTCTATTTTTTTTTTATTTTTTTTTTTACATTAAATGAATATTACTGTTTGTTATATATTTCAACTGGATGGCGACAGACATCTACATCTGGCACGGCCCCCACTTGCACCGAGTCGTTCATGAAGACGCACACAAGGAAGGACGGCACTTACCTGAATGAACGTATACGGGTTATATGCGTATGCTATTGATCTATTTTACTAATATTTCTAAGTTATGCGTGTGATAAAGTATGTATTGAATACATGTGTATTTTATGTTGACGACGTACAGGAGAGGATGACGCAAAATTTATCCAGTGATCCTGCCGCCATGCAGAGCGTCTCAGTAGAGACGGTGCGTTGGGCATCGAACGACGCGTACGAACAGGCGTTGGGGAGGCCTGAGTACGCGGGGAGGGTTCAGCAAGTTGGCCCGAACGTTACTCCTGTTCGTGGGAAGTGTTTCTTGTACCGAGCTCGCTCACAAGAAGGACCATCTCAGGGCACATCTCGGGACTGGGCCGTACATGACAGAAGGATGGTGACAATGGAGATGTTGCTACAGGCTAAGAGAGAGAGGAATGACACCTTAGAGCAGCGCCTGCGACAACTCGAGGTCATCCTCACCTCTATGGGAGCATCACATGTGAGCCTAGGTGCTCAGTAGTCTCCACCTGCAAATGGAGGTAGTACTCCATCTGTTAGTAGTGCATCTGCAGGTATGATTAATATTGTGTTAACTGCTTATTTTTAATTTGTTTTCATTACTTGTTTAAATTTGCATATAAATTTATATTTTTTAATTGTTTTCATTATTTGTAGGTAATGCGACAACGATTGGTCTGTTGTCGCCTATTGGACGACAGCTGAGCCAGCACACCCCCATCGGGACACCATCGCCTGCTACACCATCCTTTGCGCAGCAATCGCCTATTAGCAAGCACACACCTGGTACGGGAGCTCGTGATCCGCAGAGACGGTTTTCAGATTTGTAGATATTCTTTGTAATTATGTTTTGTTAGTAACGAACACGTTTATTAGTGCATGGTCTTCAAATTTATATATATTGTTCTGTTGATTTGTGTAATTAACAAAAACGTTATTAATTATTGATTTGTGTAATTCGATTTTGTGTTCGTAGTAAATTTAAAATGTTGTCCTAATATTTTTGGGTAAAATAGATTTTGTGATATTTTTTGGGGGGAAAAAAATGCCATGTGGCAAAATGCCAGCTGTCAACTGTGGCCACGTGTATGATAATCTACGTGGCCGTCAATAGGCAATGTGGGTTGATGAGTGCCAAATATTGTGTATTTGGATCCCTTGATTTGCACTAATTAGACCTTTGGCCTTGTTATTTTCTAATGTTTTGGTTAGTTTTTGTGTTTTCTGTTTCTGTAGGACAATAAGAGAGGAATGACAAATTTCATAAGAAAATGACTGGAAATTCGGAGGTCCTGAAAAGTCGATCGATCGAACTTAAAATTCGATCGATCGAAACTTTGCCCGAAGTCGATCGATCGAAATTTCCCAGAAACTGCTTTTGCAGAGCACGCCAGAACGCCCAATCAGAAGCCAAAAAGCAGTCCTCCCTCTGATTTTTGCAGCAGAACACGCTGGTTTCGTGTTTTTGGTTGTCTCTAGCAGCAGAGGAACCCTAGAGGAGGGTAGAGGAGTCATTTCTAGCCCTAGCTTGCTTCTATAAAAGCCATAGCCATGCCTCCTTGTTGGAAGAGGGGAGAATAGAGTAGATTAGAGCAGAAAATCAGTAGATAGGTTTAATTTCGTGCATCTTGTAGTTTATTGCAGTAGTTTTATTTTCAGATACTTTCTCTTTGTAAAGCTTTTCTTTCATTTCCATGGTTGTTCATCATTTTCTTGTGGTGTTCTTAGTCATGGAAGGCTAGTAACCTCAACTAGGGTTGAGGATGAAACATTTCCATTGATGACACTCACAATCTTGCTGTACCACTTGCACACTTAATGATATATCATATTAGTTGTTCAAGTTTCATTCATTTAAAGCTTTATCTTTTGCAATGAATGTGGTTAGTGGTGGAAAGAGGACATTTTGTGTGTTTCAACCGATGAATACATTGTTTTTTCGATTTGAATGATGATATCCATTGTGATTGAATGATACATTGGATGTTTTGATTTCAATTGGTACTCTTTGTGATTTGTCTATGTGTTGGATTCATTTAATGGTTCTCGGGTTTATGGTTAAGAAACTTGAATGACACCCTAAGCTTAATGTTCTTTGGGTGTTCAAGTGGAAACCAAGAGTGTGAGTTGTAGGATTTAGTTTGGTGGATTCCTTAGCCTTAGTTCCTTTTATTTTGCATATTTCATTCCATCTCTTTTATTTAGTCTTTTGTTCTTGAATCAGTTCTCAAACCTTTGGAACTAGGTTAAAATGAGGTTGATTAAGCAAGACACCAATATTTGACCATTTCCCTGTGGATTCGACCTCGCACTTGCACACACTATATGGCAAACGATTCATGCGCTTGCGAGTACTATTTAAAACACACATCAAGTTTTTGGCGCCGTTGCCGGGGAAATCAGTTCAAAAATTGGTTTTTGTTTGATTGATTTTGTTTTTCTACTAGTTAGATAGATTTTTGCTTCATTTTACTGTTGTTTAGCTTCTGTTCTGCATTTTAAGTCTTTCTTTGTTTTTCCCGGATCTGTTCTGCAGCTTCTGCAACTTACTGGGTGCCCTGAAGAATCGATCGATCGAATTATACTTCGATCGAACGACTTTCTGCACAGCAGTAGCTCGGAACTAGGTGAGTATCTCTAATCTAGTACTTCTTTTAGTCCATTTTGTTCATTTTTTGTTCATAATTTGTTTCTGTTTAAAGAGTATTTTGCTGTTTGTTTAATTTTCTTTTAGTTCATTATAATTTAGTTCAAATTCTGTTTAGTTTGTATTTTATATTATCCTCAATTTGCTTTATTTTGTTCTAAAAAAAAAAAAAAAAAGAAAGAGAGATTTTCTGTTCTATTTCTGTTTCTGTTCCTGGCCCTGCAAATTTCGAATATTCGATCGATCGAATATTCGTTCGATCGATCGACTTTCGATCGATCGACCATTACATTCGATCGATCGACCTCAATTCAGAAGGCAGCTCCTGGATAAGATCAGTAGCAGAAATTTTTTTTACCAAAAATTCTTTTTGGTCCCAACTTGTAAGTATTCTTATTTTTACTTTTGCTGCTATCTTTATGTAAATTGTATGCATTTGTGCTAGTCTTTATAGGGGTGTTCAAACGGTGCGGTTATAACTGTTTTAAAACCGCTAACCGCTTATAACCGCCAACCGCTAACCGCTTATAACCGTTAACCGGTTTTAAAAGTGGTTATAGGGTTTGGGAAAAACGGTTAATAACCGCTAACCGCTTTTATATATATATATTAAAATATAAAAATTAAAAAGTGAAAAACCTGAAGGGCGTCCGGCGTCGTTTTTTACAACCTATATAATCATCTTTTTCTCTTTTAGGTTTAGGGTTTAATTGTTTTTTTCCTCACCTCTCTCTGCGCTCTGCCGGCTGCTGCTCGCCCACGAGTCACGATGCCAAGTCGCCAAGCCTCTGCCTCTCGTCTCCCTTCCACTCTCCACGACGCCCAGCCTCTACCTCTTCGCCCATCTCGTCTTCGCCGCCGTTTGTCTCTGTCGTTGCTACACTATAAGCTTCTCCACTCTTTCTCAATTTCTCTCGCTTTCTCACGCTTTTGTCTCGGCATTTTTAGGGTGTGTTGTGTACTGTGTGAGTGTGTGGGATTTTGATTTAGGGTGTGTCACTGGGATTTTGATTTAGGGCATTTGTTTGTTTTAGGGTTTCATTTTAGGGATTCGATTTTTCATTGATAATTTGATGAGGTTAACTTGCTGGCGTATTAGAAATTGATTTGTTGTTCTGTATGTGTGAAAGAAAGTTGGTAAAAATGACGAGTGAACTGTTGTTGTCTGCTTTCATTGTTCATGTGATGCAGTAGAAGTAGATAGATAATGGGCAAATTTCATTATGAAAAAATTCACTCACAAAACGCTCACACGTTTTTGTTTTTTTTTTTTTGTTAATTTTTATTGCTTTTATGGCTTGTGAAGAAGCATTACTCAACAATCGGCAAAACAAGCAGGCGGCATGTTAATAACGATGGTGCAGATTTGTTAATTTATGTCTTAGTGTTTTGGATTTGTAATTTTGTATTTAGATTTGTTAATTTTGTACCAAAGAGCAAAAGGCCCAAAAAGTATTAATTTTTTTTTTTTGAAAAAATTAAATCTGTACAAAAACCGGCCCAAAACCGGTGTAAACCCGGCCCAAACCCGGTCCAAACCCAGAATTCAAAAGCGATTTTAAAACCGCCGGTTATTAAGGTAATAACCGCTAACCGGCGGTTATAAAAATAACCGCCTCCGCCTATGTGGTTAGCGGTTGCGGTTGGTAAAAAAAAATAACCGCCCGGCGGTTAGTGGTTAGCGGTTTTAGCCAATAACCGCCGGTTATAACCGCGTGAACACCCCTAAGTCTTTATATTTTATCTTAGTTGTGTTATTTTTCTTTGAAAAAAAAAAAAACAAAACAAAACAAAAAAAAAAAAAGAGAATATTTTGCTAGTAAGGGTTTACTTAGCGATCTAAGGGCAATGACAAGGTGAATTCTGGCAAGGATTGGTCATGGGATTTAAGTGTGTCCGTTGTGACCCCCCTCACCTACCTGGGAATTAGCCTAGATTGTACTTTGGAGAACTTTGTTCCCTATTAGCAAATTGTTTTCTTTATTTTTGTTTATTTGTCTTTTGGTTAAACATTTTGTGTATGCTTGGTGTATGCTTGGTAGAAGATCATTGAACCTAGACTTGACATCTTTAGATCCCGAAATTGAAAGAACTCTTAGGAGAAATCTTAGAAATTCTGTTGAGATGGGAGATAACATGCATGCAAATGAAAATGAGAGGAATTGGGGAGAAAACGTTGATCATACTAGGACACTTAGGGATTTGTTTGCACCCGTTGCAACAAATTCTCCTTCATGTATCGTGCTACCCCCAACCAATGCCACTCACTTTGACCTCAAACCTCATGTCATCCAACTCCTACCTGCATTCCATGGCTTAGACCTCGAAAATCCTTATAGCCATGTGAAGAAATTCAAGGACATTTGTGCCACCTTCAAATTTCAAAATTTCTCTGAAGAGTCTGTGCATCTTAGGCTATTTCCTTTCTCACTCCATGATAGGGCCAAAGCATGGTTGGATTCAAACATGCCTGGTTCCATCACTTCTTGGGAGAACTTGTTAAACAAGTTTTACAACAAATTCTTCCCCATGTCCAAAGGCAATGAGTATAGGAAGGAGATAAGCTCATTTACTCAAGAGGAAGATGAGAAATTTTCTGAAAGTTGGGAGAGATTTCAAGATATGCTGATTAAGTGCCCTCCACATGGATACGAGAAATGGAGACTGGTGTAATTTTTCTATCAAGGATTAACTCAATCCAATCGTAGCATGATCGAGTCGATGAACGGAGGCGCATTTCTGAGTTTGACGGGAGAGGAGGCGTATAGGACCTTAGATCAGTTATCCAACAATTCCCAACAGTGGGATTTTTCAAGCTGTCGAGATATAGCTGCTCGCATTCAGAAAAAGGGAGGCATCTATGAGGTTAAGGAGGATATAGAATTAAAAATGAAGATAGATGCCCTTACCAAAAAGGTCGAAGCCCTAGTTGTTAACAAATCCATGAATGCTGCCAACCCATTCCATGTTGACTGCTGTTCCATCTGTGCTAGTCCCTTGCACTTAGCACAGACTTGCCCATCATTGCCAGCTTTTGTCGAGTCATCAATGGAGCAAGTGAACGCTTTCAACGATTATCGAAAGCAAGCCAGTGGACCTTTCTCCGAATCGTACAATCCAGGGTGGCGGAACCACCCTAACTTTTCTTGGAAGCAGAACCAGCCTATGGCTCAAGGGGGAGTTCCTCACCAATCCTATACTCAATACCCCCCTGGATTTCATCAGTTGGTTCACCATCAAAGCCGTCCATCCCAACCAGCACCATCATACCAAGCCCCTACTCAAGCCCCTGCCTCTTCTTCACAATCTTCTTTGGAAGACACTCTTAAGGCTTTCATCCAGATTACCGGCCAATCCATCAATGACGTGAAGAATGCTACCATGGTGAACACTCAAGCTATTGTCAAGATGGAGACCCAGATCGGGCAAATTGCTAGTCACCTGGGGGAGAGAGAGAAGGGAAAGCTCCCTAGTCAGCCTGTGCCGAATCCGAAGTTGCAGTTCCATGAGGGAGGTTCATCAAATGCAGTGCATGGGCAGGAGCATGTGCAAGCCATTGTCACACTTAGATCAGGGAGAGGAGAACCCTGCTGCACAAGGAGAACAAGGTAGCAGGAGCGTAGAGAAGAGAAATGCCAAGCCATCTACATTAGCTCCAACCATAGAGACTCCTCCTAGGCCGTTTATACCGAAGGCGCCTTACCCTGATAGACTTCTCGCACCCAAGAAAGGAGGAACATTCGAGGACATTCGGGAGGTGTTCAAACAAGTGCAGATCAACATTCCGTTCTTGGATGCCATCCAGCAAGTGCCGTCTTACGCCAAGTTCTTGAAGGACTTAATCACCATCAAGCGGAGGAACAATGTCCCGAGAAAAGTTTGTTTGACCTAGCAAGTCCGCTCAATCCTCCAATACAGGCTGCCCATCAAGTACAAGGACCCTGGATGTCCTACTATCTCTTGCACGATAGGAGTCAGCCACATTGAGAAGGCCCTGCTTAACCTTGGAGCCAGCGTCAATCTCCTACCCTATTCAGTTTACCTGCAATTAGGATTAGGAGAATTGAAGCCCACCTCCATGACATTGCAATTGGCTGACCGGTCAGTTAAGGTACCACGGGGAATAGTGGAGGATGTTTTGATTAAGGTGGATAAGTTTTATTTCCCCGTGGACTTCATAGTGCTTGACACCGAGCCGGTACAGAATGTTGGAGTTCAGATACCGGTAATCCTAGGGCGACCGTTCTTATCTACGGCTAACGCCCTGATCAACTGTAGGACGGGGGTCATGAAGATCTCATTCGGCAACATGACGGTAGAGCTGAACATTTTCACCATCAGCAAACAGCCGAGGGAGTGTGATGAGATCAACAATGTCTGCTTGATAGAGGAAATCCTGGAGGAAAGCATTGAAGAATCAAGCATACAAGACCCCCTGGAAGCATGCCTTGCTCAATTTGGAGAGGATTTGGACTTGGATGTACTGCTTGAGCAAGCAAATGTTGTTTTGGAGTTTGCTCCTCTGGAGAGCAAGAAGGAAGAGGAGGCAGCAGTACCTGAGCCTCCAAAGAAGGAACTTAAGCCCCTACCGGACAATCTCAAGTATAAGTTCCTCGGTCCAGCAGAGACTTTGCCTATAATCATAGCTTCAGATCTTCACACCGCTCAGGAGGAGAGGTTGTTAGATGTCTTGAGGGAGCATAAGGAAGCTATAGGCTGGACCATTGAAGATATTAAGGGAATCAGCCCCTCGGTGGTGATGCATAGGATACACTTGGAGGAAGACACCAAACCATCGAGGGAGCCACAGAGAAGGCTCAACCCGACCATGCAAGAAGTTGTCAGAGGAGAAGTAATCAAGTTGTTGGATGTTGGCATCATCTACCCCATCTCTGACAGCAAATGGGTGAGCCCCATTCATGTCGTGCCCAAGCGAGCTGGAGTTACAGTCGTGCAGAACAAGGAAGGCGAGTTGGTTCCAACTCGAGTACAGTCTGGATAGAGAGTCTGCATTGACTACTGCAAGCTGAACACCGCCACCAGGAAAGATCACATTCCTTTTCCGTTCATTGATCAAATGGTGGAGCGGTTGGCCGGGCACGAGTATTATTGCTTTTTGGATGGTTATTCTGGATATAACCAGGTCCCTGTGGACCCTGAAGACCAAGAGAAGACGACCTTCACTTGTCCGTTCGGGACGTTCGCCTACCGACGCATGCCCTTTGGCTTATGCAATGCACCCGCTACTTTTCAGCGGTGCATGATCAGCATTTTTTCTGATATGGTGGAGCGTTTCTTGGAGGTGTTTATGGACGACTTTTCAGTTTTTGGGTCATCTTTTGAGGAGTGTTTGCACCACTTCATGTTAGTTTTGGAGAGGTGTAAAGAGAAGAACCTGGTACTCAATTGGGAGAAGTGCCATTTTATGGTACAACAAGGAATCGTGCTCGGGCACGTCATCTCTCGTCGGGGGATTGAGGTAGACAAGGCGAAGGTAGATCTGATATCCAACCTTCCACCCCCACGGACGGTGAAAGAGGTTCGCTCTTTTCTGGGCCATGCAGGATTCTATCGGCGATTCATCCAGGATTTCAGCAAGATCGCCCGGCCCTTGTGCAAACTGTTGGTGAAGGAGGCCCCTTTCATTTTTGACAAGGACTGCAAGAAGGCATTTGGGGCCTTGAAGGCAATTCTGACATCCACACCCATCATTCGGCCCCCAAGCTGGGGTACACCTTTCGAGATCATGTGTGACGCGTCAGATTACGCCGTTGGAGCTGTGTTGGGGCAGCGCATTGACAAACTTCCCCACGTCATTTACTATGCAAGTCGGACTCTGAACGACGCCCAGCTGAATTATTCAACCACTGAGAAGGAGCTGCTGGCAGTCGTGTTTGCTCTGGATAAGTTTCGATCCTACCTACTAGGATCGAAAGTCATCATCTACTCGGATCACGCGGCATTGAAGTATCTTTTTTCCAAAAAAGATGCTAAATCTCGCCTCATCCGGTAGATTTTGCTCTTACAAGAGTTCGACATTGAAATTCGGGACAAGAAGGGCTCCAAAAACGTGGTGGCTGATCATCTCTCGAGGATTACCGTAGACTTCACGGAAGAAGCCGCCCCCATTTCTGAGACCTTCCCCGATGAGCAATTGATGCATATCGCTCATGCTCACTCACCATGGTTTGCTGACATAGTGAACTATCTTGTTACCGGTCAAATGCCTTTGCATTGGGGACGGCAAGATAAGTCCAAATTTATGTCCATGGTGAAGAATTTTTTCTGGGACGATCCTTACTTGTTCAAGTATTGTCCCGATCAGATCATTAGGAGATGCATTCCCGAGCCTGACCAATCCAATGTCATCTCCTTCTGTCATGATCATGCCTGTGGAGGCCACTTCAGTGCGAAGAAGACCGCTGCAAAGATTTTGCAGTGCGGATTTTACTGGCCTACCATCTTTCAAGACGCTCACACTTATTGTATCTCATGCGAGCGCTGTCAGAAGCTAGGGAGTATTTCACGTCGAAATATGATGCCCCTCAACCCGATTCTTATTGTTGAGATTTTCGATGTATGGGGCATTGATTTCATGGGACCTTTCCCAAACTCCTTTGGCTATCTGTACATTCTGGTTGCAGTGGACTACGTGTCCAAATGGGTAGAGGCAGTTGCCTGCAAGACCAACGACCACAGAGTTGTGGTCCAGTTTTTAAAAAACACTATATTTGCTCGTTTTGGTACTCCTCAAGCAATTATTAGTGATGATGGAAAGCACTTCTGCAACCGGATCTTCGAGCAGCTGATGAAGAAATATTGCATCACGCACAAGGTTGCCACTCCCTATCACCCTCAGACGAGTGGACAAGTGGAGGTTTCAAACAGAGAGATCAAGAGGATTTTAGAGAAGACGGTGAACCCGTCAAGGAAAGATTGGTCTCTCCGGTTGAACGATGCATTATGGGCATACCGGACAGCGTTCAAGACACCGATTGGCATGTCACCTTACCGTATCGTGTACGGGAAAGCATGCCATCTGCCTGTGGAATTGGAGCACAGAGCCTACTGGGCCATTAAGCAGCTGAATTTCGATCTCACAAAGGCTAGCTCACAGAGGAAGCTCCAACTCAATGAATTGGAAGAGCTGAGGAACGATGCCTATGACTGTGCTAGGATGTACAAAGCACGGATGAAGAAGGCTCACGACCAGAACATATTGAGACGATCTTTTGAGCCCGGTCAGAAAGTCCTTCTTTACAATTCACGTCTGCATCTGTTCCCAGGGAAGCTCCGATCTCAATGGACAGGCCCTTTCATAGTTCGATCAGTGTTTTCTTATGGGGCCATTGAGATTGAGGATCCAAAAAATGGCAGCACGTTCAAGGTGAACGGGCAACGACTGAAGCCATTTTTGGAGTTACAGAGCTCGGAGGTTGAGACGACCCTTTTAAAGTACCCGAGTTACTCAGAGTGATTGTCGTCAGGATGGAAAGTCTGGCTGAAGACTGAAAACTTAGCGCTTGTGGGAGGCAACCCTCATCATTTTTTCTCTATCATTTGATTTTCTTTCTTTAGTTGTGATTTTTAGGACAGTATCTGACGTTCAAGTTTGGGGGAGCGCTTCTCTTACAATGTACCCAACTTGCATCACCCTTCGGTATTGTATCTCTAGCCACATTGGGGACAATGTGTTATTCTAGTCTGGGGGTGGGGTAGACATATCTGTCTGTTTTTGTTTAATTCTTACTTTGTTGCCTTGTTAATACTCGTTCAAAAAAAAAATGCCTTATTGATAGTTGAGCATGGTTGCATCTTACATTGGTTTGCATCTCATTGGTTTGTTTAACATGTTGAATTTTGCATATCATTAAAATCTGAGATCTTTTGACTCATCTTTGGATTAGAGAGACTTGACATGTTTAATTTATTTAGCACAAGCACATTAGCATTGTTTCTGTGGGGTATGAGATTTGAATTAAAATTTATATGTCTTGAGATTTGTAGGATGACTTGTTGATGAAACCTTGGCTTATTGTTTATAAAAAAAAAATGCTTAGAATAATATCACCAATTTGACTTCTCATTGAGTAACCGGGCCCCTTGCCTCATTAAGCATTGGGTGTTCGCGTAAAAAGATGAGAATTTCAGTTTGGATGATTGTTTGGCTAGTTTAACTTCGTAGCCTTTTTGACTTGAGTAATAAGCCCTTAGGGATGTTTTTACATCTAGTGCCCTAAAACCATCTGGTTTAGGAGTCACTGGCCCAACACTCGTTACATGGGTCAATTAGAAAAGCTTAATGGAGTCAAACTGCACAACCAACACAAAATAATAGTAAATAATAATGAATGTAAGATAAGCCTTGGTTATTTGACGGAAGTCCTGCGAATTTTTGGATATATGTGCTTTGAGGAAAATCGAAACCCCATGACTATGTTATTCACACCTTACACTTTTGAACATGTGTTGTCTCAATTTTCCATCTATGAGTTGATCGATTTTTGATAACATGATAATGTGATATTCATTTTGTTAAACATGCTCATGATGTGTGAACCATGTGTTTGAATGATGATTTTCGCTCAATTGATAATACGGCATTTCAATGTTTGTGGGTACCATTTCTGGCAAACCCTCACGAGACTTCACTCGTCCACTAGGGAGTCCTAGGGGTTTAAAAGGCTTGTTGCATATGCTAAATGCAATCGTTTCTCCCACGAAAGAGGACTTATGTTTCATGCTTTGATTTTGTTTTTCATTTTGTTTTTGCTAAGGGACTAGCAAAATGTAAGTTTGGGGGTATTTGATGAGTGCCAAATATTGTGTATTTGGACCCCTTGATTTGCACTAGTTAGACCTTTAGCCTTGTTATTTTCTAATGTTTTGGTTAGTTTTTGTGTTTTCTGTTTCTGTAGGACAATAAGAGAGGAATGGCAAATTTCATAAGAAAATGACTGGAAATTCGGAGGTCCTGAAAAGTCGATCGATCGAACTTAAAATTCGATCGATCGAAACTTTGCCCGAAGTCGATCGATCGAAATTTCCCAGAAACTGCTTTTGCAGAGCGCGCCAGAACGCCCAATCAGAAGCCAAAAAACAGTCCTCCCTCTGATTTTTGCAGCAGAACACGCTGGTTTCGTGTTTTTTGTTGTCTCTAGCAGCAGAGGAACCCTAGAGGAGGGTAGATGAGTCATTTCTAGCCCTAGCTTGCTTCTATAAAAGCCATAGCCATGCCTCCTTGTTGGAAGAGGGGAGAATAGAGTAGATTAGAGCAGAAAATCAGTAGATAGGTTTAATTTCGTGCATCTTGTAGTGTATTGCAGTAGTTTTATTTTCAAATACTTTCTCTTTGTAAAGCTTTTCTTTCATTTCCATGGTTGTTCATCATTTTCTTGTGGTGTTCTTAGTCATGGAAGGCTAGTAACCTCAACTAGGGTTAAGGATGAAACCTTTCCATTGATGACACTCACAATCTTGCTGTACCACTTGCACATTTAATGATATATCATATTAGTTGTTCAAGTTCCATTCATTTAAAGCTTTATCTTTTGCAATGAATATGGTTAGTGGTGGAAAGAGGACATTTTATGTGTTTCAATCGATGAATACATTGTTTTATCGATTTGAATGATGATATCCATTGTGATTGAATGATACATTGGATGTTTTGATTTCAATTGGTACTCTTTCTGATTTGTCTATGTGTTGGATTCATTTAATGGTTCTCGGGTTTATGGTTAAGAAACTTGAATGACACCCTAAGCTTAATGTTCTTTGGGTGTTCAAGTGGAAACCAAGAGTGTGAGTTGTAGGATTTGGTTTGGTGGATTCCTTAGCCTTAGTTCCTTTTATTTTGCATATTTCATTCCATCTCTTTTATTTAGTCTTTTGTTCTTGAATCAATTCTCAAACCTTTGGAACTAGGTTAAAATGAGGTTGATTAAACAAGACACCAATATTTGACCATTTCCCTGTGGATTCGACCTCGCACTTGCACACACTATATTGCAAACGATTCGTGCGCTTGCGAGTACTATTTAAAACACACATCATGGGTCATGCTCCACGTGGCACAGTAGCCACGTGAATTCAATTCATGTGGCTGACTGTTAGCCACGTGTACTTAAATACACGTGGCTGATGTCGACCACATGTATCTTAGTACACGTGGTTGATAGTCAGCCGCGTATACGCCTATACACGTGGCTACTGTGCCACGTGTATTAAATACACACAGCTGAAACGTCAACCATGTGTATATTACACGTGTCTGACATGTGGCAGCGTGTTTTATGGGACACGTGGCAATGTGTATTTACTGTACATGTGGTAAATTGTACAATTCGCAACAACCGGATCTACCACGTCGCGCACACGTGGCGATTTGCACGTGGCTAGAACCCACAAAGCCAATATGCCCCACCTTGCCTTGGAATTAACGAATCCTCTATCCAACACGGGCTTTGTTATAGTAAAGTCATGCAGACCGGGCAAGCTTGCAAAAATGGATTTTTCAAAACCCACAAACCCGCTCTATCCCCAGGGAGTTGAGAAAGAGTGTGGGACCTAAGGGGGGAAGCCCCATGGTTAGTTTGCTTTCATTGCTACTTCTTGGTGTCTCTCAAGAGAAAAAAAAAAAAAAAAAAAAAGAAAAAAAAAAAAAAAGAAAAAAAAACAAAAACAAAACAAAACATAGAAAATGGTATGAGGGAAATAACGTACATGGGCTAAAGAAATGGTCTCGTCAAAATTTATATTGTTTTTGTTTCCCTCTTTTTCTTTATTCTCTCTCTTTTCCTTTTCATTTTGCTCTCCTCTTGTCAAGGTATGGGCCAACTCCTATTCACCAGCCACATTGGCTCTGGTCAAAAAGCAAAATGCTTGTAATTTTATATTAAATTAAAGGATAATTACATTATTGATCTCTGAGATTGGTCAAAATTACAAACCATTCCTTGTGGTACAAAAAGTTCATGGAGGGTCCCTGTGGTAAACTACAATTACGAATCGCTTCCTGAACTCGTTTTTCGTCCACCAACTTAACAGATTCCGTTAGTTTGTCACGTCATATCCATTAAGAAATCGGCACGTGTCTATTACAATAAAAAAAGATGAATAAATAAAACTTAAAAAATATATATATTTAAAAAAAAAAGAAAAAAAAAAAAGAAAAAAAGAAAATTGCAAGGGGGTGGCTACCAAGGGTGGCTTAGCCACATCTGGGGGTGGTGCACGGCCTCCCTTAAGCCTGGGGTGGCCACCTGTCGATTTCTATTAGGCATAACTTGGCAAACTAACAAAATCTATTAACTTGATAGATGAAAAGGAGTTCAGAGAGTGATTCGCAATTATAGTTTACCACATAGACCCTCTATGAATTTTTTATATTACAGGGAGTGATTTATAATTTAGGTTAACCCCAATGACTAGTGGTGTAATTATCCCTTAAATTAATGTAACAAGATTAGTACTCAATCATATCATATGGAAGTTTTTTTTCTATATTTTTTATTTTTTATATTTTGGAGATACTTCCATTTGCAATTGCTTACCAGTTGGCATTTGCTGCTTAATAGATTTCTACCAATCATTGGACATGGCATTAATCTACCCAACTTCAACTTTTAGAAAGTTGATCAAATTAATGACTTTGCCAAAAGCAATGTTTTTTTCTTCTTCTTTTTTTTTTTGGATAATTGCACTACTGGTCCTTGTGGTTGACCTAAATTACAAATCACTCCTTGTGATATCAACATAAATTCAGAAATCCATGTGGTTGGCTTAATTTACAAATCAATCCCTGTAGTCAAATTCTGTTAAAAAATTTAGGGAAATGCTGGTGTTCCGACCAGCATTCCACCCCCATCCCACCACACTCTAAGTGAAAAAACTGAAAATGAAATTATTAAATAAAAAAATAAAATCACTTAGGGTGTGGTGGGATGGGGGTGGGATGCTAGTGGGAACACCAGCATTTCCCAAAAATTTAATAGATTCTATTAAATGCCACGTAAGCTCCACATCAACGCTAATAAGATGGCGACACGTGTCCATCTTAATAAAAAAAATGTATATTAAAAAAATAAATAAATAAAACTTAAAAAAAAAAAACAAAAAACAAAGGGGTGGCTGCAACCCGGCAACAACCCCTAGAGGTGGTTGGGGTTGGCTTGAAATGCATTTTGAGGTGGCCGCGCTCCACCCCCGACCACTGGGGGTGGTCAGGCCACCCCTTTGGAGGTGGCTGCCAACCTTGTTTCTTTTCATTTTTTATAAAAAAGTAAATTTATTTTTTTATTTTTTTAATGATGGACACGTGTCACCATCTTATTGGTTGACATGGTGCTTATGTGGCTTTTAACGGAATCTGTCAAAAATTTTAAAGGAATTTGACTCCAAATATAGATTTGTTAATTAAGTCAACCACAGGAATCTCTAAATTCATGTTGATACCACAAAAGTAATTTGTAATTTAGGTCAATCACAGGGACTAGTGGTAGGGGTGTTCAAACGGTTAAAACCGGCAGTTATTGGCTAAAACTGCTAACCGCTAACCACCTAGCGGTTATTTCATTTTACCAACCGCAACTGCTAACCGCCTAGGCGGAGGCAGTTATTTTTATAACCGCCTATTAGCGGTTATTGCCTTAATAACCGGCGGTTTTAAAACCGGTTTTGAATTCCTATTTTGGGCCGGGTTTGGGCCATGTTTACACCAGTTTTAGGCTGGGTTTACACCGGTTTTGGGCTGATTTTTGTACAGATAACCAAATCCAAAATCCAAAAGTTACAAATTCAGATAGTCGCTATCACTGATGGTCACCTACGTCCACAATATATTCCTCCTCCTATCATAAGGGTGAACTCCCTGCAATCAAAGATATACAAAGTTACAAACAAAAATAGCTCTAGAGGTCAACTAGTCCAAGACTCAGCACACAGGCTCAAGGCAATAACAACGAAGATCAAGTTGGAACTCGCGAGAGAATAAATAGCAATGATAGTAAATCCATAGTTAAATTAAAGCAAAGGGGAAGAAAACATATGTTTAGTACAAACGAAGGTATTACAACAAGATTTAAAAATAAATAACAAACGGAGGCGCATCAAAACCCTAAATGAAAAATCAAAACCCAAAATTAAAAATCAAAACCCTAAAACAAACAAAAATCGCACACAGTGAAATAATGGAGAAGCTTACAGTGTAGCGGTGGTGGAGACGAGATGCGGAGATGACCGGAGAAGTCCGGACTCCGAACGGCGCTTGTCGTCTGGTCCTCTGGAGAGTGGAGCAGTAGAGCTCTGGAGGGGACGAGCGGCGGAGACAAGACGCGGAGATGGTCAGAGAGGTCTAGAATCCAAACGACTGGAGAGTGGAGCAGTGTTGCAGTAGAGTATGGAGATTGGAGGGGTTAAGGGGACGAGCGGCGATTTTGTTTGTAGATGAAATTATGAAAGTTTGAAACTTGAAAGTGTGAAACCCTAAACCTAAAGATGCAAATATATATATATATATATATATATATATATATATATATATTATTAAAAACGGCGTCGTTTTGGGCATTGCTGAATGCTCAAAACGACACCCCTCTTCGCTCTCCCCAGTTTCTTAATTATATATATATATATATAAGCGGTTAGCGGTTAGAAGTTATAACCGCTTTTTTCTAAACCCTATAACCATTTTCGAAAGCGGTTATGCGATTAGGCGGTTATGCGGTTAGCGGTTATAAAGCGGTTATAACTACTCCGTTTGAACACTCCTAACCAGTGGTGCAATTATTCATTTTCCGATGTAAAACCCTTTTCATTTATTTCTTTAGTTTTTATGGTCTAGCTTCTGTCCTCTAGAAATTCCTTTTATTATTATATGTTATAATTATTATTATTATTATTAAGATATCATGTTTCGCGATGGCTTTGCCAAAAGCAATTTTTTTTTTCTTTTTTGTAAAACTTATGTTCATTTGTTTTTATAGTCTTTACAGTCCTAGCTAGCTTTTGCCTCTAGAAATAGGAGTGGGTATAACCAGGCCGAACCCACAAAACCGTTATGCCCCACCTTGCCTCGGAATTAACGTATCCTCTATCCAACATGGGCTTAGTTATGGTAAAGTCGTGCGGACCAGGCAGGCTTGCAAAAATGGGTTTTTCAAAATTAACCCGCAAACTCACCCTGCGCCAAGGAGAATGAGAGATATCTTGATGTGAATTTTTATTTCGATATATCATATTTGAATGGAAGCGTTGATTGTTGCATGCAAATTTTGTTGGGTACTTTTGTTTTGACTACTGCCTCCTAGGTTAGTGGGTTTGATGCAGCGAGTTTATCAGTAATCTGTCAAAGGTTTTGTTTGCATGGGAAAAAAAATGTATTTGTGTATGATTTTTGCATGATTGTTAAATAATATTTTTAAGAATCCTAATAGGAATTATGTATTAGTATTTGTTGATACTTGATGTTATGTATTCTATATTTGTTTATGTTGGGAATAAATCTCATCGTGGGTTCTAATCAATTACATCTACATGGAAGATAATTCCATTGTTAGAGGAAGATAAATCAAAATCCTCTCCTAATGGAAACACTACACTCATACAACAATTAATAAGATATCAGTTTTCATTCTCAAATTCATCGCATCAAATCTAAATTAAACATTCATGCAAGTAATTAATTAGACATCTCGTTACACAAGAAACCCTCAATTTGAAACAATTAAAGACAAGAACCAAAATCCTCAGTTTTCATGCAAAAATGACCTTCAAACTTAAATTTTATCGTAAACCATTATAAATGAATGGTCCAACATGTCACTCAGAAAGAACAGAAAGAAAAAGACAGACACTTTCGAAAACTCTGCCACTGACATGAAAGATGAGTCAGATTTACATTTGGTGGATTTTTCGCACTCATTGGTCACCAAGGGGCCCAAAATTGTCGGGGTATATGCCAGGTTCCGTTGCTTTATATATAGGATACTCACACGTCTTGCCCTTGTCAAGGGACTCGATCACTGAATGAGGAGGGAGTCATCTCAGGTTAAGGCGCGCATCATTTCATGAGCTTATCTACCAACTGTTTGAGGAGGAAATCTACTTTTCTGAAAACATGATGCTTAAGAGAATCAACTTTTCTGAAGTAAATCTTATAAATGTGTTTGTTTTATGGGAAAAATATATATTAGTCCCCCAAATTACCACTTTCTGATTTTTTGGCCCCATCCGTCCATTTATGCCGTTAATTTTAAACAGAATTCCGAAAATACCCTTCTTACACTTTGAAATTATCACGGTTAAGGGAGGGGTATTTTCGGATTTTTGGCTAATTTCCGTTAGAATTAACGGTATAAATAGACGGATGGGGCCAAAAAATCAGAAAGTGGTAGTTTGGGGGGTCAGAGTGCAAGTGTTGGTAGTTCGAGGTGCCATCCGAAGAAAGGGTGATAGTTTGGGGGGATAATATATATTTTTCCCTTGTTTTATTCTGCCATAGCAAAAGAGTAATTTATTTGTTTAAACTGAAATACATTTCACAATATTAGAAATTTCTCTCTCTCTCTCTCGTCTCATAACCAAATAAACTTTTTACATACAAGTCTATAAAATTTTAAGGGTAATGATCAATAATGTCTCATTGGCAACTGGCAATTATAAGATGGGCCGCCCACTTGCCGAAGAAGCATTTTTTATTTTGTTTATAATTTTTTTTTTTCAAAAAAAAAAAAATGCAGGATAAGAGAACTCATAATAAACTCTTTATATTTGATTTTTCTCTAGATTATTAATAAAATTCACAAAAACTATTATTTAACAAGCCCTTTATCAAATATTAAACCGGAACTCTCTTTACATTCAAAGAGCCAAAAAAAGAAATGAATGTTATAATTTTTTGCAAGCCATGCCAAACACGTTCTTTTCGCGCCACAAATTTTTGAGTAATGTTACACATATTCTCACTTTTTCACTCCCATTTTTCTACATTCTTAAGTAACTTTTAAAATATCATTGGATTAAAATCCAATAAAGATCCATATCAAAGCCAATGTGAAATGGAATCCAATAAAGATCCTATTCAATTTTATTTTTTTATTTTTTTATTTTTTTATTTTTTTAATAGACCTATTAAAAAAAATATACTTTTCACATGCTCAAAGGATACATAACAATTTTTTTATTGACTGTGATGGAGAAAGTTCATCTAAGTAGTTTGGAGGAAATTTATATATGTTATCATGTCATTTAAAAATTTTAAATATCAAAACATCATATATATATATATATATATATATATATATATATATATAAACCGTTAACTATAACAAAACAAAATTTAAACCATAAAATTTATCTTTCTTTTCCTTTCAAGTAAAATGAAAGATGGCGATTATATGGTGCACACAAAAGACAAAGGAGCTAGAATGATTCCCATATGCAACGAATACACAACAAATTGCAACTGTGCATGCTTGGTGGGCTTGAGGGACTCATCGACATGATTGGGGTTGAGCTGCGCTCATCAATCGTCAAGCCCAAGGTTGAGAACCGTACATTTACTGACCCATTTCTTCGTAACAAGAACCCAATGGGGGAATCTTGATTGCTTCTTCTTTCTTTTCTTTTCTTTTCTTTTCTTTTTTTTTTTTTTGTCAATTTTACAAGAACATTGGGTATGTTTGGCAAGGGAGTGAATAAAACAGAATAGGATTGTTAATTTTGAATTAGTAAAAAGTAATAAATGTGATATAAAAAAATGTATAAAAAAGTAAAAAATAAAAAATAAAAATTATATTGTAGTGGATTTTTTATTTGAATGGTAATAAAAAATTATTACTGTGATATAAAAAGTAGAAAAAGTTAGAATGTTTTGATGTTGATTGTTATTGAAAAATGAAAAAATAAAATAAAAAAAAGTACAACCACTACTCTAATTGTTCATGGCATTGCCAAACATAGCCTTTGTTTCAGGAAAAAGACTCCTTAACTTCCATGAATATTTTTCAGCGGGAGAGTCTAGTAGTGCACAAGTTTCCAAAGGTAAATCACAAGAAAGTTGAGTAAAAAATTCTTTTAGATCGGAATTGAATTCATTAGTGTGAGACATCTACACATTTAATTGTTTCTATATCTATGTATATCCCATAGTCGACTAGTTCACAAGTTGCAATATTAGAAAGAGTGCATAGTGGATCACTACGACTCATGTTTTAACATATTAACAAGAGTTGCTTTCTACAAACAGCGAACTTCAAAGGTGGAATAGACTATTGGGGATGACAACAGTTGGACACTGTGCCAGTGGCGGACCGCTCGTAAAGATGGAGGGGCCAAATTGAAAAAATAAATAAAAATAAAAATTGATGGGGCAAAACTAAAAAAATTGAAAAATTAGGGGGTAAAATTTATTTATTTATTTTTTAAAAAAAAAAAAAAAAAATTGGGAAATATTTTGGGGCTTGAGGGGGCCAGGGCCCCCCCTGGCCCTAATGTAGGACCGCCCCTGCACCGTGCATGGTTATATGGTTGTAATTTCAGATTCCACTTACACTACTTCACTTTTCACTAATTTTAAAGAATATTATGCTCCGATTGTTTCGGCATAAAATAATTTCTGGAAAATGATTTCGGTATTTTACGTTGTTTAGTAGGGGCGAAAATAATGGTCAACGAAAATCATTTTCGGTTTGACCGTAAAAGCTTCTTTAGTTTTTTGAAAACGATTTACGGTTTTAAAAACTGTAAATCGTTTCCCCTCCTTCTTGCAAAAGAAACAAGCATCCTTATTGCCTTTGAATGACACCTTGTTTCCTTTCTTGGAGTGGTGGGCAGCCTTGCCTTTCTAAGTCTTTGCTTTAGCACGAGCAACCAAGTGAGCACTCTCTGGTTTCTCGTGTTTCAACCTCTCTTCCTCTTGAACACACATGGTCAAGAGTTCATTAATTGACCAACTATCCTTATGTGTGTTGTATGAAATCTTAAAGGGACCATACTGAGGAGGAAGAGAGTTGAGAACCAAATGGACCAAGAAGGATTCGGAAATCTCAACCTCAAGGGACTTTAATTGAGCTGCTATATCCCTCATTTCCATGATGTGCGCACGCACACCTTTAGAACTATCGAAGGCTTGACTTGATAGTCTCTTCATTAGAGTGCTGGCCATGGCTTTAGTTGAACTCACAAACTGTGCTTCAACAGCTTTCAAAAAATCTCAGCCTTAGAACATTCAGGGATGGAACCCCTAATGCCTTTGGCAATGTGAGATTGCATAAACATTAAGCTGACGTGATTGGATCGCTCCCACCTTTCATGTTTAGCCATCTCTAGTGCAGTATTGGTAGCCGTTAAAGTGGGTGGTTCATCCGTCTGGAGTGTCAGGTCTAATTCCAAACACCCTAATGTAAAGAGCAAGTTCTCTTTCCATTCAGTAAAATTATTGCCATTAAGTTTCGGAACATGAAAAGTACCGTCAAATAATCCAGCAGGTATAGCTGCAAGAACTAAGGAAAAACAAAACTACTTAAGTGCTATGAAGTGACTTTAATTTAAATCAGCCAATGCTAATTTAAATAGTAAATTTCAACCTACTTTTGGGCAAAGGTTGCATCACGCATGAAATTTACTCCTTATTAATAAGACTAATAAATTTAAATATTAATAAATAAAAAATCCCCGTACGTTTGGGCAATCGAGATAATTTTTACTTTTAATACTAAATTTATTATCTTATTCTAATTAAGTCATAAAAATAAAAACTTCTCTTTGGGGATAAATGATTAAGTTTATGAATTAATTACATCACGATGTTAATTTTTCCATATGAAGTTCATATATTTAATCTTGATGCAATTATTATTCAAAAATTGAGATGCTTTGACTCTCCCAAAATTATCATAATAATTGCAACTTCATTAACATCTTACAACTTTATAGATGCCCACAAATGACCCTAGGAATAAGACAAACCAACATGTAAATGAGGTAAATAGCATTCTCCAAGGTGCAAGCAGATGAGCTCTCAAGAAAGTGAGGGGGCTCACCCGGACACACTTAAATCCCAAGACTTTCCTTCCCAAAACTTTCTCCGACATTGCATTCTTAGATAACGCCATAAACCCACACTAAAATATTAGGTTTTGCTAATTATTCCTTAGGTCTAGGCATCAAACAATTTATATAAAAGACAAATATACAATTATGTATTAAATAAAACAAATATTTCAATACACAATAATTTAAACCTCAAGCTAAATAAAATTGCATTAAGAAAGCTCATAGCCCAATGGTTTAGTATGTGGCCATAGGCCCTTTACACTTAGTGAACCCAAGCTCTAAACCCCACAAGGCCTCAGTTGTTTTTTTTTTATTATTAAACTGAATAGGGCCTTTATGGGCTCAACCAAGTGGGTCAGTTCCTGGACTGGGCTGACCCGAGTAGGTCAACCCACTTGATATCGGGTTGGGCCATGGGTTTTAAACCCTACCCGATGTACATCCCGACCCGCCCCGCCCCTTTCCAAATGGGTTGAAAACCCTAGAGACACAAAACCTTAGCCGCCGCCATCCTGCCACTCCTGATGCGGCGGCCAAGAGAAGCCGCCGCTCTTATGTCCACGGCGACCCTTGTGGGTCGCCGTTTACTGGAGAAGCAGTGGCCAATAGGCCGCTACTAGAGTATTGACGACGACCCGAGCGTCGCCGTTGCTACTGTAACAGGCGACCTACCCAGTCGCTTGTTACAGTGCGGGAAGAGGCCGCAAGGGGCGGCCTCTCCTTGTAAGACGGCGACGACACCGCTGGTCGTCGTGGCAAGTGACGAAGGGTGTCCTTCATGGTGGTTTCCAAACAAGGGCAAAAGGGTAATTTTCTAACAGCACAAATTTATGGGTTTCTATTACAGTAATCTGTAATGCTTAAACAATATTGCAATCCGGAACAAAATATTGCAATAGTGCGTAAACAATATTATCAAAAATAATGAACAATAACAAATAAAATATATTGAATTCATTATTGATAATGCATAGCAAAACTATACGCTAAGCAACACGGCATAGAGGCTGGCTCTGATACCACATGTTAGAAATAATATAAACAATTATTTTAACCTAACATGCCCAACGGAAATAAAAATAGAAAAGTTTTAGGCTTACCTCCGGTCATCGTTGCTCAAGCACTTCTCAAGAACTTCTAAGAATAAAATTATGAGGTATCTTCTAACCTATGCCTTTTGTTTGATGGCTGTACTGATGGTGTACACAGGCACTCTATTTATAGGTTAGGTTAGGGACCCTCAAAATGGTAAATACCTTATTATTCCTTCCATCAAGGAAACAATATTGTTAATTGATTTTTTTTGAAATCAATTAAACGATTCCATATTTACGGTAATCTAAATTAATAGAAATAACCATAATACCGTATATATGTTTATTAAAATAATAAACATAGCAAACGCTGTAATATGTGATATAAAGGCTACAAGTAAGGAATAATATATTACATTCTCCCACTTGGCCTTTATAACACATGACCTTATGGTATTAGGTTCTTTAGTTTGGCCAATCTCTTATGGAATCCTCCAACTCAGTTAAGAAATATTTCACATGAATCATGGAGGTAAAACCATTATAAAAGTAGGTCGTCCATTCCATGTATCACAATGTAAATCATTCCTTACGTGAGTATCTTATGGATAATTAAGCTTTATGAATGAACTTACTATAAGTCATTCGGGTCCAACTTTCTTTATTCATCCTCATGGATAAAAAATAACAAATGTGCACAATAAACTTTATTACAATAACTTTATGTCTATAGATCAAAAATGAGTACAAAATGAATCAACAAGTCCCATATGGTCCACATGACCTTTAAGCTGTTTTACCGATGAACCTTTTGTCATAGGGTCCGCAACCATTGATTCTGTACTAATATGCTCAATGAAAACTCCATGTCTCTTAATGTTATCTCTAACACTAAGATACTTGATGTCGATGTGCTTACTTCTGCTTCCACTTTTGTTATTCTTAAAGAAGAAAAATGCAGCAGAATTATCGCAAAAAATCTTAATGGGTCTTGCTATTGAATCGACAATCTTTAGTCCACCAATGAAGTTTCTTAACCACAATGCCTGTGTAGTGGCTTCATAGCATGCAATGAACTCTGCCTCTATAGTAGATGTAGCAACTATAGTCTGCTTGCTGCTTTTCCAAGATATAGCCCCTCCAGCTAGAAGAAAGATATATTCTGAAGTAGACTTTCTGCTATCTACACATTCAGCAAAGTCTGAATCTATATACCCAAAGACCTCCAAACTATCAGCGTGTTTGAAAGTCAAACTGTAACCCTTGGTTCCTTGCAAGTATCTCATGACCCTCTTGGCAGCTTTCCAATGCTCTAATCCTGGATTACTTTGGTACCGTCCCAGCATTCCAACCACTAATGCAATATCAGGTCTGGTGCAGACTTGATCATACATCAGGCTTCCCACTGCATATGCATATGGGATAATTTTCATCTGCTATTGTTCCAACTCATTTTTTGGGACACTGGTCTTTACTGAATCTTTCTCCTTTAGAAATAGGTGCCACACTAGACTTACAGTCACTCATCTTGAATCTCTCTAAAACCTTTTCAATGTAGGCCTTCTGAGACAATCTTAACATTTTCTGTTGTCTGTCTTTGTGAATCTCTATGCCAATGACATAAGAGGCTTCACCCAAATCCTTCATTTCAAAGCTTTGAGAGAGTAACTGCTTAGTTTCATGTAGCAAACCTAAATCATTGCTTGCAAGTAAAATATCTACATATAGGACTAGAAATATCACTTTACTCCCACTGACCTTAAGGTATATACATTGATCAACAAGGTTCTCAATAAATCCAAATGAGGTAATAACCTTGTGAAACTTGATATACCATTGAAACTTGAAATATCCTGAAGTAGCTTTCCATTCTAATATTCTTTATTGGCAATCACTTCGCTCCATTAATCTAGTATTCTTTATTGCTTGAATTGTAAAACGAAAGGATCTAGTTGAGTTAATCGATCATACCTGCAGGTGACTTTTTGTGAGATTAAATGTAACAGTAGCAATAAACTTTTGTTTATGGAGATGTTTTAAGGGGTGATGTACGTATGTCGGTTGGTCACTAAATTACATGTTTGGCACTAATTATTGTGTGAATGGAATACGTCTAATGTAACCGGCACGTAGCAGTGAACTTTTGATCAAAGGAATTTCTTAGTGGGGGAAAACTCCTTGATGCTTCACATACTACTTGAATGTATATGATCATTTTGATATCTCTGTATGTATTACTTAAGATTGTTAATTGCTTCATAATATGGTTGCTTGGTTTCGTTGGCAATAGCTTACGTTGGGAACCGGACTGATGCGGAGATCGAAGAACGGAATGTTTTTTTATCGAGATATCTGCAAAGACCGCGGATAATATAAATCAGCTGTTTGAGGTATTTTTGACATAGACATTTTACAAATATTTGTTTCTGTTATTGCATGGCTACATATTAACAAGATACACTACATACAACTCAGAACGGTTAAGATTGTCGGTAAATTCTAGAAGTGCTCTCTTCTTGTTATAGGTGGAGTGAACAGGATGCTCTCTATATACAAAATTTTGTATTTGTTACCTTGTAAGGCCATGGAGCACTTGCTTTGTATGACACATTATGTTGATGAGATACTATTTTGGGAAACTATCAAGGCTATAATATTAGTAAGGCCTGGGCATAGGCTTGTCTACGGAGTACTCCATAGTTTTGAAATTCTTTTGCATTTGGAAGACTGAGAATTGTTCCTTCTTTTGGCAGGAAATTGCCAAGCGGCTACCCCGCCCTCCCGCTTCATGATATGGGAGAAGCTTGAAACTGAATCAACTAAGAGTTGCTCTAGTTGTGAGAACCCTTTCTTTATCTGCTTGAAATATTCAACTTGTGTATATTGTGATATATATATATATATATATATAATTGAAACTTTGTTACTATTTGCCTTACTTCTCAGTTCATCCTTTCAATCGATCTTTAAGACTCGAAAACTCAATACAAAGTTTGAAATGGACAAGGCTATAAGAAGGGATCCCACAACAATGTTGTTGCAAGTTTTAGCTTTAACTGCGTTTAATTTTAAAAGAAAAGCCCACTATATTAATATTAGCCTTATGTATATACTTCTCCACATTCTTGTAGTGGACCATGCAGGTCCAAATATTGATTAAAACTATGACATTCTTTTAAAGTGGAATCCTGCAAATAAAAATTCCATCCCCTAAATTAAAGCCTTCAATATCCGCATAAAAATTACATTGCATCAAACTAATCAAAATGTCTTAGCAACAACAATACTTGATCCATGAGATAAAACACTTCGTAATTAAACGATTACAATCCAACCCCAAATATCTAAAAGCACATAAAAAGTCTCCGAACATAATAAATAATAATAATAATAATAATAAAGTTTAAACATCAATATAAACCAAATTTTAATTCATCAAACACAAATAAGACTTCTCACCAAGTCCCTGTGAGCTTGAACCATAAGAACCTCCATATTCTCAAATTATAAGGGTCTTGAACCATTGTATTATCTGAAAAAAGATTAATAAGATTTAATCTTATTATGAATTTTAACATGATGTATAACAATATATTATACTTGAACAACAAATTATCAAATAATTAGCTAAAGTATGCTTAATTTTCAAATGTGTGCATATACTTGGTAATAAGTTAGATTTTTCCATAATACAATAACATTTTAAAAACACTTTTATGGATACAAATAAAAGTCTATTTTGCATAATAAACTTAATCATCATTCCCAACATCATTAATTTAAATTTATAACCACAAAATAATTAAAACATATATGCATCTCATTACAAAATATAGCTCGACTTGCGCTATTCGTTTGACAAACACATGAAATTAAAATACGACATATAGTGTTAAGATAACTCAAAAAGTTTCGGCAACTATTATTTCTTTGTGAAACATCATTAATATGAGAAGCCATTTAAATCGTGTACATATACAAAATTTCAAGAATTTCTTTACGCTCTTTAACCGAACAAACAATCAAACTTTTAAAGAGTAATGATATTCTTCACACCTATTTATCACATGCATCAGCTTATGTAGTGTATTGTAAGTAGTTTTTTTTTTTTTTTTTTTTTTTACATTAAAAAAAAAAATTGATTAACATGAGAAGCCATTTAAAACACATAATGTAAGTCAATGTGAAAAGAGTGTAAAGAATAGCATTACTCACTGTTAATACCTAAGATCAAATCGTAAAATCCATAATGCCTACTTAATAAATCTCCAATTTGAGCCCAATGCCCTAGGTTAGATTAACTTAATGCATTAAATCACTAACTAAATTTCTCAATTTCATGTTTAAACTCTCAATTTGAAAATACAACAATTAACTCTATGAAATCCTTTAATTTCACCAAAAACCGAAATACTAAATGGCTTGTATTCTCAAATTCATCACATCTAATCAAAACTAAACAATCATGCAAGTAATTTGATTATCTAGTTACACAAGAAAACCCTTAGTTTTGAAACAATTAAAGCCAAAAACCAAAATCCCAAAGTTTCATGCATAAATGACCTTCAATTTTATTTTTCTAAGATTTATCGAAAACCATTTAAATGAATGGTCCAATGTGTGATTCTAACAATTATTTACATAACATAATCATCAATTTTGGTAAAAATTAAAGATAAATCATAAAAGTCCCTAATTTTGGCAGGTTAAAACCCTAATTTATCCAATCTAAATGATCTAAAGAAATTGAAACTATAGATTGATCGATCGCGTCAAGAAACATATTTTTATGCAATAAATTGAAGAAAAACACTTTTTTTTTCTTTTTTTTCTTTTTTTGCAGCGGTTGTCGTCTACTCTAGTGGCAAAGTAGACCGAACAACATAATAATGCTATATGCAAGACTACTATCCCACTCCTATTTTCTTGAAGGTAATGTAGTTTTTAAAATCGCCATTTGATTTAAGATTTATCACTATTAGATTTCGATCCAATAGTGATTTTAAAAACCACGTCACTTTTAGAGGGATAAGAATGAGATATGAGTCTTATATATAGCTTTACTCTTGAACAACAAGTTAGAGTCTCGACCTTGTCTAAAATTGGCTGATTTATAATGTTTCAACCTAATGAGAGCAAAATTATCTCATCCTCTGGCGTCAAAATTGAAATAAGAAATAGATGGCAAAATTCAGTGAGCTTATAATCATCATCAAAATTGAAATAAACAATCTACCAATATTACCTATTAAAGTTAGGGTCCACTTGTAGTTTTAAGTCTCTTTTTGACCAAATGAAGCTCAGTTACAACATCTTTTATGCTCATCCGTTCGCCTGGTTGTTCAACAGAACAAGCAACGCCAATCCCAAACATCAAAATCAAACACTCCTGGATTTCACTTCTTCTAGTGTTGTTGTTGTTATTATGAGTTCTATTCATAGTTGTCTCTTCTTCTCTTCCCTGAAAAAGAATTGGATCTGCAATCTCGACAACTCGTTCAGGCAAAGCTTGTTGGACAAAGGAATGTAAATTTAGAGTGCCCTGGAACATGTCATCTGTGGGTCTTTTTCCAGTAAACATTTCTAATAGGAGGATCCCATAGCTATATATATCTCCATAGGAGGAAACCTCATTTCCCATACCATACTCTGCAAATTTAACATGTATATAAATAACTATATAATTAACGTGTATATGCTAACAAAGGAATTTTGCTATGATACTCTCTATGTGGTGAAACCAGTAAATAAAATTGTACAATACTAAATTTGTATGAAGAAAATGAATAATAAAACTTTCTTATCCTCTTCAAACTTATAAATGATATTAAAAGAAAATTTATTATAATTGACCAATGATAAAGAGTGTCTTGATCACCTGGAGGAGTATAACCAACAGTTCCTCTTATGCCAATGGAACTCGACTGATTGGTTGAAGAGTTATGGTTAGCTTCAGGAGAGAATCTTGATAATCCAAAGTCTCCAATATGTCCAATCATTTCATCGTTGAGAAGAACATTGCTTGGCTTGAGGTCACAATGGAGGATTGGAGTTTGGCAATGATAATGGAGATATTCCAATGCGCTCGCAACATCAATGGCGATATTCAATCTGTGATAAAGATTTAGCTTCCTCTGCTCCTGGTGCACCTCATCCTTTGTAGTAGTCGGATGCAACCAATCCGCAAGGCTACCATTGACCATGAATTCATAAACTAGAGCCTTAAAATCATCACCGTCATAATCAATACCTAAACAAACTGTGAGTATCTTTACAAGATTTCGATGCCTGATGTATCTCAGGGCCTCACACTCAGCTAGAAAGCTCTTGGAAGCTCCACGGCGTAGAAGATTGAGCACCTTGACAGCAATTGTCATTTGACTCTCGCCAATGATTCCTTTATACACAGATCCAAAACTACCCACACCAAGCAAATTTGTGGGGGAGAACCCATCGGTGGCTTTTAGGAGACTTTGGTACGACAAATTTAAAAGCGAATTTCCTGAAGAACTTGAAGTAGGTTCTTTTCTTTTCCTTCTTAACCAACAAACAAATAGAAAAGACAGCACAAAAATTACTCCTAGAAGCCCACAAACTATGGAAAGAATTAATTTCATGGTCAAGGTCAATTTTGTCTTGTTGGACTTTCCAAAGTTGCATTTAGGCAAGTTTATCTCTGATATTCCCCCGCAAAGCTCACTGTTTCCTTCAAACGAAATTGCGCTTGAGTTCTTGAAAATGCCATCTATTGGCACCATACCCTTAAAATTGTTGTAAGAGAGATTCAAAAGTTGCAATGAGTTGAAACCCACAAAAAAATCTGGAATTTTTCCTGACAAATTGTTTCGAGAAAGATCTAATTCTCGTAGTCCTCTCAAAGAACCAAAACTTGATGGAATGGTCCCTTCAAAGAAGTTTCCTTGCATGTGTAAAGACTCCAGCCTAACACAACTTCCAAGACTCCCTGGAATTTTACCGGTTAACATGTTTTCTGAAATATCAAATTCACCTAGATTTTTCAGATTTCCAACTTCCATGGGAAGGGAACCGGTGAAACGATTACCGGACAAATAGAGACCGATTGACAAGGATGAGAGACCAAAGACCTGGGGAGGTATTGTACCACTGAGATTGTTTTCAAAAAGACTTAAGAAGAGCAAAGATTGGCAGTTTCGTAGACTTGAAGGTATGCTTCCATGAATATTATTATGCCTTAAAGATAGTTTGAGTAACATACTCAGATTTCCAAGAGAGTGCGGGATGTTGCCAGAGAGGTTGTTTATGTGAAGAAGCATTGATTGTAGTCTATGAAGCTTTCCAATATCAGTGGGAATTTTACCCGAAAATCTGTTATTCCACATGTGCAGTCTCTCTAAGTTGACGAGATTCACAATCCCACTTGGAATCGTTCCTGCTATATTATTGTCACTTACTTCCAATATTCGAAGAGTAGATGACAAGTCACCGATGCATTCAGGCAAGAGTCCACCAAAATTGTTGACATTTACAGCCAACAGCTCTAAGCTAGTGGCATTGGTCAAAGAGCAGAGAAAACTCAAGTCATCAGCTCCCCCACTTCCTAGGTGGTTGTAGGTAGTGCTCAACCATTGAAGCCTATGCAACTTTTCGAAAGAAGGCATGTTTCCGGTAAATTTGTTCCCTCCAAAATCAAGTCGTTCCAGATTAGAGGCATTGGATATTGAAGGAGGAATGGAGCCTGCAGTAAATTTGTTATTGGCCACAGAGAAGAATTGGAGATTCGGAAGAGTTATCCCCAAGTCCCACGGAAGACTCCCTTGGATTTGATTAAGTCCCACATCAAGAATTGTAATAGAAGAGAGATTGAAGATTGATGGAGGGATGGTGCCAGAAAACTGATTCGAAGAAAAAGAAACAGATGTAAGGTTCATAAGTTGGCCTAGAACACTAGGAATACTCCCACCTATATTATTTAGAGGTAAATAAAGTTCTTCAAGTGATGATAAGTTGCCAAGAGATGGAGGGATACTTCCTGTTAGTAGGTTGTGGTCGACAGCAAACGTTTTGAGCTTTGACAAGGAGCCAACCTCAATAGGAATTTCCCCAGCCAGCTGATTAAAATCAAGTCTGATAATTTTGAGGTTAGAGCACCCCGATACATTTGTAGGAATTCTGCCACCTACTGAATTATCGGCCAAATATAGCATCACTAATCTATGCAAACGGCCGATTTCTGGAGGGATTTGATGACTGAAGCTATTGTTTGGGAGATATAGAAGCCTTAAAAAGCTCAAATTTCCAATGAAAGGCGATATAGATCCCACGAGTTTCTGAGATGGCAGGCGCAACTCCGTGACCCTCTGGTGGCGTCGACCACATGTAACACCATGCCACAGACAGAAGTGGGTGGTGTCATTCCATGAGCTCAAAACCATGAAAGGGTCATAAACTATTTTAGCCTTGAATTCAAGCAAGGCTAGCCGGTCGGTATCATTCCCGCCAATGCTATAGCCATAGGTGGTGGAACCAAAGCAAATGACCGAAACGATTGTTAGGATACAAAGAGCTGAGAAAGAGAGTGCGGGACTTAAGGGAGGAAGCCCCATGCTTGGTTTGCTTTCGTTGCTACGTACTTCTTGATGTCTCTCAAGAAACAAGAAGAACAAAGAAAATTGTATGAGAAAGAGGGATTTAAGCGGATTTACAGGGGAACGAATCTGACCATAATGTGTACGAAAACGGATCTTCTCCTTTTCAAATTTGTCATTTAAATTTAGTTAACAATTTTACCTTTTATTTTATAACTAACCGGCTCCTCCTATGGAGAGGATCCGGTTGCAACGCGTGAAGGGGCAATGGAAGTCCACAGCTGGCGAGAGGCAGGTCGGGTTTTTAACAAAATGATGACCCAACAAATATTAAATGCAGGACAGAGATGGCGAGTTGATCGATTGGAAGTCCCAACCAGTACCGATGGATTTTTTAACTGCCAAGTCCAAGTCAATGAGACCACCCCTGTTCTTATGACCCTACAGTAGGTGAGCTGGCAACACTACAGCTGGTAAAATGAGTGCAACGCATCTCAAATTTATTTTTTTAAATTTAGATTTTATATAATGTGTTTAATTTATTATTTTAAAAAATATGTCATTATTTCATGAAAATATGGAACAATAACATATCATTTGAGAACTAATTTTGAAGATAAAAATTTGAAAATGAGAGCATTTTCCTTTCCACATATAACTGCTAAGAATTTAAAGGACTATGTTACATTTCCACCAAGTTACTAACCAATTTAAGAGTACTAGTAGCAGTTACCTTATATTGGTTCCCTCCCCTATATTTAAGAAAAATTTCATGAAAAACACCAAAAAAACCTTCCACAGCAGATACCCTATAGTTAGATGAGGGGGTTGAGAATGAATAGTAATTTTCTATGTATACATGTCTACTATTCCTTTCCTATGTATTATTTTAATATAAAAGAAGTATAATTAATTGATATAGGAAAGAGAGAAAAATAATAAAATAAGAGTAAAAAAATAATATTTAATTGATATAGGGAAATGTAAGGGAATCTATTGTGGAGTATTTTTTTATAGGGAAGCAAAAAATAATTTTGTTCCTTAAATTTAGATAATCTGCTGTTAGTGCTCTAAGGCTTCCCCTCCTCTTATCCTCCTATATGACCTTCCATGCTTCCTCATGTGCCAGCTGCTCTTCCTAATCTGTCCCTCAAAATCTTCACTCCCATGTACCTGAATTTCACTAAAAAATAAACATGTTGAGAAAATAGAAAAAAATAAGGGGTAATTACCTTTTCCTATCATGAACTATCGGCATGTGTCATTTTGTCCCCACGAACTACCACTTCGACCAAAAAAGGGCATCAAACTACCATATTTGCATATTTTGCCCATTTCCGTTAGTCTAATTCATGCAAAGACTTAAATGCCCTAACTCAATTTCAAAAATTACCTAAATATCCTCATCTTAAAAAAAAAAAAAAAATGAAGGAAAAGGGGGTGGCGGCAACCACCCCCTGAGGTGACCGGGTGGCGGCAGCCACCCCCTGAGGTGGCCAGGTGGCCTGCGAGCCACCCCCTGAGGTGGATTCGGCCACCTCTGGGGTGGCTCGCGGCCCACCCCAGCCTAAGGAGTGGCCGCACGGCCTCCCCAGAACCTAGGTTGGCCGCACGGCCACCCTAGGTCTTTTCTAGGATGGCCACGCGGCCACCCCAGAGGCCGTGGGTGGCCGCGAGCCACCTCGCCACCCCGGAAGCCCCACAAATTAGGCCCAAAATTAGATCGGGCTAGGCCAACATTTGGGTATATAGAAAGCTTTTCATTATGCTCACTCATTCTGATCCAATCTCTTCTTTTCATGGGTTATAGATAACTTTCTGTTATTAATAGTATTCACGCCCAGCTGACTAAAGATATTTTAGCTAGCTGAGACGTAAATTTGGATGAAAAACTACTCATCAAATATATATAATTTTATCATTCTCTTTTCTTTTCTTTTTTTTCTTATTTCTTACAAAGATAATAAAATCATTGATAAAAAAGATTTAAATGGAATATTCGCAATGAATAACTAAAATAAAAAGTGAGATGTAGGTGCTTTGAAAAAATGTGTAGTTAAAATAGAAAAATGTAATTTTTTACCTAAATGAAAATGAATTTTGATGAGCCAAATGTGAATGCTCTAACAGCACTAGCACGAGCTTTCCTAAATTTCATTTCATTTTCTAAATGCAACGAAAACTCTTAAAATATTCAATAAATCAGATTCTTTTGTTGTTCCCTAAACTAAAGAAACACCGGGCCAAGGAAGCCAAAAGTTGTACCATAAATCTAGGGAAGCAAAAGTGATTCCCTTAGTATTATTTTAATATAAAAAACTTTATTTTTCCTCTTTCATTCCTCTAGCATTTATTTGAAACAATATTTAAATAATTTATATTTCCTCTCTCTTTCTCTTAGAATTTAATTTAAAAAATATTTAAATGGTATAGGGAAATGATAAGGGAAGCTATTGTGTAGTGAATTTAAATAGAGAAGCAAAAAATGAATTAATTCCCTAAATCAAAAAATAAATAAATAAATAAGGGAAGCTGATGCTAGTATTTTTAAGAGAGGGGTTGTGACGCCCACTTGTTTTGAAGAATTTAAAATGCAGCTCATCTAAATGGAACAAATAGACCCACAACCCCATTATAAGCTGCTCGACAGTCCAATGAGTAATGTTAGAAGTCTTTTTTGTATCTCTCAAAAAATGAAGTGACTTTTAAAATCATCATTGAGTTTGTGATTGATCACTATTAAATTTGATCAAATAATAATTTTAAAAGCCACCTTATTTTTAAATAATACAAAAGTAACAACAAAAGGTATCAATTCATTGTCACAAGGCACATATGTTTTTGGGCAAGATGTACAAATATGAAGAGAATCACATGGACAGTTCGGCCCATCAACTACCGAATCTGTACAAGGCCCAGCATTGGTCTTATAGCCATGACTTGGGAATATATAGTTTAGGCCCAACAAGTAACCCAGTCCGACTTCGTTGAAAAGTCTCAGAGAGAGAGAGAGAGAGAGACGGAGCGGAGCAACTGAGAAAGCAAGCAAAAGCTATATACAAGATTTCAGGGGTTTCCTGGCGAAGAAGCAAAGCAGTGAAAAATCGAAACCAAATAGCAATGGATGTGATAAAAACGCAGCAAATAGCTTCGAGACCGATAGAGAAGGTGATAGTGCACCCTCTGGTCCTGCTCAGCATCGTCGACAACTACAACAGGGTCGCCAGGGACACTAACAAACGCGTCGTTGGTGTTCTGCTCGGTTCCACCTTCAAAGGAACCGTCGACGTCACCAACAGCTATGCAGGCACGTCCCTCTATTATCTGCTTCTTATTCGATTTCTGGTTTCATTCGGATCTGAGATTTCTCTTATATTTTTTACCGCTTTGGCATTGCATCTTATACCGTAATCTCTGTCTCTGTGTGACAAAGTTTGTTAGTACTTGTTGAATTTACTGAAAAAAAAGAATGAATATTTACTACCGCGTAGGTCGCTAATAGGTGTTGCTAATTTAAAGTTTGAATCTATAATTTTCACAGTTCCCTTTGAAGAAGATGAAAAGAACCCACGCATCTGGTTTCTTGACCACAACTACCACGAATCAATGTTCTCCATGTTCAAGAGAATAAATGGTATTACTTGAACCGGGTCTAGCATGAAATTGTGGTCCCTTTGTTTCGGATTTCTTGTAGTAGAATTGAGAATTTAATATAATTTACGTTGACAAATGTTTTTTTTTTAACAGCCAAGGAGCATGTTGTGGGGTGGTACAGCACTGGTCCAAAGCTGCGGGAAAATGACTTGGATATTCATGGATTTTTTAATGAGTGAGATTTCTAAATTGTGATTCTCAGTTTAATATGAGATTTTTGTGGCGTTTCCCAATATTCTCATTATCAACTGACAAAAATAGTCTCATCCACAAGTACAAAAGAAGATTCCCAATGCTGGACTAGCTGAACAAATCAGTCAATGGGAATCAGGGGTATCTGTTGGAGAAATTATTATCCCCTAGGCAAATGGGCCTATGCCCGAACCAAGGCCCAGTTGATCTTGCTAGCCCAACTTAACTCGTTCAGTCATTAGGGCTTAACAGAGTCCTAGAACACCTTGAATACTATATTTGGAACACATGGGATAAATACATTATCCCATGAGGAGTAAGTGTCTCACTCTCCCACTCAACCTTTATCTCATCTCACTAAAGGTCTCACTCAGCCATGACATGAAGGTGGAACAATGTGGTTGATAATATGTGCCTATAAATAGGCTGACACCCCAGGTACAAAATACATTCTGATTACATACAGAAAAGATATTTAAACTCTCGACTCTCAATGCTCTCAAAAATGGCCCACTGACTTAGGCATCAGAGTGAGGACGTCGGGAAACCCCCCTTCTAACACATTGTTTGTTCTTCCTTGTAGATTACGAAAAAACACCGCGAATCAAATATCTACACGTCACCAGACTAAAAACTGTTCTAACAGTAACCCAAACGGACCCAGTGTTAAAGTATATGATAGAAGGATCTAACATTTGGAATAACTATTTACATTGCTCACGAGAAAATGAGAATGGCTATTCAAATGCTATTCCATTCTACTTTCTTTCATTTTTAATAATATTTTTTTAATGTAATAGTCATTTCACATACCAAACGTAACATAAGATATGCGTGTCATATTATATTTCAACTTTTTTTAGATGTGGAAATAGTTGACCACTCTGTTCACTAGATACCAAAGTTCATGGTTGTCTTTTCTTCTCTTCCCGGAAAAAGAATTGAATCCGCAATCTCAACCACTTATTCAGACAAAGCTTCTTCAACAAAGGAATATTAATATAGATTCAGATCGAGTGCCTTGAAACATGTCATTTATGGGTCTTTTTCCAGTAAACATTTCTAATAGCAGGATTCCATAAACTATACACTTCTCCATAGGACGACAACTGATCATTTCCCATACCATTCTCTACAATTCAACATACGATAAATTATAACGTGGCCATAAAAAGACATGCAAAGAAAGGAGTTATCCTCTTCAAACTTAGAAATGTTATTTTTAAATAAAAAATGAACATTGCTAGCTTGAGGTCACAGTTGACGATTGGCATTTAGCAATGAGAATGGAGATATTCTAATGCACTCGCAATATCAACGGTGATATTCAATTTCTGATAAAGATTTAAATTCATCTGCTCTTGGTTCGCGTCATCTTCTTTAGTAGTCAGATGGAACCAATCCTCAAAGCTTCCATTGACCGTGAATTTATAAACTAGAGCCTTGATAATCAACACATGAACTGTAAGTACCTTAACAAGATTCTGATGCCTGATATTTCTCAGGGCCTCACACTCAAAAAGAAAGCTCTTAAAAGCTCTTAGAAGCTAGCTCCACAGTGCAGAAGGTTGAGCATTTTGATAGTGACTATCGTTCTGCCCTCATTGATGATTCCTTCATATATATATACACACACGCGCGAATCCAAAACTACCCACCAGACAAATTAGCGGATGAGACCCCATTAGTGGCTTTTAGGAGACTTTGGTAAGGCATATTCAAAAGCAAATTTCCTGAAAAATTTGATGTACATGGGTTCTTTTCTTTTCCTCTCTATATTTTTTTTTTTAACAAAAAAAGAAAAGAAAGATTTGAGTATTTCCTTGATTAAAGATTACGAGCATAAAGCTCTTACATCACAAGCATAAAGTTATGCAAAATCATAGCCACATGCTATAAGGTTACAAAGTCATAAATACAAGCAACGACCAAATACCATCACAAAAAATAAATAAACAAATAAATAATAATAGTAATCGTAATAATAATAATAATAATAATAATAATAATAATAAATACCAGCACAAAAATTACTACTTCTAAAAGTCTGCAAATTATGGAGATAATTAATTTCATTGTTAAGGTTAATTTTGTTCCTTGGACTTTCCAAAGTAGCATTACATGTAGTCTCTCAAGCTTTTTAATATCAGAGCTAGGGAATGTTACATGCATGACAATCTGCTATTCCTCGTATTGAGCAGCTCTTATAAGTTGACTAGATTAACAATCCCACTTGGATTCCTTCCAGCTTTATTATTGTTATCTATTAACAATACTCTTAAGAGTACTAGACGAGAAGTTAGTGATGGATTCAGGTAAGACTCCACCAAAATCGTTAGTGCTTATAGCCAATAACTCTAATTATGTTGGTGGCATTAATATCGGTCAAAGAGATCGAAGAGAAAACTCAATCGTTAATCGTTATAATCAATTCTGATAGCTTTGTAGGAATTCTGCCGCCAACTGAATTATTGTTCAAAAATAATTTCTCCAATCTATTATTTATGCAAACAGCCGTTGGTTTGGTTCCTACTTCTTGATCATGTCTGTCACAATAACAACAACAACATCAACAAAAAAAATGTTATTTATGAGGGAAATCCAGAGGTCTAATCCCAAACTAAAAAGAAAATAGGAAATCCCGTGGCCTAATTTAGCTGTTTCGGCCACTGAAAAAAAAAAAAAAAAAAGTAGCATATATATGTAGGCGGCCCACTCATTCTGCCATGGCGTCTAAATCATGACAAGTTGTGACCAGCCCTTTTAAGATAGTGAGATCAATATCTTCATAATTATTTGTTTGAATTTAAAAAATTTGAATATATAATTGTGAGAGATTATTTATGAGACTCACTTAATCAGATAAGTAGCTTAATTTTTATTGAGAAATGTTAAAACATCTCTCAGTATTCTCCTGGTGTTCTCCTAAAATGGCATAAATGTAATTAAAAAATTACATCTATGTCCTTTTAGATATCATAAATACAATTTTTTAATCAAAAAAATTACATCTACGTCATTTCAGGAGAACACCAGGAGAACACAATGAGATGCTCTAGCATTTCTCATTTTTATTTAGTTAGGTGGGTCCCATAAATGGTATCTCACAATCATCTACTCAAATTATCTCAAATTCAGACAAATAATTATAGAAAATCATGATCTCCATTTGGCAACCCCCTTCCCCTCCCCTCCCCTCTCCTCTATTCTTTTAACTTCTCCCAAAAATATCGGGGGTGTTTGGCAAGCATTTGTGTTGTGAAATTTTTGTTTGAGTAGGAAGAAGTGATTGAAGAATTTTATGTGATATAAAATATAAAAAAGTTTAGAATTATTTAAAAAAAAAATGTTTTGTAACGTATTTTTTTTATTTGAATAGTAATAAAAAAAAATTATTAATCAATGAAAAAAAAAAGTTAAAATATCTTAGATTTATCTTTTTCGGAAAAAGTGAAAAAAAAAAATAATGAAAGGAGATGAGATGCTTGGCAAACACTCCCATCAACTTCAAAAAAAAATTAAATTTTTTTTACTTTTTATATCCCATCAACAATTTTCTTTTATTATTAAATAAAAAAAACTTACTATAATACAATTTTATTTCACCTTTTCATATAAATATTTTATACATTATATTATATCAACCGTACTTATTACTACCAAAAAAAAAAATTATTTCACGTATGTCATGCATGTTGTGTTCGTCATGTTGCGCCGGAATAAGTCTCAATGCTGCGCCGGCACATTCTCCTGTATTCCACTTGGCCAGTTTTAACACGTAGTTGACCAAGCCCAACTTGACACGTCAAGACTAGGTGGCTTCAAATTTCTACTGCCATCTAGCCGCTTTGCTTGTCGGCCAGTGTGAGTATGAATCGGTCAGCGTTAATTTTTATGCCATTTAGATTCGATTCAGTTTGTCATTTTAATAAGTCCAATTTTAAAATATACGATTTAAAAATATAATTAAGTATTTAACAAAATTATAATTTAATTTTTAAAATTACAGTTCAATGACACATGTTATTCTTATACGTGTGTTATATATAATTTCTTACAGATTGATTTGTTAAAAAAATTTGTCTTTTTTTTTTACTAACTGATAAGTACTAAAATAATATGGAACTTATTTATTTATACTTGTAACATTTCTTTTTATTAATTGTTTTGATAACCTCCAATGAAAAAGCTCAACATCATCTTAGTACTAATTTCTTAGTAAAAAATTTGGTACCCCTAATATTTTTCAAAACACTTATTAATGTCGCATTATTTACACCTTTTGTGGGAAAAAAAAAAAAAAAAGCTCTAAAATGTTTTATATGGTTGGAACAATTCAGAGATATTCAATTAAAATTTATCTACTTTGGTATGTTTGATAAACTCATTGCTGAATCGATGTTGATCCATTAATTAATTATTAAGGCCCATCATATTTTAGGTATTAGTTCTTAATCAATGTAGAATATTTCAACCGAAATATATTTGATGAATTGTTTTTTAGTAATTTAAAAACAATCATGGGTCCTGACCCGATCTTATGTTGTTTGAGGGTTGACCGTTCACATTTTAAATATATCTTTGACCTTTGATTATGGACCATATAATATCGTCCAGCTGGTCGTTGCCTATTCGTTGTTAGGCCTTGGCTCCATGCGAACCGGGTTTGCCGCTGAGGCCTTCCGAGTAGGTTCTTGAAAGATCCCAACCGTCCAATTGACAATTCTGCGCGGGAAGGGAAACAGCTGCGTTGATGATAACACGGCAAAGTTGCCTGGTCCACACGATTGGTTTTCATATGGTCGGAAATACCCTTGATACTTGGCTTTTTTTTTGTAAGAATTTTGTCCAATAAAATTGATCTGAATTTGGTGAAAAGAAAATTACAACCCTATATCGATAAACTGAATGCATACATGGTTTCTTTTATTTTGGATTTAAAGATTGAAATCAATGAACTTGAAGAGCAATTACTGAAATAAATTGTTTGATACAAATTGAAAACAACATTTGATGAATTTATTCCAATAATATATTCATCGTTGATAGAGAAAGTTTTAAAACCATCTTAGGTCTATTTGGTTTAACAATTTTAAAATGTGTAATTTCAAATTATATTTATTTTAAAATGTATTTAATGAAATTGTAGATTTTAAAAATGTAATTAAATATTTGATAAAATTGCGATTTAACTTTTAAAATTTTGCGTTTTTTAAAATGTACATCTTTATAACGTTTTTAAACTGCCATTTTTTCAAACGCATTCCTAAACGTACCATAATTTTGTTTAAAACGCATTCTCGACATGCGAAATCACAAGGCTAAACAGACTAGTGTTGTATCTTTTTCTTTTTCTTTTTTTATTCAAAGATCCCTTTCAATATAAACAAAAAAGATCAATCGGTCTAATGTTCAGGGTTACAAAGATTTCCTAATAAACTAAGTCAGAAGCACAGGGAGTAGAGTTTCCTCCACCTAGGCAATGTCAGACTTCAGACCATTACAGACCACAGTTGCATCAAACAACTAAAATACAAACCAACAAAAAACTAGAAAAAAAAAAAAAAAAAAAAACTCTTCTCCAGCGGGCAAGAAACACGTTCCCTTGGTTTGATGTCACATTAAAGACTTGCCTTCCCAACACAGAAGCATAAAACTGCCCCATTGCCTTCCCATCGAAAACAACGGGAACAATAGACAGATAAGCACAAACCGCCATAATAGAGTGCAAAAGTTGCGGGAGAGCCCACTACTGCCGTCACTGCAATCGACCATGGGTTACCACCATAAAGGGTCCCTCGTGTAGTCCACCAGCATTGGCTCCTTAGACAAGATCGATGAACCACCCTGGCTTGGCTAATCGCAAGTAACTCCACCACTTGTACAGTATGATTCCCATCAAGATTGACAGTCTTAAGCCAGAGCGTGAGAACGAAAGGAAACTGGCCTGGGACATCACACTAAAACAAAAAAAAAAAATTCACCCAGGACCGTGAAAACATTCATCCCAGATGTGGTGTCCTTCCCCGAAGAAAAATCACAAACAAACATCTCCAATCCCATAAAAAGGACGAGACAAAACACCCAACCAAAATCTAAAAACACAAAACAAACACCATGGGAGGAGGGAATTAAGCATTTATGATTTCCTCCTCAAAAGAAATAGACTTCTCTCTTCGCTCTCTCTCTCTTTAGAAATAACTATTATAGAGCGAGTTTTGTTGCTTCCAAAATCTCTTCTTAATCACTTCATAATGTTTGATAACCGATTAGTGTATATCTAGTTTAGTGTTCTCAACGCACTTGGTTTAAAAAACAATCAATTTCAAAACCTAAAAAATGAAAAGAGGATTAAGCGTTTAGTAAATTCACGGATTAACCTTTAAATCACGTGTTTAAAAATGCATTTAATTCCACGCCTACCGCATGAAAACATGGATTTTTTTTTTTCACATTTTGAGGCCACTGTTAAATACTATAATTTCATCCAACAATATTAATGTGATACTCAAAATTAATCATTTAATTTCTTTTTTTTATTTATCAAAAATTAATTGAAAATGTCATGTCATTCTTGTTGGGTGGATATTAAATAAAATTATAGTAGAAAAGGACAATTCTGTCACAGAGGAAAAATAAATTTGTCAGAAATGATCTCCTCTTTCTCCGTTCATACCACCTCACCACAACATTCAACGAGAACAGTAGACCAAGACCCAGCAACCAATTCTCAACCTTATTTGAAGTTTCCACTGCCGATTGCCAGTTCTCGCAAGAACACACGCATTTATAATAAATAAATTTCATATCCAGTCTTTAAATTCTTCTTTTGTTTCTTTCTTAAACCTCAATCCACGATCTTCCTCTGCAAATCCAAGCGTTTCTGAATTTTTCAATTTTGTCCGAGCCATCCCCAACATTCCCAATCTCAATCCCAATCCCAATCCCTCAATTCAATCAAATTCTCTTATTTCGTGGCTTTAAACGGAGCGACCCGAATGGGTCCGAATGAGGATCCGGAGAACTCGGTGCTGAGTCGACTCGTGGAGTCGGTGAGGGCGATCTCCGAGTTGCCCGAGTGCCGAAACGTGTGCAGGAAGATGTACGGAAACCTGGTGCGGAGAGTGAAGCTCCTGAGCCCTCTGTTCGAGGAGTTGAGGGACAGCCAGGAAGAGCTCGGCGAAGAGGAGGTCAAGGCCTTGGAATCGCTGAGGCTCGCTCTCGATTCGGCTAAGGACCTTCTCGGGTCGGTCAACGGAGGGAGCAAGCTCTATCAGGTAGGGTTTTGGTCGATTTTGTTTCTGTTTGGTCGCTGAGAAAACGAGGGAAAGTGAAGGAAAGGACTAGGAAATATATGAGCGCCTTTCTTTTTGTTTTGGTTTTTGTTCGCTTGGGAATTGGGATCAAATGGTGAAGAATTTGGAATTTGTGTTTTCTTATCAGATTGGATTTGGATTTTGCATATTGAAAAATGAATTTCACAAAGCTGATTTTTTTGGCTAGTAATTCTACTGTCTAATACAAATTGATATAACCATCAATTCCTCAAGTTGATAAATGCATTTTTTTTTTTTTCCCGCGGGCTTTGAAGCTACGTACTTTTTCTGTGTGGCATTTGGCTTAATTTCTTTTCTTGTTTCCCAAACAAGTTAGTTGATGTAAATAATTGATATTGAGGTAAGTAATGTCTTGCTTGTCACAGGCTCTGCAAAGGGAAAAGACTACACAGAAGTTCTACCAGGTGACTGAACAAATTGAAGCAGCTTTGAGTGAGATTCATTATGATAATCTTGATATATCTGAGGAGGTTCGCGAACAGGTACTTCTTCAAATCCTATTTATTTTGAAGAGAATTAACTGCATACATCAAAATATTGACCACTGATGAATTCTTTTACAAAAAAGTAACATTTAGTATCAGATTATGGACTAGTAGATTTGAAAGTTTTAACAATAAGTAGGACATTTTTTTAATTTCCTTCAGATTGAACTAGTACATGCTCAATTCAAAAGAGCCAAAGGAAGAAAAGACTCCCTTGATTTTCAACTGGACATGGATTTAGCCTTAGTACAGAAAGAAAAAGACCTTGACCCTGCAATACTTAAAAGACTTTCCGAAAAGCTGCATCTCAAGACTATCAATGATGTAAAGAAAGAGTCACTTGCATTCCATGAATTAGTTGTCTCGAGTAATGGAGATCCGGATAACTGCTTTGAAGAACTGTCAACGTTGTTTAAGAAAATTAAGGAGTGGGTACTGACGGCAAGTCCACAATTTGACCCCTCTGAGGGTGAAAAGAGCTTGACTAAACACAGATCTCCTGTTATCCCAGATGATTTCAGATGTCCAATATCTCTTGAATTGATGAAAGATCCTGTGATTGTCTCTACTGGACAGGTATAACCTCGCAGCTGCCTTTACAGTTTAAGTTCACAACTATTTATCTGTATGATAGCCATTTTGACGAACCATTTACTCTTCTCTTTTACAGACTTATGAAAGATCCTGCATTCAAAAATGGCTTGACGCAGGACATAAAACCTGTCCCAAGACACAACAGACACTGTTGCACACAGCCCTAACACCTAACTACGTTTTGAAGAGTCTGATTGCTTTGTGGTGTGAGAGCAATGGTGTTGAGCTGCCAAAAAAGCAAACGAATTGTAAAAGCAAGAAATCTGGAAGCAAAGCTTCCGACTGTGATCGTGCTGCTGTTGAGGCCTTGTTGGAAAAACTTGCAAATGGGAATCCGGAACAGCAAAGAGCTGCTGCTGGTGAGCTCAGGTTGCTTGCAAAGAGGAATGCAGATAATCGAGTGTGTATTGCTGACGCAGGAGCCATTCCTCTTCTCGTAGAACTATTATCCTCTCTGGACCCCCGAACCCAGGAGCATGCTGTTACTGCCCTTCTCAACCTTTCCATCAATGAGAGTAACAAGGGAACTATTGTAAATGCGGGAGCCATACCTGATATAGTAGATGTGTTGAGAAATGGCAGCATGGAAGCTAGAGAAAATGCAGCTGCAACTCTTTTCAGTTTATCGGTAGTAGATGAGTACAAGGTGAAAATAGGGGCTGCAGGGGCTATCCCAGCTCTTATAACGTTGCTTTGTGAGGGGACCCCTAGAGGGAAAAAGGATGCTGCCACCGCTATTTTCAATCTTTCAATCTATCAGGGGAACAAGGCAAAGGCTGTAAAGGCTGGTATCGTGGGCCCACTAATGAGATTGTTGAAGGATGCTGGAGGTGGGATGGTGGATGAAGCACTAGCAATTATGGCCATTCTTGCAAGTCATCCTGAAGGGAAGACAGCAATTGGTCAGGCCGAGCCAATTCCTGTTCTGGTGGAGGTTATTAGAACTGGTTCCCCACGCAATCGAGAGAATTCTGCTGCTGTACTGTGGTCTATATGCACAGGTGATTTGCAGCAGTTGAAACTAGCAAGGGAGGTTGGTGCGGAAGAGGCACTGATGGAACTCTCAGAGAATGGCACTGACAGGGCGAAGAGAAAAGCTGGAAATATTTTAGAGCTCCTTCAACGAATTGATGAGCCTGTTGATACATAGAATTCCAAGTGTTCGGATGAAGAAAGTATAGTTCCTCAATATGTTTCAGAAAGTTGGGCAGGAAATCCATCCGAGTTGTATGAGAATATATACTTCCGCTTGGCTTGGTGTTCATGCACAGAGAAGTATGTGTGGGGGGCTGGGTACCAAGGATGGCGTGTGCTGGGAGGTGTTTAAGATGGGTTGTAGCTCATCCAATAGTTTGCATCCTTGAAAAGTGAGATAGATTATCGGCTGTTCCACTTCCAAAATTTGACTAGCATTCTCAGGACTTATTAGTCTTTTGCAACAAGGGGCAGCCGACAATCAACATTTTCAGAAAATTTTCATGCCTTGTACGGGTTTTGTGAGAGAAATTGGAATAACGAGGTACATTTGTAACTCTTACCTGTCTTTCTTCATCAATTTTATCTGTTGTTGTATATGGTTTTAACAAACAAAGTATCAGGTGTCATATATATTCATGTGTACATCAGAACTAAATATAAATGTTACTGTATGTTATTGGCAGTGTCTATGTATGTTACAGTGATAAAATTTATAATGGGGAATTATTTCAAGGATTAGTGAACTATGTTCTTCAGTGAATTATTTCAAAGCTTTTTAGGATTTTTTTTTTTATATTTAATCGGACTTCAACATCTCAAAACTGTCGTTCTAGAGTTTAACTTCCATAGGGACCTGACGTAAATCAGGTCCCTTGTGCCCTCCAATAGCAGTTTGCCACTTCAGAGTGGAACACCAAAACAATTTAAGCTGAAAACACCCGATCACACCAAACCAACGAATGATTTTGGGTGTAGTTTTTGCCAACTTCTCTGTCTCCGACCTCCTTCCACATTTTCCAAGCATCTTCTCTCTCTCTCTCTCTCTCTATCCAATTTAAAAATTTATACAGTTTGCTTTTCCATGTTTAGTTTAGTATCGATGTAAAAGAAATATGTCGAGGATGTTGTGTATACGAAGGTTTTCAAATGACTGTAGGTTTGTTTTTCCTAGGCAAGATTAAACTTCATTAAAACAGGATACAAGAAGGGGATGGGCACCCCGACATCAATGTCCCAGATAGAAAATACAATGCTTGAGAAAAATAAAAAATAAAAAAAAAATTAAAAAAATCGGAAATTGGCCACAAAATGACCCATTCCAATGTTTCTTGGACTAAACGCCAAAAGAAAAAGTTGCCTTGAAATGGCGGTTTTTTATGCAGCCACGAGAAAGTCCACTTTGGACGACTTCTGCAAGGGCAACAAATTAACAATAGGACTTGGAGGTTGTGGCAGGAGAGGACGCAGTGTGATTTACACATTTGGAGTTGTTGACGAGGAGCTTCTTACCGATGTTCCACAGGAGGGGTGGCTGACAGAAGAAGCTAAAAAAACATATAATTATTCTGTCTCCTGGTAAAACGAAGGGCACTTAAAACATGGGAGGCTTTGGACAACCAAAATTAACAAAAAAAAAAAAAACCTAGATTTGCAGTTCCAGTGGGTCGGGACTTCAATTGGTGTTCAATTGCATGCTTAAAAGTGAAGAATAGAAAGTTGTCGATCGCAAGTCGGTCGATGCCGTTCGAATGTGATCTTCAAAGCACTTAAGAACTATAAACATAAGAAGTTTGAACGGTGTCCTTTGTACTCTTGAAATTCAAGTTCCCAAAAAGCACGGTTACAATGGTGGTCACAGCATGATTAAACGGAAATGTTTCACAAGAGCCATAGAGACATCTAGTCGCAAGCTCGTTCAAAGAAGGTTCGGACACATTGTTCAGTTAGATAGATTCAAGACACTTGGTTGCAACCGCAGTTAAGAGAGTTCGAACGCCGTTGGCGAGAACACTGTGAAACCCTAGCTCGCATTCAATGCTCCACTAACCCATGGGCCGCTGCCTCTGATTGTGTTTTTTAGAAACCGACTTTCACATAAATCTCAGTTTTCCTTAGGATCTATACAAGCATCATTATGCACGATTTACAACCGACCGTGATGCCATTATTTTGTGCTCATGGAGAGAACCTTAACATCCTAATTATGCCAGTTTCGTCATCAAAATTGTTGTGTTTGACATCTTTACTGCTTTGTTTGATTTTGGTGATTGCGTGGTTGCAATATTTTGATTGGTTGTTATTGTTAGAATTCCCCATTTAAGACGTTGTTTGGAGTCGTCGGTGGAATTTTAATGTACACAAAACTAAAGTCAATATCAATATATGTCGCCGACGTCTATGTTTATAACAGTGACAAAATATTCAGAAGGTGGAACATTTTCATCGACTGTTCTGTGCTTTATTCTTTTTTTTTTTCTGTTGTTGTTGACATTGTTCTGTGCTTGAGTTTGAGTTACGGACTATGTTCTTCAGGGAACGTCTAGAATCACTTCGTTCACCTTCACGGCTTGTCGGGACGTCAAAACTCAAAACACGAGTGCTCTTCAAAACACTTGAGGTTTTCTGCACAACATTTGTGTATATTTTATAGAAAAAAGTGAAAATACTGGACACAACAGCTTTATTGTTCAAAATGTGTACAATTATACAAATATTGTGCAGCAAACATTACTAATTACTTTATACCTTTAGGCCTGCATTTTAATCAATTTTCGTACAATATAGAGATGGACGAACCATTAAGGAGGGTGGAAACTCTAGTTTCGTTTCTTTCCTTTTGGTGTGAATACCTGACAATGATATTTGTTAAATTTTGGTGAAAATACGTCTCTTAACGTTGGGAAGCGGGCGTATGCAGAGGAATGAACACCTTTTATTTAATAACTTAACGAGCTCGATTGGGATCTCTTATAATTAACTGTCTAAATTTCTTTAAAAGGAGCTTGTCAAGCCCACCTTCTTCGGGTAAGTAGACCCCACATCTCAGGCTGGCGGAAGGATCTCTCAATTCAGACAGCCAATTGTGAGGATCCTCGTTCAAAAGAGCCTACGATCAACTAACGCCCCTGTTCCGGGACAATGGGCTCCATTTTCAATTTTCTGGCGACAGCGACTGACACCAAAGTCATACCGTGCTCCACCCGTTCTTCACAAGCTCAAGTCTCACGACGAAATTATACGCAATGCTGACAGTCATTGGCCATAGAAAACTATCACAACAACGTGGAAATACTGTCTTTCGATTCAAAGCAAACAATTCCTTCCAAAGGAGAGCGGACTGCCATATTCTTTTTCTTTTTCTACTCCAAGGAGGACTGCCATTTGATCCCTCGCAACATCATTACAGGAAAACGGAACAGCAGTAAATGCTACTCTCAATAAGTTAACAAGCCCCACTTTTCACTCTCATTGCCAATAGACTTTACAAAAAAAAAAAAAACAAAAACAAAAACAAAGAAAGGAACAAAATTTTACACCTCAGCCCAACTTCTCCACGAATGTTTCAGCTAAGGTGTGGCCACTAACAATTTTGGTTGTCCCAACAATCAAATCGTATGCCATCCCTTCCTGCAAGCACAAATTACTCTCAAACATTTGAGAAACCTATAAATGAGGAGAAAACTAGACATAATTGTAACTGGTTTAACTGGCCTGAACCACTAACAGGATGCACAGTTTTCATGAAATTGATCATGTCTGTAACAAAATTAGTTCTGATTGGCCACATACAGCATAGACTGATGCACAAAAAACAATCATGGCCAGTAGTTACCTTCAGAAATTTCATACTTGAAGTTTGAAAATAACTGCATGTATTGTTAGTTGCGCCTTTTTTTATAAATTTAGATTGCTTATAAAAAAAAGAAAAAAAGAAAAGAAAAGAAAAAAAAGAGTGCCTGTATTGTTTATGAACCAAGAAATATCGAATCCATCTCAGTAGATTCGGGATATGCACTAAGTTTACATACCTGAGCACTGAGAAATCGAAGAGCAGAAATCTCAGCAAATGTTACCCCTCCAATGAAGACGACAAGAACTATGGAGCGCCTTCCATCAGCAACTCTGTAAGTATGTTAAAGTGTCACAATAAAGGAAATAGATTGCATTATTTGCATTCGAAAATGATTTTTGCAGTAAAAATTTAGTGGCAACTGCTTCAGTAATTGAAGTCCTTCCCTTGAAAACTGTTTAGCGGGAAAACAAATCCAAACAACAAAAACAACATAGATATCAAGAATTCCATTGCCCTATAATCATAAATATCCCAGATTCCCAATATTGCTTCTTAGCAATCAGCAAAGTTCAATTTTCCTGCATCTGTATGGTTTCTTGCAATTAAAAGAGTTGGTACTACTACAGAAAAAATGACCCCGCAGAAGAATGCCAATAGGGAAAAAAAAAATCCTAGATTGAAGGAATGAAACATACCTGTCCATATTGACTGAAGCTCCCTGCAAGGTGTCAAATGATGGGCTGCTTGAGAATCTGCCCTGTAAAACAGTACAACATGATTACGATAACTTCAATTGCAAAGCGAGCGAGAGAGAGAGAGAGAATATATAATTGAGAGGGACTTACTCTTTTTGTTTCTGAATGTGGTCCAGGTAGCAGCTTCAGAATTTCTTCTATAGGACGCCTGAAGGGTCAAATTGTCACATTTGAGAGAGAGAAAATTGCCTATATAGTGCAAACTCAAAATCCAAAAATATGGTATCAATGTATCATAGTTAGTAAAGAAGTGCCTTTGGCGAAAACTCTCCTTTCTCTCTCCTGAAATCTCCCTCCCTAAAACGCCCGGCTGATGAGGGGGAGGTAGTGATTTTCACTGCCTCCTCCTCCCCTTTCTCCCTTTTTTCCCTCTTCCTCCTTCCCCCTCCCTTTCTAGCCTCTTCTGAGGCTTCAATCGCCTCTTCGGAGGCCCTATCCTTCGCCCTAGGCGACTTATCTTGGTTCAACGGGTCTACCGGCTTCTCCTCCACCTCTGGTTTGATTGCAGCCCCCATCCATCGTCTCCATCCTCGGATCCGATCACTTCCACAAGTTATTAGATTTGTTTTTTTCAAAATCAGATCTATCCACTTTCGGAAGCTCCACCTTCTCACATGCCACATCACTGTGATCCGGGCTTCCTCCGCTTCGATCTGCCGCGCGCCATATGTCAAACGGACCACCACGCGCCGGCGCGTGTCCATCACGCGCCTGCGAGTAGATCTTACTCGCGGGCACGTGTGTTTCACGCACCGACGCGTGGCTGCTGCTGACCGGCACGTTTCGGCATTTTCCGCCTCCACCAGCTGCCGTCGACCTCCTGTGGAATTTCTGGCACCTTTCATTGGCGCGTGGTGTTCACGCGCCATTGACAAAACGCCGCCATGCCGCCGTTGCACTATTTTGTTATTCGTTTTTTCTGAGCTTTTTGTTTTAATTATCTTCTGTGTATCCCCTGTGTCTCGTGTTGTACCGCAACCGGTGTTTGGATCCTTTGAATTTTATAGACCACTTTAAAACCCCTTCATTGGTGGTTTGGTTCGAGGCATCCGTGCCAAGAATTATTGGGCCCGCATCTTCAGAAGCATTGCCTCCGTGTACTTACATTCTTAAACTTTTATTTGTGTTTGGGTTGCTCAGCCCTACTCGTTGAAATTTAGTTCTTGTAATTTCTTTTTCCTAGTATCTATAAAAAATCCAAAAATAAAAGATTAGTTAGAACAATTGCAGTCATTGTTGTAATGGTGTCTTGACTTTTATCCCATGGACCCAATGTACTTCTATAGGCCCTAAAATAAGTGGGGTACACAGGGATCAAGAAATGCCATGTTATGGCCATGTACCAATGCCATACAATCCAGAGGTCCACATGTTAGACATCTGTCTAGTAAAGAAACTTGTATCAGAGACCTAAAACAACAAGACTTAGCCACCATGCCACATACAAAGGTAACAAAGCCTTAGATCTTTCCCATCACTCTTTGCAGGACCAGACATATATAAACATTATGCAAAATTCAAACAAGGCATCCTTGCTTTGTTACTCAACACAAGAAAGCATAATAAGCTTGTCTGCTACAAGCCTTCAAGGTAGAGGCTGTGCCCACCATGTTTCAAATGTCAAAACAATAAAATAGCAAAGCTATATACAGAAATGCAATTCCTACATGTGTGCATGGGTGTGGGTGTGGGTGTGTGTGTAAATTTGGGAAAGTCCTATTGCACTTGGAATATTTACAGAAGAAACCTTCATATAGTATTTATGAAGATAAATCAACACACCCCAGAAATCCAGGTATCACACGATGTGTGAACTTCGACACCAAAACCAATTGGCTTCTTTTCTTTTCTTTTATAGGTAAGAAAAGAAATAGCATTAAAAAAGCGTGAAGGCGCCCCTAAACATACATGAAGTATACAAGAAGGACACCAAAACAAAAGAAAAACATAAAACAAAAGAACACCCGAAAAAAACCCAAAAGACAGAAGAAATGCTACATTAAACCCCCAACCTCTTGCCTCTAACCCGGCTAGAACCAACACCCCTAGCATCGAAATTGATCGAGCATTATAAATTATTGACCTCTCTTTTCCCTTTTTTTCTTAGGAGCAGAGACAGAGTGTTGCCCCTTATCAACTAACGTCAAGAAGTCCAGAAAACCCTTCTCAGCCCCCTTAAAAGAAACCCCCATCGTGCGAAAGCACAACCTAGCATCTTGCACTACCCCGGGGTATACGACAACCCCTCCCTCAGGATCATCCCCTTTCGAAGATTCACCCACCTCGAAGACCCAAGAAGATTGATGGTCCCTCCAAGACGTACCAGGTAAAAACTAGGGAGAACACCCATACACCAAGGAGAACGGCCTCAGTGGAAACAAAACCCACTCAATGCGGAAATTTTAGAATTCTGTCAATCCAAGGAACATGGAACCAAGCCTGTCGATTTAATATAAACCATTAAAGCATGGTGGGACTAGTGATCCACTATCAGGAGATCGGTTCCAGTGGCTGCTCCCAGTCGCATTGAATTTGCTTAGCTTTTGAACCATATGACAGTCAGGGTTTTATTTTATTTTTTTCAAAATCAAATTGACAATTAGGAATATTAACAACAATCCTAGACTAAGACCAGGAAAAATCAAATTTCATGTTTTCCATCATTTGTGCTGGTCCCAATTCCAAAAGTTGAACTCCTACAAGATCCATGCTAAAAAGAACTGTTGAAAGAAAGACACTAATCTATACTGCTCATGACAAGACTCTTAAGAAATTTAGCAAATAAGAATCAACCTCACCATCCAGATCGAACAGCATGCTGAATGAGACGAATACTAAGAGGTGCATATCCAGAAAATACGTAGGCAATATCATTGGGGCTGTTACATAAGAAAACACTTAAAAAGTCAATAAGAAAGACAACAGACAAATTAAATAAAACTATAACATTTTATATGGCTAGAATAAGATTTAAATGAATTCTATTTTACAGCGTAAAATAAGGAACAGCTTGGATTGCATAATTTGGTGCAAGTAGTTCCACATACTGCAGAATCTATTTCAGCAATATTACAGGATCCAAAGAATTTAAGAGAAAATATTGATCCAAATTATGATCTTGTCCATCATTCTATTCTAGATTGCTTCTGCCCACCCAGTAAGTACGTCAGCATCTGCTGAAGTAGCTTATTCTTAAATGTCCATGATGCTGTCCAGTGCATCATCTCCCATAGTGTCTGGTTTCAGACACCATGAACAATAAGGTTGTATTTCTGTGAAATGAACGACTCTTATGATGGGTAAATAATGCAGATGCCTTGGTAGCTGTGCCATATAATGAAATCAGGGTAATACATACTAAAAGAACAGAAATCAATGTGATGGGTGTAACACATGCAGGTTATGAAACCATCACCCTGCATGTAAATGTGTATCACACTCTTAAGATTTTCAATTACGAAGCAGAACCAAATCACATTGTCTAAGAAAAAAAAAATACTTGGCTGTGTCAGTGTCATCCACCACAAGTTGCAGAGCACGTTTGATTGTAAGCCAGTTGCTTTTTGACTCCTGCAAGGTTCAGATGACGTCACCATGAATCCAATAATTTGATAAGAATCCAGTTAATACGGTCAATAGAGTATGTGAATCAACTATAGGGAATGCTTGAATTTTTTTTTTTTATTGGTAGGAAACATGGACACCCAATGGGTTGTAAACCATGACCTTGTCCTCCATCCGATTCTTTATGGGGGAAGTGTCATTTGAGCTAGAGCTCATTAGAATACAAAATGCTAGATTATGAAGGCAAAATGATACCAAACCTGCTTTTTAAACAATCCAGCTTTTTCTAAATTATTCAGTGTGGCCATGTGCTCAAATCCGTAGCTGTGGAGTAGTTCTCTCCTACACCAAGAGTTAAAAAAATAAATATAAAACATTCATAAAAGTTCTTCAGTAAAAATTGCTAAAAAAAAACAATAGCCAACAAAATCAAAACATGGAAGATCACAAGGAATTAAAAGTAATGATAATATGCATGCTATCCTTGCCTCAAATAGTCAAAATGCTTTTTAGGCAACCCAGAATTTGTAACCGAAAATAAGATGAGAAGACGTAGGACGTTGACAAGAGGCTCCTGCTTATGGATCATTTCTTCGATGTACTCAAAGCATCTGCATTAGTTTCATACTTTTGGAAATTAGGATCTAGGGGACTGCCAATCCACAAACCATATCTATGACAAATTGAAAAGAATAAATCTTGAGAAATAACTTCAAGACACCAGAAGAAATGCACAGATTTTTATAATCAAGACAAGATAAATTATACAATTGCTTAAAAAAAGTGACCTGTCAGCTATTCCATATGATACACGTAGCACAAGTCAGAACAGGTATTATCACTAATTGAAAAGGGGAAAAAACAATAATACTCGATTGAGTTTTGAAGGGAGCTGCAAGTAAAAGATGCCAGCAAAATTTATAAATCCAACAACAACAAAAAAAGTACAAATTTCTTTCAGCAGAGTGGCTCAAAAGCTCTGATACATTCCAAAGAAGACAACAAATATTCTGTTTTGAGTTCAAAAGCAGTTTCAAGTTTTTTTAAAGTTAAACAAATGTCAGTAACAGAAAGGTACTATTGGAGATAGTCGAAAAGAAGCTGATTGTCAAATAAACCAAACATGACAGTAGAATCATAATGTGTGACCTAAAGCAGAACATAAATTCTTAGTTCTGAAATTCACTAAACCATTTACACCCCCCAATTATACAGCACATAAAGCATGATTTCGTAATTGAGTCTAGTCACAATATTATAAATGAAAAGCATAAAATCACCGCATGTATCAAGTTGCCAAAAGTGGGAGATAACAGTATTAAATCAGCTCACATGTCATAACTCTGTGCCTCAACAATAGTGTGTTCCATGTCAAGTTGGCCAAGAAATGTTGGCTTTGATGTGAATGTCGACAGATGCTGAGCAAGATTTATGTGCCTCTAAAGCAATAATTAGCAGCAAATTAAGATCAATTGGAAACACCTGTATTAAATCTCAACAATGAAAATCAAAAAGAGGAAAAAATACATACAGTCATTTCAGGTAAGGAATTCAGCTTTCTGACAAAGTCCTTTAGTTCAGAAACTGTCTGCGTCTGTGCATTATATAGCAGTCCATTAGAAAACATTAACAAAATCATTAAAATGTCTGGAAAGGGAAGCCTTTAGTGATTTGAGGATAGAAACGTATGTGCAGTGCAATACTAAAAGTTGATAGGGCATCATTGACACATAAATATTTCCTGAATTCTGTGGTTGAATTATTCAAGCATAAATGCAATGGCATCCTAGCCTGTACTTAAAAACTATAGCTACCATATTTTACTAATGAATAGGACTTTTATAGCAGAGAACTTGGACAAATTTATTTCAGAACTAACAGTAGTTTCATGCACATATTCAAATCGGCAACAAACATAAGTGTGAAAGAGAAGCAGTGTTCAGATGTTAAACCATTCACTTACGGTTGTTGTCATCTCTGTATAGTCCTGTTTCATGGATGTTGCTTTCTGACGTAGAATCTGCAATCATACTGCAAATGGCAACTAAGAAAATGGAACTCCAAGAAAAACAACGATAATTTTTCAGAGACAACTGACAAGAGAGAAGGATTTAGAAATAGAAGTATAAGCTATAATGGAAAGTAACATAAACTGGTTAAAATAGATCAACCTGGACAACAACTTCGAAGTTGAGATCCCTTATCTCCTTAAACAGCTTGTCACTAAAATTCAAACCACCAGCAACAAATGAATATGCCAAGAAGAAGAGAGAGAAATTGAAAAAGAAAAAAAAGAAGAGCAACTAAACAACTATAGATCTTGAAGTTCAAGCATATAAGACATTGGCAATTCCTGCACCAACATATTTTTTAAGAACATGAAAAGTAAATATAAATCCTAGTCAATTGGCACCACACTAAGGTTTTGCCATCTGTACCTACAACTAACACAATACTCAGAAACAATAATTTAACCATATTTGTGGGAAACAAAATCCATATAATCAGAAACAATAATTTAAATGATATCCCTATTTCCACACCATGAATGGCTTCTAGATCACCCTCTCTCACAATGTGGGTCCCACCTTGCGAGAGGGGATAATGTGGAAGAAACCAATCAAAGTGTGAAAATAGTATCCCATTAATTTAAAAATAATAAAGAGCAGCAAGATACATGAAGTGGAGACAATAATTTACCTTGAATTAAGTGGAACTTTTGTCTTTTTTCCCTCTTGTTGGACACCCATGATAGATGAATCAAGCTCCACAGAACCATTATTGATACGCAGAAACTGCAGTGAACCTATTAGAGAGAGCTTATAACAAAATCCATATAACCAGAAACAACATATATCCAATTTCAATCCCACAAAGGAAAGTATTAAAGATAATTTCTCTTAGAAGAATAAGCCGCTACAATTTAGCTATCGCACAAATAGAACCAAAACTATCTGATGCTAACACAAATGGAGGTTCAGTAGTATTATAAGTCCTGGTACTTTAATTCTAACCAGCATGTATAATATAACACAGAAAATTCACAATGTTTAGAACACAGCTAAATTCCTAATTTCATATACATAAAAAATTAAAAAATAAATAAAAATTGCATATTTGTCCTCAATCCTCCAAGCAGGAGATTGGAAGTGCCCCCCTGTTGGGGTTGGGGTGGGGAGTGAAAGACTTCAATAAGCTGATTGAACTTGTACAAGGAAATCATGAGGAATATAATTTGTTATCCCCATCAATCACAGAATTCCAGTGTCATGCTATATCATGCCATAAAACACTTATGCATAGCATAAATATGGACTTCCGGCATCAACTTACCTCATCAAGCAGCCCTTCATATGTTAATTGAGAACACATAGGAGTAACCATATCCACCTGCAGCCAAGGATAGCCAATTTTAAGCAAAAGCATGGATCTATAAAATTATAGACATCATAAATCAATAACTAAGTAATGTAATAGTAGCTCAAAATAAATTTTTTATTTTTTATTTTATTTTATTTTTTATTTTTTTGTATGAATGTGGCACAAAATGAGAATTAGTTTAAAACCCTTTTTATATGAGAATCAATCATTGATGTCTGACAATTCTGAACAAGAATTTTTTACATCCTTCTTCCAGTAAGAAACTTTTTTTTTTTTTTTTTTTATATATATAAGTAAAGTATATTTCAAAAAGCGCAAAAGGGCGCAACCCATGGTACACAGGATGTATACATGAAACCCCTAATTTAAAGAGAAAAGATAGCACTTATCTAGAAAATCAGAATAAGAAGACTCAGACATAGATTGTAGTCTCACTCTCCACAAAAACAAAGTTTGTATCACTAATTTTTTCAAGTTAATCAAACTAGTCTCACAGTCTTCGAAACAGCGTGCATTCCATTCCCTCCAAACACACGACATCACACACAAAGGAGCCATTAAGACTAGTATTAAGAAATAGCAATAAGCATTAAGACTGGAGACTGTGTTCATCCGGAATACTTGACAAGACCCTACAAAAATATGTTACTGCTCTAGGAAATTGGTTCAATTTTAAGAACGAGGCAGATTCAAATCTAAACCAAAGCGTAAACCCCTTCTTTGTGGTAAGTAAGCACAAATGTACATGTCACGAATTTGATTAAGTAAAATGTAGAGGGCATTGATGTATATAAAGTATTGGTTTTCGAATTTGATGTCAAGGGTATTGTTGTTGATTTTTGTTTTGGGCTTGTTGTGCAGTTAGTTGGGTTTAGTCTTTTTCTTTTATAAGTAAAGTTGGGCTTAGTCATCTTTTGGCTTATATGTCACTTCAGATCAGTTTTAATGGGTCTATTGGATTAATTTTAGGACCAACCATACTGGGCTTATTCTCCAAGTCCAGTAGGTTTCCAAGTTTGCTAGTACTCCAAGCATGAGGTAGGTAAAGAGGATTTACAATGTCTAATACACATAGTTGCATATCTTTTTTTTATATAAGTAAATGAAGATCATTAAAAACCAAAGGGCACGCACCCAAGTACATAGGAAGTATACAAGATAAACATTTATCTAGAATAAAAAAAGCCAGAGATAAAAGAAGTCATGAAAACTAGAAATATGAAAATAATCATAAGCAGCTATCCACTGAAAAAGGGTATAGAAAGAGGCCTTTAGCTCCATCACCGTCCTCTCACTATCTTCAAAACTCTGGTCATTTCTTTCTCTCCAAACGCACCACACCAAACAGAGCATAATCATCTTCCACATAGCACACTTTGAGAATTACCAAATTGCCTCTCCAACAAGCGAGGAGATCTTTCACAAGACAAGGCATGACCCACACTAAACCGAATAACCCGAAAATAGAGTAACGTAAGGCACTCGCTACTTCGCAGTGGAGTAAGAGGTGGTTAACGGTTTCCCCACTCTTCTTACACATGCAACACCAATCTACAACAATGATTCTCCTCTTTCTTAAATTGTCCAAAGTGAGGATCTTACCTAAAGTGGCCGACCAAGCGAAGAAAGTCACTCTCAAAGGGGCCTTGCTCTACCAAATACACCTCCAAGGGAAGGAAATGCTATCATGGGGGATTAAGACATTATAGAACGATCTTACATCAGACAACCCTCTCTTGGAGGGGTTTCAACAAAGCTTGTCTACACCATCCTGTTTCAAATTGATGGAATACAACTTATCAAAAAACGAAGAAAAGAATTCCAACTCCTAATCATGTGCCGATCTAACAATTAACGTTTCATTGAGGAGAGCCATTAGAGAACAGAAGATGGTAAGCCACGGAAGCATCCCCAAGGCAAGCAATGCTATACAACTCTGAAAACACTACTTTAAGGGGTTGTTCCCCAAACTACACATCGTGCCAAAAACTAACCTTGGAGCCGTCACCCACCTTAAATCTAGAATATCTAGAAAGCTCCTCTCAATCCCTCCTAGTGAATTTCCAAAGACCCACCCCATATGATCCAATGACTTCATTAAAGCACCACTTACCCCACTGACTATCATATTTAACAACCACTACCATTCTCCAAAGCGCCTCTCTCTCATAATAAAAACGCCATAACCACTTCCTCAGAAGGGCTCAGTTGAACATGAGCAAGTTTTGGACCCCCAAACCCCCTCATTGATAGGAGAACACACCTTGGACCAGCTTACTAGGTTAAATTTGACCTCTCCACCCTTACCTTCCCACAATATATCCCGCTGTTAGCTTCTCAATTTGATTGGCAACACTAGTCAGGAGGGGAAAAAAAGACAAGAAGTAGGTAGGCAAGTTAGACAAAGTGATCTTTATTATGGTAATCCTACCCCCTTTAGACTAGTACAACCGCTTCAAACCAGCCAAAAGACACTCAACCTTCTCAATAATGTCATTCCAAATAGATTGGGCTTTGAAAGAAGCACCCAAAAGAAGACCTAGGTACTTCATAGGCAAAGAAGAGACCCTGCATCCCAAGATCCTAGCCAAACCTTCTATATTATTCACAATACCTATAGGAACCAATTATGACTTAGCCAAATTAATCTTCAAGCTCGAGACAGCTTCAAAACATAGTTGTATATCATTTGCAACTAGCATGAGATTGAGTCATAAAACATACAATGAAATAGAGAAAGATAGAGAGACAAGAAAGATACCTCCCTATCCAAAAGGATGAGTGTATTTATCTCTGGCACAATCATCTGAAGAATATAGAAAGAAAAAAATCAATGGGATGCAATGAAGTGAACATCATTTGATAAAAACGCATTTTTAGGGCTTGTCTGCTTAAAAATGAGCTTGAAGAAATGCATAATTACATCAGAAGAGTTAACCGGTTCCTCTGCTTGCATGCGGTTTAGGATATCTGCAACACGAACTGATGCTTTGCCTTTGGCCCTCACATTCGGTATCACTCCAAAAGAGAACTAAGACACAAATAAATGCAAAACTTTCAATTAAAGGAAAAAAGAAAATTACAAATAAGACCATATATAATAATATTAAACGTTTATGTTCACAAAAGTTTTTTGATTTGAAATAAATATTATAACTTTATAGGTTAATATTGTTCTATCGTTTAATCCTTTACATGAACAACTAAATTACATTCCATAAATCACACAACCTCAAGCTTGTGAATGGCTTTTGCGATATGCCAAAGCGAGGTAGTATCACCATCAACTTGGCTTTCCTAGCATATGAAGAAAAAAATACATCAAAAATATTGAAACAAAAACAATAAAGACATCAGAAGCCCAAAGAGATAATTAACATAAATCCACAGCAAGTAGACAAAGCAATTTTTTCCTTACTTTATAAGCAAGATCGAGTTCAAAGGATAATACATCCTCGTCCAATGGAACAATGTACAATGGGTACTCCCCTATAGTTATCAAGTGATGAACTTTTTCCTCTTCAAGGACCTGCATAACCAAAAAGATACTTACAGCAAATGCACGCATATCAAGATCATCAAACTCATAGCTTAAGTTGTGCAACCACATCAACTGCCAAAAAATGTTTACCTTCTCACACGCAACTGCGCGGCGAGGGACAAAATAAACATAATATTCCCTTTGAAGTCCTTTTGATATATCGTTGTGAACATTTGAACATATGAATTTCATCAAATCAAGCTGAGAACGGAGAAGGTAAACCACTTTGGTGCAGTCAGTCTGAATTGGGTCAGCTGAAAGATGCCGCAATTCGACCCCATGTTCCTGTGTGTAATTAGCAGCGATTTCTCAAAAATAGAAGCTAATGGAAACATTTAAACTTTTTTAAAAAAAAAAAAAAAAAAAAACTCATTCATTAAAGCAAAAGATTGTTTCAACGGACTATAATTTTTATAACCAAATCTTTCCAAGACTAAAGAATGCCTGAAGGGACACATAATTGGTCCATAATATGCTTAATCGATTACACATTGTAGCTTGCAGGTTCTAGTCTGTAAGTTGTGCTTAGCGGCTGCTGTTTATCATTTGTGGAGGTTGAGGAATGACTTGTGTCATGGGAATACCCCAAGGACCGAAGAAACTCTTGTTGCCCAAATTCAATGGGAAGTGAGAAGTAGACTTTTGTTTCGACAGAAGGGTGGGAGGTCGGCCATGGCTACTCTACTGATGCAGATTTGGAGATTGTAGTTGTTTGTGCTGTTGTTAGATTGCTGGCTGCTTTACTGTAAGGCTAGTTTAGTTTTGTGTTGATTTTGTTTTGGTGAGATTCCAGTTTTAACTGGAGAGATTTGTACTTGCAGTGTTTGGTTTATAAAATGCTTAGTTCATCCAAAATAAAAAAATTCTATTAAAACTAACAGAGCCTAATAGACACATAAATACGTAACTAAAGTTGAAGAGAAATGCCTTTAGAAGTGATGTCTGGATGATCGATGAGAGAGAGCCGCCGAGCTTTGGATCGATTATCAAGCACTTTTTCCCTCGAATCTGTAAACCCCGCCAAACAAAATAAGTTAAAATCAGCATTTCGAATCATTTCTAACCAAATCTAAGCCCTAAAATTTTCGCAAACAACAAAAATGAAGTACAATTCTATATCTAAAATTTTAAATATCCACAACTTCTATTGGCTATTTTCTTTTCCCGGTGTTTTTTCGGGATCCAAACAGAGAAATAATAAAGTGAGACTCACATTCTTGAGGATGTTTATAAGCTCCTTCTGAGACTGTTCCCTGAAAATGATCCAAAGAAAGAAGCAAACAATAACTGAATTGATATAAAAATGAGTGTTGACGAAAATGAAAATGAAAAATTAGGGCTTGTATACCTGAGGGATGTGATATTGAGAGGAGCATTGTCTAGGTTCGGAATCTGAGCCATTGGAGCGAAATGTCTCTCTCTGTACGAGCTGAGAATTTCTCTTGTCTGTGCTGGGCGAGGAAGATGATCACCGACTCGAAGGCTAAGAACTGAGCGTGGACCCTACTTCTTGGGCTTTCACTTGTTGTTCTTAGGCCTGTTTGTCGAACGGTGATTGGTGGGCTTGGACCTGTTGGGTTCCCATTTTAAACAAATAGTTTTTTAAATTAAAAAGAAAACAAAAGTAAAAATTAAATTAAATGATGCACTACAAAACGTGTTTCCAAAAAATATATGTATGCTTTTAACGAGTTATCATTAAAATTGACTATTTTCAAATAACATCAATTTTTTGTTATGTCTTTGTATTTTTTTAAATCTTGAAAAAAGCAAATCTATTTTTTTTAAAAAAATATATGTTTTATTTTTAATGTTTTTTCAAAACTATTTTTTTCTAAAGATTATAACGAAATGGGCATTTTATAGCTTATTATATAAGAACATAAATTAGCTACAAACTTATTTGTAGTTAATCCATACGAATTTGTCTAATAAAGTGACATGTATTCTTAAAGTTTGTAAAAAGTATATACTTTCTTTTAATTCTATTAAAAAATATATGTTTATCACATGCTAAGGGTTACATATCATTTTATCAAACTAGTTTGTAAGAATTAGCTACAATTTATATCTATTAAACAGGCCAAGAAAAAAAATAAAAAATTCAAGTCTCAAGGATTATTAACTCTTTTTTTCTTTTTCTTTTTGAGAGGGAAAACACATCATATAAGTTGAAGTCCTTTGATATCATTATAAGGGTGTATAAGTTGGGTAGTTATTAACCGCTAATAATCGCATAACCACATTGATTGGTTATAGTTAGCGCCCAGCGGTTTTAAAGATTGACAGAAACAGTTATTAATCGGTAACAAGTTTATAATATATAGAGAAAACTACACATATCCCCCTCAAATTACCACTCAATTGTCAATGTACCCCACAAACTATCAATTGTGTCAATATCCCTCCTCAAACTACCAAAAAATGTCAATATCCCCCTAAGACCAACAAAAAGACAAAAATGACCCTAAATTTTTTTAAATAAGACAAAAATGTCAATATAAATTCGAAAAAAAAAATAAAACTAAAAATTTTAAAAAATATATTTTTTATAAAACAAATTAAATAATTAAATTAAAAATAAATAAAAAGCGAAAAAGAAATATTTTTTTGTTTAAAAAAAACTAAAAATTTAAAAAAAACGAAAAAAAAAACAGTTTTTAATTAAATTAAAATAACAAAAAGAAGGATTTTTTTTTTGAAAAAAAAAAAGAAAAAATAACTGAAATTATAAAAACAATTTTTTTTAAAAGAAAAAAGAAAAGGCAGATTTTAATTTTTATTATTATTTTTTTTTGTATAAATTTTTATTATTTTATGTTTTTTAATAACTTTTTTAGTTTTTATTTTATTTTAATAATTTTATGAATGATATTTTTTTCATTAGGGGGACGTTAATATTTTTTAGTAGTTTATAGAGGATATTGACACAATTGGTAATTTGAGAGGACATTGACAATAAAGTAGTAATTTGAAGAAATTATGTGTATTTTTTTATAATATATATTACATGTATTAAAAATAATAATTAAAATCAGTACTATGGAAATTATTTATCATGTAGGCGTAGTAATTGGATCCTCTCATGTTGCCACTACGGCCGTTATGAACTGTTTGGCATTAGAAATGAAATTTTATTCCATCCGGGTTTTTTCTAAAACCCACCCACCCGCCCAAAAACCCGAATTTTGAAATTACTGGTGGGACCCAGCGCAGAAAAAGTTGACTAAAAAAATATTAATATTAATAATTTAAATCAATATAAAATAAAAAAAATATTAATAATTTAAATAAAAATAAATAAAAGAAATTAAAAAAAAAAACAGAGGGGTGGCTGCCGGCTGGCAGCCATCCCCTTGGGGGAGGCCGCGCGGCCTCCCCCGACCACTGGGGGTGGCCGCGCGGCCACCCCCGACCTCCTCTGGGGGTGGCGCGCGGCCACCCCCATTGCCTGGGGGTGGCTGCCGGTTGCTTCATTTTTTTTTTTAATTTTTAATTTTGATTTCAATTATTTTTTTAAAAAAAATTATTTATTTATTTTTAATTAAATAATCAATATATAATAAATTATTATTATTTAAATTATTATTTTACACAACTTTTCAAAATACCAATCATTATACACAACTTTTTAAACTATCAATCATTTCTTACCATTAAAATATAATATTTTTCAATCTCAAAATTCAACACTCAAACATAATTTCTTACCTCGATATTTGTAAATAGAATTAAAACTCAATTCTAATTCTCAAAATTCAATACCCAAACGCACCATTACCATTCGAAAGGAAATCAAACCCAATGCAAAAGGAAACAAATCTCACCACTCGGGAAAGGAAGACCTGCGAGGCTGCGACAGTCACACATGGAAAGCAAACCAACACAGGAAAGGAAAATCGTGAAATCAGGAATTCATTAACCTAGCTTCTACAATAATTACTTAAAAAAATTAAAAAGCATAAATAATTTTAAAAAATATGCTGCCTTAATCCTTATTATGACATGAAATTCAAGATTAATAGGTGCTAAGAATAATAATTGAGTACCGCATTGGAACTTTCACTGCGTATGGAAGCATAAGGCACAGGATTCACGGCATCAGGAATCCGCTCCTCAAGGAACGTGACGTTGGCAAAAAATGCATTAAACAGTTGAGTGGTGGTGAGTCACGAGCCCATGCAGCTTTATTCGGGCGTTGGAATGTGGGTGGTGGATCCACGTACTCTTTTTTAATATCTAGAAACTTTCAACTACCCAAAAAGCTTCTATATATAATTATCTTATCTGTAAATCATGAAATGCAGATCGATATATTGTCGGGATTCGGGAATATCCCTTTGAAACGTGAACTACATATTTATAATTGGATTAAAATTTTCTTTAAATTCGTTTGAATGTTTTTTTTTTTATTAAATTAAGAGTACTGTTATTTTTTATATTAATAAGTTAAAATAAAAAATAAAAAAACAGGTTACTTAAAACACATTATATTAATCGGTATAAAATAAAAGAATAACATTACTTTTAAAACATATAATATTTTACTTTTATTTTTATTCATTAAAACATATAATTTTTACATATATTCTTTAAACAAATTTAGCGTAATGAAAAATTCTATTTGACCGATCACCTAAACAGGGTTATTATGGCCATTTCGCCCTACTGGGATTCATACTGTTCCCACTTTTTTTTTTTTTTTCAATCAACGGACAGGCATTTCAGTACGAATCCGTCCTCTCACCCGTCCCCATCTCTCTCCTCTCTCACTGAACTCACCGTATGGCCGCCACGGCTCGCCTGAGCCGCCGACTGTGCGCCGCCGCAGTCGCCGGCGTATCCGGAGGCGCAGTCCTCCTATACCAGCCCTCGCTGTCGGCCAACGACCTCGGCGGTGGGTCCCAGCTCTCGGCAATTCGGCAGAGGATCAGCGACCTGAATGCTGCCGTTCCGTCCAGGGCGGTGCAGGAGGCGGAACTGATCGGCTCCAGCTCGGTTAACCCGCTCGACGTCCTCGTGATCGGCGGCGGCGCCACAGGAAGCGGCGTCGCCCTCGACGCCGTTACCCGAGGCCTCCGCGTCGGACTCGTCGAGCGAGATGATTTCTCCTCTGGCACGTCCTCGAGGTCCACGAAGCTCATTCATGGAGGTATGTAAACGCAAACCATTTTCATGCGTATATGTATATGTGTTGTATCTATCTGTGCATTTGTTATTGAATTTTGAGTGTTGGATTTTGTTCGGTGTTTAAGATTTGGGTTTGGTTTGGTATTTGCGATGCGAATGATTGGAGTGGCCGAAGTGATAAATTTGCTCAGTTTTTGAATTGTTTTCTTCCGTGTTAAATTCTGAATTCCTTGTGTAAATTTGTTCGTGATTGGCAATTTTGTTTTTTTGCAATTGGATGTGTATGGTTTTGAATTTTGATAATTGAAAGAAAATTTAGTTAATCGGGTTGATCATAAATGCGTGCGTTGGAATCAATCATTGTGTCTGATTTTCATTGACCTTCTTTTCTTAGTGAGTTTGAATTTGCTGCAATGGTCATGGGTTTGGCTGGCATATGCATTACTAGTTGAGAAAGAACTGGATTTCTTCTTGTTGCTCCTCTTCTTTTTTCTTTTTATCAGCCACTGCTGTGTTCGTATTAAAAATCCGATTGGTTGTCTGTAGAGGTATTCTATTTCCATTTGGACCAAATAAATAAATATATTTTATTGTGCAAAGTTACTTATCAAAAAAAATATATATATATATATATATATATATATATTTTATTGTGAAAAGTTGTAAGGTGTTGATCATGTCATTGGGTTCTTTGCTTGTAAATTTGTCACACATAGTTGTCTTATAGCTTTTGAGCAAATCGTTTATTTGTATTTTTTTGGACTACCTTTTAGGAGTTCGTTACTTGGAGAAAGCCGTCTTTAATCTTGACTATGGGCAGCTGAAGCTGGTATTCCATGCGCTAGAGGAACGTAAACAGCTGATTGAGAATGCACCACACCTATGTCATGCTTTACCATGCATGACACCATGTTTTGACTGGTTTGAGGTAGTATACTACTGGATGGGCTTGAAAATGTACGATTTGGTCGCAGGACCACGCCTATTACATTTGTCCAGATATTATTCTGCACAAGAATCCAGTGAGCTATTCCCCACACTTGCAAGGAAGGGTAAAGATAGAAACATGAAGGGGACGGTGGTTTATTATGATGGTCAGATGAATGACGCGCGACTTAATGTTGGACTGGCATTGACTGCTGCATTAGCTGGTGCAGCTGTGCTTAACCATGCAGAAGTAGTATCATTTCTGAAAGATGAAGTTGGTGAGCGAATAATTGGTGCACGAATTCGAGACAATTTATCAGGTACACAAAGCACTTCCTTTCCACGCTTAACTCTCAGCTGGAGATATTTGTCACCTTATTGTTGATTTTTTTTTTCCCACCTTTTCTTTCTTATGAAATTTTTTATGAACAATCAATGACTAAACTTTACAATTTTCTAACTGGCTGTTAATCCCGGTTTTCATATGGTAGTCTTATATGTATTTGTATGAATGCACCAATTTTGCCCTCCAAAAAATAAATGAAGTTATTGCTTGGGGGTGGGGAAGAACTGAAAAATCAATTATTGGGAGGGGACAAGTCAGCTTTGACTTATTTGTATTTTCTTGTTTTCTCATTTTTTTGATAAGTAATTCAATCTCATTAGAAAAGCATAGAGGGGCGTAAACCTAGTACACATGAAGTATACAAGAAAAACCCTTATTAGGGAAAAAAACGAAGAACAAAAATCCAAAGATTCAGGAAAACTAGAAAAGGCAGACTATTATACGCTGCTATCCAGGTCTAAAGGGATTTGATCATAATGTTTTTCAACTCTACCACCAAAGTCTCTCGATCTTCAAAGTTCTTTGCATTATGCTTTTTCCAAATACACCACATGAAACACAAAAGCCCCAACCTCCAAACTTCCAAAACGTTACGGCTTCCCACCTAACCTGTCCAATTCACCAATAACTCTCTCACCCTTCGAGGCATAACTCAATTAATACCAAACAGATGGAAATGCGACCTTTATAATTCTCTTGCTACTTCACAGCAAAGAAGAAGGTGATCAATAGACTCCCCACTCTTCTTGCACATACAGCACCAAACCACCACTATTACGTTCCTCTTCCTCAGATTATCCAAAGTCAAGATTTTTCCTAATGTCGACGTCCACACAAAGAATGACACTCTTGAAAGAGCCATAACTCTCTAAATACTCTTCCAAGAAAATGGGAACTGGCAAGAATGGATAGCATATGATAATAGGAACTCACTTCAAACTTTTTCCTTTTGGAAGGGATTTAACAAATTCTATCCTCTCCTCCTTGCGTTACTTTGAGAGAATACTACACTCAAAGAAAGAAGAGACCAAATCCAGCTCCCAATCATACACTGGTCTGGTAAAAAATATATTGTTCTCTTCTACCAAAAAAACAATTGTTTCTCATGATTTTTCCCTGTCTATCTCTCTCTCTCTCTCCCTTGCTCTTGTGCACCCACGCATGCAAATGCGCGTTTGCAGGGATTGATGCATGCATGCTTACATCAGTTTTAATGCATACTGAGGTTTCTTGTAGCTAGGGTAAAAAAATTTGGTTACCTCAATTGTTATGATCCTTACTGTATTTCAAAGTGTACCAGGCAAAGAGTTTGATACGTATGCAAAAGTGATTGTCAATGCGGCTGGGCCATTTTGTGATTCTGTGAGAAAAATGGCCGATAAAGATGCGCGACCAATGATCTGTCCCAGCAGTGGTGTTCATATTGTTCTCCCAGATTACTATTCACCTGAAGGAATGGGTTTAATTGTTCCTAAAACTAAGGATGGACGTGTTGTTTTCATGCTGCCATGGTTGGGACGAACAGTTGCGGGAACTACAGATTCCAACACTACCATTACTTTGCTTCCAGAACCACATGAGGATGAGATTCAATTTATACTGGATGCCATCAGTGACTACCTTAATGTTAAGGTATGTTTCTATTGTCAATGTTTTCCTCTTTTGTGTCTATGTCCTGCACCATATCAGATACATTTTTACATAAAGATTTGTTTGTTGGTTTTTTCTTGTTAAGTTCAGTTTTTTTGAACTGCCCCTATCCATATTACTAAGATTTTCTCTGTGGGACTTACCAGACATTGTTCTGTTTGGTTGTGCTCCTGATTGGATTTTTTAAGTTGATGGGCTTATGGTAGTTTGGATGTATTCCTTGCACAACTAACAAGCTAGATCTGTTATTTTATCCTTTTTTTTTTAACGTGTTAAGAGAGATCTGAAAGCTCAGAGCTTGATAGTTATTAATGGTTTGGTGTGTTACTCCTTATTTATAAGGACTTTTCTGTCTGGTGAAGGTCCGTCCATGTTGATGTTTGATAACTAAATCTACAAGCAGTCGAAGGGATTGGTGCTAATGACTCCGTCTGGGTGTCTTTCTCTTTCCTATTGCTTAGTGACAAAATTAATGCTGTGGAAGTGTAGGTAAGGCGAACAGATGTCCTTTCTGCATGGAGTGGTATACGCCCACTGGCAACGGATCCATCTGCAAAAAACACTGAGAGTATCTCCAGAGATCATGTTGTATGTGAAGATTATCCTGGTTTGGTGACAATTACGGGTGGGAAGTGGACTACTTACCGTAGGTAATTTTCGATATTTTTGGGCTGAGATTTCTTATTAATAAATTATTTGAGGGTGTTACACTGGCAGGCAAGACTGAACTCGTATAAAGTGGTTCCTCTTTGCTGTTCTTTCAACTCTATTTATTACATACAATAAGTTTGCGGTATTTAATTGCTCCACGATATGGTTAATTTATTTGAAATAGTCCCAATAAACTTAATTTCGAAGTAAATCATAGTGATGTAGGCCTTTTGAATCAATGCCTGTGTGCTTAATCCCCCCCCCCCCCCCCCCCCCAAACAACCCTCTATGAATATTGTGCTCACTAGATGTACTCTCAGCATGGCAGAAGATGCAGTTAATGCAGCTATAAAGTCTGGAAAGCTGAGCCCAACCAATAACAGTTTAACTCACAACCTGCGGCTTATTGGTGGAGATGGATGGGATCCTGCATCATTTACAGTTCTTGCTCAACAATATGTACGCATGAAGAAGACGCAAGGTGGTAAAGTTGTTCCCGGTGTAATGGACACAGCTGCAGCGAAGCATCTATCTCATGCGTATGGAACTTTGGCTGAAAGAGTGGCTGCAATAGCTCAGGTTGGGTTGTCTTGCTCTAATCTTCATTTTGTGGCTTTAACACTTGGGAGGTTTCCTTGTATCCCCTTTTTATATTTGTTTCACGATGAAACTAAATTTGTAATAGTTGACATACAGTTTGACTACTGGCACTTCCTGCAGCATAACATATATGCTTAAATGCATTGGAAGTAAAGAAAAGAGTGTTGAATGGGAGGATCTAGGACTGCCTTTAATAGCCTCCAGAACCAATGTGCAATCCCCTTAGAGTTTTTAACATGGTGATGCTCAAACTCAGATAAAGCAAGTGCATTCTGAGAACTTTGTAGTTCACACTATTTCCTCAAGTATTTTTATTAAATGAATTGCTTAGACCAAACTGATTTTAAAAACTGATGCAGCTAGATAATGCTGTAACAGTTAGATGTTGCTTTGAAACAGCAAATAAAAGCCTTAGGAGTCTGACAAGAGAGGAATCCCAGAAATGGAATAATTTTATAGTAAAAAAAAAAGTCTCCGTGCTCAGATTTTCATTCATGATTTATAAAGAATATGAGGCTTTCTTATATTTGGTTCTCTTCGATATTCTAGGTAGAGATTATTTACTTTTATAAGCTCCTAGGTATGAGACTAATAGCTTGAGACGACTAGTTGGCCTTACTAGTTGAATTTTATGCTCCCAAAAAGTAGGCTGATTACTAAACCTGGCATAAATACCATATTACAGATTTCATGGGCCGGTTTTTCTAAGAAGTTTGACCCGCTGGCTGCATCAATATTCCAGCAATGGAGTAATATATTTGTGGTGATAGTTTTTTCCTTGGTCCTTGTGGTTTTCTTGTTTGTTTTTAGAAAAAAGATGTTTGACGTTGCTTGGTGACAGGGAATACATGTCACTGCAGACCTCTAAATATTTGACATGTTTGGTTTCATAAATGGTTGTGATGCTCAAACTTTCAAAAACTTTTGTGTATGAGTGATATTGTGGCACATTATTGACATCAGGTGTTAATGGGTGTCTTCTTCTTCTTTATTTTTTCTTTTTATTTTTTTATTTTTTTTATAATTCAGTTTGTGAAATTTTCTGTATTAGTAGTTGTTTTGTAGACTTGCAAAAAAGATTTTTTTTTTTTTCAACTTTTAATTTACCTTTTTATCTAGAAAATGAGAAAGTTGAAATAAAATTTTTACTTGTTTTATGTTATTTTTACTTAATAAAAAAAAAATTAAAAAAAAAAGAAGCCAAACATTGTTTTATGTTATTTCAATGATAATTCATATATTTTCCCATATTCTTGCACTAGAGAATTATGGTATTGTTTAGTGATTAGTTTGGGGGCATGTTGATGACCCATCAAATCGAATCCTGTCTACGGGGCTGTGAATCACGAGGGCTGCAGATTTTTCAGTTGGTTCATTCATGTAATCATCTTTCATCTTTGTGTCATTTTAATGTACATTGTGTTATAAACTTCTAGTGTCATCTGGAGACATTACCTTAATTATCCAGAGAGGTAATTTATTGAAAGCTTGCAATGCCCTAATAATGGGGATTAAAGAACAGATACTAAAAACAATTTTAACAGATATACTAGAAATCTTGAGGTAATATTAGAGAAAAGGGCTAATTCATTTTCAGTGACAGAGAGGCCTCATTATGTATTTGGTTTAGTTTTACGCCTTGTAGCCCTAATAAGTTGACAAGCAAACTTGGAGTGCCTCATAATGTTAATTCAGATATGGTACAAGATCACATTTCAGTAGTGTGATGGACAGCTTCTTTGAATCCTATTCATGTTGTTTTGGTGGTTAACTTTTGTAGTCCTTTTTCTTTTGGCCTTCAGAATGAAAATCTGGGGAAGAGGCTTGCCCATGGATATCCTTTCCTAGAGGCTGAGGTTGCATACTGCGCTCGGCATGAATACTGCGAATCTGCTGTTGATTTCATTGCTAGAAGATCTCGGCTTGCTTTTCTCGACACTGATGCAGCAGGGCGGGCATTGCCACGCATCATTGAGATATTAGCTACCGAGCACAAATGGGACAGGTCGAGGAAGAAGCAAGAGTTTCAGAAGGCTACAGAATTTTTGGAGACTTTCAAGTCATCAAAGAATGCTCATTTCCATGATGGAAAACACACATAGTAAGTACTAATGCTTTTGTTTATTAATTTCATCAATACTTTCAGAAGTGCTGTATAATTATTGATCATTCTTTATCACGATTCAGGATCAATAACTCAAATGAGCTGGATTTTTTAGAAGCTCGTTTTTTCGCTCTTCAAATTGCTCACCACAATTTTTCAACCTCTTTCTAGTGCGAAAAAGTTTGAACGGCTCTTTCACTCCATCCCAGTTGTGAAGTTAAGTTCATAGAACAGATCAGTATGCGATCCTGTTGACCACAGCTTACACAATTGAAAGGAACTTGATTATCTCGAACCTGTGACACAATCTGCTGAAATAATGTTATTTTTCTCAAAATTGGTTGATCCCATATGCTTCAGCCTTGTGCAAATATGCCTTTAAATTGGTGATGGGCTGCTGTTTATGTTTTCGATTATTTGAAATTAATAAATAACCTAGTAGTTACCTTTCTTCCTTGTTTATTTTGTATGCTACGTCATTTTAGATGTGCTATTTTGTATGATATCATTCCGGAGATTTATTGTGTATTTTATGGGCAAGACATTAAGGATCTTGATCACCTATTTTATTCCTTGAAAGAATATGTGACACCCATTACATGATAAGTATAATATTTTATGGGCCCATAAAAACCGGAAGGGAACAATTTGTTTGATAGACCAATGCTTAAAGTAACAACTATTGTAACATGGAGAGTTATTCAAGCGATGATTATAGCGTACACTTGTGACCTAATTTTCCTTTTTGCCTTTGTTTATAGAGAAATGATCCCTACACTCATTTCTCACAACAGCCCCACAACAAGCTGACGTGGCTGGTAATATTTTATTATTTTTTTGTTTTGTTTTCTTTTCTTTTTGTAAAAAAATAATAAAATATTACCAGCCACGTCAGCTTGTTGTGGAGCTGTTGTGAGAAATGAGTGTAGGGATCATTTCTCTTGTTTATATATTAAAAAATTAAAAAATGCCTTTGCATTTGTAACCGCTCCAACTTTATTGAACTCCTCTATGAGCTGCCTGTATTATATATTATAACTTATAAGACAGTTCATTGGACCCTATTTCTATCCATCAGCTCAAAAAAAAAAAAGGGATTAAAAGTAGAAATAACCTCTCTCTAATAACTGTCCGCTAACCGCCTACAACTGCTAATCGTACAATCGCAAACCTGTTAAAATGGCTTTAAAAACCATTAATTGCCTTATAGGAGCAGTTAGTGGTTTTGGTTAGCTGTTATAACCGCCAACTGTCTTTATTATTATTATTATTATTATTTATATATGAAACGACGTCGTTTTGGTGTGCATCGTTTCAATCTTGTTGTAAAACAAAACTGAAACCTAAACCTAAAGAACAAAAGAAAGCTCTCACTCATCTCATTTCGTCTCCGCTGCCACTCACCCTCAACCTCTCGACTCTCTCATCTCTGATTTTCCATTCTCTCAACACACCGCCACTCGTCGGCCTCTCTCTCTCGCCGCCTACGAATGTCATTGATTCACAAATTTGCGAGGCTGTTTGTTGCTAAGTGCTTCTCCAGGGGCTACGCGGATCGGATGCAAATCTTCTCCACATATTTCATAGATGAAGATTTTGTAGATGCATGTCAGCATGTGTTGGGTTTACGCACGCAAGGATTGAAGGGAAAGCATAAAACTTCTGTTCCGTTGTTCTTGTTCTTATTTGATGGCCATGGGGATATCATAATCGCCTTGCGTAAAACTATTTTCTTTCTTTATCTATGAAATTTGTTTCTTTGTAATGTAATATGTGTGATGTATGGCTAGGGAAATATTAATCATATATTGGGGGGAGTTGTTCTGGTTTGATTAAATCTTTAAGATTACCAAGAGAGTTGTTCTGGTTTTATATTGGGGGAGAGTTGTTCGTCCACGTAGTTTCGCAACTTCTTATTCCAAATCAGGCTCGTCCAGAACCACCACTGGCTCCTTGGCGATTGATTCTTTTGCAACTGGTCGGATTTCTTTCCCGGCGGCCTCACTCGCCGACGAATATGGTCAATATGGTCGATCTTACGCATTTTTGACATTTGTTTCGCACAGATTTGGTTCTAATTGCCGATCAATATAGTCAATTCAAGCACTTTTAGGGGCGCATAGCATAGCATAGCCACAAAGCGAAAAGGCCCAAAAAATAATTAAATAAATAAAAGAAGGTTGACGGTTTATAACCACTTAGGTGGAGGTAGTTTTTTCACCCATAATTAAAAGCACAGGTCTAGGAGAGCTGACTGAAGCCATGGGAAGCAGTAAAATTGTCTTTTTATATTTTTGTAGACAATTTTGCCCTTCATATTCCATTAGTACTTCTTCTGTTCAAATGATCCAAATCCTCCTCGGCGGCGACGGCGGGTACGCTTGAGCTTGAGAAAGTTACGACCATCATGGCATCATGGTTTATAAAGGAAGAACGGTTAACTCCTAGCGTATGTCATATGATAAACGACTTGTAGTTTACTTGAAGAACGACGTGTCGTCTGTTATCGGCGAGAGAGTAAAAGACCCCTCTTTTAAAAACCCAAAGACCCCAAACTCCCAACGGGCCCCCCTAATCTTCAGAAAATGGCAACAGCGGCTTCACTGTCCACCCTCCACCACCTCTCATCCTCACTCCTCTCCAAACCCTCTCTCACCGTCAGACCCCTCCGCATCCTCCCTCGCATCATAACCTGTTCACTTTCCTCTTCCCCCTCTTCCTCGTCTTCCTTGCAATTCAACATCTCCTTCGCACCCCCGAAGCCCAAGCCCAAGCCCAATTCACCGGAGCCCGACCCCGACGCCCTCCCCAGCGGCCAGCTCTTCATTCCGTGGATCGTCCGAGGCGAGGATGGCAACCTCAAGCTCCAGACGCACCCTCCCGCGCGTCTTCTCCACGCCATGGCCAATGCCGAGACCGAAACGAAGAACAAGAAGAAGAACAAAAACAAGACCAAGGATAAGAGCCCTGACAACGCTTCCCTGGAGCCCAAGCATTCCAAGGCCGCTCGAAGGTTCTTCAATCAGAATTTCAAAGAGCCCAACCAGCGCCTCAGCAAGGTTCTCGCCTCTGCGGGAGGTAATCCAATCATTTACAACATTCAATTTTTTTTACTAAACGTGAAGAGCTGTCCAACCGACTATGTTTTTTATTTTTTATTTTTATTTTATTCGTGATAATCAGTGGCGTCGAGACGGAATAGCGAAGAGCTTATATTTGAAGGCAAGGTTACTGTGAATGGTTCTGTGTGCAATGCTCCTCAGGTCAGCACATACTCTACCCATGCACAGATTCTTGTTTCTACATGTTATTGAAAGCACTGCAAAGTAACAGAAATGTGTCGTTTGTTTATGTTTGTAGACACGGGTTGATCCTGCAAAGGATATTATTTATGTCAACGGGAACCGCCTTCCTAAGAGGCAGCCTCCGAAGGTGTATCTTGCCCTGAACAAACCAAAAGGGTGTGTTACTATTGCTGATGCTCTTCTTCTTTTTTCATTTTTTTTTAAAAAAAATAAAAAATAAAAATCTTCAAGGTCGTTTTAAAGCTTGAGCTCCTTTTGTGATGTGTATCTGTAAAATTAATGCGGTGACATAATGACAGGTACATTTGCTCATCTGGGGAGAAAGAGTCTAAATCCGTGTTCGCCCTATTTGATGATTTTTTTAAGAATTGGGTATGTGCTGGTAGAACTCTCTCTATAATGTTTTCTGGTTGTCGATTTTTTTTTTTCAGAAGTATGAAATTACAAAGAAAAAAAAAAACTAGTAATGTGGGCGAGTTAATTGGAGGCTTGATTCTTTGCATTGCATTTATATGATTTAACAAATTAGTGAAACGATATTTTGCATTTCCAGGGTAAAAGAAATTCAGGACTGCCCAAACCACGATTATTCACTGTAGGTCGCCTTGATGTTGCCACTACTGGGTTGATTATTGTGACTAATGATGGTATGTGGATTGCTATATATGCATGCAGTCTCGTGTGCCTTAAAGCTATTTTCTTGGAGTTCTTTAAACTTTGATTCAAATTAGAATGGACTTATCTGAAACCATATTCAATGTTGCTTTTTTCCAGGAGATTTTGCTCAAAGACTTTCACATCCTTCATCTAACTTAACAAAGGAGTGAGTGTTCACGCATTCTGTTCTTTTTTGGTTATTGGGGACAAATGTATTTTTGTCAAAATGTGTATCATCTAAAATTATTATTTAATGTTATGTGAGACCACTCGGTACAATTTCATAGGAAAGGCTTTGAATTTTTTATGCTCTTCAAATTGTACTGGATCGCAGGCTTTGGATCTAAATTATATAGTTACGATTGCATGGAAACAACTCTCCATGTTTAACAGCTTAACGTTTTATGAACTTTAATGCTAATGCCATTTATTACTGGTCTCTTCTGTCTCACTACTTAAGTGTTGAGTATAAAATAATGCAAACTTCATTCTTCTGTATTCCGATGACATGCAACATTTTATTTGTGATTGCAGATATATTGCAGCAATAGATGGTGTTGTTAATAAGCGGCACTTGATAGCCATCGGTGAGGGAACAGTGATTGAGGGCATCCGTTGCACTCCAGATTCTGTGGAGTTGCTGCCACAACAACCAGATATACCAAGACCTCGTCTTCGTATAGTGGTACTTGTTATCTATTCCAGTCTTCTAGAACTTTCTGATATCCAATACAGTTGCTGCTTTCTTTGTGCTGCCCTGTGTCAGCCAGGTTCAGCTGCATTTCTGCTAGTAGCTAACTTTCATTTGCTCATCTGGAACCCTGCAGGTTCATGATGGGAGGAAACATGAAGTTCGAGAGCTTGTGAAACGTGCCGGACTTGAGGTTCAACTTTGGTTAATTGATGAGAGCATTTTTCCCTTTCCAAAAATAACTTTGCTCTTAGCTGTACTGAAATCCACATTGGAACGTAAAGTGGACCATAGTAATCCTCTAAATAGCGGTTCATTGTCTAGACTAATATTATAGTATGTTGTTTTCTGAGATGATATACATCTTTATCGTCTTGTATAGCATCATATGTATAACATGGGGAAAAAAAAAAAAATCAATTTTGTTGTTCTTCAAGGTGATAGGGCATTTTTAATGCTTTAGGTAGTCCAAATTTGTTCTTTCATCATACATACGTATTAGGGATATGCATTATTGGTACATTTAGAAGACTTATGTTTACACTTTCGTGCCAGAAATTGAGTATATGCTGAAAAGTTTGATCTTCTGATGAAATGTTAACATAGTTCATTATGCTTGTACCAACATTTGCTCTTCCATCACTGTGCATAAGTGGCTCCTTTATACTTATTGATTGATATTTCTGGTGTATTTTACCTTTGCTGCTTATGTTTCTTGCTGTTACAGATTCATTCTTTAAAGCGTGTAAGAATTGGTGGTTTCAGACTTCCATCAGATCTTGGGTAATTGCTCTGAATGATAACTTTTAATAAAATCATTTCTCGGCAGTTTCTTCCCCTTCCTTTTTTTGTTTTGTTTTGTTTTTTTTCTCTGCTTGTAATTTTTTTTTCCAACACTTATTCAGAGCACTGAGCTATTCAATTTGTGTTTGTTTGGCTTATTGTGTTGGTATTTTCAGGTTAGGGAAGCACATTGAACTAAAACAAAGCGACCTAAAGTTACTGGGTTGAAGAGTTAAGAAATCTGCTGCTAAATTGCTGGAGTTTTGCATTTTCCTCTATTCAAAACCTCAGCTTCAAAATATTTCCAGGAAATTTGCCAATACCTTGTCGTTGTTATGGGTGGGAGTCGTGGGAGCCATTGGGTTGTGATTCCGACTCCTTGGGAGTGACAGAATTTTGATATATGAGTTGGACTGCAGCTTGTGTATGCCACCATTGGTATCAATGCAAGTGATCTTTATTGCAGAATTCGGAGCTCGACTATTACTGAGAAAGCGAGAAGTGGTGAGATTATTCATGTAGATGTACGTTTCAAGTGCTCTCTTTATGTAGATAGTGCATATGATAAAGGAGAACCCGTAAAGGAAATGGTTATAGTGCTAAAAGTATGTTGGCTTTTGAGGAATTATGTAGTATTCTGGTTTTTAATCAAGATTTTATTCGAGATTACTTTATGTAATTATTAAGTGTCTGAATTGTTTAGTTACCAGATAATTGAATTTACATTTTCTGTTAATGATTTAGGAATAATGTTATTCGCAAGACATTCATCCCACTTTTACTCCCTCAAAAGTCTAATTTGTGATGAAATTCAATGATGATTTTAAAAGTCACATTACCTTTGAGAGATAAAATGAGGATAAAGATCTTGTGTATAGCGTTACTCGTGGAGGAAGGTTTCCCGCAGTTTTGAAGGATGGGAAAGGTGATAATGTTTTGGAAAGCATTAGGAAATTCATCTTAACTTAAAAAAAGGTCATGTTGTAGTAGATTATATCATCTAAAAGGGTGGAGTTGTAGTTTGTCTCACTGGGAAGAACGACTTATAGCAGGATGTTGTCTTGGGGGCTCATGCTGTGCTGTTCCTGACTTTGATCCATGCAAAAAATTCATTGCACACGGGCCGTGAACAGCCTTTCTTTTGGATTGGGCTTGTGCTGTAATCAAAGGTATGGATTTAATTTTACTCTCTTTTTTTAATGAAAAAATTGAAATTAAATCTTGTAAATTTTGACCTTTGAAAACATTACAAAAGATCTCACGTAGTTTTCTTTTGCAGCACATAAGCCAAATCCTTTCTTTGAAAAGATTAGATGAGCAAATGGTCATATATTAATTGTCCGTCGGTTTAAACTTTAAAGATAATTGATAAATTTAATTGGAGAGGAGTCGGTCAGTACAACACATGAAAGTAAAATTGTCCTTTTATATATTTTTTTTTGACAATTTTACCCCCTTATTTGTGAACCGAAGAGATCCAAATGCATGTCTAAGGCCTACCAGCATTTTGATCAGCCTGTCAAATAAAATAAAAAATCAATAGTGTCAGTAGGAGCTGATAAGCTCAAAAAAGGTTTGGATTTCTCAGGCTTAGCCTACAACAACCAGCAAGGTAGCTTCGTATTGAATTGGGATCCTCCAAAATTAGGTTATTTCAATTATTTTGAAATTCGAACAATCCCCACCCCCCCCCCAAAAAAAAAAAAAAAAAAGGACTATGAGATTCACCTGCTCAACAAGTAGGCTTAGACTATCAAAGACACGGGTAAATCCCATGCCATGGTCCTTTTCTTTTAGGTCACTCAATTTTTATTTTATTTTAAAAAAGGGCAATTTGATTGGGAAAAATCTTATCCCTTTTTAGTTATTTGTTATTTGTTATATGTTTCATTAGACAAAATACCCACTGTACTTTTTCCCCACTCCAGCTTGCATGTGGCAGTCAGTGGCACAAAAACGTACAAAATAGGCGGGCAAATGAACACAAACCAACAAACAAACAGGGAAGCACCGGCCCACCAGATTCTTCAACTGACAATCTGACACTATCCAACTCATTTGCTTTCACCGTCAACTCTACCATCTGGATCCGTGACTGTAATTGTTCCCGAAAATTCTTTCGCTTTGTTTCCATATAAAATATTTTTAATATTTTTTAATGTTTTGTGCTTCAGATAATGAAAATCAACAAAATTATTTTTATTTTAACCAAAAAAACCTCTATAATATTTAAAAAAATCGTTTTTTTAATTGTAACTACTCATTCTTGAATGCACGTTCGTGAGAGTTCACCACCGCTGAACACTGGAGTTTGTTGACTGCTTGAATCTACGTCGAAGGTCCCCAGATTTTGAGATCCAGGGGTTGGAATCCGGCAGCACTGGCTGGTTTTCAGCGAATCTAGACAGTCGATACTAGAATCTGGTCATTTGCATCGGATTTTGGCTAGTTTCATCATAATTCAGCTGTATTGTGTCAGATTACGGCCCCCGTCACCGGAATTTGACAATATTAGTCGGAATCCAGCTGCGTTGTGCAAGATTTTGCCGAAATTGGCCGAAATCTAGCCAGTGCTGCCAGATTCCTACCACAATTGCTGAAATCTTGTCACCGGTAGTTTTCAGGATTGGTAATTTTTTCATACGAGCCAAGCACCAAAAATTATTTTCAAGAAAAATAATTTCGTTGAAAATATTTTATGACAAAAAACATTTTGCATAAAAAAAAAAAAAAGAAGAAGAAGAAGAAGAAGAAGAAGAAGGAGGTGTTCTGATCCATGAAACCGTCAAAGACCAATAATCAAATCCTTATGATAAGCCCTAGTACGGCTGCTATTATTGGAAAGGTTTTAAATATCATGGATCTTTCTCAAAGATATTCTCAAGACATGCTAGTAGGTTTCCATACATCATCTCCATGTCCTCTCATTTTCACAATTTTTAATATTATTATTAGATCTGTGGCATTAATGTGTTAGATAACATGGAACTTAGAAATTCAATGATAATTTTGATTTTCTTGTAACCTTGAATAAAAAATTAAAAAAAATAAAGGAAAAGAAAGAAAGAAAGAAGAAGATGATTTTGATCGGTATGAGGATTGGAGAAGGAAAAGAGAATGAAATAAATCTTTTTTTTCTTCTAAAAACTTTGTTCCAAATTGATGTGTCAGTTCCTAATACCTTATGCATTTATTTACTGAAACAATACAGAACATGCATGACACATCAATTTAGAACCAAGTTTTTGAAACATTTCTCAATTCTAAGAAGAAGTAATTAATCGGTTGAGTTGAAGGATTTTCAATTGCTTCATTACTGGATGTGTACATAAGAATAAGATGGTGAACTTAAATATTGTATGATGCATGCACTTGACCAGGTTTAATTGGTTAATTACATGCTTTAATCCCATTTGGTTTCACTGAAGAGCAACAAAGTCGTTCTCATTAGAGAATTAAGGCAATTCGGTCAGCCAATTTTATACAGGCCATTTATATCTTATTAGATGGCTATATACAGTGGCGGAGCCAAGATTTTGAGTGAGGGGGGTCAAAAAAAAAAATTTTAATGAATAAAAAAAACCAAAGTTGAACAAAAATTAATTAAAAATTTTAACTAACGCAATAAATAAATAATTGATCAAAATTAAACTAATTTTAAAACATATAAATGTAACTTACAATTTAATTGAGTTGTCCTCGACGAGTCTTCATTCCTTGAAATCGCTGCATGATTTTTTCATTGTTGATAGTCTTGAATATATCCTTCTCAATGTACGTGACCAAACAATCATTCATCCACTGATCTCCCATTCTGTTACGTAAACGATTTTTAACAATATTCATTGCTGAAAATGCTCTTTCAACAGTTGCTGTCGCAACTGGTAGAATCAATGACAATGTCACCAATGAATAAACCAATGGATAGGTGATATCTTTTTTCATCTCCACCATCTTCTCAGCAAGTTGTCCAATCCCTTTAAGTGTGGCAAATTCTTCACTAGAACGCATGTCAATGATATATGTTTCAAGTTGGTTGTCCAAAGTCATAAGTTGAATTGCTGAAAAATCATTCGGATAAAACTGAGCAAGACGAAGTATATTATCCTTGTTAAAGGCAGCAAACAAGTCATCCGGACTCAAGCACGCAACACAAAGTAATAATTCAGAATTCGCCTCAGTAAAGCGACTGTTAAGTTCTTGGAGTTGCATGTCTATAACAGTATAATAAAGCTCCACACGATAATGATGCAAATTTGTCATGCTTTGAGCTTTTCTCCGTGATCGAAATTGGTACATATCATCCATATTTGGCACAACAATATTTTTTTTGGCACAAAACAGAGAAATTTCTTCAAATAAAGAGTTCCACCCTTCTTCTCTCATAGCCTGTAAACGCTGCTTTGAAACTTCAACCAACTTCATTGCATTTAGAATATTTTGATCTTTTCGTTGTAATGCTTGAGATAACTCATTTGTAATCCCCAAAACACTTTTCATTAAATGTAAATTGAAAGCAAATTCAAAAGTCTGTAGCGACTGAATCAATATATTTGCTTCTGCTCTCTGTTCAGAATATAAACCATCTTCCACAATATCTTCAACCGCCTCGATGATAGAAGAAAACATGATAATAAGATTAATAATTGCACCATAATGAGAACTCCAACGTGTATCTCCAGGTCTCTTTAGATTCATTTCTTGATTCAAGCCACGACCAGTAGAAATTTCATTATTTTGTAGTGCTTTAACAACTTCAGCAATTCTTTTTTCACGAAGTGTGTCACGACGCTTGCATGATGCTCCAACAACATTAAAAATACTATTAACCAAGCTAAAAAAAGTTGCAATTTGGATGTGATTTTTAGCAACAGCAACTAAAGTCAATTGAAGCTGATGTGCAAAGCAATGAACATAATAGGCAGATGAGTTTTCATTCAAAATAAGTGTTTTAAGTCCATTCAACTCACCTCGCATATTGCTAACTCCATCGTATCCTTGTCCTCTCAATCTGCTAATACTTAAATGATGCTTGATAAGTACTGACTCAATTGCCATCTTCAATGCTGCAGCCGTGGTATTGCTAACATGTGTAATGCCTAAAAAACGTTCAATCACATGACCCTTCTTATCTACATATCGCAAAATAATTGCCAATTGTTCTTTAACAGATATATCACGAGCTTCATCAACTAGGATAGCAAATGACGAGTCTCCAAGATCTTTAAGAATAGCATCTAGAGTTTCACTTGCTGCAGCATTTGCTATTTCTTTTTGAATGTCCGGTGCAGTCATTTGATGATTTTCAGGAGCATTTTCCAATACTACCTTGTCAATTTCTTCATTATGTTTCGCTAGAAAATGCAACAATTCACGAAAATTTCCCTGATTACTTGAGGTTTTAGATTCATCATGGCCACGGAATGCTAATCCTTGTTGCTGTAAAAAGCGAATACAATCAACTGATGCATTCAAACGAGTTCTATAGTCCCTTTTTTGTTGATCTGATTGCTTGTCAAAAAATGTTATGATGCTTTGTTTCTGATTTAACAAAGCTTCACATCTTCGTCGAGCTTGATTATGTGCACTATTATGAGTCCCCACATGACTCTGTAACTTTTATCTCTTTTTCCAATTTTTAAACCCTTCAATAACAAATGAGTCTCCTCCTGCTTGATTTCTAGTGTCCGGTCTGAAGAGATAACAAAACAAGCAATACGCAGCATCTTTTAAAATGCTGTATTCCAACCAGTCAGAATATTCTTCGAACCATGCTGGATTAAAACGACGCCATGTTTTTCCAAATTGTGTTTGTGGAAAATTATGCTCAACTGGTTGACAAGGTTTTTTTTGTAGATATGCTCTTCGAATTTTGTCTCTATCACTAGGATGGTAATCAGAAATTTTTTTCCTTAAGCTTGGATCAGTTGGCAGATTTGCTAAATCTACCTCAATACGAGCTCGTTTAGAATTTGATTGTAGCTCAATTGAATCATTGATCTCCATAATCTCACACAACTACAATTATATATTTTATACAATTAATAAATGAAACCAAAACTTTAAGTCTATATATATATTTCTAAACAATTAAATATAAAAACAATTATTAAAAAAAAAAAAGCAATCAAAATATAAAAAAATAATAAATTCAAAAGATATAAAAAACTTAAATCTTAATCAAGATAAAAGTTAAATACATATTTACATACCTGATAGAATGATAGGTAGGTTGAACTTTGAAGTTTTATTTGAATAGATGAACTTTTAACAGTTAACGCCTGAGTAACTTACAAGCCGGATCCTTCTCCCCTTCTCCTCCTAGACCTCCTCTTCCTCTCTTTGATATCAGACTCTCAGTCGATAATTTGCTTGAATTTTGTTCTTGTGTTAAGTACTTAAGTTTAACCAAACATCCGTCTAAAAGCTTCAAACTTTTGAAATTTCTGAATGAGATTTGACACTCACGGCAGTTTATGCAACACTTAATTGCCTCTAGCTGTCAAGTAAGTCGCACTGTTAGACTGAGTTTAATGAGACACGCACGTTGTCCCAATTCGCAATTCCCACAGGCTACAACCGCTACACTAATAATGACTAATTGATATATATATATTTTTTTTCAAACAAAAAGAATTTAATTCATTTGTTTTTTCTACATTAATTTATTTGTTTTGTACACATGATGATTCATTTACATTTTATATTTGGTTTTCATTAAATTTTTGCACGATTTGGTTTGTTTTTTAACTTTTTTTTTGGCCTTTTGCATTAAATGCTGGACAACTTTTAGTCTTTTACATTTCCCTTCACTTGTTTATTTGCCTTGCATTTAATGTGAATACAGAAGAAGACTCTTCAGTCTTCACACGATCACACCAGCGGCAGGCTCCAAGCCACCAACTCCTCACTCGCTCAGTCGGTCTACTTGATAGCTGCTGCCACTGTCAGTATGAATCATGATTGCATCCACTTCCACATACTCTATTAGAACGGTGCGTTTCAAATTTTGGGATAAAGAAAAAAAAAAAAAGTGTCGTCTTCTACCTTCATCCTTCTGAACAATTAACCGACCTGTTTTTTCAGTCTTCTTACAAAGTAAACTGTAAACATAAATGAAAAAGGTGAAAAAAAAAAAAAAAAACTCACAACAAAGGTAGGCCATGGGCAAGCTTGCCCCCTTGCTGTGGCCTGTGGGGGGCATTTCAGGGGTATAGAAAAAAATATACCCTCTGCAAAAAAAATTTATAAGAAGTGAGGGGGGGCATTTGCCCCCCCTGACCCCCCCCTCCCTCCGCCCCTGGCTATATATAACTTAAAGGGTGAGGTTATTTTCACCTTCTTTTTGGCTTTTCCACCTGTCATGTTGATAATCGCTTTTAAAAGCAAGGTTTTATCGTCATCAATGGTTAAGAATCGATGATCACCACTTTAATCAATCGTTAACTTAACATGAGGATGTAGACTATCTTAATTTCCTCAGTTAAGGGTGTAAGGTATTCATGTTATGGGTTATCAATCTCAATCATTTTTGTTCACATGCACAACTTTTTTTTCTTTTTTCTTTTCCATTGCCTTATTTTAGTGATATGGATAGAGAAATAAATCAATTTCCAAAAACAAAAAGATTTCTCTATAAGTCCAAAAAGGGTGGGGGGTGGGGGACAAGGAAGAGTGTCTATGTGAAGGTTTGGAACATTAAATGTGATGATCCCAAAGATAAAATATTTCTTTTTTATTTTATTTTTTTTACACTTTTAAAATTAAGTTTTAATATGACAAGTAAAAGGTGATTCATCAAGTTTGCCTTTTCCTAGTAATGATAGGATATATATAAGATTATCATTTATCTCCTAATTAATATAATACAAAAGGTGCTTTACATGATAGCCAAAATACCCGAGGGCTAATTTACTATGAGGAATGCTACACATCATCTCTTTGTCCTCCTTTTATCCTCTTAAAATTGATGTGGCTCTTAAAATCACCATTGGATCAAAATTCAATAGTGATCTATCATAAATTCAATGGTGATTTTAAGAGCCACATCAATTTTGGGGGGACAAAAGGAGGACAAAGGGATGATGTGTAGCATTACTCATTTACTACTTATGACTTATGAGTTTGACAGTAGGATGAATATGGGTTCTTCTTCTTTAGTAGTTTATTTGGAGGTGCGATTATGAAGGTTAAAAATGTAATTTTAAACCAAATCGCAAGAAGTTTATTGTTTGAGAGCGCATTTAAAAAGAAAAAAAAAAAAGAGAGATTTCAAAATATAAAAAAATTGTGTTTTCAAATCACAAGCAATAAGGTACGTTTTTAAAACACTAATTACGATTTTAAAGATTAAATTGTGATTTCACCAAACGTTTGACTACGTTTTCAAAAATCGAGTTTTCAAATCCATGACTTAAAATAATTATTTTTTAATTACACTTTTTAAAATTGCAAACTCAAACATATCTCACACTTTCTCTCCATGCTACAAAACGATTGGAACGGAATGGAAGGAAATGTAGCTGATCACTAATATGGCCGTTTATTTTAAATAAATAGTCCATAACGCGATAACACATAATAAAAACAAAAACATTTGCTTGTGTAAAAGTGACTGAATCACCCTTTTTGCCTTTCGGCTACATAGGGTTAGGTCACCTCCAATCCGGTCATTGAAAATGAATGAAACACCCTTTTTAACCATTGGAGCGATTGGACCATCCGGATTCCGGTCCATCCCTACAGTGATTTTTATAAAAGGTCATCCCATTTTTTTGTGGAATAATGTTATAAATCCTTCTCTTTTTTACTCTCGTGTCCCTCTAAGAATAATGTAATATTTAAAATCATCATTAAACTTGTAATTAATACTATTAAATTTTAATCAATTAACAATTTTGAAGGTCACGTTACTCCCGTTAAACACAAAAATGACTTTTAAAATTACTATTTTTTTGTGGGTATTGTATTCCAGCATAGTTGTATCTGAGTGGTCAGCTTTTGTGACTTAACAAAAGGGACATGCTGATGCTTCACAACCTGTATTGGACGGCAACTGAAAACGACAAACAAAAGCCATATTTACTCCTTAATCCAGCACCTCCTTCATCACTGCTCTCTCACCTTTTATAGGCTTATCTGTATACATTATTTACAAGGCTCATGTGAGTACCAACCTTTTGCAAATCTAATGTTTGTCATCAAGTTCTTTTAAATCCAATTATATATTTTATCACCAACACAATTCCACCGATTGGAGACTCTTTCGCTGTTCTTTTCATCCATGGTCGGTCCAATTTTTTTGAAAATCGGTCTACATCCAAGTTTGTAAGGCTTTTTATACTCCCGAGTTTTGCCTATCATAGTGGGCCACGGCTTTCATCGACTGCATTTTTAAATAATTTCCGTTCAGTGCATCGAGATTCTTGTAGTCCGTCTTGATTGAGTTTTTGAGTTGATAAGCCTTTTCCGATGTGTTGTAGCTTGTAATTTGTTTATGATGGATCTAAAAAAAACACTGCATGTGCAAGTTCTTGATCACAGGGCCTACAAAGCATACATGGATGCACCAACCGACCCTTGTTATAAGAATCCAATAAGAAAAAACGAAGGAGGATGAAGTGTTTGCTCAATAAATTGTGCAAAATATTTCCATTTGACGGTGCGTTTGAAAAAAAAAAATAACAGTTTAAAAACCTGAAAAAATAAAAATAAAAAATTACGTTTTCAAACCATAAGGAGATAGACAATCTTAAATATCAAACCACAATTTTAAAAGTCAAATCTCGATATTACCAAACCCTGAACTACGTTTTTTAAAATTGTATTTTTCATTAACCGTGTTTAAACACACAAAACAAAAACATTAACGACACAAAATAAAATTTCACATTTATGTCACGTAAGAACCTTTTTTCAAACCAAAAATAAGAAGCACCCCGTCCTTCCAATACGCATTAACAAAATAACAATCAAATCGGACGTTTTGAAACCGTCAAACTTGTTTAGGATTACCTTATGGTTTTACATATTCTAGATTCCAAAAATATGGAATATCTTTTTTTGAATTTTCATTTTCATAGGTTGTCCGGAGAAATTGATCATGAAGTTTTAATCTTTCACTATTCCATCCTCCTAAACGATTCATAATGGATTATATTAATCTCAAACCTAAGCATTATTCTATTCTAAAAGGCAACACCCTTATAAAGTCATTCAAGCCACTCACAATTGAAACCAATCAATGAAATAGAAAACCCCACCAATCATTGAAGGGACAAACATCTTTCCAATTTCACTTGAAATATTTATTTATTTTTTAAAAAATACATGTTATTATTCACATCATATATACAGTTAAATGCTAAAACTTTAAATTATAATAATAAAATAAATATTATTTATTTCATTTAAAATGAAGTAGATCCTATTTCTCATTGAAGACACTTAAAATCGTCTCTTTAAATTGTCTGCTACCAGAAAAGTAAACCAATCTTAAATACACAATCTTGTCGATAAATCTTATCCCATTTTGTTCAAACCTAGTTATTTTGTTTTATACTATACATTTGAAAAACAATCAGGATCCTCGGAAATTTATTTTCAGAGATTAAGTTTTATTTTATTTATCTAACAATTTAGATTTAAGACGTCATTTAAAATTTAAAATAACACTAGAACATAGAACTAGAGCATAAAATAAATATTTGTCATTCCACTTAATTAGCGGATTCTTTTTTTTTTTTTTTTTTTGGGAAAATGGGCTTGGAAGCGTTTATAACAAATCAAGCATTACAACGGTCCTTCTGGACTATTCCGGAAAATTAAGAAGGTCACGTGTCAAGCCATACGTGGTGTTGTTGATTCTTTACCGCCAGTTGAACCAGCTCGTGAGTTGCTTGGTTAGCGGATTAAAGTTGAAAAGTTTAAAGATATTGTTGCCCCTAAATAAATTCTATCCATTACCCTTTGGCCTTTTTGGTGAAAAAAACAATCCTGGCCTACACGGAATTTCTTCTTCTTTTTTTTTTTCTTTTTTTTTTTTTTCTTTTTTAATAAAAAGGGAGAAAAAAAATAAGAAACGTAAAGAAGAAGCAATCCCCATTCCCCAGCTCTTTTCCTATTCACATTAATTGGGGGCTTTTTTGAATTTTATGTCATGTCATGTACAGATTTGCTATAGAACTTCTTTTGAAATATATATATAATTGCCGTCTCATCACTCAAAACGTTTACCGCCGGCACAACGGAAAACTACGCAACAACGCGGGAAGGGAGCCACTTTCACTGTCTTTCTCAAGCAAGCTTGCGTCGTGCCGGCCTCAACTCCGTCTGACTGTTTCTTTTGGAATTTTTAATATAAGAGTCACAAGAGTTGCTCCCGAACCACTTTGACTAACCTCTCTTTGGACATCTGTTCTGGATTTTCTATTTCATTGGTCTCCATCTGGAACCGGAATGAATGTTGTGACAACTCTGTCTCTTGGGGTCGAATAGGAATGGCTTCGAGGTCGTCCAATAGGCCCGAGAGACAAGCGCACCATCATGTTCCTCATCCACCACCTGGGTCTTCTTCTTCTTCTTCTTCGTCTTCTTCGTCTTCGTCTTCTAGAAGTGGTCTGGCTCATGCTCAAACCCATTATAATCCGGGTCGGGGGAAGCCCACCTCCTCTTCCAGACGCTCTGTCACCCCCACTTCCCGTACTCACTCTTTTGACACAGATGAAGGTCTCTCTCTCTCTCTCTCTCTCTCTCTGTATGCACGCATATGTAATGTGCACTTATCTTTGTATGTTCTGCTATATGTCAATAATGGGTTTTTCAAATGTGATTCTCTCTTAGGATTAGCGTGAAGTAATCTTTGAATTTCAAATGTTTCGGTTTATTTGTTATTTATATTGGGTTGTTTAGATTGTACGACTGGGTTAAGCGGTTTTTCCTTCTGGTTTTGTGGGGATGAGAGTTTCAATTATTCCTTTTACAATTTTTCCTTTTCTTGGTACTTATGTGGTTGCTTGAAGATGTGGGAAAACTTGGGTATTGTTTGAATGGATATATAGAATGCTGAATTGGGTGAGAGAATTTGAAGTCCCTTTGTGCAATTTATGGCATCAGAGATACATGTAGAAATTCTATATGCAGGAGAGATATCTATGGAAAAAGGAATCAAACTTGTCAGTCTCATATTGGATCGAACCACTTAAATATTAGTATAAACTCCCACATAATTCTGTGATCATTGAGGAGTATTTGGCTCAATAGATATAATAAAACCTATGGTGAACAACCATACAGTTTGTCATTGGACATGAAATTTGTGATTTTATTCTTTAATAATAATATTAAATGAGTTCCTTCATTTTTACCCTGGGAGATGGTAAAAGCAAAACGATATAAAACAAGTCCTGAGAATAAAAAATAAAAATTATGAGTTAATAGCAAGTGTTATGACTACGCTGACCATCCTGATGAAAGTATTCTTTTTAGCCAAGTGAGCTGAATATTGGACTTCTTCACTAAATGATTTCTTGTATAAACGTAACTTACTCACAATGAATTTGATTAAAACCCACCAATTAACATTCATAGACATCAAGAAACAACATTGTTCATGAGCTACTGAATGTCTAAAATGAGGTTATAAGAAACTTTGTGGTTGTGGGCACTGAATACTTCGTCTAATATGACCATTCACAACCAGGGGTGTAAAGGAATAGATGGATTATAAGGCAAAAATATCTATAGTTGCCTCTCTGTGCATAATATTGCTTCATTGAATGAAGTAACCATTGCCCTCCTACATAATGTGATTACAAATTGCCAAAGCTAGATTGAAAGATCTATTTATGAAGGTCTTGGGTTTAATCTTTAGCACAGCTTCTGGAAGGGTGAGAGTTGCTGTCAGACTTCGACCAAGAAATGCCGAAGATATCGTTTCAGATGCTGATTTTTCTGATTGTGTTGAGTTACAACCAGAGGTGATTTATATGTCTCACTCAAAGATTACACTGATGTTAAATCTCTCTCTCTCTCTCTCTCTCTCTCTCTCTCTCACACACACACACACACACACACACACACACGTCTTATGTTTTGAACAAACACTACCCACCAGAACCTTTGGATTAATTGAATGGTTCTTTTTCTTTATGCTGGTTGCCTCCATGTAGCTGAAGCGGTTGAAGTTGAGAAAGAACAACTGGAGTTCTGAGTCTTATAGATTTGATGAGCTTTTTACAGAAACTGCCTCTCAAAAGCGTGTTTACGAAGTGGTTGCAAAACCTGTAGTCGAGGTAAAGTGAAAAGTATCTTTTAAGTCACAGTTTTAAGAACTATTTATTGACCATGCAGCTTTACCGGGAAGTTCTTGTGCTGAAGACTACTTTACAACATAGATTAGCAATTTAGAATATTGTTAATTTATTGCTTGGGGATTACCAGATCTAAATTGCTTTATGAGTGTGACACTGACAAATTTAAAATGCTCTTTGTGCATGACTCCATGGATGCAAGAATTTATGTGGCTTTTAAATCTCCCCATCCGAAATTGGACGTGGCACGTTCTGTTGTTGTACATAAAAAATTTAGTGTCAATTTGAAAAAAAAACTCAAAGCATTAATATTTTCAAGTTTCTAATTACCCTTAATCTAAATAAACTTAAATGTCTAAAAGAAAGCAATCTAAATTAAAAAAAAAAAAAAGAAAAAAAAAAGGGCAATTTTGGACACCATTGCCAATTATTGTTATTTTTTTTTTTAAGTGAGAACTTTACTAATATATGATGTGCAACACATTAATTTTGGTAGCTAATAATTCTTTTTGACATTTTGTCTCTTAAACATGAGACAATTTGGGATGGAGGAGTAATAATTTTATTTGTTCAATTTGAAGCCTAAATTCACTTCCCTATCTATCATTGTCATAGAAGCAATTAATTTTGAATTTTTTTGGATGGAATGGCACTTTAATTATTACAATTTAATGTTGATATACTTTTGCAGAGTGTATTGAATGGATATAACGGGACAGTGATGGCTTACGGTCAAACAGGAACTGGTAAAACTTACACAGTTGGAAGACTGGGTAAAGATGACCCATCTGAGCGCGGTATTATGGTTAGAGCACTGGAAGACATTATTGCCAATACATCTCCTGCTTCTGACAGTGTAGAAGTCTCCTATTTGCAGGTATTGAAGTGTTGCATTAAGACTTGCTTGTCTTGTGTTTCTGTGTGCGCAGGATTTTTTTATACTTAAAGTTGTTCAGGGAGTGCTTCATCTTCTATAATAGACATGTTTCCGTGTCTTTGAAGTTCTTAAAAGTACTTCAATCTTCTTTAATAGGCATGCTTCAATGTATAGATTCTGACTCATTAATGTTTTGAAATTCAACAAGAATGTTATGAAGTTTTGAAGATTCTGGAAGGTTATGGACAAATCTGGGAACATTAAGGAGAACTTTAGAGATATGAATGTGACAAACTTTTAACTGGATGAGGGCCTGAGGATGTTTTGTATCACTGTCTTTCTCCGAGTTTTGGATCTTTGTAATCTTAGACCTAGGTGTTCAATTTTTATTTTTTCTCTTGAGTCTCTCTGGTATGCTTCTTCCCATGTAATAGGGCCATGCCCTTTCTTGTCCTGAATGAATTTTATTACTTATTAAAAGTATGTGATGAATTGAATATATGGGGAGCTAATAAACTCACCTCTAGTGTTGAATTTCTAATGTGGTATAGAGAAGATGGATTTACTGCAAGCCAGACATTGTAAGAACGGTTCTTTGGATTCAATTTAAGAAAATCACAAGGGATAATAGGTTTTCGGGCTTGAAAGCTTGTCTCTCTCTTTTTTTCTTTTTTTTTTTTGACTCTCATTTCTCGTTCCATCCATATCTTTGATTGTGAATGTAACTATTTTCATAGGCACATTTCATCATTCCCTTGCTGACTATGATGCTCACTTGTCACCAAACTGCATATTAAAATAATTTTGGATTTTTACTGCTATGATGGCTGATCACTTCTTTGTTATTTCTTGTTGTTGTTCCAGTTGTATATGGAATCTATACAAGATTTGCTTTCTCCAGAAAAGACTAATATTCCTATTAATGAGGATCCGAAGACTGGTGAAGTGTCATTGCCTGGTGCTACAATAGTTAAAATACAAAATCTTGATCATTTTCTACAACTACTACAAGTTGGTGAGGCAAACCGTCATGCAGCTAATACAAAGATGAATACCGAATCTTCTCGTAGTCATGCAATTCTCACGGTGGGCATTTTCCAGGGTTTCAGACCTTCTCCATCAATGCCTGAAATTGTACAGAATGTTTTTGTTATGTTTCTTCTAAATAATGAACATATCAGACCTTTCCTTTTTATAGGTTTATATTCGAAGATCTGTCCACGAAAAAGTCAATGATGAGATTAATTCTCGAGAGAAGGGCAATAGAAGTGATTTATTTGATGGTAACAACATACCTATAGTCCGAAAAAGCAAGTTGCTGATTGTGGATCTTGCCGGATCTGAAAGGATAGACAAATCTGGTTTGTTTTTGATAGTATACATCTAAAATGATATCATTTTGGTTTCATATTACCCCTGAATTTTCTTTTTAATCACCTTTCAGGCTCAATAATCTCAACCTTAATTTTTTTTTTTTTTTTGAGATGTTTCCACCTATTTTTATCTTGTTGGTTTTCAGTATCTTTAGTTTTATATTAAATATTGCTATTATTACTATTATTAATTTCTACTGGGATATTAGACAACATTACCATGTGTGGGGTAAGAATACTAGTGTTGGGTTTTAAAATTATTTAGTGTTTTTTTTTTTTTTTTTTTGTAAATAGTAAAATAAGAAAAGTGCAACCTTTTCATAATACTTCTAAGAGTTTATGTTTCATTTTCATGTTGCAGGAAGTGAAGGCCCATTACTTGAAGAGGCTAAGTTTATTAATCTTTCTCTCAGTTCCCTTGGAAAATGTATAAATGCGTTGGCTGAAAACAGCCCACATATACCTACTAGAGATTCTAAGCTGACAAGATTGCTTCGTGATTCATTTGGAGGTGATCCTTTTTATTCTCTGCTATTTTTATGGAGTAAACTGATATCTCTGGAATATCACACCTTTCTTGTATCGTTTTGCATCTAATGACACCAAGAATTTCTAGTTATCCTAAGCCTTTGTTTTATTATTATATCAATGGTACTGTATCATTGTAGTTCCATATATATTCCGAGTCTGTATTCACATGACCAACCAATATGCCTCTTCTATATCCTTTAGTCATTTTATAGGACGGCATTCAACAAAATTTATAGATTTCTGGCCTATGTGAAAACTGGTGAATCCTATTTAGAGTTGCTGATCATTTGTAAAAAATATGGAAAATACCCATTTTGGTCCCTGAAAAAATACATGAAGTTTCAATCTGGTTCGTGAAACTTTAAAAGTTACAATCAAGGACATGACCAACCAATGCTCCTCTTTTCATTAAATTTCAATTTTGTCCTTTTGAATTGTAACTTTTTAAATTTTAGGGACTAAATTAGAACTTCACTTCTAGGAACCAAAATAGTTGTTTGCCCAAAAAATTATAATTAAGCCAAAGCAAACCTCGTGCAGTTCGTGAGTGATTGTTTTCACATTGTTGTGGTGTTCTTGTTGTTTTATTTTCTTTCAATAAGAATATTTATTGTTTTTTTTTTTTAGTTTATTGAAATTCAATATTGCTTTTCTTGAAATAGGCTCTGCGAGGACTTCACTTATAATAACAATCGGGCCATCTGCACGGCACCATACAGAAACTGCTAGCACGATAATGTTTGGACAGCGGGTATGTTGGATAAAGAACTTTATGATTTTGAAATTCTGGATTTTTCTTGTAAATCTATAAGCTATTTCATGCGGTCGATCATCTACTGACCTCTCTCTCTCTCTCTCTCTCTCTCTCTCTCTCTCCATTGTATTGTTGCTGTGAGGTTTTCAATCTTTTAATTATCTGAAATATAATAACTATGACTCTGGATGTTATGATCTTATTACAAAAGCAATCAATGCTCTGGGAATATTTATCTGGCACATCTTTTCTTGGACTGATCCTGCATTATAATGGGTACAAAAAAAACTAAGCTTAAAGTATGTGTTGAGTTTTCTTTAATTTAATCAAATACAACATTTATCTTTTGTATCAAGTCTATATGGCTTGCATCAAATAATAATATTGGAAAGAGTAATACTAATATTGACATCTAATTAAAGTGAGGTATGCATTCTGCTGTGTCCTTCGTGGTCTAGTTTTAATTGTATGGCAATTATTCTGTTATTAAATTGGGGAGGAATCCAGTCCCTGCTTAAGTTTAATATCAGTAGCAGTGACACTTGGGAGGCAGTTGAAAAACCTTCCCAGAGCTGCGGACCATGTATGGAAACAGATTAGAGAACAAAACTGCTCGAAGTTGACTGCTATTTTGTCCCAGAGAATACCCCATTCGCCAAGTCTTGGAGCCTAGAAACTTCATGCCCAATAAACATCAGCCTTAAAGATAGCACTAAAGTGTAGTGCAATGTTCAACCTTCCCATTTCAGAAATTTTTATTACAATTTGTTTCCTCTTCTTGTTCTTAAATCAGGCCTTCACATATTAAGGCAATTGGAAGATAGGACATGATGGTTTTATTTTGCATACTTTCATTTATGACTTGATATGCCATTTCTAGGACTTGTTTTGGTTTTCCAGTTTGATGCTTCCACTCCAAATGTGGATTAACAAAATATAACTCATCAATTATAATGGTACTTGCATATCTCGCAGGCTAACAATTTGTTTCTTTTGTAGGCAATGAAAATAGTAAACATGGTAAAGCTCAAAGAAGAATTTGATTATGAAAGTTTATGTCGGAAGCTTGAGAATCAAGTAGATCATCTTACTGCAGAAATTGAAAGGCAACAAAAGTTGAGAGAGGATGACAAACACGAATTGGAAAAACGGCTCAGGGAGAATCAAGACTCTTTATCTGAAGCAAAAAAAGTTCTAGTCACAAGGTCTGAGGTAGTTGTCTTTCCTGCAAGTATGTTGTTGCAATTTTTTGGCTGGTATCTTTTTTGCGCATTCAGTGAGTCAAATATCAATATTTTTTGTGAATTCAGTTCATCAAATATCAGTCTTTAATGTCTTCTATATGCTTACTTTCTCATTCTAATAATCTGTCTTGTTTATAATTACACAGTTATTAGTGCTTCACTGAAATGTTTGTGTAGTAATTTCCTATAATTATTATTTTCTCACTAAATACATGCTTGCAGTTTTTGGAAGAGGAAAACAATCGTTTGGAATCAGAGATGAAAAGCATCTTAAATGAATTAAACTATCGCAAAGATCTTAGCAATTTGATGCATGATAAAGTTGCACACCTGGAAACATGTTTACAAAATAGCAAGGTACTTCCTTCTTTTTCCAAGTTCAAATTTAGGTTTGTTTGCCTAGTTTCTTTTTTTTCCTTGACTATTTCTCTGCTGAAATTCATGTTCAGTTTAACTTCTTTTTTTGATAGATAAGCAAAGAAATATATTAAAAAAAGTGTAAGGCACCCCTAAGCATACAAGAAGTATGCAAAGGAGACCAAACCAGGAAAAACAGAAAGAAAAAAACAAAACAAAAAAAACCAAAGAAAACACTGGAGAAACCCAAACAAGACACCCAAACCCACAACCCAAACCCAAACCCAAACCCAAACAGCCAAGACACCCAAAGCCCCACAACCAAAACCCAAACCCCGCCAAAACACCCTAGACTCAGCAAGGGTCCCCTTGCCTTTACCCCGACTAGAACGAACGCCCCTAGCAACAAAGTTAATCGAGCATTCTAAATTCTTAATCTCTCTACTCCCTTTAGCTTAGGAGAGATAACCAGCACCGCAGAAGTTGGTCCAAGAAACCCCTGCCGAAGGAAGCCCTCCACCAACTAAAATTTAACTTTGTTGTATATTCTAGTGCACCTCCTATTAAGACTATAGGTTAGTGGTGGGGAATTAACAGATGACCTCATTAAAAAACATTATGAATCAAGAGGATAAGTGGCCTTGGTTTTCATATCTTTGATGAAAATTCTGCTCTATCCCTCTTTCTTTTTGTTTGCTCGACTCTGACCTTCACATATCTAAAAGATATAAAAAATTAGATAGAGCATTAACCTAAGGGTTTGAGCATAACAATGAAGGAATTGGAGGCCTCCGGATGAGTGGTGAGTACTCATGTACCCACTTTGGATCATCTTAATTAAACTTGTATTTTCCCTGTCATGGTGGCACTCAACTGGTAGAGAAAACCAAAACCCAATAAAATATCGAAAACATTGCATGCATTAAATGTGGCATCTTCTATATAGTGGAGTAGTTGTTTTCTTTTCTTGGACTTCTTCTCATGACTTACTGCAGCATTTTACACCTGTAGTCTTGTGAAAATTCTAAATGTGCAGAATAAATGTTCCACTAAAAGGGAAAAACTTATTTTATGTAACCTTAGCTATTAATGGGACTGGCTTAGTTTTTAGCTTTGAATGCCTGCCCCTAGAGCGGATGCCTGCAACAGAGCAGACAGCTACTACTTTGTGGAAGTTCAACAAGATTTATAGGCTTGGCATTGTTCAGAATTCCATTTTTTGGATAAAGCTTTATACTTCTGTTATTATTTTGGGGATGCTAATTTATATTTAAAATATAATTTAGCTATTTGTTTACCATAAACTTTTTTCATATACTTTAATTGTGTTGTTAACCAAAATTTCTGAACATATGGGCATGCGCATTTACACTGCTGTTTGATTGTTAGTAGCAACACCAGCTTGAAAATTCTACATATCAGCAAGTACTAGCTGATACCACTCAGATGTATGAGAAGAAGATAACAAAGTTGATTAAACAGATAGATGACGAGCGTGCTTCCTCTGAAAGTGCTCAGGAACAATTAGATTTGATGAAGAAGCTCCTGAGCGAGCATCAAATGTCAATTCAGGTTAGTACTTTATGGATTGACCATAAAAAGGGATGGTTTATATGTTGTTGCCCTATATTTTGCTTTCAGTCTTAACTATTTCTGTTTTGTCCTCACTGCAATTTTTCATTTTTGGAGAACTTCTCATGTGGTTTATGCTTTTGTGTTACTTGTTTTACTCAAATTTAATTAAAGGCTTTGTTTTATAATTTTTTCTTTGACACTCGTGGTCATGCCATATTGCATTGTATTATAAGACATTTATAATTTTACCGCAAGTTTTACTGACATGAATACATATTCTAATGCTATTTTTTGTTGCTAGTAGAAACATCAAACAGAAAATTCTCGATATCAGAAGGCCCTTGCGGACACCACTCAGATGTATGAAAAGAAAATAGCAGAACTAGTTAAGCAATTACAGGATGAGCATGCCCGTTTTGAAGGTGCAGAACAACAATTAGACTTGGCAAAGAGGCTCCTAAGTGATCATCAAAACTCAATACAGGTTACCCTTTATCTCTAAAAATAAAAATTTTGGTTATATGGAATCTTATATGTTTGATTTTATGTTCAACTTTAGTTCCATAATTGTTTTTGATATGATAAGAACAATGAAAACATTTTCTTCTTGCTTCCCACCCCCCAGGTTTTTGATTGTCTTAGGTAATTATGATTTTGCAAACACATTTCATATAATGTATAATGAAGGATTTCAAAAGCACAACTTGTTTTTCATGCATTTAAACGTGTCTTCCAACACACACCCCCTGCCCCTCCAAAAAAAAAAAAGTGGAGGGTATTGATGATTGTCTTAGTTATTAATGATAAATATATTTTTTTAAACAGCATCTTTTTAACCATATTTCCTGATCACAGTGATTTTTCTATTCTTCATTAAAGTGCTTGTTGTGAAACAATATATTTTATCACTTTGCATGGAATGTCCAAACATCGCTAGTTAAAAAATACATGAGGTTTTGTAGAATCTTCTTTTTCAATATGTGAAGTGCAACTTGTTTAACAACATTTAGGTTATGTTTGGTATGCGGAATGACTATTCCATTAAAAAAATATGAATAACTTTTATTAAGATTGGAAAATGTGGAATATAATAGCTTTGGTGTTAGAGTATATGATAAGCATCTAACACTTGGAATAGCCATTCCCTCATGGGCAATGAGAATTGCTATTCCAAGGCTATTTCATTTCACATTATTTTTTTTTAATAAAAACTATTTATTTTCCTAATGAAATAGCCATTCCACGTACCAAATGTAACCTTTGTATTCAATTGCTCCTTTTTTTGACACCTTCCAGCTTCATGTCTCATTTGTCTGTAATCATTTTGTTAAACTGTGTCATCATACCTCTCAAGATTAAGGGGTGGTAGGACAATTAAGAACTTGTGCACATAACAACGCTTGGTTGGCAAGATAGATACCATGTCTACTCATGAAAGTGTGGATTAAGTCTTTTCTTTGTTAAAGCTATTTGGAGCAACCTTCATATTTCACTGATTTCAGCATTGTAATGGTTACTCCCTTTTACTTCTTATTGATAGATGCTATTTTTAACGTCTTATTCAGTGATGTATCTTTACTTAATTTACTTCTTATTTTCCATCCTTCAGTGATGTAATTGATTAATGAGGCTATTTCAGTAAGAACCAATGTGTCCATGCTGAAGATAACATATTGGGCACCACCATTCATATCTTGATTTTACTTTGGGATAAACCCTATCAAGCCATCTTCCAAGTTCCAAACACTAAAACCCTATGTCAGTGCCCCTCTTGCATCCAAGTGTTACTACGATTACCTTGGAGAGGAAAACTCTTCCACAATGTGACTATTTTTCAGCTGTTGCTAGCACTGATAATTCACTTTTTTTGTGGAATTGTTCATCTGACTACACCGACCATCGTTCTTATTATGGCTATTTGTTTCAAAATCCAGGGGCAGAAAGAGATTGATGAACTTGGTTTGAGGTTGCAAGAAATGTATCAGCTACATGAAAATACTTTAAATGAACTACAATCATTGAAATCTGAAAATGAAGATCTACTAGAAGAGAAGGTATGGTTGACATACCAAACCAGATGGGTTTGGTTTAAGTTCTCTTCCCTCATAGTGTAGATTGACTTAATAAGTTTATCTGGATTCTAGTCATGTAACACAAATGGTTTTGTTGAAACTTAAACATTACTAATCACTTTTATTTATTTATAAAAAGGCAAAGCTAAATGAAGAATTTCAGTCTGTGAGGCAAAGACTATTAGTAGAAGAGAAGCAGAGGAAGTCTATTGAAAATGAGCTGGTTAAACTAAAGAGGGCTGTACCTGACAATGAGAATGCTTTTGAGGTAAGTTGTTTCATGCAACTACATAAATAAATAAAAAAATAAAAAAATAAAAAGAAGAAGAGTTTTTTAATAGTATTTCGGTTCTCACATCTGAATGTTTTACAGGACAAGAAATCTTATATGAAGGAAGACACAAGTAAACAATCTCCAGAAGTTGGGAACCGAACAGGTTCATATAGGTCAAATCCATTGAGGGAGACTCTCTCTGGTCAGAGGGCCACAATTGCAAAGATATGTGAAGAAGGCAAGATTTTATCAGTAATAGAGCCCAATAAAGCTTGATTAATTCTTTTTATTTTGCTCCCCTTTTTTATTTCTCTTATATTATCTCTTACAAGTTGTTTGACTTCACAAATTCAGTTGGGCTTCAAAAGATTTTACAATTATTGACATCTGAAGACTCTGAGATCCAAATTCATGCTGTGAAGGTTGTAGCCAATCTTGCTGCTGAAGGTGCACTTCATTTTGCTATAATTTTTCATATGGATGATTAAGGCTTTTTTCTTCAAAACTTTGTTTCTTTGGACAACTGCTTTTGTTTCTTCTGTGGTGATTAGTTATCATAATTTTCTTGTTTTGATTTCTCCTTCGAGCTAGGTGTTTTCTCTTGTATACTTTTTGTGTATGTTGGGGATGCCTTACGCTCTTAATGATACTTCGATTACTTATACAAAAAAAAAAAAAAATTATATGGATGATATGATGCTGACCAATTTGTCTTCAAAAGAATCTTGATTTGAGTCCTTTTTCTCCTTTTATCTTTCCCTGCATTAGGATATGAATTGTTTCTTTTTTCTTGGCATTTTTTGCGTAGCTTTAATCTTTTCACTGTATAGATTTTGAAGATTTCTATCTGTTGATAAAAAACGAAAAAATAGAAGAAAGATTTAAGAAATAGCCTTTTGTGTACTAAACTTGTGTTACAAAATAAAAAGGTGTGTAATAAGAAACAAAAGAAGGAAAAACCGTTATCATTAAGATATATAGCCAAGTTTAAATTGTACCATAAGTTTAAGAACTGGTCAACTTATCTCAGTCTAGGACTTATTCTCTGGTTGGATTTCAGTCATGGCATGGAATAGAAGCTGCACAGTTATGTTATCCCATCTCATAATGGTTTTTCTGCTTGGAAAAGAGAAAATTCTCAGTGGTTTCCAGCTAAACATGACCACTTCTTGGTTGCTTCAGGTTCTGCATAAAAGTATCCAAACCTTATATAAACTTTTAAATCAACACAAAAATATTCATATTACGATTAAGTTCAGTTAAATTTAAAGTATTTGTACATTACATATACCTAATTAGGAATTAGACTAGGTTATACCATCTCAAATTAGGTTTCAAATTTTGGTTGGCTCCAAGTTAAACTTGAAACAAAATTTTGAAAATTTGATCATACACGAGAACATTCATATCTATGATTTAACTTTCACTAAGACTCTGACGAGTTGCGAGGTTTCATAGTATCTCGTTCACATGAAACTTGAAGTTTGAAATTTTTTTTAGTAAGAACCCACATACATACATATATATAGTATGTGTGTATACACACACACACTTGCCCTACGGGCACATGCATACCCTCAACAGAAGTAATTTTCACATTTCTTAAGGCAGTTATAGACATTCTTGTACATATTTGGTCTATTTTATGTTCAAAAGCAACATCGTCTCTTTGTATTTCACAGTTCGCGTAAGACTCATATTTTATTTTATATTATGTTTTAGACAGTCTCCCTTTCAATAGCCATGTGCTTTTAGTAGGTTGATGTCACAATATGTAATAGCTAATGGCAGAAAATTATAAGTTCCTTCTGTATCACATCTATTTTAGCATCACAGATGATATATCAGCTCTTCTATTGAATACGTTTCTGCATTCAAATTGAAAAGCTATCCATAAATTTGTCATTGCTAGGTTTCTTTTCTCTCAGTAAAGAGTCGATAAACATGAGGATTATTATCATGCGTAATGACAATTTTTTTTTTGGGACAAGTAACATAATGACTAATGTTTGCATATGCTTTCAGATATTAATCAGAAAAGGATTGTGGAGGAAGGAGGTTTAGATGCTTTGCTTATGCTGTTGCGATCATCAGAAAATACAACTATTCTTAGAGTGGCTTCTGGTGCAGTTGCCAATTTGGCAATGAATGGTAATTTTGCAGCCTTCTCTAGGTTTATTATGCATTATAAACTTTGCTTATGAATATGTTGATAAAATAGCGCTTGTAAATAACACAAAACAATCTAATGTGTTTGGGCATTGAGTATATTTGTAATATTAATTTGCAACATTTTTTTTTTCTTCTCCATGAGTGCATAATGTTACTAAATTGATTTTTGCAGACATCCTTTTAAGAAAATCCTACGAGCATTTAGTATTTCTTGCAATACATGTGCTGCAGTTATCAGCCAATAATATGTTTGTTGCAAGATTATTTGTACAGATCATAATATTCCATTTATTTTTGTTTCACTAGAAAGAATCCATTTGTTGGGATTAGCAACCTGTCTATGCGTATTACAATCCTAAGAGGTGCGTGGAGTCCTTAATGTTTCCAATAGTTGTTATAGGTAACAACCTGGCCATTAAACTAGTATCAACTCTCATGTCTAAATCCATGGACAGCTATGCATCTTCATGTTCTGCCATGCAGATACAGTAGCGTTCTGTTTTAATTACAATTTATTAAATTCCCGAGGTTGTCAAAAGGCCTCCAAGAACCCAAAAACTTTGTGCAGGACCTCATTTTTCTGTGTCTTGAACTTTATATTTAATGAGTAATCTACGTTGTTTTGAGTTTAATAAGGAATTTGAGATCATTTTGAATCATAACTGGCTAGAAAAATTTCAAACTCGAATTTAACTTAATGCTTCTCTAGCTTGAACACTGTTATTGATGGATGGGATCAGTTTTCTGACCGATTTGAGGATGGTTCTTCTTTTTAGTCGCTACTGGAAAGCAAATGATTCTTAGAAAGAAACCTCCCCGCAAGACCTAATGTATTGAGAATCTGGTAAAATATAGGGGGGGAAAAAAGAAAACTCAGGTGCATTTTAAGATACACTTCTCATATTGACTATCCTCTATATACCACTAACAGAACACACCTTCGCTCATCCATTCTGTGTGCCTGCCAAGATATGGAGCTGGTAAGACTCCGTATCATTCCCCCTTATGGAGCCACCATGTATGGCATGAGATATAAATGGTACTTCTGCTTGAGCGAGGGTCATCCGCTACATCTAGTTGTCCTTCGGGAGGTCTATAGATGCCAAGAATGCAAGGTATAGTTGATTTGAGGAACCCCAATGAAAATCATCACCCTAAGTACTTAAGTCATCTGCTAAATGAATTCGTAGAGTTAATTTGAGGTTTCAGACTTCGAAAGGCTAGGACGACAGTAATAGACTAACTGTTAGACCAAAATCGAAAACAAAAAGTTAACAGGCAAAATTGACTTTCAAATTTTCAGATTAGAGGGAGATAGTAATGTTTGTTGGGTTTGGCTTAATCTAAAGGAACTTTATTATGCACTCAACACTGAATCAATTTCAGAAAAGACAAGAAAAATGCTCTGGAAAGACATACTTATTGAGAAATCGGTAATCACAATTAAATTACTTATTTCCATCACAATAATGTAATCACTTTATTGGTGTTGATTCAATGTTTTTTCATATCACATTAAAATGATTTTGCTGATGACATCAGAGAAACTCAACATTTCCTTTATAGATTTATCATCCTTCTTTTCTTTGAATCTTCTAGAGACGAATCAAGGCTTAATAATGGACAAAGGAGGTGTTCAGCTTCTAGCAAAGACAGCATCTAAAACAGATGATCCACAAACTTTACGAATGGTTGCTGGTGCACTTGCGAATTTATGTGGAAATGGTAAGCTGATGGTGATTTTGCAGCATCCAGTTAAAAAATATAGTTTTTTAATTTGCTGTATGGATTGTGTATTTACCAACAGAAAAGCTACTCATGGTGCTGAAAGACGACGGAGGCATCAAGGCGCTCCTGGGAATGGTTAGATCTGGGAGCAGTGATGTCATTGCACAGGTTGCTAGAGGACTGGCTAACTTTGCAAAATGTGAATCCCGAGGAATTATTCAAGGTTAGTGGGTGTTTTATAGCATACAAGATGACACACCAGTCATCTTTACTTATCATGAATGTGAAGAACTTTACTTTTGCAGGACGTAGAATGGGTTGTTCACTTCTAATTGACGATGGTGCACTTGCGTGGTTAATTGCCAACTCTAATAATACTTCATCTTCAACCCGACGCCATATCGAGCTTGCTCTTTGCCATTTAGCACAAAACGGTAAGTTGCCGACCACACTTCGTCATTAGTTGATTTGGAGTATTTAAGGACTGTAGTTTATAGGAAATTTAGAACCCAATTACAGATAACATTTATGTATTTTGGAGGAAAAATCTGAATAATAATCTTGAGTAAGAGAGAATCATATGTGCTGGATATGTGCTGGTTTTTGATTTAAGCATTCATATTCCTGCCTGAGTTAAATCTTTGTATTTGGATTCTTAATATAAGTATTTTCAATTTGCAAGGAGTGAGTCCTAAATACTTGTACAATAAATATCTCTCACTTTATGAACCTGGAATCATATTATATGTCATTTGTACATCTTTTCAGTTAAGACTCCTTTATTTCAGATGCCCATTTACATGATTGTGAATTTCTTATCTGTCTCTTTGAGACCCTCTATGGCTAACACAGCATGACCTACTGGTATTTGCAGAGGACAACGCCAAAGACTTAATATCTGGTGGTGGGGTGAAAGTGCTTATACAAATTTCAGAGGAGTCCAGTAGAGAAGATATCCGCAACTTAGCAAAGAGGATGCTTAGATTGAATCCGTCACTTAAAGCTAATATGCATGAGCAATAGTATTCAAATGTACAGGCCTTGCAATCTTTTTGTATTGGTTAGATTAGCTATACAAACACACAATCCACAACTACAGAGTATAAACCCAGAATCCTATTCTGGGATTACTTTGTGCTTGTCACTTTTGATGGCTAATTTATGGGAAAATGTAGTGAAATTTCTCTCCGTGGTTTTTCTATAGGGAACTGGTATGAGATCTGATATGATCATTGCTCATGATATATATAGACAGCAATGCTATTAGTTTTATCAGTTTTTTATATAATCCGAACAGATTTTCAAGTGTAATTCCAGACGGCTGCCATAGATTCCAAAGCCCATCTCACTAGGTTGAAGAAAAGCTCAAGGTTCTTTCAGTGATGCCAAGTGTTTTGCCATGTGCAATTACTTAAACCATTTCATGGATCTCGATTGCAAATGACTTGAAAATGAATTCCGCCTAAAATTTTAATTCCGTCACTTTGGATATTGCTTGCATTTTGCGTTGCTTGAACGACGTTGGTCCGATTTTTTTTTTTTTTTAAAAAAAGCCTTCTTCAACCTCTCTCTTCATCTTCTTTCTTCAACCTCCTTCAACAACTGGGAGAACTCCAAGTCCAATTTTCGTCATAGATACCAAAGGAAGCATTAGAAAATTGAGAGCATAGCAGCTGCCCAATATGTTGGCCAAGCTTAAAATATATTCCTGAATTCCTCCATTTCTGAAACACAGTTCTTGTCATCTTGAAGCTTACACGCAAACCTTAGGTTTAACTTCGTGTTTAGCTTTTGCCCTCTCAACACTTCCATCAGGTAATCCTCACAATGCATAATTATAATCTACCAACACTGCCAAAACAAAAAAAAAACAAAAAATTGCATCAAAATTCGAAATGCCACAGTTTCCACCGCACCACCACCACCCGTGTGTGTCTCCTCCTCGTCCTAGGCTCTTTCTGCTTCTTTTCTTGCTCGCTTCAACTTCCTCCGCCTTCCTCTTCCAGATCTACTCTGTAACCCACGAAGATGAAGAGTTGGATGTGGTTGTAGATCCAAACCTGAGCTTTGAGAACCCAAGGCTTCGCCAGGCCGACATTGCTCTCCAAGCTTGGAAATCAGCCATCTTCTCAGACCCATTCAACTTCAAAGCAACCTGGGATGGGTCAGCCGTCTGCTACATGGGAGCCTACTGTGCTCCATCTCGTGCCAATGCCTCCCTCACAGTGGCCGTTGGCATTGACCTCAACCACGCTGATATTGCCGGCTACCTTCCACAGGAGCTCGGTCTCCTCGCAGATCTCGCTCTCTCCCACCTCAACTCCAACCGTTTCTGCGGCGTTGTGCACAACACTTTGTGCCGCACACGATCTCGACCTGAGCTGGCTGAGCAACAATCGCTTCGTGGGCAAGTACCCGCCCTCGAGTTCTTGGATCTTCGATTCAACGAGTTCGAAGGCCCCGTGCCTTCCCAGCTCTTCGACAAGGATCTCGAAGCCGGTCTCGGTCCCGGAGAAAGTTGGCAAATGGCAACTCTCCGGTCTCGGTGCCGGTCTTTGCTAAAAAAAAAAAAAAAAAAAAAAAAGGTTTTAAAAAAAATAAGTTTTATTTATTTTTTAAAATATATTTATATTTTTTTTATTAAGATAACCACGTGTCCCGCCATCTTATTAGAGCTTACGTGGCGTTTAACGGAATCTGTCAAAATTTTTAACGAAATTTGACTCCAGTAATAGATTTGTAAATTAAGCTAACCATAAGAATCTCTGAATTCATGTTGATACCATAGGTAATGATTTGTAATTTAAACCAATCACAAGGACTAATAGAGCATTTTTCCCTTCAAAAAAATAAGCAAATATTTTCTTTTTTTCTTTTTAAAATTTATTTATTTTTATTTGAATTTTTAATAAAATTAAAAAACATATATATTATCTTAAGCAAAAATGCTGGCGTGATACTAACCGTCAACGGTAAACTTGATAGCAATTTCACGAAATAATTTATTGTGAATAATTAAAAATTCAGACATCTAATTTTTAAAATTAAAAACTACGAGACTAAATTCAAATAACAAGTTTACTCAATAATTTATCATACGTTTACCCTGTTAATAATATGCACATCGTACGCATGCCTTGAATTTTTAGATGCACTCTTTATCATGATTTTAAGTTGGTGGTTTCGACTTTTCAGTTGAAAAAATGAGGGTTCATTTGGAAATGTGTTAACAAGCTTAAAAGATATTTTTATTAAATAAAAAAATGTTCAAATAAAAAATGAGTTTGTTTGATAAAAATTTCGAAAACTATTTCTTTAACTTTTTTATCTTAAAAAAAAGGCAAAACAAACTTTTCAAAAAAGCTTAAAAATAAAGATTTTTCTCAAAACCATTTTTTATATCTCAACACAATTCCACACGTACCACACAAGCAGGGGCGGAGCCAGGGGGTCGAGAGGGGGCACACGCCCCCTCCTCTCAACTCTCAAAATTTTTCTTTACCCCTAGCATATTTTTTCTCAATACATTGGTTGCCCACCCTCAACCAGTCGCCAGGGGCATCTTCATTAGAATCATTACGTGGACAAAGCATTTCTAACACTAAGAGGACTGAGATTCAGTCTTTTAAGCTTTCACCATTTTTAAGTTTTTAAGTTTCTGAAACTTTTAGGTTAACATTTGACTCTTCAAAGAAGATGAACAAAACGCACCGTTTCATTAATTTTTTTAACAAAACAGGTTGGGTCGTTGGCGCTTTAGCGTGTTGCGTTGTCTTGAGGTATTGCCGTATTGGGAACTGTTGCATGCGTTGGCAGTTGGCGTGGTAAACGTTTAGCCGACATACTTGGGAGTTGGGAAACTAAAAAAATTTACAGACTTGTTACAGTTGTCGGTCACTCATCAGAATTTTTTTTTTTTTTTTTTTTTGTAAAAATAAAATAAAATTATTCAATGGGGAAAGATAACAAGTCAAGAATTTAACAGATCAACAAATGACAAAAAGTAGCTTTTTTTTCTTTTCTTTTTTTTTCCTGGTGTACGGTAAAAAAGAAAGAGCGAAAAGTTTACCTTTTTCTTTTTTCAAGATTTCTTTTCATTTAATAGTTTTAGGTATGTATCTATAAAAAAAAAAATAGTTTTAGGTATGTAGTGAGATTTACGTGCTGATTTATTTTTAATTTTATTATTAAATAGTAATAGATTTTCCAATTAAGTTTTATATGTAAATTGTTCTTTTAAATAAGTTATATATATATATATATATATATATATATATATATATATATATATATTGTATGAAATATATAATTGTAGTTACTTGAAATTATGGAGAACAACAATGATTTCATTGAGCTTTAATCAATTTTAAATGAGCTCGTATTAAGGTAGATTTAATAAATTTGAAATATGAAAATTCGTGGAGAATAGACGTGACAAAATAATGTAATAATGAAACTTTTTATATTTATTTAGATTTTGTATTTAACATTTTCTTTTAAAATAATTGTTTATAAATATATATAATTTTTGTTACATATTTTAATTATATGAAATATATAATTATAGTTAGCTGAGATTATGGATAAAAATAATGCTTTTATGGAACTCCAATCAAATTTTAAACGAGCTCATATTGAGACAGATTTAACAAATTTGCATGTAAATCCTTGTTCAAGAAAAAAAAAAAATCTAACTACCATTCTAGCGATATTGACAAAATCTGAAAAGTATATCTACAAAAAAGACATTGTCAACCAATTAACCATGGTTTTATACAAACACAATTTAGAAAAATTTGGCGTCATTTTGTTGAATTATTTATCTATTTGGTTTGTTATATTTTTCAATATTTTTAATTAATTTCTATTCAACTTAATTTTTTTTTCATTTATAAAAAAAAAAAAAAAAAAAAAAAACTTGACCCCCATAGGCAAAATTCTTGGTTCCGCCGCTTCACACAAGCTCTTACGAAGTGGGCGAGTGGTTTTGCTTTTCTGCTTTGTGGGCCTTGTGGCTTTTCTCACTCACTAATTCTTTCCATTTTAAGAAGGTTCTTCGTCAAATGCTTTTTTGTGTATGAAAGTGTGGAAGGCGACAAGTGCGAACAAAGTGAATAGTATCTCTAAGTGAATAATAACTCCCGCCAAACAAAGTGAGCACGATTGCATGGTGTTTTCCGTTTGCATAGACTGAGTTGTTAGATTATTGTCGTCGAAAAAGTTAATTTAAAAGCCCAAAATTAAATCAATACTAAGCTCATGAGTATTACTTGGGGGGTTTTTTTTTTTAACTGTTCAAAAGTACAAAATGCACGTGTTAAATGAATCTCACATGCATTTAGCATTAATTCATTTAAAGTAGAGAAATATTGGTTTTTATCTTTTGTTCATCTCTCGTCTATCTCTATATAAAAAATTGACAAATCCATCATGTGTAAGAGATAAATATGTAACATATTTCTTTAAAGTAAGTGTGGTACTCGAGAATCAAAATTATGAAAAATCTACCTCAAACTCAATGCGAAAGATTCTAAAACCTTAACTTTATTTATTTATTTATTTATTTGTTAGAGATGGAAAGCGGTGGCGAAGACTGGAAACTCTCTTGAGTTTATGGTGGCCAATGACAGTGACCGGAGGCGGTCGGCGATAGTGGTCGAGAATGGGCTTTTAACAACAATAGGCTAAAAAAGGGCCAATTATAGGTCAAAATAAGAACCAACTGTGGGCTTAAATGGGATTGGGTTTTAAATAATACCACAAAGGCCAAAAGATGGGTCTCGATCCACAATTGGACCAAATTATTGGCCAACTATGAGCGGAAATGAGAGCTAACTGTGAACTGAAAAGCCTGAATTTTAAATAATTACACAAAAGTCAAAAGATGGGTCTTGGTTAACCGTGACAAAAAAAAGGGTCAACAAATGGCAAAAATATAGGCAACTCGGCCTTTTTTTTTTTTTTTTTTTTTTTTTTTTCAAAGGAATTGGCCCGTTTGAAATTCCCCTCCCCCTCCCCTTCCCTTATTTTCGGTTCTTAAAAAAAAAAAACTTTAAAACATTCTTAATTTTTTTTTTTCACTTTTTATATCACATCAATACTTTTTTATTACTATTTAAATAAAAAACTTACTACAATATAATTTTTTTTACTTTTCTATATAATTTTTTTTTTTAACTTTATATCACATTAATCATATTTTATGATCACTAAAAAAAAATTCTCCCCCAAAATGAGGGGAGGGAGAGTTTTCAAACGGGCCTAATTTCGACGGTATGGGGCTAGAGCAAGTGGAGGTGGCGAGTTCTGGCCCTGGACTTGGTGAGACGGAGGCCGCTGGGGAGGTGGGGCTCGGGGTTGGAGCTTTGGCGGCTTGGGCATGAAAGAGACCACCGTAGTCTTGGAGTGAGGCGTTGGGTCGTGGACGGCTGGCCAAGGCGCGACGAAGGTAACAGCTGGAGGAAGGTTGTTGGAAGGGGTGTTGGTTATGCCTTGGATCTGGATAAAGTAGTTGATGGAGTAGCTCATTTGTGTATTGTGATGTCTCATATGTTTAATGAAAACTTCATCAACAACTCGCTCACCAAAGTTTGATAGAACATTTTTTTATTTTTTTAATCTTGAACATAAACAAGGATTTGTGATTGTGATTGAAAACAATCCGAAACAAAAGATAAAGAACAAAATAGAAAATTGTAATCCGATCTAACATTTGGCGTTAGCTATAGATCTCATAGCATGAAAGAAAAAATAATCAAACAGAAAAATAAAGACAAGAAAAAATAATCAAATAGAAAAATAAAGACAAAAAAGAATAAAGAAAATAAACAAGATTTTACTTGATTCTGTCTATAATATATGTCTACGGGATAAAGCCCAAAAGAATTACATTTTGCTATTATTCCTTGATGTTTTAACCCTCTCTTCTTTCTTTAAAAAAAAAAAAAAATTTTAAAAAATTCTATTTTTTTTATATCATATCAATCACTTTTTTTTTCTCACATTTTTCAACATTTTTTTATTTTTTTATATCACATCAATTATTTTTTAACAACTTTTTTTACTTAGTTTTTTTTTCTACTTTATATTATATCAATAACTTTTTATTGATATTAAAAAAAAAAAAAAAAAAACTTCAAAAAATTTACCAAACAAGGCCGTCGTTACTTGTTATCTCGTGAAGTGATAAATTACTTTTTACCCATTTATCACAATTCTTAACTACAAAGACTGAAAATGCATTGTTTGCTTGAATCTGCGATAAAGTGGGGGATATCCGACCCGTTAAACTCAGAACTTCGAATGTATCCATTTTTAATGATATTACTAAAAATAAATGGTTAAAGACATATTTAGTATACGTGGTTTGAAAGTTTTATTTTTTAGTATCTTAGTTTTATTTTGCTTTACAAATAGTATTTGAGTTTTGAGAAAATATCGACTTGACACTTCTGTCTATTTTTCTGTCCAAACTTTAACGGATTGTCGCATATCAACTAATGAAGATTGACACGTGGTACAATATTAAAAAAAAAAACTTTAATTATGGGAGGGTTTTGGCCATTGGGGCCAAGAGGGTGTGAGCCTGTCCCAACCACTTTTTTTTTTTTTTTTTTAATGTTATATTAATTTTAAGGCCACCTTTTTTTTATAATTTTGTTTTATTTTATTTATTTTAAATTTTAAATTAATTTTTAAAGATTGTTATTTTTACATTGAGCCACATATCAACCTTACCTCGTAATTCGTTTAAATTTGAACGGAAAAATAACTGGAGATATAAAGTTAATCCTTTTTTAAAATTCAAATATCATTTATAAAGTGAAATGAAATTGAGATTAAAAAAATAAAATTTTTAGACCGGATGTACTGAATATTTCATTTAATCTAAAAATAAAATAGAAAAAATACAACCGCCTCGTTAACCAGGAGTTCCTTCCGGGTACGGCTTTCTCAAATTTTCTTCTTCTATGCCAAGATTTTCATCTTCTTCTCCACTCGGCAATCAAAGAGATCCACTCCCGCGAGCTCAACCTCAGCTACGAGCTGAAAATGTAAAACCTAATTAACTAATCCCGTTCGGTTTTATTTTCGCCAAAATTTCCCTTTGTTATTTCGGTGATTTCTGAATTAGTCTTATGCTAATGCCATTAATCTTATCAGATTGTTTGAAGTACTAGGTGACGAGACTGTGCTGAATTGGTCTATTTTCGGTTCTCTCCGTGCTGGATCTAGAGGTATTTTTCTCGAATTTTACCCTCAGTTCGGTTACGTTTGAGAAAAGAAAGGACGAGAAAATTTGTTATTCTCTCTGTAGTTTTTATCTAACGTAGAAAATTCAACTCCAATTTCCTAAACAACCGTGTGGAGCTCAATTGACCGGACTTTTCAATTTCAAACATACACATACAGACACGAACATTCGTTTTTTATTTTATTTGCTAGCAAAATCAGCTTTGTCGAACATTTGGTCTCACAAAATATTAATTTATCTGTGTTATATTGTGGTCAGATTTGTGTTACACTGCTGTTAGAACTGTAATAATCTTGTTTTTAGTTATCTGTTGAATGCTTCAGGTGTACCAGGGCAATGCACTTTGCTCTTTTCTGATAACATTATTACTCTTATAAAAACGGTCCTAAGCCTAACATTATTCTGTTTGGATCAACCCTTTGCCAGGGTGAATTGAGTTTCGTTTCTACGGAGTCCGGTGAGGTGTAAAGGTCAAGATGGGGCTTTTTGATGGTTTGCCCGTGTCTCCCAATAAAGCAGTAAGTTCAATTTGCTTTATTTAAGGTTTTTATCACTAACATAAGTTGTACTTTCTTTAGAATTTGATTACTCCGTTGAATTTGTTTTTACTTAATAGAAGAAAAAAAGAAAAGGCAGACTCAATGTCATTGAAATTGAATACATCAGAATCAGCACCGTCTTTTTCGTTTGCAAAAATTGGACTGAAAAGAATCACGATTTGGTATAGGACCTGATTTGACCCATGAATCTCATGGGAGAAGATGGAAGAAAATGAATTACTGAGGCTTGAAATAGTTCTCTCTTGAGGACTGTTTAGAGGTTTATATGAGGCAGAAAGGGAATTCTTCTCCCCTCTACTGTGTGGGTGCTAAGACTACTCGAAAAAGAATTACTGGGGCTTGAAATAGTTCTCTCTTGAGGACTGTTTAGAGGTTTATATGAGGCAGAAAGGGAATTCTTCTCCCCTCTACTGTGTGGGTGCTAAGACTAGTCGAAGAATTAAATGAATCAGTTTGCTTGACCGACCTGAGCCTTCAAGCCTCTAGTTCTTCTGATTTTGCTAGCATCCTTCCATGACAGGCTGACTGAAGGAAGATGCACTGGGATAATTATTTTCTGCTCCTTTTTTTGTTTTCCTTGCGAAACACTGATTTTAAGAACGCTAATGAGAGTGCAAAATGTTTCGTGGACAAAAAAATTAATTATCGTTATACGATGCCCATGATTCTGGTGCATAGTAGTTATGCTTTAAGAACTGTAGCAACTGGCATGGTAGTCCTCTCTCAAGATGCGGGCATCAATATGCCAGTCACCATCTGATCATTTGTTATATTTTGACCTTATTATACTTATCAAAAAAAAAAAAAACTTATCAAAAAAATATTTTGACCTTATTATATATGCTACTATGATCATATGGTTTTGTATTTTTCTTCTTCTCATTGTCCCTGTTTGCTTATGGTAAATGCAGTATCTAAGGGAAGAGCTTTCTAGAATAGATGAGAGTTGGGCCGCTGCACGGTTTGATTCATTACCCCATGTCGTACACATTTTGACATCTAAAGATCGTGAAGGTGAAGTTCAGTTTTTAAAGGAGCAAAGTGACATTATTGAGGAGGTTGTGGATGAAGTAGTGCATGCTTATCACAGTGGCTTCAACAAAGCAATTCAAAATTATTCCCAGGTTTCTAACCAGTTTTCTCCTTGACTTTATACTTTCTTTTCTGGATGGTCTTCTTCATTCTGCGTGCATGCATGTGCGTGTTTTGTGGTGCGTTCACTGATCATATGATGGGATTCATGTGATGAACAAATAGATCATGCAGGAGCATTATGATATTTTCCTTAGGCTGAGAGCAGTCTCTTAATCATGTATTTAACTTATTTTTATAAGCATGATAATTTATTTTTCCCGTAGTAGATATTTTTAAGTACTTTTGTGATGTAGCCTTTCAAATATTGATTTTTCTTTTCCCCCACTCCCTTGGGCACCCCCAGGGAATGAGAAAAGTCAGAGTTGCAGTTCCATTCTGTGTTGTAATTTCCTTTTTCTTTTTTGGTTCAGATCTTGCGATTGTTCAGCGAATCTACTGAAAGTATAGGTGTCTTAAAGGTTGATTTGGCTGAGGCAAAGACACGTCTTAGTGCCCGCAATAAGCAATTGCATCAGTTGTGGTATCGGTCAGTAACGTTGCGTCACATAATTTCCCTGTTAGATCAAATTGAGGGCATAGCTAAGGTTTGTCTATACCTATTTCCAGCTTTCAGATGATATCAGATTCAATAGTATGTGCATAATCTTGGTGAATGTTAAATTTCAATCACCTAATTCCATCAAAATGCTACAACTATGCCACTGTGCTTGAATTTTTTTGTACTTGAGTTACAGTTGCTATCTTATCCATATATAGAGGCAGGCATGCATGCATAAGTATGCACACATTTATGCATGCTATAGTATGTCCTGACTAACTTGTTCTAACATTTGCTTTAAAAAAAAAGAAAAAAAAGAACTTGTGTGCTGACCTTGCCACTTGTGAGTAGCACTACAGTTGTGCTGTTTTGAATTATCTGCATGCCACACTTCTGGTGATTCTGCAAAACTTTCATCTTGTCTATTTGAAATTTGGCTCAGGTTCCAGCTCGTATTGAGAAGCTCATTGCTGACAAGCAGTTCTATGCTGCTGTTCAGTTGCATGTTCAATCAACACTGATGCTTGAGCGAGAGGGGCTTCAAACTGTTGGTTTTCTAACCTTTTGCTATCATATCCACTTCTGTAATGTCACAAGAAGTGTTTTATGTTCTTTTTCTTTTTTCATTTTTTTTCCCGATTTTAATATAGCTTATATTCCTTTTTGATAAGTAATTGATCCCAAGGGGAGGGGGAATGGGAGATTCATGGTTTTTGTGTAGCTTATATTCTATTAAAGTTACATCCAAATCCTCTATTTTATGGTTGGTGTCCGAAAACATTATAATTCATTGTATCTTGCAAGTTTCTAAGCCTTAGGTCATCAGCCCAATACTCATGGAGTTAAAGCATGATACTTTTTTTATCATCCCAAATTCCAGTAATCTGTCATATTATATATTACACACTAACCTAAGTTTTTTTCTTTTTTCTTCTTCTTCTTCTTTTTCTTTCTTTCTTTCTTTTATTTATTTATTTATTATTATTATTTTTTAAACTGTAAGCTACTTTCATGTTTGCAAGATTTGGCAACACTATCTTGACCATGAAGATTGCAGTCTCTCTCATTGGCTCACGCATCTATTGAAAAGTTTCACCTTCGTACTATGTCTTTAAAGATAATCATTTTTTTTATAAGTTAAAGACAAACATTCAGAAAATTACCTAGCAGCACTGTAGCTTCTTTTTTTTTTCTAGACATTTTACTGTGAAATAAGAAATTGTATTGTTATCATGCTTCCAAATGCTTCTTTTTGTCTTCACGTTGACGCTAGTACTGAATTAAAATTAAGGATTGAACTTTTCAAGTGTTGTGCTTGCATCATAATTATTCTGGTTTATATGGCCCAGGTTGGTGCTCTTCAAGATGTCCGGTCAGAGCTGACAAAGTTGCGAGGAGTTCTTTTTTATAAAGTTTTGGAGGACTTGCATGCACATCTGTACAATAAAGGCGAATACAGGTATTTACTTTTCTTCTTAACTCTGACATTCATATCCTTCCGTACCTTAGGAATCCTATTTATATCAACTTCTATAGTTTTAATTTTCTTTTTGGGGTGCTGGGTGGTGTTTGGCATGTGGGCATGTGATGGGGTCACCAGACACGAGTCATAGATCACACCAGCCCATGACCTTGTGGTTGGCTGATTGAGGGCTGGATTATTATTGGGTTTTTATTAGTTTGCATTTTAGTTGTTTTATTGTTCATTTTTCAGATTGGTTGTAGCATTTTTATTTTGGGCTTTATGTTATTTTAGTAGACCATTAGCCCAACTGCCCAAGTACGATTAGAGTTAGGGTTAGGGTTAATCCCTAGTTTCTTTAAACCTAATTTTCTATTGTATTGGTAGCTTTTGAGGAATTTAAATTTTGATTGACTGTTGTCGTCTATCTTTTCCCTTGTTTTGTTTTCCCCCAAGCTTCTTCTCTCTGGTTTCTTTTCTCTTCTCTTCTCAGCTTCTTCTTCTCTTCTTCTCTCTTCAAACTTTATTCTCAATTGCATGTTTGTCCTATATCACAATATACTATTGCCGGTGTTTCAGAGCTAGTCCAACCTGAAGCTGATATAAGTGTTTTTTTTTTTTTTGGAATAAGTAGTTAGGGGGTTCAGAGGAAGAAGAAAGTCCTCATGTACATAGAATTTTAGATGCTGATAGCAGCTATATGATTTTCCTTGTTCTGTTAGCATGCTACTCTCTGAGGCATATTGGTATTTTGAAGAAAATTTATGACGCTTTTAGTAAAGCTCTATTTATTGATATGTTTTTGTCCTTTTCCTTTTTCCTTTTTATTTGTTGGTGGTTTGGGGGCATAAGGGGTTTGCAGGTTGTGTTGTGTGATTATTATCACTAGAACCACAAATTTTCTGAAATACAATTTGAGATATTTGTTAAAAGGTATTGCTTTTATGAAATTTATTGCCTTTAAGCTGATTATATTCTGCAGCTCAGCTGCCTCAAGCATGGATGAAAGGGATGATGAAGTGCCAACGACCACAGCTGTTGCATTTTCTGTGAATAATTCACAACCTCTATCTCGAAGAACCAGGTTACTGAAAGTTGACAGCCAGGTTGGTGTCCATGTGGATGGATCATATAGACCCAGTTCTGTTGATGGAGGGTAAGATTGGACAATTCTTTTTAACTGTGTTGGTGCAACTTTTATTATCTGTTTTTTGAGATGTATTTTTTAATCTATATTTGAACTGCTCCTTTTTCTTTATCAATACTTCTACTTATACCACATTTTTAGTTGATAGTCATTTTGAATTTTTCCCCCCATCTAAATATACCTCAGAATCTGCTTACAGTTCATCTTTTGATGGCTATGACGAGGATGGTGCTCTGGAACTACATGATGATGCTACCTCAGATGGGCATAAGGCATCAATAAAAGTCAATGGTGGCGATGGTAATCTAAAGGATGTCAAAATTGTTCCTCGTCAAATGCCAACATGGCTTTCAAATTCCACTCCAGATGAATTTCTTGTAAGAAAATCTTATAATTACATCTCAAGTTTTCTTATGTGTTGCTATTCTCATCTTCTAGGCTGAAGTTTTGGGTTTTATAATTGGATGTAGGAAGCAATGAAAAAGGGTGACGCTCCACTTCATGTAAAATATTTGCAAACCATGGTTGAGTGTCTCTGCATGCTTGGCAAAGTTGCAGCTGCTGGTGCTATAATATGGTTTGTTGTCTGGCTGATATACTTCAATCTGACTCTGTATGAAGCATAGTTTTGAAAGAATTTCTTTTCTTCCAGTGTTGTCTTGGACAGAATCTCCATAAATAATTTTGTTATATATTAGCTCTCACTTCTAGAATATGGGACTTTCTTGTATTGTGTTTCTTTCTCCCCTTTTCCTTTAATGATTGGATTTGCTCCTGACCTTAATATATGTCGTTCTTGATATTTTTATTACTTGTTATATCCACAGTTATGTTATATTGGTGTTCACTGTTCTATATTATAAAGCATTGCCATCATATATGCAACTCTAATCATCCTCAATCACCATCTGAATAATCTTATGAATAGAGGGCATGCCATGTTAAATTAAATGCCTACCGAATATATAGGATCAACTTCATTTACTGATTGTTAAATTTCTTGGTTTCCTAATTGTCCTGGATAGATTAAAAACTAGTACTGGGTACCTTGCTGAAGCATTGGTGGGATGACGTCAATGAAGACTGTCTATTTAGCCTTCTGACTGATTTTGTGTCCGGTGATGCCATAACACTCTTGTGGCTGAGGCGAATGGATATGAATGTGAATTTGTATAGTGATTAAATTGGTTAACAATCTTAGTTTTGTTGAAACTGCATCTTGTTTCATGAACTGATTATGTACTACACTCAGATTTTCATATGTTTCTTTTTCCAAGTAGCCAACTCCATCTAGTTTGTGATAATGACTAAATTCTGTTGAATATGTGTATCTTATCTTTGAACTTATTGCATTTTCATTTTCATTTTTCTTCTGTTACTTTATGATGACATATAAACTTTATCGATTTTGTTTTGTAACAGCCAAAGATTGCGACCGGCAATACATGAGATTATCACATCCAAGATCAAAGCTCATGCAGAACTTGTTAATTCTTCAAGGTCTGGCATTGGTCAGGGTGACCGAACTGCAACTATAGGTCTTCATTTTATGAAAGGACAGTTAGGAAGCTTCCAGTTGCCAAAACAGAAGCGCCAGAATGGGATATCTCTGACTGGGACTTTTTTGGCGGTAAGCCCTGTCTCGCCTGTGATGTCTCCCACAGGAAAAGCACAGGCTTCCACGAGGGAGGTTCTGGATTCAATCTTGGATACTGTTGTTCGGATATTTGGTGAGATACCTACTTTCTGATCTTTTACTTACTGTTAATGTTGAAACTAAATTCTCATTTTTAATTGTTCAGAGAATCATGTTGTTGTTGGAGAGATTCTGGAGTCAAAATCCACTCATCACACTGAAGTGAACACTCCAAGGTCAATTTCGACAGATTGGAACCTCGATTCTGAAGCATCTCAAGTTACTGGGGGCTACAGCATTGGGTTCTCCTTGACAGTTTTGCAGGTAACCCTATCTGCTTTAAGTTGTTGACAATCTGGATGCCTGATATTAAATTTGAAAATCAATAAAAAATAAATAGCATTAATGAACTGGCTTGATCCTTTCCCAACTTGTTTTTTTAACTTGTTTTTCTTTAATGTGCCAAAGAGTGAATGCCAACAACTCATTTGTGAGATTCTGCGAGCAACTCCTGAAGCAGCGTCTGCAGATGCTGCCGTTCAAACGGCTAGACTTGCAAGCAAGGCCCCTTCCAAGGAAAAGAGGCAAGTGCCTTTAAATTCTTGTTCAGGTGTTTTTGATACATAGCTGTGTCCTATGTACGTATCAGAAACACTGATACGTACATAGGACACGGCTATGATTCGATACAGATACAGTGATGCAACAATTGTTGAAAAGTTATGATACGATATGCCAAAGATGTGACAATTAATTAGCTATTGAATAAATATTTTTAGATATATTTGAGGTTATTTCTAGCTTTAGAAGATAAATAACAAGTATGAAAGTGTTTGAAAAACGTTTTATCTTATATCTGCGATGAAGTCATAATCACAAAAGAAAACCCATTCCATAAGTCCCTTTACATAGAAGGGCCCTTGGTATGATGTATTGTTCTCTGGGTTTTGTGGGCTGGTTCCTGTTAGGATGCTTGGGTTTCCTCCTATTTTTGGGTTTTGCAGGTTTTTTTTCTTTTCTCTTTTTTTTTTTCTTCTTTTTTTTTTTCTTTCTTCTTTCTTTTTCTGTTTTGGTGTATTTTTTGTATACTTGATGTATGCTTAGGGGCGCCTTTACGCTGTTTATAAAATTTCTCTGCTTACCTATCAAAAAAATAAGTTCCTTTACATAGAAGCCCAACCAAAATGGTTTAATAACATCATTTGGAGTGCTGAATCCATAGCTTCAGGGAGATAAAGTTGCTTCATGCCTCTCTCTCTCTCTGCAATTTCCCCTTGGAACACCTTCCATTGTGACAAACAGAGTCTAGAAGAGAACAAATTGGGACTTGAAACCCTAGAAAGTTGCCTGTTCAACTTGCCATGCAGCCTAGACTGAAAACCCTTATTTCATGTCCTTGTCATGGAATCCAACATAGAAAGGCTGATCTCAACTATATGCAACTCCATGCGCTGCAAACTTATAATTGGAAAGTCAAAAGGACAAGTTCTCATCAACTTATCTAGATAATATTGAAGCCACTGCAGAGTAAATTTGTGACTGCACTGATGCTTTTATTTATTTATCATCATTATTATTATTTATTAATAATGAAGCTTAGTTGGATGTTTATTCTTTTCTTCCCAAAATTTTAACAATGGGAATTTGTTGGTAAACTTTTATATGTTCCACTGTTGGTTGAAGTCTCTCCTTCATTTTAATTAACATATCAAAAGGACTCCTGATTCCTTCATTTTCAGATGCTGACCTGATTCACTGTGTGGGTGCTTTATCTTTGAAGTCAATATGTTGCTTGACATGTTTTTAATATAACTTATACTGAAATTCTGACAATCATAACTTTTTGGTCACTGGGATGTGAAGGAAAGTTTGTGTATGTAGGGGTATTATTATTTTACATATAGGCTGCATGGTAGCTTGCTACATCTAGTTTACTTTTCTTAGATATAATTAGAATTGTTTCATTTAATTCTCACTTTTTTTTTTGGTAAGTCATGTAATTCTCATTTTTTTCTTGCACAATCATGTAATATTTCATGCTGATGGGTAACAGGGACCGGTCAGAAGATGGTCTTACCTTTGCTTTTCGTTTCACAGATGCTACAATATCCATTCCTAACCAGGGTATGCTGAAGATGAATTACTTACATTTCCTGCATTGATTCTCATTGTATAAGTTGGATTTAGTTTCCAATTCTTTTTAATTTTATCAATTTTTATGGGATCCTTGAATTTCCCTATTCTATTGTTGATTTTATCAATTTTAACGGGATCCTTGAATTACCACAAAAATTATCTCATTTATGGTATCCTTGATTCCTAAGCAGGAGTTGACCTCATTCGCCAGGGATGGAGTCGGAGGGGTCCTAATGTATCACAAGAAGGTTATGGGTCTGCAACTGTCTTGCCTGAGCAGGGCATTTATCTAGCAGCATCTGTATACCGACCTGTGCTTCAGGTTCTGGACTGTCATATATCCATGCTACCAATGTGAAATATATTATCTTTGCATAACAGGTTCTGTAGTTGGCCTTTTCTGATCTGATGTGATCTGCAGTTCACAGATAAGGTTGCTTCAATGCTGCCGAAAAAGTATGCCCAGCTTGGGTATGCTCAAAACTCTTGAACTCTTTCCTTGTTCAGTGATCTGATTTTACATAGAATCACCTCATTGCATGAAATATACAAAGCACAACTCCCCTTCCCCTGTAACACCCTTGTCCCACACTGGGAAGAGGACGAGTATGTTAAAGTATTGATTAATGTTAAATTTACTTTTTCCTATCAGTTTAAACTTTTGGGACAAATGGTAATTTAACATGGTATCAGAGCTAGAGGTCATGAGTTTGAATCTTAATTCCGTCAATTTACCCCCTTATTTTAATTAAAATATTCCACATGTTGGGTCTCACCTATTAAAAGAGAGTTTGATCTCACACGTGAGGGGTAGTGTTAATGTATTGATTAATGATTAAATTTAGGTCTTTCTTTCAGCTTAAGCTTTTGGAACAAGTAGTAATTTAACAGAGTAGCCCACATAGAGTGGGTGGTTTATAAAGATAGTCATGAGTGTTAAGTCCCACATTGCCTAGGTAGTAAGTAAAATTGGACTTTATAAGGAATTCTAAGGAAGCTCTAAATTGACCAGTCCTTTTGGAGTGATAGTGCAAATATGGCTAGTGCTTTTTCCTGAGTCGTTACATCCCCTTCCCCTTAGGGTCGATTCCTTTTCTTTTCTTTTTTTTTTTAATTTTTAATTTTTATTTAAAAAAAAAAAAAGAATTGTTAGGAAGCCTTTAACTTTTGTCTTACTATTTCTGTCTTCTGCCTGATTTTCTCACTTCTTCCTTAACTGTAATTGGAATAGTGCTTTGCATTAGAAGTGAAATGTGGTGGTGGAAGAATGTGTCTTGACATAATACTTTAATCTATGTTTCTTATTGTGGTAAAGTTTCAACCTAAGTTCTTGTAGTGTGCTAGTCATGTTTTGACTGATTACCAAATGCTGAAGAAAAGCTGTAAATTCAGTGTTGTGATCCCTCTTTGTTCTCCTGGTTCCATACTGATGTGCATTTGAATTCTTAACTTCTAAAACTGCAGGAACGATGGATTGCTTGCTTTTGTGGAAAACTTCGTGAAGGACCACTTTTTACCAACTATGTTTGTAGACTATCGAAAAAGTGTACAACAAGCTATATCAAGCAAGTTCTCTAAACTATTTTAACTTGGTCTTTTCTTCTTCTTCTTTTTTTTTTTTTTTTCCCAGTTAGCTTTAGTAGCCTGAAACTATAAATCAAATTGTTTGACTCATTGTAAAGGAGCTAGCTTTATCTTATTCGAAATGTTTTAGGAGGCTATGGCATCAATTCCCAAGGCCCATCTGAGTTAACATCTGTTAACTATTGTCTTACTCGTAGTTGTGTGCCATAGGCTTATAGCATCATAGATATCTGTCACTTTTACCTCAAAGACATTTTCTTTTAGTAAGTGAAGTATTCTTTTTTGAGAAAAGGGCAAAGCTCAAGTACACGTGTTATACGCAAAAGTCGCAACTCCGATGTGATAAATCTGATACTAACACTGGAGGAATCAAAAACATTAAAAAAAAAAAAAAAGTGGAACTAAATCTGGGTGGAATCAAATGTCGAGTAAAACAATTTAATAAACCCCATCTTGTGCTTATATAGGGTAATCTTAACACCCTGGAAAGCTCTACCATTGTGCCTATTCAGAATTATTTACATTAATCACTGCCGTATGAGCTACCCTCTCTGTCCTTTCCCTGCCACCACTCTCCAAATTAAACAACTCAAGCACAAATGGAGGCATAACCCAATTTGCACTGAATACCACAATTTGCTGGCCTTGTAACAATGAAGCAGCAGGTGATCTATAGACTCCACTCCTACCTTGGATATTTAGCTCCAGCTATCAGTAAAGTGTCTTGTTTCAAAACTTTCCAGTGTTAATATTCTCCCTGGAGATAGTCTAACCAAATTAGGCCACCGTAGAAGTAACACCTACCCGCCTAATACTCTTCTGAATTATAAATATGAAATCCAATGTCTGTAAACAAGAAGAAAAGTTAAACCTTTAGGTTTCATCACTAGTCTATGATTGGAAAAGGTCATTGTGCGACACTGCATGTTTATGTTGTTTTTGACATTTGAAGCTGTAGAAGTTGCAGAAAGAATGAAACACCTGTACGCTATAACCATAAAGAGAATATTTTTTTTTCTTTGTTATAACTCCACATGCATTTAGGATTAGGACAGTGTGTATGCTAGTTGGATGAGTCATTGAGAGATTGTTGAATGATGCCTATGTTCGTATGAATCTTTTGGCTGTGTCCTTTTTCTGCAGAAAAAAGATCTTATTTCTGTGAGTAATCTTGTAGGTCCAGCTGCATTTCGGCCAAGGGCACATACTGCTGCTACTTATACTCCATTGGTTGAGAAGGGTAGACCGGTCTTGCAGGGGCTTTTGGCTATAGATTTCTTAGCAAAGGAGGCAAGTTAACTTATGTTTCCCATCTTAAAAGAAAGGGATTTTTTGCCCCCAATACTCTGCACAATCAGTGGGATTCACAAGATTTGGGCTGTATAGCCACTAGTGTCTCTGGCTCTATTCTGAATATCTGTTTAACATTTTTTTGTAAGTTATTTATGGTATTTTGACTATCTAATTTGAAGTTATAACTTATTATAGGTGCTTGGTTGGGCTCAAGCAATGCCTAAATTTGCCGGTGACCTTGTGAAGTATGTGCAGACTTTCCTTGAGCGTACATATGAAAGATGTCGTACTTCATACATGGAGGCATGTGGTTTCCTATTTTCTCTCCTTTTGGCTCAGCACATTATTGCTATATTGTTTTTAGTTATCTTATTTTTTCCCTCCATTATTTTCATAATGAGTTGATTGGTTTGTGCTTTAGGCCACATGATTTTAACAGGAATAGAACTCATGATTGACATAATTTATCATTAACCATAGCTTTTTAATGTGCCAATAAGGAATCCCCAAAGTTCCATTGTGCGACTTATCAGCTCTTAATAAAAAAAAGTTGTATGATTTGTATGTTTGAATGATTATAGTTAATTTGGATTTTATTCCTTTTGTAATTGCGTATAGCTTGCAAAGTGCTCCCATACATTCATGTGGAACTTAGTTTTTGTTGCCTCGCAGTCTTTAATTCATTCATCAACATGAATTTTTATGCCTTAGGAAAACATTTTCTCCTTCGTTTTTCTTTAGCTTCCCTAACTCCATTTTTTCCCCTTGAAAGTTCCTATATATATATATATATATATATATATATATTTTTTTTTTTCGTTAGATAATAATTAAATTCCTTTATTCTTTTTCATACAACTTATTACCGTACTTTCATTTTCATCAAATGTTAGATAAAAGTTCCTCTTATTTCCTTAATGTCATCATCCTTCCCCCATACTCTCACAACTCTTGCCTTTCCCTCATCTAGCATTTTGGCTGGCTTTTATCCTCATCCTTTGTAAACTTGTTAATTTCGTGCTAGTTCTACCCTTGGCTTGCCCCTATACTCCACTTGTGTCTTAGGTTGTGATTCTGCAGCATCTGACATGAATGTGATGCTGTTCAGCCATCAAAACCAGATGCCTTTCACCCTATCCTTTTTATGCAATTCAACAATACAAATCTTCTATGCCTTCATTATAGTTGTGTTACTTATGGTATTTGCTCTAAAAGCGCTGTTTACATCTTTGAAATTTTGCCTTGTGATACAAGATTTCTAATAGGTGAATTTTTTATTGCCATTTCTAAATCTAATTATTTCACCACCAGATATGACTGCTAATTCTGTTTGATACTATAAACGTGTCTGATTTCCATCTAGTATTAGTGATTAGACCATCAGTTCCTTTGGATATATTCCATTTTTAGCTCTAGGGCATTTTCCTTCTAAATTCCACTGCTTTAATATTCACTTTTTATCTTTTCTCTCTCCTCTATATCTTTTGGTACTTTATTTTTATCCCTCTAACCTATGTTGATACTAAAAGACACTATATGATAGCTTATCAATGAGAGAAGAAATGTTCTCAACATATGATAATTGTGAGGTATTGATGCTAAATTGGCATTTAGATAAATTAATCAATACTCCATTACAGTTTTGACATTGCATAATGTTTGTGCTAGATGTATTTCTAGATAAATGTTTTCACATTTGGTGCACATTTAAGTCATTGGTTATAATTGCATTAGTAAATTAGTTTATATAAAGGTAAGACTGGACTACTTGCTATTAATGCAAGTACAATATCGGATTAAGAAACAATGCACGTTTCAGTGCATTATTTTATATAGGTAAGTACTCATACATATGCCTAAATTCAATCCTCATGCTATATTATGCTAGAAAATTGAAATAAATCCTTGATATGTAGTTGGCAATAATAAAAAACCTTTTGAAGAGATGGCTCATAAGCGGTGCACAGCATGCGGAGTCACTTTTCCAATCATTAACTTTCAACTTCTAGGTGGACAATGAGTCACAGTGTACTCGATTTGTGAACTTTCGAAGAAACTTTATTACTTTTCAAAAATGTTTTGCATAATGTTTCAGGCAGTGCTTGAGAAGCAGAGTTATATGCTCATTGGGAGGCATGATATTGAGAAATTGATGCGACTTGATCCAGCAAGTTCTTGTTTACCAAATCCACTCGGTCAGTCAAACATGGACAACAATGTCTCTGATGCTGAAAGCATTGAGGTTGAACTGGAGCTTAGCGACTTATTGTTGGCTTTGCGGCCCATTAAGCAGGTCCTTCTATGGGCTATTAATTTGTGTTCTTATTTTGGGCTATTGATTTTCCTCCAGTAGTAATAATAATAACTAATAAGAAAAAAAATCCTCCAGTAAAGAACAGTTGTATTTCAACTTCTGTAAAAATATTTAAGTATGTGAAATCTTGCTGGTGAATTGATCCTCACCGTACTGAAGTGCTAATGAACACAGGAGTATCAGGATTATATATTGATATTTCTTCTTTATTTTCTCTTGTGCAGGAGAATTTAATTCGTGATGATAACAAAATAATTTTGCTGGCATCCCTTAGTGATTCATTGGAGTATGTTGCAGACTCAATTGAAAGGTAAGTTCTCTCATAGTCACAAATTATGCTGGAAGTCTTTTGTGCGGCCTAATATTAGTATGAACAGAAGGCTTTGTGTTGTTTCCATATTCCCAGAATGTCTTCATGTTTGCACACAACAAATGTTTGTCTGTAAGGGTTTTTATGTGTGTGTGGAGAGAGAGAGAGAGAGAGTTTAATTATCTTTGAGTTTATGTAAATAAGAATCTGTCGACTGCAAAGCATGCAGGAGATAAATCTTCTGTTAGTTTTAAAAAATTATAGACATAGTTTTTCTCTTTGAGAGATGATAACAGGGCTGGAAAAAATGTACAAGATGCAGAGGAAAGGACAATAACAAGAACTATAGTTGCATATAAATGCCAGAAATAACCCATAGGAACTCCATGAAATGGTTTAGACAAGAAAATCAACCGGCAACCACATTAGTGATGTTAGTATCACTTTACCTCGTTTCCCTAGCTGTAAAAGTCTTACTTTTCCTTTCCTTCTGAAGTGTTTAAGCACATGGCAAAATACTTATATCTTACTTATACTTTAAGAACACGGCATCACAGAAAGAACCATGATTGTTTTTCCTTGTATGTCTCTATCAAGTTCGATGCTGTGGCATATTTCATGCCATCCCATCTGCGCTTTTTAATGATATGAGATTACTTTAAAAAAAAATAAAAAAAAAAATCATGCCATCAACTGAGTGCAATCATGTAAAGAACTTTTATTTTGCTAATAATGTTCTTGTTGCAACCAATTTTATGTAACTGTGCACATTATATAAATTAATAAAACTACTGCCTTTCTGAAACTTCTTAGTAGTTAATTATTTTCAATAGCTTGAATGAATTACATATCTCATGCTAAATACAGGCTTGGGAAAACAAACTCAAGACAATCAAATCAAGTAGAGGAAAATCCTAAGCACCGTCATACTCGAACAAGCAGTGCACCTATTAGGGATCTGGCATCATTTGCTGATGAGTACAGGAAATTAGCAATTGACTGTCTTAAGGTTTTACGTGTAGAGATGCAGTTGGAGACAATTTTCCATATGCAGGTTTGTAAAACTTGTGTAATTAATATATACTTTGTCTTAATGGGAATAGATACAATATAAAGGTCTTGAAAGTGAAAACACTAGAAATATCTTCAGCTCACCGAGCATTATGATTTAAACAGGAAATGACAAATAGGCAATATTTGGAGGACCAAGATGCTGAAGAGCCAGATGACTTTATTATTTCACTCACAGCCCAGGTCAGTATTTTTATCTCTAGCTTTTATTTATGTGTACAATAGTAAATTTGCTGTTGGCCTACTCAAAAGATTTTTATTTGATTATTTTTACCACACTTATTGGAGTGGGGAAGGCTTCCAAAAGATATAAAATGTGGATATTCCAATATGATAATATTTAAAATACTTGGGATACATTTTAAGTAAATTGTTAATTTTTATATATTAGTAACCTATTGTTGAACTGATTTTTTTCCCTATAGTTCTACGTTATACTAATTTGGTCAAATAGTTAATTTAGTCATGGGAGCATCAACAATTCTTTAGTAGAAAAAACGTACTCATAAATATTTTTCTTTGTTTTTACTTGCAATTGCATTCCTTTAACAAAATCAGCAGCATGGAGGACTTAAGTACACATATATTGGCATCTGAGAATCCACATGCATGGCAGTTCTATTGCAAATGATCAAGTGTTTTTCTGCGTCTTGTTGCAGAGACAAGAAGTTGTGTACAAAAAAGAAAAAAAGAAAAAAGACTTGGGGTGGAAAAATTTTAACTTTTCAGAGGAACAAACATAGATCTTATAATCTCAAATGAGATTTTAACAACTTTTTTTTGCAGGTAAGTTGACAAGAAACCAAATATTTTATTTTATTTTTTTGTTCTAATATGGAAAAGAAAGCATGGTCAATGTCTCTAATTTTGACATTTTCTCTTTCCTAGTGGATGAGCCTTCAATTGCATAGACTTGACTGAACCCTAACCCAATCTAATTGGGGTTGGTTGCATCAATTATTTTCGTCTTCAAATTGAATGAATAACTTTCTTCTTTCTTGACAAGGAGTGATACATTAGAAACAAATTTTATGCAAGGATGATTATAGGAACATATATATTTTTGAATCCCATTAAATTATGTTCACCGAGTGTCATATTCTCTTGGAAGCAATCTTACATGTCTTTCCTACTTTGTACCAATAGATAACACGTAGGGATGAGGCAATGGCACCTTTTGTTGCAAGTTCAAAGCGCAATTACATATTTGGTGGAATTTGTAGCATTGCGGCCACTGCATCCATCAAGGTTCGCATGCACTGATTTTGGGTTACATTTTAATGATCTTTTGGACTTCAATATGTTTATGTTTCCCATGCAATGTTTTGTCTCTTGTTCACTGCTGATGAGAAAGGGCAATGTCTGCTTAGGCTTTGGCTGATATGAAATCCATCAACCTCTTTGGGGTTCAGCAGATATGCCGGAATTCAATTGCACTAGAACAGGTAAATTTTGTTCCGGATAGGTTGCCTTTCAGTTCTCCAAAACTGATTAGAGTGACATAAAATTTTCTCAGGAGCAAATTTATTTCTTTTGATACTTTTATTTGTTCTCATGATTAAGAAAAAATGGTATTGATGCGGTGAGCATCAGTTTACCTATTATCTTAAGCTAGCTCTTCCTTGACCTTCTGTGTCCTTCATAATATCCCTATGGAAGCAATTCGATAAGTGGAATGCGAGAACAAAGAAAGGAAGATGGTTCCTTCTTGCCTTTTTTGGTGCCTGTGGAAGGAATGGAATGAAAGAAACTTCAAGGACAAAGAAAGGACGATTGAGGAGTTCAGAATTTTTTATTTAATTATTCTTTGTTCTCTTGGACTGTTGCATTCCTAACTCCCTTAGTGATTACTTTCATGATTTTCTTGTTCTTTTTTCTTCTACGCCTAGTCGCTTTTCTTGTATATTTCCTGTGTACTTTTCTGCGGCTTGCGTTTTTTAATGATATTTTTCCTACTTATCAAATAAAAAAAAAATAAGTGGAATGTGAGACAAGGTCCCTCTAGCAAATTCGAAGGGGTAAACTTAAGCTTCATCTTTTCTTCTTTTTGAGGTAGATAATGAGGCTCTTTTGAGTGAGTAGTTTGACCCGTAAAGTTATATTGTGTTCCATGTGTTCCAGAAAAATGAGTCTTAATGTTGAAAATTTGACACACCTTCACATTTACCCTAATTTTTATTCCTGTTTATCTTTAACAGCATGATGGAATAAGATTTGGCCCTCTCAGGTGTAGAAATGCACGAGGCAATGCAATTCCCTCTGTTGAAATGGTTGTCCGAGTCGTAACTGCATAAATAATGTGATGGATTTCCTCTCTGCCAATCACATGGTGAAGGCTATTAGCCGTTCCTTAGATGCAACCAGTTGACCCTAGATATAGGCATCATTTTATAAAAGGTTGACATTTGCTGGGGGCCAATGGCTAAATATCTTTAGAACTAGGATGGTTATGTACTCTCATCCTTAAGGCCAACCCAAAATTGTGCAAATGAGGCTTGTTGGTTTTCATTTTGATTTTACGATACAATGCTACATTCTACATTACTTTTATTGGCATTACAGGCCCTGGCAGCTATCCCATCGATTAAAAGTGAAGCTGTCCAACAGAGATTAGATCATGTCCGTACTTACTATGAACTTCTAAACATGCCATTTGAGGCAAGTCATCTGAACTTGATATTTTCTTGCTTTTAAGTAGTTGTGTTGCCACCAGTGATCAGCGTTGCAGTTAATGTTTACAGGCCTTGCTAGCCTTCATCATGGAGCACGAGCGCTTGTTTACAGCTCCAGAGTGAGTTGATATGACTTACAGCTTAGTTGGAATACCTTGTATAGTTGGTGAATGACATGTCACATTATCTTTGACAGGTATGCTAATCTTCTAAAGGTCCAGGTCCCCGGGAGGGAGATTCCTGACGATGCACAAGATCGTGTATCAGATATTCTACTCCATTAGCTTTCCCGTTTCTGGATGTGAATTGAAATGTTACGTATCAAGCTGTAAGGGTTCGTTGTTTTGGATGTCGCATGTTGCTGGTATGCGTTTAAGAGACGATTGTTATTTCTTAAGGAGGCTGATGCTGCGATGGGATGTAGATGCCACTCCCAAGGAAGTCACCAGTCGTGTAGTATAATTTTGTGCCTTATCCGTGGTTCAGTTTGTTTTGAGTGATTAGTGTTTGCATTTGTTATTATAATTTATTCATGTGTAGTATCAATTTTGGGCGCTAGCTTATGTTATTATAATTTATTCATGTGAAGCTTCGGTTTAGCAATGATTAGAACAAATAGCAACTCCGATGTATATTTCTGATGCTGATTATTATTTGTAAATCGTTCAAAATATTTTTCACAACCACTTCCAGACCCCAGTTTATCCAAACTAGTTATAAGAGGATAAAGTGAAATCACCTATAGCTTGGCAGTGTTTCCCTTGTGATCCTAATTGTGGATAATTCTTGCATTGAAAAAGTTTTTCTCATAGGGCTCAATTTGAAATAAGTAGTGTTATCAGGCGTATGATTTATTTATTTATTTATATTTTATCATTAAGAGAGATGCGTATTCATCAGCATGTGGCAGCATAAACGGTAGAGATGATTCTCGATTTTTGTAGCAATAGCTATATAAGAGAACTCTTTTGAGAGCATCCCTAGTGAGCTTTTCATTTTAAATTTTTTTTTTTTTTTTTTTTTTTTTTTTTTTTTTTTTTTTATCAAAATTTGGTAAAAAATTCAAAAGAAACCCATTTGAACAAACCCTTTATAATTTTTTTATTATAGCTTTTGTCAGAATTTCACTCTAAATTTGGCTCATAAATTTTATGAGCTATTGAATATTTTATCATTTCTCTTTTCTTTTACTTCACTTTCACTTTTTCTCTCTCCTCATTTGTTAGGAGTGGTTGCTTAAGATCAATAAAAAATTAATATTTATGCCCTGTTTGTTTCGGCGTAAAATGATTTCTGGAAAATAGTTTCGGTATTTTCCGGTGTTTGGTAGGGGCGAAAATAATGGTCAACCGAAAAATGATTTCCGTTTGACCAAAAATGCTTAATAAATTTTGGAAAATAAAAGCATAAATCATTTTTCGTAAATGGTAGATGCAGTCGATTCTTTTTTAAACAAAGCAGTCGACCTTTACGTTCAAGCAGTTGACTATTGCCGAATTTCGACCAGTCAGATTCTGACTCTGGTCGGTGTCGGAATTCGACAAATTATGCCGGAATCCTGGGACGTCCGACAGATGTCGCCGGATTCCGGGGATATCATGCCGGATTCCGGCCAGACTGGCCGGAACGGCCGGATCTCCGGCTATCTCGCCGGATCCGGCCAGAAAGCCGGAGATCCGGCCGTTCTGGCCGGGATACTGGCCGGAGAGACCGGATCCGGACAGAACGCCGGATCACCGGCCATCTGGCCGGGATCCGGCCAGAACGGCCGGACCCCCGGCATCTGGCCGAATCAGGCTGTTCTGGCCGGTGAAAGACGTATTAAGAATATTGTATGCGTTAATTAATGATAAGCAAACCCCTGCTTGTTGGAATCCATCTATCTACATAATAATGCTAAATAATAATCAACCATATCGAGGGACAGCTCAGGTATGTTGGATTCTTATGCACGTGAACATGGGCCTATATTTCTATTTGAGGAAAGGAAATTGTGGACCACATGGACCTCTTTAATCCTAGGTAGGTTGAGTGCTTTTACGTACACTACAAAATAATGCTTACAGCTTCTAGACTGGTAACTCTTGTCTCAATAACCTTAGCTCTTGATATTCCATCAGCAAACCCCTATTCCACTCGCCTGTCGCCTTGGCTCAAGGCACCCGCGCCACACCCCATCTCATCAAATTAAAACCCAAAAAAATAGTTGACGTATATATCTATATATATAGATACAGTACTCTCTCTCCGATCGCACAGTACTTTCTCCCTCACTCTCTCTCTCTCTCTCCCTCTCACACAGATACAGCCGGCCGCCGCTCCTCCGATCACCGGTACGTCCTCTCTCTAGCTCTCTCTCAATCACACTCTCCCTCTTTCTCTCTGATCTCTCTCTCACTCACACTCTCCCTCTCTCTCTGATCTCTCTCTCTCAGCTCCGTGGATAAGTCGTCCTCCGATCACCGGCCACTACTGCACGCCACCGGCACGTCCTTTCTCTCTCTCACTCTCACTCACACTCACACTCACACTCACACTCACACTCTCGCTGTCTCTATCTCTCTAGCTCGATCTCTCTCTCACTCACACTCCCTCTCTCTCTGATCTCTCTCTCTCAGCTCCGTCGATCAGTCGTTCTCCGGCCCTGAACCCCGCGCCACCGACCACCACTGCTTGCCACCTCCGGTATGCTCTCTCATCACTCTCTAGCTAGCCTGTTTCTGTGTTTGCTTGAGAGGCATATATATGCCTGAGAAAAAAAAGAATAATAGGGACCTTTCCTCCGATGTGGGAGATCGATGGGCGTTAGAATAGAAGCATCGGCCCCGGAAAGCCGAGATGTTGATTACTAGAAAGGCTATTATGTTAGGGGAACCAAGAAAGAAATATCATAGTATCCCATCCGTTGTGACCCTGACACGGCCTTAGTTAGATCGATTGCCTGGGCGGTCAAAGTAAATAAAAGAAGATAGCTTTGGAACAGGTCTGGAAGATTCTCTGAAGGATGGCTTGATGCTTTGTTAATTTGTAAAGTATTCAGTTGAAGCGGGGGGGTCCCAGATGATGCGAAGGTGAGGCGGTATAAGGAAGAGGCTCTGACATTTTATTTTAGAAAAATAGATCAACATTGAATATTTCTTTGACCACTTAATCTCTATCTACCGAAATAACATATCTTATCAGCGGATTAGATAAGTTGGTTTTAGTTAAATTAGTTGATTTAGGCACGTTTGAATATGTGATTTTAAAAAGTGCGATTTAAAAGTAAAAAAATTTAGAATGTGTGATTTAAATAAATAATTTTTAAAAATTTGGTTAAATGTTTGATCTTTAAAATCGCATGTTAGTCTTTAAAATTTTGTGTTTTCAAAAAGATACCCCTTGCTTAGGATTTGAAAAGACAATTTTTTACTCTTTTAAATCGTAATTTTTTAAAAATACAATTTCTTAATGATTCATTTTTTATAATTTAGTTTAAAATCACATTTTTAATATACAAAATCGCAATTTCAAACAAACCATAAGCAGATAATTAAGTTATATTTTTTGTTACTATTATGCTTTTATAAATAGAAGGAACGTGCTCTGTATGAAGAAATACAACGAATACACATTTCATTCTTTCTCATCATTTTTCTCTTCTCTCTTCTCGATCTCTTCTCTTTGTTTTCATTTTCGTACAATTCTGATAGGTCGGGCTACAAAATTGAAAGGCAAACAAAGAATTTTCAGTCTTTCATAGCTGTCGACCCTAGCTCCAATGGAAAGCAAAACCTTTTGTCTTTCATGGCTGCTGCTCCTGATCAGTACTCTCGCCTCCACTCTCCTTGTTGCTCATTCAGTTTCTGAGAATGACCGAAAGGTAGATATCTCTATAGCTAATGTCTTATTTTTTTATTTTTTATTTTTTAATGGTAATTAATTACCCGGCCACTTCATTCAGTTTCTCATGCGGGATGATTTAACAGACTTCACTTTCTACCTATGATATTGTGCATGCAGGCTTATATTGTGTATATGGGCAACAGGCACTTGGACGAGTTTTCCACTTCATCCCTTCACACAAGCATGCTACAAGAAAGGTTATAAAAGTAGTACAATGGAACTTGATGAGTTATTAGAAACTTGCTATGCTATCTGATGCTTGAATTTCCTGTTCTAACGTTTGTGTTTTTTATTTATTTATTTATTTTTTTTTCTGAATTGTTCGTGATAACGTTGTACGTAGTCACATGCATATATACTCACATTCATTTGGAAATTACATCAGCAATATTGGACCGGAATCTCTGCTCTATAGCTACAATAGAAGTTTCAGCGGATTTGCAGTGGAGCTAACCGACCAAGAAGCTCAAAAAATGGCTGGTCGGTGAGCCAAAAAAAATGGTGAATTAACTCATGTTTTCTATATATGCCTATTACAAATTAATGTTGTGACAATGAATACATAGGAATGGATGGCGTAGTGTCCGTGTTCCCTAGCGAACAAAGAAAGCTTCAGACAACAAGGTCATGGGACTTCATTGGCTTTCCGCAGCAAGTTCCTAGAAGACCTGTTGAAAGCGACATCATTATAGGAGTGATTGACGGTGGAATTTATCCGGAATCAGATAGCTTTAGTGACGAAGGATTTGGTCCACCACCTAGCAAATGGAGGGGCACCTGCCAAGCCTCGACCAATTTCAGTTGCAACAAGTATGTATATCTTTACGACCACACACACCCACATATATAGAGTCAAAAAGCATAACTAAATAACTAAGAAATGTGGCTACGTACACTTGTGCAGTAAAATCATTGGAGCAAAATATTACCTGCAAAGTGAAGCATTTGACAAAGATGATATTAGGTCTCCTAGAGATTCAAATGGCCACGGGACACATGTTGCATCGATAGCAGCTGGAAACCTAGTTAGCGGGGCAAGCCTGCTGGGCTATGGCTTGGGAACAGCACGAGGTGGGGTTCCATCAGCACGTATTGCTGTGTACAAAGTATGCTGGATTAATGTCCACTGTTCTGATGTTGACATTCTCAAAGCATTTGATGATGCCATTGCTGATGGCGTCGACCTAATTTCTCTTTCCGTCGGTGGCCAACCTCTTCGGCACTATTTTGACGATGCAATTGCCATCGGTGCCTTTCATGCTATGAGCAATGGAATATTGACATCAGCTGCTGCTGCTAACAACGGTCCAGATCTAGCAACCATCATACATTTTTCGCCATGGTGTCTCTCTGTGGCTGCAAGCACTATAGATCGAGCCTTCTCCACGAAGGTCCAATTAGGTAACAACAAGATCTATGAGGTAATTAAAAACTGATGCCCCATGTTATGTCCTCTGCTATCCAAGAAAAGATCACGTGCATTAGAAACTAATTTCATGAATTTCTTTACTTCATCTGTAGGGAACTTCAATTAATACTTTTGACCTCAAGAATGAAATGTATCCAATAATTTACGGTGGAGATGCACCAAACACTCGAGAAGGTTTTCAGAGCTCCAAATCCAAGTAATTACTATAAGAACACAAAAGACTTGTTATGCTAATTAACTCCCGTAAATGCATTAGGAGGATTTGTCTAATATTTATAATGAATTACAAAACATTACAATTGATTGATATTTATTCATAACTCTTGCTCCATTGTGTACATAACATGTTACAAGACTTCTTATCTTCTTATCATGAACTATTCATAACTCTTGCTCCATTTTGTGTAGTCTTCTTATTTTCTAACAAATTTGTTCCGATAAGCTCCCACAAACCCAACATTAGATCACGGATGTTGAGGTTTGATCTTGAACATCAAAGGGTTGAAAAACGGCTGCTATCCTCTAATAATTATGTTCTTATAACTACAAAATGAAATGTACCCAATAATTAATACTTTTGATGTACATATAGACAAAGGGAAGAAGTTTAACCATTTGTTTTTGTTTGCATAAATCTATGAAACTAGCAGGTGAAATATTAATTCCTTGTGTTTCAGAAAAGCATTACCAATTAATTGTGGTCACATTATAAGATGATAGTTAAAGTGGAACTATTGCTACAATGCAGAACTTGCTGGCCAGGTACTATGGACCAAAATTTGGTGAAGGGTAAAATTATACTTTGTGAAGATCCAGAGCAAGGGGCCGTTTTAGGGCCATTATTAGCCGGTGCAGTGGGTACTGTGGTCCCATGCATAGGGGTGCTAACTGCTGCAAGTCCTTTTCCCTTGCCTGCAGCTTACCTTAGCTGGCAGGATGGTAGCAACATGTACACGTACATAAAAACGACAAGGTATTAATAGAAAGTATCTTTAAAATGAACCAGTTCACAAAACATACTAATCCTAATGAACACACACAATTTACAGAAGCCCAACTGCAACTATTATGAAGAGTGAGGAGTTTAACGATACATTTGCCCCGTACATAGCCTCATTTTCATCAAGGGGTCCAAGTACAGCTACTTTCAACATTCTCAAGGTAATCTAGTAATAATCTTATAAATACGTTTGCGCTCTTGTACATTACTTATCTCATCAAAAGGTTTTTTATTTTTTTTATTTTTTTATTTTTTATGTTTCTATAGCCAGATTTAGCTGCTCCCGGCGTTAACATCCTAGCAGCCTGGCCTCAAACTACCCCAACTACGATTGGTCATAACAGATTGTTGCCATACAATATAATGTCGGGGACATCAATGGCTACCCCACATGTTACTGGGGCAGCTGCCTACGTTAAATCCTTTCACCCCACATGGTCACCTGCTGCTATCAAGTCGGCTCTTATGACTACAGGTAATATATATATATATAGTCCCCACTCCTAGCCTTGATAATAAAATGCATGCATATACGTAGGCAGACCATACCATGACTAACTAATTCCCATTTGGTAAATTACTTGTAGCTGTCCCGATGAGTGCTGAAAAGAACCCCGAGGCTGAATTTGCATTCGGTGCGGGAAATATAAATCCTCTTAAAGCTCCATATCCTGGTTTAATATATGATATTGAGTCATTTGACTACATACAATATCTATGTAGCGAAGGATATAGTACAGAGCTATTACGAGTTGTTACTCAGGACAATTCCACTGCATGTTTTGAAGCCACTGATGGAAAAGTCTTCAATCTTAACTATCCTTCTTTTTCTCTGTCTACATCACGCTCGGAATATATCAGACAGGTTTTTCATCGGACCGTCACCAATGTTGGATCACCAAACTCTACATATAAAGCTGTTGTGACCACTCCAGATGGAATTAGAATCAAAGTGAAACCTGTTCTTCTATCATTCACATCTCTGGGACAAAAGCTACCATTTACTCTCACGATTAAAGGAACAATACAGAAATTCATAGTCTCTGCTTCTTTAGTGTGGGATGATGGAACGTTCCAAGTGAGGAGTCCCATTGTTGTGGCTGTTCGTGATGCATGAGAAAAAGCTTTGAAGGGATATGTATGGAAGATTAAAATCAAAGCAGTAGTAGGGAGGATTGAAAATGGTTGTAATTTGATCATTTGATCCAATTTTGCTGTGTAATTTGAACCTTTCTAATTTAATGCTATATTCTACTTTGTTTTCCTTCTAACTTATTGTATGTCTCTCTATATATGTGTATGTATGTAAATATATGTGTTTCTCTCGGAGGAAAGAAGCTACAGAAAATTTGTAGGGAGATTAGAACTAGAATTATGTAGAAGGGCAATTTCAAAGAAAATATGGCCATTTGTGGTAGTTGGGATATCCCATTAAATGTTCTGGTTTAATTGGTTGTAGTTCAAGGCTATGCAGAATATTGTTGTGTTCTACAAGCTTCTTGGGGTGTGGTTTATTTGATTGTTTAGTTTGTTGGTGATTTTACTGGAGTTCTTTTGAGGTGGCTATGGAGTTGTAGTTGTGTTGTGTTGATGTTGATTGGGTGCTGTGAAGAGCTGCTTATGGCAGAATCTAGAGACTTTTTTTTTTAAAGTTTTGTGGTTAATTTCTCTATATTAGTCTTTTAGCTCTTTTAGATCCCAAGACATTTGTTGTAAGATAATTATGAAAATGGTAAATATAAAATAAATCACTGAGTCGGCGCGCGTATATTGAAAAATCCCTCACTTTTTTTTTTTTTTTTTTTTTTAACATCGAATCCTTTAGTTTTTCGCGAATTTGAAATCAGTCACTCCATGTAACGACCCGCCTTTTACAAAATGGCATAAGTGAAAATTTTAGTTTCTACGTATCGTTATGACATCAACAACGACGTCATCAGAGTTATAAATTGGCAGCGGAATATATTTTTCTTTAACAATGACACGTCAAAGCTGACTGAAATTACTTCTAAATAAATAATATATATAACTTGATGTTCTTACATAATAAATACACCTTTAAAAAATAGTAACATATATGCCACAAACGGCACTGTTATAAAATACCAACCAAACTGTAATAATTATTACAACACTAAATAAAATGATTATGACACATATAAATAAAAGATAGACTAAGTAGGGTAATCTATCACATCCAAGAGTCCACAAAATGGGAGGTAACTTAGCCTCAAAAGACCGCCACTAGGATTCTTCTAAGGATATGCATAGTCCTGATACTTTTCATCCTCAAATCCTGTATAAGTAAATACAGAGAGAGATAATAATACAAAAATATCTAAATGAGTCCGCTGTTTCCAATAATATAATGAATACTGATTTATTTATGAAATGCAACACAATGTAATATAGATTATATGTATATGCAATTTATGGCCAATGGTAGCTAATCATAGTCATAAATTGAATATAAACATAATCATAAAGAAGTAATATGACAGTTTTATATGCAAAGTCTTAATTATATTTTTTCAGCACTCCTCTCATAATGGATCCTACGGTTCGTATTAACGTGTTCGGGATCCTATGGTCTCCCCTTTTACGAGTTACTTGGGATCCTACGGTCCCCTGGAGCCAACGGTCTAGTGTCATCTCACAAAGTTTTATTAATCTTTTACTGGAATCCTAAGGTTCTAGTATAATTGAAATCCTACGGTTTCAGTGGCTTTGTTTATTATTCTTTTACTGGAATCCTATGGTTCAAGCGTAACTAAAATCCTACCGTTTCAGTGGGTTGTTAATCAGTTTAATTAAACATAGAAAAATATGCAAATTCACATGCACAACCAAATAAATAAACCAGTAAACACAATATCAAAGAAAAGTCCACCAGCATTACCCTCAGTAAGTATAAAGATACTTACCGTCTTTTGCTTCCAAAAGGGTATCCATACAATTGTTGACAAATACTTCTAGAAAAATGGCTAAACCTGCACCCTTGTTATAGCATACGAAACAGAGAATTTTTCTGCTTCCCTTTTAAAAGAGATGCAACCGTGAGAGCAACAAAACGTTTCTTCTTTTTGTTTTCTTCATCCTTTTCCTTTTCATTAACATCATAAACCGAACACACAAGAATACACTGCAATACAATTTAATGTAAACAATAGTGAATTAATATAATTCACTAATAATACTTTTTAATACTATTCTCATTTATCATTTCTTAATCCTATTACTATTTCAACATAGTAACAACGTATAAAATTAGTTAAGTATAATGTCACCTATTTTATGCGGACATTATAACAGTATTTATTATAATAACCAAAATACCATTGTTCATAAAAATTACCAAATACCATTTTTACGAAAATGATTCTTTTACACAAAGATTGTTTCAAAAACACTTTTACAATCTTGAACAAAATAATGGCATTAGTATATTAAATGGCTACTAGCTTTTAGAATAATTTGAGAGGCATAACGACACTTTTTATAAAATATATTATTTTTACTCAAGCATCACAACGACATGATTTATATACCTTTTATGCCATATGAAAAACCTTATTTACAAACATAACTTAAATCATTAAAGGATAAGAATCTTATCCAAAATATCTGTTTAGGATATTTTGCAAAATATCTCAAAATATCTTTTGAGATATTTTGTAAAACTTACAATATTCCTTTTCCTAATGTATTCCATCTCTTATCTTTAAAACATAAAAACTAACCTTAAGAACTTTAGGAACTTACCTCCAAATATCCTTAGGAAGCACACAACACTACTACTCACAAGATCCAGCCAAGAAAGTGTGTATATATATATATATATATATACACACACACACACATACACGTGAGAAGGAGAGGGAAAGAGGAGTCCTCTCTTGTTTGAACCGAGAGATAGAGAAGAAAAGAGGGAGACTTACCAAATGAATTCCTTCCCTTCTGACCGTGCATGAGATAAAGAGAAAGGAAGTGTTCTATGCTGCTTCTACCATAAAAATGAGATGAGAAGGACTGCAGAGGAGCAAGAGCTGCCGCTGCACAATGAAGAACAGAGAAAGAGGAGCATCCGAGAGAGTTTTTGGGAGAAATTCTATAAAACTTGTGAAGAGAATTGTGAAGGAGGTTGCTATTCTTTTATACACACACGGATGGCTAGGATTTAGCTTAGTTGATCTCATCTAATAGTTAAGAACAACACTTGGGAAACAAGTTTGATGGATGATGTGTTGTTTTGATGAGTCATATAGGTACGTAATGATCACTTTAGATAAGAATCAAGGAAAGAAGAGAAGAACGTAGAAGGGGGAGCTTCACTTAGCATAGGTGACTCATCCAAAGACAGTTAGTTAAAGTGGTTGCTCTCAAAACTAATAAAAAAAATAATATCTAGTTAAAATAGATAAATATTTAGAGAGTTTGATGTATGAAACTTTTTAAAGGTGATAGATAAAATAACAAAAGTAGATTATTTGGCTAAAATTTAGAGCAAATTTGGGAGTTTGATACAGATGCTCTAATAAAATATCTTTGCCCAATTCATAATCGTTTATGAGTATTTGTTCATTATACCCTTCGGATCCGGCTTATCATGTGCTGCTGTAAAAATAATGAAAGGTCTAGATTATGCCACCTGTCCCAGATTCTGGCAGCTTCTACACTTAAGACTTTTTGCCATTCTTCTCGGTTGGCAAAGAGCCTTGATGACCTTGCTATTGAATTTAGTGGTGTAAAACAGTAAATGAGCTGAGCTACTCGTGAGCTTACTTGAGATCGGCTCAAATAAACTATTCGAATTGATTATTAAATGAGCTACTCGTGAACACGAAATTAGGCTCGATTATTAAACGATACAAACTCGTATAAACTCGGCTCGACTCGATTAATGTTCGTGAACCCGCTTGTATAACAAAAATAGATTGTTTAGCTAAAATTTAAAGAAAATTTAAAGGACTCATTAAGAATGTTCTTAAGTAACTTTTAAAATTACCATTGGCTTTGATATAAATATTTGTTAGATTTTAAACTAAAGATAATTTTAACAATCACGTAGAAGTATAAATAAATGTTTGTGAGGAAGTAGAGTGCTCATATACATTACCCTTTTCTCCATTTCCTTCCATATCTTAAATGTTAGTACTTTTTTTATTTTTATTTTTATTTTTTTTGATTGTTTAAATGTTAGTACCATGGCAGCTGGTACGTACAGCTTTATGTGCATTTAATGCCAGCAGTAGTCATGGCCTTTATACGTGGCAATAATGTTGAGAAAGTGGAATATATAGCTTGCTATAAAGGAAAAAACAACAAATGAAATAATGAACAATAATGTTGAGAAAGTGGAATATATAGCTTGCTATAAAGGAAAAAACAACAAATGAAATAATGAATTTTGCAGTAATAATGAGCTCATGAGCTTATGGCTATCCCCACATTAAATGTAATCCAAATTACAAACTGATTATAAGTCTTGACCTCAATTATTGTTGGAGTGATTTTCCATCTTAATACGTTGTCCTGGCCGGACAAGCTAATGTCTAATAAAAAAAAAAGAAGAAAAAATTCCCTAATGAATATATCAACTCTAGATCATGCAGTAATGGTAAAAAATTAATTCAACCCCATTAATATATATTTGAAGTAAAACTAGATGTGAAAGACGTATTAAGAATATTGTATGCGTTAATTAATGATAAGCAAACCCCTGCTTGTTGGAATCCATCTATCTACATAATAATGCTAAATAATAATCAACCATATCGACGGACAGCTCAAGTATGTTGGATTCTCATGCACGTGAGCGTGGGCCTATATTTCTATTTGAGGAAAGGAAATTGTGGACCACACGAACCCCTTTAATCCTAGGTAGGTTGAGTGCTTTTAAGTACACTACACGCAGATCAATGTATGCACATGTTGGACTAAAATGGTATTTCGTATTGACCACCACCACCACCACCACCATCATCATCATTTTTCTTTTAAATTAGTTGTATAATGGAGTGAGACATGCAGGTTTTTGGTAGATGAAGCTTTGGATTTTGGCAGTGGACCCACCGACCCAGCTTACTCTGCTCAATATTTCACATGCTAAGTTTGACATAACTTAGCCCCATTATTCTGTCTTCTGGAAAAAGCTTCGTCTTCCTCACGCTAGAAAAAAAATAAAAAAGCTTCCTTTTCTCATCAGTGATGGATTTCTGCAGCTAAACAAACCAAAAGAGAGGTACACGACAGTATACATATATATATATATATATTTTGTTTTGTTTTTTTTTTTTTCTCATTCGATTTCTTTTGTACTTTTGTTTTCAGGCTACAAACGTACGTAAAACTGGGGAGGGGTAATACTTAATAGGGATTTAAGTTGGCTTTTTTCCGTAATTTTATTTAATGTGAATTTGATCCGTACGTGTGGTCGCTGATGAGTGAGTTTATTTCTAGTCGGTAATAGGAATTTATACGTGGGTTTTCAATGAACCAGTGTTGAACGTTGTAATAAAATATCTTTGCCCAATTTATTATGCCACCTGTCCCAGATTTTGGGGCAGCTTGCCAGCTTCTACACCGGAGAATTTTTTGTCAATCTTCTGGGTTGGTAGAGAGCCTTGATGACCTTTGCTAATTGCTCTTGATATTCCATCAGCAAAACCCCTGTTCCACTCGCTTGTCGCCTTGCCTCAAGGCACCCGCGCCACACCCCATCTCATCAAATTAAAACCCAAAAAAAAAATAAAAATAAATAAATAAATAAAGCTAGAATATCTTCTTGTCTTCTCTCGGTGTTTTCTTAAAATGGTATAAATGTAATTTTTTTAATTAAAAAATTACAACTATGCCATCTAAAAGGCCATTATAGGATAACACTAAAAAATACTTTAGCATTTTTTTTTTTTAAAAAAAAGTTAACGTATACAGTACTCTCTCTCTCTCCGATTGCACATACAGTACTCTCTCTTCACGTCGTCTCTCTCTCTCCGATCGCACACTTTCTCCCTTACTCTCTCTCTCTCTCCCTCTCACACAGACACAGCCAGCCGCCGCTCCTCCGATCACAGGTACGTCCTCTCTCTCTAGCTCTCTCTCACTCACACTCTCCCTCTTTCTCTCTGATCTCTCTCTCACTCACACTCTCCCTCTCTCTCTGATCTCTCTCTCTCTCTCTCCCTCTCACACAGACACAGCCAGCCGCCGCTCCTCCGATCACAGGTACGTCCTCTCTCTCTAGCTCTCTCTCACTCACACTCTCCCTCTTTCTCTCTGATCTCTCTCTCACTCACACTCTCCCTCTCTCTCTGATCTCTCTCTCTCTCTCTCTCTCTCAGCTCCGTGGATCAGTCGTCCTCCGATCACCGGCCACTACTGCACGCCACCGGCACGTCCTTTCTCTCTCTCACTCACACTCTCGCTCTCTCTATCTCTCTAGCTCGATCTCTCTCTCTTAGCTCCGTCGATCAGTCGTTCTCCGGCCCTGAACCCCGCGCCACAGACCACCACTGCTAGCCACCTCTGGTATGATCTCTTATCACTCTCTAGCTAGCCTGTTTCTGTGTTTGCTTGAGAGCCATATATATGCCTAAGAAAAAAAAGAATAATAGGGACCTTTCCTCCGATATGGGAGATGGGCGTTAGAATAGAAGCATCGGCCCCGGAAAGCCGAGATGTTGATTGCTAGAAAGGCTATTAGGTTAGGGGAACCAAGAAAGAAATATCATCGTATCCCATCCGTTGTGACCCTGACACGGCCTTAGTTAGACCGATTGCCTGAGCGGTAAAAGTAAATAAAAGAAGATAGCTTTGGAACAGGTCTGGAAGATTCTCTGAAGGATGGCTTGATGCTTTGTTAATTTGTAAAGTATTCAGTTGAAGCGGTTGGGTCCCAGATGATGCGAAGGTGAGGCGGTATAAGGATAAGGAAGAGGCTCTGACATTTTATTTTAGAAAAATAGATCAACATTGAATATTTCTTTGACCAATTAATCTCTGTCTACCAAAATAACATATCGTATCAGCGGATTAGATAAGTTGGTTTTAGTTAAGTTAGTTGATTTAGGTAGTTCGAGTTTGTTATTTTAAAAAGTAGTATTTAAAAGTAATAATTTTAGAATGTGTGATTTAAATAAATAATTTTTAAAGTTAAGCATTTGGCTTTCAAAATCACATGTTAGTCTTTAAAATTTTGTATTTTTAAAAAGACATCCTTTGCTTACGATTTAAAAAGGTAATTTTCTGCACTTTAAAATTGTAATTTTTTTAAAATACAATTCTTAAATGATTCATTTTTAATAATTTAGTTTAAAATCATACTTTTATTATATAAAATCACAATTCCAAATGTACCCTTAATTATCAACAGATAAGTTATATTTTTTGTTACTATTATGCTTTTATAAATAGAAGGTACGTGCTCTGTATGAAGAAATACACCGAATACACATTTCATTCTTTCTCATCATTTTTCTCTTCTCTCTTCTCTTTGTTTTCATTTCCGTACAATTCTGATAGGTCGGGCTACAAAATTGAAAGGCAAACAAAGAATTTTTAGTCTTTCATAGCTGTCGACCCTAGCTCCAATGGAAAGCAAAACCTTTAGTCTTTCATGGCTGCTGCTCCTGATCAGTTTCGCCTCCACTCTTGTAGTTGCTCATTCAGTTTCTGAGAATGACCGAAAGGTAGATATCTCTATAGCTAATGTCTTTTTTTTTTCTTCTTTTTTTTAATGGTAATTAATTACCCACTTCATTCAGTTTCTCATGTGGGATGATTTAACAGACTTCACTTTCTACCTATGATATTGTGCATGCAGGCTTATATTGTGTATATGGGCAACAGGCACTTGGACGAGTTTTCCACTTCATCCCTTCACACAAGCATGCTACAAGAAAGGTTATAAAAGTAGTACAATGGAACCTGATGAGTTATTAGAAACTTGCTATCTGATGCTTGAATTTCTTGTCCTAACGTTTTTGTTTTTTTTTTTGTTTATTTATTTATTTAATTTTTTTTTTTCCGAATTGTTCATGATAACGTTGTACGTAGTCACATGCATATATACTCACATTCCTTTGGAAATTACATCAGCAATATTGGACCGGAATCTCTGCTCTATAGCTACAACAAAAGTTTCAGCGGATTTGCAGTGAAGCTAACCGAGCAAGAAGCTCAAAAAATGGCTGGTCAGTGAGCCAAAAAATGGTGAATTAACTCATGTTTTCTATGCCTATTACAAATTAATGTTGTGACAATGAATACGTAGGAATGGATGGCGTAGTATCCGTGTTCCCTAGCGAACAAAGAAAGCTTCAGACAACAAGGTCATGGGACTTCATTGGCTTTCCGCAGCAAGTTCCTAGGAGACCTGTTGAAAGCGAAATCATTATAGGAGTGATTGACAGTGGAATTTATCCGGAGTCAGATAGCTTTAGTGATGAAGGATTTGGTCCACCACCTAGCAAATGGAGGGGCACCTGCCAAGCCTCGACCAATTTCAGTTGCAACAAGTATGTATATCTTTACGACCACACACACCCACGTAGAGTCAAAAAGCATAACTAAATAACTAAGAAATGTGGCTACGTACACTTGTGCAGTAAAATCATTGGAGCAAAATATTACCTGCAAAGTGAAGCATTTGACAAAGATGATATTAGGTCTCCTAGAGATTCAGATGGCCACGGGACACATGTTGCATCGATAGCAGCTGGAAACCTAGTTAGCGGGGCAAGCCTGCTGGGCTATGGCTTGGGAACAGCACGAGGTGGGGTTCCATCAGCACGTATTGCTGTGTACAAAGTATGTTGGATTAATGTCCACTGTTCTGATGTTGACATTCTCAAAGCATTTGATGATGCCGTTGCTGATGGCGTCGACCTAATTTCTCTTTCCGTCGGTGGCCAACCTCTTCGGCACTATTTTGACGATGCAATTGCCATCGGTGCCTTTCATGCTATGAGCAATGGAATATTGACATCAGCTGCTGCTGCTAACAACGGTCCAGATCTAGCAACCATCATACATTTTTCGCCATGGTGTCTCTCTGTGGCTGCAAGCACTATAGATCGAGCCTTCTCCACGAAGGTCCAATTAGGTAACAACAAGATCTATGAGGTAATTAAAAACTGATGCCCCATGTTATGTCCTCTGCTATCCAAGAAAAGATCACGTGCATTAGAAACTAATTTCAAGAATTTCTTTACTTCATCTGTAGGGAACTTCAATTAATGCTTTTGACCTCAAGAATGAAATGTATCCAATAATTTACGGTGGAGATGCACCAAACACTCGAGAAGGTTTTCAGAGCTCCGATTCCAAGTAATTACTACTATAAGAACACAAAAGACTTGTTATGCTAATTAACTCCCGTAAATGCATTAGGAGGATTTGTCTAATATTTATAATGATTTACAAAACATTACAATTGATTGATATTTATTCATAACTCTTGCTCCATTGTGTACATAACATGTTACAAGACTTCTTATCTTCTTATGATCATAATTAACTATTCACAACTCTTTCTCCATTTTGTGTAGTCTTCTTATTTTCTAACAAATATGTTCCGATAAGCTTCCGCAAACTCAACGGTAGATCACGGATGTTGAGGTTTGATCTTGAACATCAAAAAGTTGAAAAACGACTACTATCATCTAATAGTTATGTTCTAATAACTACAAAATGAAATGTATCCGATAATTAAACTTTTGATGTACATATAGACAAAGGGATTAAGTTTAACCATTTGCTTTTGTTTGCATAAATCTATGAAACTAGCAGGTGAAATATTCCTTGTGTTTCAGAATAGCAATACCAATTATTGTGGTCACATTATAAGATGATAGTTGAAGTGAAACTATTGCTACAATGCAGAGCTTGCAAGCCAGATACCATGGACCCAAATTTGGTGAAGGGTAAAATTATACTTTGTGAAGATCCATTCTTTGAGAAGGGTAAAATGGCAAAGGGCATTTTAGGGTCATTATTAGCCGGTGCAGTGGGTACTGTGGTCCCATGCTCAGAGGGGATAACTGCTTCAAGTCCTTTTCCCTTGCCTGCAGCTTACCTTGGCTGGCAGGATGGTAGCAACATGTACACCTACATTAAAACGACAAGGTATTAATCGAAAGTATCTTTAAAATGAACAAGTTCACAAAACATACTAATCCTAATGAACACACAATTTACAGAAGCCCAACTGCAACTATTCTTAAGAGTGAGGAGGTTAACGATACATTTGCCCCTTACATAGCCTCAATATCATCAAGGGGTCCAAGTACAGTTACTTTCGACATTCTCAAGGTAATCTAGTAATAATCTTATAATTACATTTGCGCTCTTGTACATTACTTATCTCATTCAAAGCTCCCATTTTTTTTCTTTTATTTATTTATTTATTATTATTATTTTTTAATGTTTTTGTAGCCTGATTTAGCTGCTCCTGGCATGAACATCCTAGCAGCCTGGCCTCAAATTACCCCAATTACGATTGGTGATAACAGATTGTCGCCATACAATATAATGTCTGGGACATCAATGGCTACCCCACATGTTACAGGAGCGGCTGCCTACGTTAAATCCTTTCACCCCACATGGTCACCTGCTGCTATCAAGTCAGCTCTTATGACTACAGGTAATATATATATATATATATAGTCCCCACTCCCAGCTTTGATAATAAAATGTATGCATATACGTAGGCAGACCATAACCATGACTAACTAATTCTCATTTGGTAAATTACTTGTAGCTGTCCCGATGAGTGCTGAAAAGAACCCCGATGCTGAATTTGCATACGGTGCGGGAAATATAAATCCTCTTAAGGCTCCGTATCCTGGTTTAATATATGATATTGAGTCATTTGACTACATACAATATCTATGTAGCCAAGGATATAGTACGGAGTTATTACGAGTTGTTACTCAGGACAATTCCACTGCATGTTGTGAAGCCACTGATGAAAAAGTCTTCAATCTTAACTATCCTTCTTTTTCTCTGTCTACGTCACGCTCAGAATATATCAGACAGGTTTTTCATCGGACCGTCACCAATGTTGGATCACCAAACTCTACATATAAAGCTGTTGTGACCACTCCAGATGGAATTAGAATCAAAGTGAAACCTGTTCTTCTATTATTCACATCTCTGGGACAAAAGCTACCCTTTACTCTCACGATTAAAGGAACAATACGAAAATTCATAGTCTCTGCTTCTTTAGTGTGGGATGATGGAACGTTTCAAGTGAGGAGTCCCATTGTTGTGGCTGTTCGTGATGCATGAGAAAAAGCTTTGAAGGGATATGTATGGAAGATTAAAATCAAAGCAGTGGTACGAAGGATTGAAAATGATTGTAATTTGATCATTTGATCCAATTTTGTAGTGTAATTTGAACCTTTCTAATTTAATGCTATATTGTAATTTGTTTTCAGTCTAACTTATTGTATGTCTCTGTTTATATGTGTATGTATGTAAATATGTGTGTTTGTCTCGGAGGAAAGAAGCTACAGAAAATTTGTGGGGAGATTAGAACTAGAATTATGTCGAAGGGCAATTTCAAAGAAAATATGGCCATTTGTGGTAGTTGGAATATCCCATTAAATGTTCTGGTTTAATTGGTTGTAGTTCAAGGCTATGAAGAATATTGTTGTGTTCTACAAGCTTCTTGGGGTGTGGTTTATTTGATTGTTTAGCTTGTTGGTGATTTTACTAAAGTTCTTTTGAGGTCAAAAACTTGATGTGAATTTTAATTGTACTCGCAAGTATACGAATCGTTTGCAATAAAGTATTTTGTAAGTGCGATATCAATCCCACAGGGAATTGTGGTCTTGAAAAACAATTTTATTTCTAAACTAATTAAATTTTAACCTAGTTCCAAAAATTAAGAGATTGTTTTTGATAAATAAAAGAAAAAAACATAAACTAACTAAAGTAAAAAGAAAAATACTAAGGTTTTGGAATCCACACTCACCGAATCATAACAACATACTCCATGTTCATCAATATAAATCCGAAGTTCTCACAATTAAAATCCTAGGTATGTTTTACTATGCTTTAAATATTTAATCAAAACATCCCATGTATCCATTCTTTACACAAATCACAAAAATATATTCGGTTTAAACCAAATCATCAAATGTATCCGTAAAATAAGTTACAAGGGATATCCAATTGTTTTGTAAAGAAAAACCAAGCAATCAATTATATGAAATTATCTCAAATTATCAAATGTATCATTGACTCATAAAAGATATCCAAGAATTATTTCACACATTGAAAAGAAGTAAACAATTAAAATATTAAACCCAATAAAATCGGACAATAAAAACTTACATGAAAATGTTATTCTTTATTGATGAGACTTTATCCTCAACCTTAGTTGAAGAATTAGCTACACATGATATAAAAAATAAAACATAACCTAAAGAAAAACTAAACTAAAAAGAAGAAAAATATATTTGGTCTCTAGCTTCCCATCTTTTTTTTTTTTTTTTTTTTTTTTTTTTTTTTTTTCTTGAGGCTTAGCAGTCTATTTATATGGAAACAAACCATAGAAGCCCTAGATGTTCTAGAAAAATTGGAGGTTAGTTTTCTAGTTTGAGTAGGATACTCAAAACTCAATCCAATAAGGAAAATGATTTCAAATTCGTCCAAATTTGCGGTCTTTTATTGCGAGACAATTTTGGCATAGCAGACGTCCAAATTACGAAAATCCTATTTCACACTTATTTGTAGTATTTTGAGTTATCTTTCCAACGCTGTTTGATTCACATTAATTTGATACTTGAGGTGAAAGTTATGATCAAAATACTATGACATGTGCAGAATCTGAATCCTAATTCAATCCGATTTTGACTCCAATTAGAGAAATTTCAATTTAGTCATTTCATTGGTAACCATATCATCTAGGTCTTCTCAAAGTGTGCTTTCTTCCAAACTTTGCATTTTTCACCTTAAAGCTATTGTTTTCTCTCAATAACCTGCAAAATATTAAAATACCAAAACTAACCAAAAATATTAAAAAATAACAAAGCTAAGGGTTTAGTAAATGCAAATTAAAGGGTCCACATATACAATATTTGGCACTCATCAATGGCTGATGTGAATTTTAAATGCACTCGCAAGTGCATGAATTGTTAACAGTTAATGAACTCCAATTAGAGAAATTTCAATTTAGTCATTTCATTGATAACCATATCATCTAGGTCTTCTCAAAGTGTGCTTTCTTCCAAACTTTGCATTTTTCACCTTAAAGCTATTGTTTTCTCTCAATAACCTGCAAAATATTAAAATACCAAAACTAACCAAAAATATTAAAAAATAACAAAGCTAAGGGTTTAGTAAATGCAAATTAAAGGGTCCACATATACAATATTTGGCACTCATCAATGGCTGATGTGAATTTTAAATGCACTCGCAAGTGCACGAATTGTTTGCAGTTAATGAACTCCAATTAGAGAAATTTCAATTTAGTCATTTCATTGATAACCATATCATCTAGGTCTTCTCAAAGTGTGCTTTCTTCCAAAATTTGCATTTTTCACCTTAAAGCTATTGTTTTCTCTCAATAACCTGCAAAATATTAAAATACCAAAACTAACCAAAAATATTAAAAAATAACAAAGCTAAAGGTTTAGTAAATGCAAATTAAAGGGTCCACATATACAATATTTGGCACTCATCAATGGCTGATGTGAATTTTAAATGCACTCGCAAGTGCACGAATTGTTTGCAGTTAATGGATTGCAAGTGCGAAGTCGATCCCACAGGGAATTGTGTTTTTTAAAACAAATTTATGACTAATTTAATCAAATCCTAACCTAGTTCCAAAAATTAAGAGATTGTTTTTGTGAATAAAAATCAAAAGCATAAACAAAATTAACTAGAGTAAATGTAATCAAATAAAAAAAAGGCACTAAGGTATCGAAATCCGCACTCACAAACTCATAGCAACATATTCTTATGATCAATAATATTTCCCAAAGTTCTCACAATAAAATATTAAGTATGTTTTACTTTTGCTTCAAATAATTAATCAAAATCATCCCATGTATTCATTCTTTATACAAATCACAAAAGAAATCCAATTTAAATTAAATCATCAAGTGTATTCGTAAATCAAAACAAGATATCCAATTTAAATCAAAATATCAGTTGTATCCGTAGAATAAATCACAAGGAATATCCAATTTTTTTTTAAACAAAGAAAACCAAGCATAATCAATTTTATGGAACTATCCTAAATCATTAAATGTATCCAAGAATCATTCTACAAAATTGAATTGAATTAAGACAATTAAAAATCAAACTTATTAAAATTAGAAAATATTATATCACATGAGAATATTGTTGCTAATCATAAGTGAGGTGATGAGTAACCCCTTAGTTTGCATGAGTTATGCCTTTAGTTTTGTTATTTTTTTGATATATTTTATTAGTTTTGGTGCTTTAGCATTTTGTAGGTCATTTAGTGAAAGATGGAGGTTTTGAGGCAAAAGGCTAAAAATTTAGATTCTAAGGCAATGGGCTCGAGCACAGCTCTGTTGGGCTCGAGCGCACACGTCCACAGCATGCCATCAGCTCACAACGATGCACCTTTCACCTGAGTGAGCTCGAGTGCAGCCCTGCTGATCTCGAGTGCACTCGCCTCTCTGCAGCCGTCAGCGCACCAGGAGCGCCGCAGAGCAGTCATCCAAGCCTGAGTAAGCTCGAGCGCACACTGCAGAACTGGCAAAAATGCGAAATCGTACCAGAACTCCAATCAGTGATTTCCTTATGACAAAAGCACTTCTCCCTCTGGATTTGCAGTGGTTCACGCAGCTCTTGTGCTCTGGCTTGTCTCTTGCAAGAGAAGCTACCCTAGAGAGGGGTAGGGAAGTCATTTTGCTTGACCCTCAAACCCTAAAGCTCCTCTATAAAACCATAGCTATCCCCTCCTTAAAAACCAACGAATTGGACAGTAGGTTTTGGCCATTTTCTCTTCTGTAATAGCTTAGTTTTAGAAACTCTTTACATTTTGTAGCTCTTTTCTTTAAGTCTTATTTAAGTTCATGTTATTTCTTCAAGTTTTTGTGGTGTTTTTAGTCATAGTAAGCTAAAACCCTCAACTAAGGTTGATGATGAAGCCTCACCATTGATAACACTCATATTCTTGTTATGCTATTTGTACATTTGATATTCTATTAATATGTTATTCAAGTTCCATTCACTTTAATGCTTTATCTTTTGGAATGAATTGTGTTTATTGAAGTGGAAGGGCTTTTAATGTGTTACAACCAATAGGTACATAGAGTTGTCGATTTGAAAGACGGTATCCATTGTGATTTGTTCCTTGAATGGGTACAATGAATGATTTGATTTCAAATTGGTACTCTTTGTGATATAAGTTGGATTCATTAAATAGTTCTAACATGTGTGCTTAAGTACTTGAATGACAATACAAAGCTTAAGTGTTCTTTGAATGTTTAAATAGAAAACAAGAGTGTGTGTTGTTGAATTTGGTTTGATGGATTCTTGAACCTCAGTTCTTTTTATAGTTTATTATCATCTTTAACTTAGTTGTTATTTTACATGTTTAAACCGTACCTCAACACTTTGGAATTAGGTTAAAATGAGGTTAGTTAAACAAAACCCTAATTTTTGACAATTTTTCTGTGGGATCGACTTCGTACTTGCAAAACGATATATTGCAAACGATTTGTGCACTTGCGAGTACTTTAAAATTTGCACAACATGGGGCTTCATCCTCAACCTTAGTTGAGGGTTTAGCCTCTCATGGCTAAAAATAACATGTTAACTTTAATTAAAAACATCAAAATAAAAACTGACAAAAAAAAAAAAAAAAAACTCTAGAACGAAGTGTGTCCGTGTCCTGCCTGGAGTGGGGCTTTCGGTCCTTGCTTTGGAAAGAAAATAGCATGTCTCTTTATTTTTTTTGGTGCCGCCAGGTCACATGTTGAGCTGCTGAAATTCTTCTTTTTGGAAAGAATCTATTTGTAAAGGGCTGCTTTGTTCATGATAGAATCACGTCAAGTAAGCTCACACTGCCACGCACAGCTAATCTCTCCAAGTCAATACATGAGTCGGTGCTGCATGGTGAGTTTGGAAAGAATCGGTTGTCTCCAATATTCGGTGCTTCTCTTTCCATGATTTCTCTGCTGAATCACGCAGGTCTTGGGGAGACTTGGAGAGACGTGCATGTGTCCAACTATGGAAAGAGATCCATGCTACTCGGTTTTATTGCCCTTCACGTGCAAGGTGTTTATAAGAGAAAAACGTGCATGAAGGGAGACGTGTCCTGCTATTACTCTTAAGGAAAGAAATTCTGAAGTGTTGCTTCATGCCTCCACCCTGTACGTGTTAAGAGCTTGGAGAAAATCATGTCTTGATTCGGCTTTGGCTTCTTATGGAAACAAACATGTTTTCGGATGCTACCAAACCTGCTGTGATTACGAGTATTCTGACTGCAGCTTCTTGGAAAGAATCAGTGCTCTACTGTGGAAGGAATCAGATGTGTCCATTTAACCCACGCCTAGCTGCTCTTGTCAAGGAAAGACACGTGCATGGGTGCCCAATCAGGAAAGAAACGTGGTGTGAGATCCTTCTGAGCGCCAGGTTTGGTGCAAGTCGGTGTTGCCTTGTGCATGGGTCGCATGAGTTCGGTCTATTGGCCAATGCACAGGTTTGGAAAGAGCCCATGTAAATATTTAACTCCTTAGTGCGCCCCTCACACGATTCTTGTAGATTTTGCCACACGACCTGCTTGTTATTTTATGTTATTTCTCATGCACGTTTTTAGGTCTAAAACTAAAACACTCAATGTGGCGCCTCCACATGTCCCCTTGCACGTATTGCCAGGTCAATTAAAATCTGCATGGAAACAAATCTGCTCCTCAAATGGCGCCAAACAAACTGGACAGATTATTCTCTCAAAATTATTTTCTCTGTGGTACCACAAGACATGCTTCTTTGCTATTCCACGTAAATACCTTCATTTTCTCTTAATGATCGGCAAAACACTATAACATCAAAACTAACAAAAAATATCAGAAAATAATAAAATTAAAAGTTTAACACATGTAAATTAAAGAGTCCACATATGCAATAGTTGGCACTCATCAGTGGCTATGGAGCTGTAGTTGTGTTGATGTTGATTGGGTACTGTGAAGAGCTGCTTACGGCTAGGGGTGTGCAAAACCCACCCGCACCCGCGAACCCGCCCCGCCCCGCCCCGCCCCGCACCAACCCGCCCCGTCAATAAAGGATATAAGATATTTCTAAAAAAGTGCGGATCTTAAATATGCCAACCCGTGATTTATGGGGCGGGTTGCGGTATTAAACTTTTTCTCACCCGCCCCGCCCCGCAATCCCTTTATACTCGTACCATCAAATTTTCCCCAAAAAAATTATAAGAATCATGACTAGGGGTGTGCCTTTGATTTCATCAAATTTTCTCCAAAAAAATTATAAGACTCACGAATTGCCCAGATTGTGTACCTTTGATTTCATTCAATTCTGTACTATCCATTTCATCTCTATTCTTATTCCATTTTTATATACACTTTCATCTCTACATTCTCACATACACATACTCATTCAATCTACAATCACATAAAAGAATAAAAAAATTATTTACAGTTAGGTTTGTTGATAATTCTAGTTCTTTCTTCTTGTTATTGTTTACTGGTGAGGTTGATTCAATTGGAATTTTCAAATTTTGAATTAGGTTAACAAGATTGTGAATTATTTTTCTGGTTTTGGGCCCATAAAAAAAATAATAAAAAAATACCCGAACCCGCATGAACCCGTCCCGATCCGCACTACCCAAGGTCCAGTGGGTTGACCATTCACTATGCGGGTTGCGGATCTTGATTTTTCAAACCCGTTCACTGCGGGGCGGGTTGTGGGAAACATGCAAATCCGGCTCAATCCGGCCCGCGCCCACCCCTACTTACGGCAGAATCTAGAGACTATTTTTTTTTTTAAGTTTTGTAGTTAATTTCTCTATATTAGTCTTTGAATATTTTAGTTCTTTTAGATCCAAAGACATTTGCTGTAAGATAATTATGAAAATGGTAAATATAAAATAAATCACTGAGTTGGCGCGCGTATATTGAAAAATCCCTCACTTTTTTTTTTTTTTTTTTTTTTTTTTTTTTTTTTTTTTAACATTGGATCCCTCCGTGCGTTTGAAATCAGTCCCTCCGTGAGTTTTCTGTCCATGCATTTTCGCAACCTCCGTTAGTGCCACGTCACCCTTTTCGCTACATCATTTAAAATATTATTTTTTTTATTATATTATTAAATTAAAAAATTAAACATTTTTTTTTAAAATAAAATAAAAAGGAAGGGGTTTGGGGAGGGGGTGTCCTGCGAACTACCCCCAGAGGGAGTGGACCTAGGAGAAGAGGACTGAGGGGGTGAGACTGAGGCTCTTGAGTCCCGATTTGGATTTTCGCATGGTTTTGGGATCGAAATCCGATTCGAGTTCTTGACCTTTGCGAGTGGTTTCAGATTTCTGGTGCGTCTCTCCTGAAGGTTCTAGAGGTGATTTAGTGATTTCCGCCATTGTTGAAGGGAGTGAGGCTTTGAGCTCTACTTACTCTCTTTGAGCATTTCAGAGCTACCTCAAGCTTTTATGATTAATGTAATAATAATATAAATTTGAGAGTGGTTTTGATCAATATTGAGTTTCTGCAAGTGGGTTTTTCATATTAGAGGTCCTGGACCCTTGGTAATGAAATCTTTGGATGAATTTCATGTAAGATTGGGGTTTCCTTTTTGGGGTTTATGTTGAAGTATATAGAGAAAGAAAGAAAAGAGGGAAATGTTAGTTTGTGATTGACTGCATTCTGTTGGACAAAATCACTTCTATGTAATGTTGCTTTTTAATCAGGGATATTGTTATATTCAGAGTCTACACTTCGGTTATGTGCTTCAAGAAGACTATGTGCAGAATTCAAGACAGTGTAGTTTAGATGCCTTGCATCTGTCCGAACGACGTGGTATTCCGTTTGGACGCTTGTCAGTCAAGCAACATCCATCCGGACAACGAGAACTTTCCGTCCGGACTCTCATTTGTGTCCAGAAGCTTCGAACTGTTCCAGGTTGCATCCGTTAGGATGTCTCAGTAACACGTCCGGACGTCTTTCAGTGTTCGACAAGTAAAAAGATTTTTTTTCCAAACACAGATATGGGAAGACAGCTGCAACCGTCCAGACATCGTAGTTATTCCGTCCGGACGCTATCATTGATAAGGCAAAACATGCAAAAGAGTTGCAACCGTCTGGACGTCAGTCTACACTGTCCGGACACTCAATCCTTATTATGAAAATTGCGTGCAACAGTCCGGATGCTAGGGCAACACTGTCCAGACGCGGCTCTATTCAGGAAAGAATTTCAGCAAATTTGGAAAGCAAGTTGCATAGTTGTCCGTTCGGACGCCGCCTAGAGAAAATCGATTTAGACTCGATTTAGGTCTTCTGTAACCTATAAATAGAGGCCTCTAAGCATGTAATTTGTAAGAATTATGTATTGAATTTCATAGTGCTAAGAGAGTATAATTCAAGAGTTATTATGCTGATCAGTTTGCTCTCAAGCCGTTGCCGAAGTGCTATTGCTGTGTTCGTGTGAAGTCTATCTTAGGGAGGAGCCCTAAGGTAAAGGATTCCATTGAAGACCCCTTCAAGTAGGTAACTTGGTTGAGAGGTATTCGTGTTAGGTTACACGTCAGAGTTCAAGTTACAACCACTGTATAAGGATATGTGAGTGCTACTGCTTTGTAACTAGCTTTGTCTTCTGAATAGTGGATATCCAGAGTTTGGCTGCCCCGGAGTGATTTTTCTCTTAATTGAGTTTTCACTTCGTTAAGAAAATATTTGTGTCTTTTAAATTCTGCTTTTACAATATTTTGTTTCAAGTTACACATACACACGTTAAATTAGAAGTCAATTTATTTTTCAATTGGTATCAATGCTTGGTACACTCTATTTAGATTTAATTCTTGAAAGTTATCATTCTTGTTGACTTCTATTTTATTTTAATATGTCTCAAAATCTTACAACTATTCCAGCCTTTGATGGCACGAACTATGTCTATTGGAAAGCTCGTATGTGTTTCTTTTTAAAATCCATTGATTATTAGAAAATTATTGAAACTGGTTGGACTGAGCTAGTAGATACGAATATTGAGCTTGCAAATGAAAGAAATGCACGACTTTCAATTGATAAAGCTCTACATGCTCTATGTCAAGCGCTTTCACTGTCTGAATTTACTAAAATTTCAAACTGTGGAACTGTTCAAGAAGCATGGCAAATCTTAGAAACAACATATGAAGGCACAAAACTTGTTAAATCTGTCAAACTTCAAATGTTGATTTCTAGATTTGAAGAGATTAAGATGTTGGATGATGAGACATTCGGAGAGTTTTACTCCAAGATGAGTGACCTAAGAAACTCGATGGTGAGTCTTGGGAAGACCGTCTTGGATGTAAAACTCAGCGGTAACATTCTAAGATCTTTGACTAAGCGTTTCAGAATCAAGGTGACTACCATTGAAGAAAGCAAAGACTTAGAAGAGATGAAAATTAAAGAGTTGGTGGGATCTTTTCAAACCTATGAGCTGTCCCTGCCCACAGTCAAGAAGGTGAAGACAATTGCCCTCAAGGCATCTAAAAAGAAAGCCAAAGTCTCATCTGAAGAAGACTTTGAGAAAGAAGATGTTGTGGCAATGCTAGACAAGAATTTTGGAAGATTAATGACGAATGATCGATTCAAGAAGAAATTCTTCAAAAAACTGAAGAAGGCCCCCATAGAATTTGAAACCTGAGGAAGCTGAGAAGAAAGACCTAAGAGTCTCTGGCCAGATGTTTTGGATGCTCAAACTTTGGGCATATACGGGCTAATTGTGGAAATCTCAAACAGGGAAAAGGAAAGGCATACAATGCGACTCTCAGTGATGAGTCTAAAGAAGAAGAATCTCTTGCTCAAGATCAGTTTCTAGCCTAAGAGGAGGATTCTTACTACTCTGAGCACAGTGATGAAGACGAGGAAGAACTCAAAGAGGCATAGAAAATCCTCTATGTAGAGTTTGAGAAGCTGAGGGAGACTCGTAAGCAGCACATTCATGAGCTGAATAGCCTACAGACTAAGAAGAGTTCGTTGCTGCTCATAATACAGGATCTAGAGGAGAAGCTACTGGAGACACAACTACAATTGGAGAGGGTCACCGATGAGAAGCTGACCTATATGCTGTCAATTCAGAAGAGCCAGACAGATAAGACCGGACTCGGGTATGTAGCTCATCTTTCTGACATTCCCTCTACTTCTAGGACTGTTTTTGTCAAGCCCATAGTCCCCGAGCCTCCACTCACAATCGTGGACAAAGGAAAGGACGTAATTGGTGAAGATATTCCAATCACTCAAAAGCCTCCCACCATTAAACGACCTCCAATATGCCATCACTGCGGACTAAGCGGGCATGTTTGACCCCAATGCTCTCTCCTCAAGGCTCATAGATCAAAGGTCAAGAAAGAGGTGTCCAGACAAACAAATTTCAGCATAAGTCCTTTGGCCCAGCATAAGGCTTCACGGCATCAAGCCCCCTAGTATCAAGCTCCATGGCATCAAGTTCCAAGGCATCAGGCCCCACGGCGCCAAGCTCCTTAGCATCGGCGGCCTCAACAAAAATTCGTTCCTGCCAATCAGAATGGCAAACCCAAGACTAACAAATCAAGGCACTTCATGAAGAAGCCGCAAAAGATGGGGGATGATCAATTCTATATGGAGCTGCCTATTTGGATGCAGAGCATGATACAGTGGATGGATCATCAGATGAAGTCCTGTCAACAACCACTAAAAGGAAGGCAGGCATGGGTCAGGAAGGAGGCAGACATTCACCTCTTGAGGGGGAATGGACTTACCTAGTTGGTGAGGATACACATGCCTAGGATTTGATTCCTAATCCTAGAGCATCAGGTTTGATTGCATTGCATTATTCTCTACATGTCATATTTTTGTTTGCTTTGCAATTTAGGAACCATTGTTATTTGCCCCCTATTTTTTCTCTTGTTGTTCTTGAGAAAATTTTGCAGATACTATTTGGGGAAGACAGAAAAAGCATGTCGGGCGACTGTTTTTCTGTATTAGTAATTTTGATCCCTTCTCTTTGAAGACAGGTTTGATCTTACCACATGATAAGGTTATCAGTGTCTTTTTACCTTAATAGCATGTTTTTATTTTTGTTCATTAAAAAAAAAATAGGGGGAGAAGATGTAGGAATTTTATTTTATTTTTCTTGGCATGTCAGATATTGCATGTATTTTTGTCTGATATCTCAGTTTTTTGTGCATTAATTGACTATGCTTATATGTGATTGAGAGTCTATGCCTAATATTTGCCAAGTTTTCATGTGCATCTAAATGCTAGATAATTACTTTTCTTATGTGATGATTTTGTGCATTATCCAAGGCTCCCTAAGGTACATTTTTTTTTTCTCTCTGACTTTTTGCTTTTAAAGATTCTTATGAGAGGGATTTTTTTAAGATGGTCAAATTGACTAACTCACTAGTTGAACCTAGAACCCAAAAATTCTAGCATTGTCTCTAGGTTACAGCACCAAGTGATAAAAAGCATTCAAAAATCAATAAATCTTGATAAATAAAAAGATCCAATGCTTATTGTGCTATAAATCTGTTTTTGAACTTATCCCTAAAGAAACAGTCAGTGACCAAATCATTGCGGAAACAGATGGTCACTAAAAGACTAAGTAAAAGAAAAGTGATGCATTATAGGGGGAGTGTATCTAGGCCCTAGTAAAATAAGATTTAACTTTTAACTGATCTTCACTAATTTTCTCTCTTGTATAGAAAATTCAGTTGCTTTAAGTCATATCAGTGAACTTCATTCTTTATTGAGAAAGTCTTCACACACACACGCATTGCATGAGTTGAGTAATTCATTTAAAATTTCTATCTACAGAGAATTTTGTGCAAATTGAACTCTTAACTCTTAATTATATTTTTGCAATGTTATTTGACTGCTGTATCAGTTAATTATACATACGTGTTCTGAAGCTAATGTTAGGAAAAATAATTTTTCTGCAAATTTTTCTTTTAGTTTCTGTTTTTTAGTGTGAAGCGTCCGGACGGTAGTCTTCTTCGTCCGGATAGGTGCTGTTCAATCGGCCGGACGTTCCAGTTACACGTTCGGACGCGCTCGATTCTACCGAAGATGGCATGGCAGCCCACATCCAGACGAGATAAGTGATGCGTCCAGACGGTTACCCTATAGGTTTTAAAATCGCATCTTTTTCTCTAGCCGCCGCACCTCATCTCATTTCTCTCGGTTTTTCTTAAGGTTTTTTTTTTTTTTTTTTTTTTTTGTGTTTTCTCACGAGTTCTCGGCATATTTTTTCCTCTTGTGCATTATCTCTCCATTTCAGGTATTTTGTTATACTTTTCACATTCTTTTCAACTGTTAGAATATTTTTGCTTGGAATATTGTTTTGAGATAATTTTTGCATAAAATTATTTGTGCTGATTGCTGCTGAGATTGGAATATTGTTATATCATTTATTTTGGACTGTATTGGGATATTATTGCTTATTTGTAATTTTTGGAGAAGTCCATCTTACTGCTGTTATAATGCCAAATTTTTTTTGGGACTAACAGGAACTAATTTCATTGGTGTTATTTTTTTTTTTTTTTTTTTGGCAAAATGGTTGAATACTCTTTTGCAGAATCATGTCTGCAGACAATTCTCAGTGCAGGGTCCGACAGAGGGCAGACGAGGCTCGTGCTGCCTCTCTGGCAAAAATAGAGAACCGACAGGCTGTTCTAGAAAGGAATGTCCTCAGAGCTAATGTGATGGTTGCTCCTTTGGATTTTATTGCTGATATCATCAGGGACAACCATTGGACCTATCTCTACAACTGTACTTGCACAGTTTATCCCAGGCTGGTGAGGGAGTTTTACAGATACTTGGAAGTGATTCAGGATATGGACCAGGGGATAATTCTTCAGACATATGTTCAGGGCCACATGCTTCAGATTGATCCTCAAGTGATCAGTGATCTTATCGATGTTCCAGTCCTACCCATTTCAGCCAGTCCCTTCTCAGAGGACATGGAGGCCCCTATGTTAGAGCAGCTCAGAGAGTACTTTAATGCCCATCCTTAGGGCCATGAGCGCGCACATGCCTTCATCAAGATCGGTGCCTTTTCTCCCCCGCACCGACTGCTTGCAAAAATTGTGCTACACAATCTATGGCCCACAGCTCGTTGGAGTGAGCTTATTTTGAAGAGGACCTAGTTCTTATATGCTCTTTGTATTAGGATGTCTTTCTACTTATGTAAGCACATCCTCAATTTGATGTTTGAGATGAGAGACGAGCATTCTACCGGGCTTCCTTTTGAATGTTTGATCACCAGGCTTATTGTTCAGTCTGGGATAAACGTCTCTGCCCAGCCAGTGATGAGGATACATGATCCTCTTGGCAGTTAGACTCTCATGAAGTCTAATGCTTAGCTGCGATTTGAAAGTCACGATGAAGCGCCTCAGCATCCTTCGGTCCAGGTTAAGATACCTACAGGAGCCTCATCATCTCAGACTGCTCCTTCGGCCTCCTCAGTATGATTCAGGTTACGCTCAGCTATTGGTGGCTATGAGTTCTATGCAGGGCGATATCAATTCCATTCAGCGGGAGGTCCGCTCTATCAGCACTCGAGTTGAGCAGTGCCAGCTTGATATCCAGGAGTGCCTTAAGCATCATTATCCTGATGAGGATTGATTTCTTGTTTTGTTTTGAAGTTTTTGCTTTATTTTGAGACATTCATATTTTTTGGATGATTGTAATACTTTTAAACTCTGGATTTTATTTATATTTTGTTTACCCGTGTCTTGTTGCGACTTTAAAGGGGAGTATTTGTAGTTTTTCAAATACTTTATTTTACCCTTTGTCCTTTTGAGACAAAAAATGAGGAGTATTTTTTATTTGGACCAAGATTGTATTTTTTAAACCAGTCAAGGGATTTTTGACCTAGAATGGCCAAAGGGGGAGTTTGTTAGTTTGTGATTGGCTGCATTCTGTTGGACAAAATCACTTCTACGTAATGTTACTTTTTAATCAGGGATACTATTATATTCAGAGTCTACACTTCGGTTATGTGCTTCTAGAAGACTCTGTGCAGAATTCAAGACAGTGAAGTTCAAATCCCTTGCATCCGTCCGGATGACGTGGTATTCGGTTCGGACGCTTGTCAATCAAGCAACATCCGTCCGGATGACGAGAACTTTCCATTCGGACTCTCATCTGTGTCCAAAAGCTTCGAACTGTTCCAGGTTACATCCGTTCGGACGTCTCAACAACACGTTCGGACGCCTTTCAGTGTTCAACAAATAAAAGGATTTCCTTTCCAAACACAGATATGGGAAGACAGTTGCAACCATCCGGACGACGTAGTTATTTCGTCCGGACGCTATCCAAAAGAGTGGCAACAATCTGGTCATCAGTCTACACTGTCCGGACGCTCAGTCCTTATTATGAAAATTGCGTGCAACAGAAGTGCAACCGTCTAGACGCTAAGGCAACACTGTTCGGACGTGGCTCTATTCAGGAAAGAATTTCAGCGAATTTGGAAAGTCGGTTGCACAGTTGTCCGTTTTGACGCTCTCAGCTACCGTCCGGATGCCGCCTAGAGAAAATTGATTCAGACTCTCGATTTAAGTCTTCTATAGCATATAAATAGAGGCCTCTAGGTATGTAATTTGCAAGAATTCTATATTGAATTCCATAGGGCTTAGAGAGTATAATTTATGAGTTATTGTGCTAATCAGTTTGCTCTTAAGCCGTTGCCGAAGTGTTGTCGCTGTGTTCATGTGAAGTTTATCTTAGGGAGGAGCCCTAAGGTAAAGGATTTCATTGAAGACTCCTTCAAGTAGGTGACTTGGTTGGGAGGCATTCGTATTGGGTTACACGTCAAAGTTCAAGGTACGACCATTGAATAAGGATATGTGAGTGTTATTGCTTTGTAACTAGTTTTGTCTTTTGAATAGTGGACATCTTGGGTTTGGCTGCCCCGAAGTGGTTTTTCTCTTAATTGAGTTTTCACTTTGTTAACAAAATATTCGTATCATTTAAATTCTGCTTTTACAATATTTTGTTACACGTTACACACACGCACGTTAAATTAGAAGTCACTTTATTTTTTACATTAATTTGGAAATATTATTTGGCACCAAGTATTTCCATGATATGTTTATTTTCAGTTTTAGACGATTTAATTTCCTTTTGTAGCCGTAGGGTTTCATTATAAGTTTGGGATGTTTGTATTGGAATAGACAGTTTTGATTATCAATAAGAATTCAATTTTCCCCTTCAATGTGTTTGTTGAATTTTGTGCTTTGAGAACACAACTTCTCAATCACATCTATCGCTTCCGCTACGTCAATTGGTATTAGAGCCTTGACTAACCTGGTCTAATGGCAAGAGACGAAAACGCAGGCAACCACTCCGACGACGAAGAGCGGGGAGTGCAGGCCTTTCGGGCAGAAGTCTGTGCTCAAGGCCGGCGGTTTAATGGTATTGAACGCTCATTGCGGGAGATGCAGCAAACTCTTGCTGGACTTAAGTTTGACGAAAAAAGGCTTCACTATAGCAATCGGAATTGTGTCGATGAGATGGCTCATGGTCGACTGGTTGTTGGTCGTGTTGCTACACCACAAGCTGTTACTTCTATCGTGAAAAATGAGTTGCGATTGGCGCATAAATTCATGCCATCACAATCATCCAGTAGCTGCCCAGTCACCACCACCTCAGCGACAATTATCGCCTACTAACCGAGTCCCGGGAGGCAGAAGCAGCAACCACGTCCCAACCGACCCAATTGAACCACCTCAAAGCAAGGGCATTGACGATGATAGCCCCACCTGCGCACACCCAATACTGATTGCAGTGGAGGAGGTAGTGGTTCCCATTAAAGACAACAAAAAAAATAGAAGAAAATCGACAAGAAGAAAATTTTGGAGGAAACACCGCAGAAGGGGGCGAGGAGGACAAAATGCAAAGGGGGCACCGTCATCATAATTGCGACAAAAGAGAATGCAGATCCGTGTGGAGAAGATGACGAAATTCATACTAAAAATCATGGTGACTATGTTAGAGGTTAGTTTTCCAAATTTAATAAAGAAAATCATGTCACTTGTGTTTTGTAGCAACTGTCACTTGCGCCATAACAAAGATACAAAACACAAACTATGTGGCCTTTGGCCACATATGGTTTACCAATGGTGCGAAGGAGGCGAGAACGTCCCTCTCACTTTGCCGTTATGAAGATTAAATGGAAGCAGAAAAAGATGTTGCGGGTATGGTCCAAATGCAAACTTGTCAAGGCCAACATGAACGAAAACTCGTAGATGAGTTTTTTTGAAGTGAGGGAGAAGAATGGTCAAAAGAAAGCACAAGACCTTCCTTTCATGGTTGATGCGAGCACTGTCAGGAGATATGGGAAATTACAACATGTACAACCGCAACCTCGAGAGCCATCTACCAAGCCAATTGAAGCTTGTCCACCACTTCTTGAACAACACGTACAGTTGATGCAGATCACTAAGGTGATAGAGGAAAATGGCAAATATCTTTTCAAGAATCAACTTCTGGAGGAAGAACAATGTTTCCAAGAAAACTCGAGGACGATTTTTGTGTTAGAGGGGGTGCCTGGTGTAAGACAAGATTTTCATCTTGTTCTCGAGATGCATGCTCTTATTACCGAGAGGGTCTGATTTGACATCAGGATTATGGCCAACGGGGCTTAGTCAAGAACAATCTTATTGTCAGACAAAGAGCTCTACTGAAGGGTCATTAGCAAGCCAGGATGAAAAGGTTTTATGGTCTGTTTAGGTTCCGACGAGTAAACTACTTTAAGTGGAACATGCTGTATCGTCGGCACCAAGTGGACATGAGGATAGCTACTATTTGGCACTGGAAGTACAAAAGGAAGGGGCTACCAGTCGGATTGATGTAGGGTGGGAAGTTGAGGCAAGACAACCCAAAATCGAGTCAACTAATTAAAATATCTCCAGACCGAGACGACTAGAATATCCTGAGGCCGAGACAGATATAGTATTCTGAGGTCGAGTCGGCAAGAGTATCTCGAGAGTATTCCAAGGCCGAGACGGCTAGAATATCCCGAGTATCCAGACAAGAAGATTGCCGAATAATAAAGATTTCTGTACTGACGTAGCTAGGAGATCTTCTTATTTGTCAACCGTCAACAAGTTAAGGACCAAGAAGGAAAGAAGAGATTATTGACAAATTCCCATATTTATATTTTTTTTTTGTCGTCAAGTAGTATTATAATTATTATATTTTCCTTAAATATGGGTTTCCTTTGGCACCTAGTATTTCCATTAATTTGGAAATATTCTTTGGCACCAAGTATTTCCATAATATGTTTATTTTTAGTTTTAGAGGATTTTTTTTCCTTTTGTAGCAATAGGGTTTCACTATAAGTTTAGGATGTTTGTATTGGAATAGACAGTTCTGATTATCAATAAGAATTCAGTTTTCCCCTTCAACTTGTTTGTTGAATTTCGTGCTTTGAGAACACAGTTTTTCAATCATGTCTATCGCTTTCGCTGCTTCAGACTTCTAGGCAGAAGTTCTTTAAGGATTCTACTCAAGAATTCCTGTAGTGAATTCCAGTATGCTAAGAGACGATTATTTAGGCATAAATGTTCTTATGTATTTCTCTTAGAGTTTTATTTGTGTTGTAACCGTTCAACCATTAAAGCCTAACTAGAGAGGAGCTCTAGTTAAGGAAGTCAATTGAAGAACTCTCCAAACGACTCTGGGAGAGAGGCGTTCAAGAATAGGTACTTGTTAGAGTTCAAGGCATGACTACTACAAAGGGTTATGAGTACGAACTTCTTATAACTAGCTATATCTTCTTTTAGTTAATTTTCCTGGGTTTAGCTGCCTCGGAGTGGTTTTTCTCTTTGATGCAAAGAGTTTCCATTTCGTAACCAAATACATGTGTTTTGTTTCTTTACTGCTTTTATATTTGGTTTTCTTTTTGGTTGCGGTTATCTAGGAGTCTAGATTTATTTTCACCTTTTGTTGGAAGCAAATTGTGTTAAAGCTTCCAATCAAAATGCTTGAGAATATATAGTGGGAGCTTTCATATCCCATATTTTTCTCCACAGGTCTGAATCCTCCGAAGAAGAAGAGCTTTCTCTAGTGTCTTGGTTCCTGCGCGTCATCTCAAGGTGGTATGCACTTTTAACAGAAAACATGCCATTCTTAGTACCCTTCCACATCAGCCTGTCGGGATGTCTAAGAGGACTTAGAACCATGCTATAGATGCTGTCCGCTTCGCCCGAGGAAAAGATACTGCGAATAAGTGGGTAGTTCCACCATCGATTAATTGGATCAATAAGAGCACTAACTTGAGCTTCAAGGGCCTAAACACCAACTGGTGATAGGATCCGGTTGGAATAGGATGAAGTTATCCATTTATCCTCCCAAATCCTAATAGTCTCCACATTTCCAACCCTCCACACCAACCCGTCTTCTAGGACCCGCCATGCAAAAAAAATACTCTTCCAAGCATAAGAAGGACATCTACCAAGCTATGCATGCAAAAAGTATCTAGAAGGGAAATACTTCTCCTGCAGAACTCGAGCAACCAAAGAATCTGGGAATTGGATTAATCGCCAACCCTGCTTTGCAAGCAAAGCTTGGTTGAAAATCTCCAAATCCCAAAACCCCAAACCACCACGAGCTTTTGAAAACCCCATTTTCGCCGAACTCATCCACGAAACCCCCTTATCCTCCTTATGATATGATTACTCCACCAAAACTGGCCCATCATGGAATTTAGCTTTTTGTACAAAAGCCTAGGCAGCTGAAATACGCTTATGCAATAGGTTGGGATGGCATGTACCACTGCTTTGCTTTGATAAGAACTTCCTACCCTGCCTGAAAAAAAAAAAAAAAAAAAAAAAAAAAAAAAAAAAAAAAAAAAAAAAAAACCTTTTATGTCGCATACTAAAGAAACAATGGAATATCATGTCTAGAAGGTAGATGCTCGCTTAGGTGTGCGATTGTTTTGTATTATATTTTATTATTTTGTATTATATTTAAAATTGTGAATACTGAGATAACTTGTTTTTTGAAATTATGTTTTGATAGTTTAGAAAACCTGAGACAAAATTATGAAAAGTTGGATAAAATTTGAGTAGAATTTGAATTCTAAAAACAACCCAAACATGTTTTTAAAAAATAAAAAAACAATTGTTACCCAAACATGCCCTAAAATAAGATACATAGATCGAAAAAAAAAAGTGTGTATTTACTCAAGAAAAATGTAGATTTTGCTTCCTTAAAACATAACGGCTTTAATTTTTTAGACAAATTCTTTACAAAATAATCCTCACTGAATTTATTTCTTAAATTTGTGTGTGGTTATATTGGACTTTCTACTTCACTCCGCCCACAAACCACGCCCATCTTTTGGAAGCGAATCGTGATATTATATTTTTTTTTCTCTCACTTCATAAGATTATAAGGACATTGTAGGCTAACTATACTTTTTCTCTTTTTAAGTGTAAAACCATTTGAGTTATACCTACGAGTAATGCTATAAATGTCAACCCCATATTCACCATGTGTTCCCCAAAATTGAAGTGGCCTTTTAAATTAGCATTTGACCTAAACCCTAAACCTTAAAAGCCCAAAAGCCTAAACCCTAAACCATTTTTTTTAGGAGAAAAAAAAAAAAAAAAAGAACAAAATATTTCAAGGATTTAGGTCTTGTTCATAATTTAACGGATTTTTTTTTTTTAAATGATCGTTCACACCAGGGGAACAACATCGGTGATTTAAAATAGCCACATCAAATTTGGGGGACACAAGGTGGACAATAGGGTGACACTTAGAACTACTCATGTTTCTCGTTATATTCGTATAATAAAATGTTACTCTTTCTTCCGAAAAAAATAAAATAGAGGTTATTCAATTGTGTTATACTTTCTCTTCCTTTTGCACACAACCCTTAACATTCATTTGCAAGTGGATCGTGGATTAGTTTCGATTTTTCACTCTATATCAAAAGATCGATAACGAAATTGATAGTGCTAGGAATTTCTCAAATTTATACCCAACAACAACTATCTCCCAGCCCACCCTCTTCAATTTTCATCTTATATAATTTATTTCTTTCATCTACTTGAGACCCAATCGATACATTGGTTAAGCAATCGAAGGTAAACTTGTTCCATGAGGTTGAGAGGGTTTAATTCTTGTTCCTCAACCAACAACACTTGTGGTGTAAATGCAACAGGAAACGTTTGGCTCCAGACACTGATACCGAGTCCCCTCACCATAACCGCATAAGTCCTTGCAAGCATTGGTAGTACAGTCTTTAAGCGGGCTGCACTCACTGCCCATGCCTAAACCAGTTGCCGCTATTCAAAAAAAAAAAAAAAAAGATTAAAGTAAGGAGTACAAAATTATTTCATTATAGTGCGAAAATACTTGGATCTTATCATTACACGGTGTGAAGAAAACAAATACAATAAAATTAATTATTGAATTAATTGGTTCAATCATTTGTGTACGTCTTCTAGCAATACAAAAGCCACTGAACTCTCTAGTTATCAACCCTTAGGTTTAAAGTGAATACATCAAGAACATATCATAACAATTCTGTGCATACCCCTCGACTTTCACCTTATTTCATATTTTCACCCAAACCTTATAAGTTGGCCTTAAAAAGAAAAAAAAATGAAAAAAAATAAAAAAAGAATAGAAAGGAATACACTTTGTGTTGATACAGTTTCCGGTATGGTGACGTGTCGCCTGGTGATTCGCTGCCTGGTTCTGAACTACAACCTTGATTCCTGCAAAATAACAAACAACTCGTCGGGGGTGCCGACTACGCCCACTTCGATGTCTAAGTCAGATCTAAATCGATTTTCTGAAGAATATCTGTAATATCAAAAGTACAGAGAATGCATGTGTTTTCATACTTGGTGCGGTGGTCTTATTTATAGGCCGGTAGTTGTAGTCTTATTAGAATCCTTGAAGCCCAGTTGGATTAGGAGTTTGAGTCCTAGTCTGGTTGAACCCTGACCTTATCTCCAGGGAATTCGAATGAGGCTGCAGAGTTCAAATTGAATTGCATTCGTACCTTTTTAATCTTAATTCCTTGTCATTATCTACCTTATCCCATTAATTATGGAATAGAGGCCTATCCCTGATCTTCCAGGATACTGGCCTTATCACATTCTACGACATCTGCGGCGCACTTCGAGCAACCCCCGAGGTGATAATATCCGAGACATGTTCGCTCCGACAAGACTAGGAGATCTCGGGATATTGCTGCACCATAACAGGGTTGTGGAAGATTCGAGATGTTATTATACCGAGATGATATTATCCGAGGTGTTATCACACCGAGGTGATCTTCTATATCGGGTTGTAACTCAAACTTCCTGTATGGTCTTGTAGTTTCTGTCAAATCTCCGAGGCATAAATATCCGAAACATGTTCGCTCTGATTATACTTGGAGGTCTCGGTATATTCCTTGCCGTAACTGGGTTCTATAAGACCGAGGCGTCATTATACCTAAACAACCTTTTCTACTGTTCTTAACAAATCTTCGAGACGTAACACCGAGATGCTTCAAGATCAGAATCCACGTGTCTTCGGGGTTAATTTTATCCCCAACACTTTGTATCCGAGTTACATTCTTAAACAAATTACAAGATATCTTACACAAAAGATAAAATAAGACACATAGATAAAAAATAAAAAAACAAGTGGGTATTTATTTTAGAAAAATGTAGATTCTGCTTCCTTAATCGTAATGGCTCTACTTGTTTAGACAAAATTTCTTTACAAAAAAATCCTCACAGAATTTATTTCTTGAATTTATGTGTGCTTATATTCGACTTTCTAATTCACTCATCCCACAGACCACGTCCATCGTTTGGAAGTGGATCGTGATAGTCCGTCATTTTTCTTTTTCTATCACTTCAGAAGATTATGACAAAATTGTTTTCTCTTTAAGTGTAAAACCTTTTGAATTATATATACAAAAAATGCTATAAATGTCAGCCCCATGTTCACCATGTGTTCTCCAAAAATCAATGTGGCATTTTAAATCAGCATTTGACCAAAACCCTATACCTTAAATGCCTAAAAGCATTAACCCTTTTTTTTTCGAGAAAAAAAAAAAAAAAAAAGCAAAAATTGCAAGTTTTGGTGTTAGTTAGAATTTAGCAAAATTTGAAAAAATATCCATGCATGAATCTTTGAATTTTATTTAATTTATTTTTTTAAAAAAAGAGAAGATTATCGTTCACACCGGAGGAATAATATTGGTGATTTAAAAAGCCACATAAGTTTTTCGGAGACAAAAGATGGCAATAGGTTGACACTTAGAATTACTCATGTTTCTCATTATAATCGTATAACAAAATGTTACTCTTTCTCCCATAAAAAACAAAATATAGGTTCTTCAGTTGTGTTATACTTTATCTTCCTTCCGCACACAACCCTTATCATTTGTTTGCAAGTAGATCATGGATTAGTTTTGATTTTTCACTTTATATCAAAAGATCGATAACGAAACTAATAGTGCTGGTTAATCCAATGTTAGGAATTTCTCATGAGGGTTACTTGTTATTACAATTTATTTTGGACTAAACATTTATCGTTGAAGAATCTGGCATTTGAATATTTGTTTTTCATCAAAATGTTATAAAATGTTACTGACAATAGCACATAGTTGCTTTACTCATTCAAATTTATACCCAACAACAACTAACTCCCCCACCTTTATCAATGTTCATCATATTTAATTTATTTATTTCTTCTATTTGAGACCCAATCGATACATTGGGTAAGCAATCGAAAGTAAACCTATTCCATGAGATTGAGGGGGTTTAATTCTTGTTCGTCAAGCAACAACACTTGCGGTACTTATAAGCTTTTCGAAATAACACAGTTTGTTTCCTTTTCTATACTCCCCCATTTAATTAATGCCTTTTATATTGCCCACACACCATTCATTTTACACTTTCTCCAAACCCTAATCGTCGTTCACATTTGCATCTGGATATTTGCAGGTGAATGATTTTATAGAGTGAAATAGATATTCGAATAGGTAATGGAACCAAAGAAATCTGACTAGAAAAGTAAAATAAGTTATAAAGAAAGAAACAAATTTGACCTACAAGAGTCGGTGAAGAATTTCATAAAATGAAATCGTAGAATAGAATAAAGAAATACGTTAGTGGAATAATGAAAAATCCTATCTATAAATTAAGGAAAAATAAGTTATACAAGAAGAAAGAAAACAGCAGAATATTGATCATAAAAAAAAATATAAAATAAGATACATAGATTTAAAATAAATAAAAAAAGAGTGTATTTTTTCTAGAAAAATGTAGATTTTGCTTCCTTGAACGTAACAGCATTAATTTTTCGGACAAACTTCTTTATAGAATTATCCTCACTGAATTTATTTCTTAAATTTGCGCGTGCTTATATTCGACTTTCTAATTCACTCCTCCCGCAGACCACGTCCATCGTTTGGAAGCGGATTGTGATATTCCGTCAATTTTTTTTTCTATCACTTCATAAGATTATGACGACAATATAGTCTGACTATACTTTTTTCTCTTTTTAAGTGTAAAACCGTTAGAATTATATCTACGAGTAATGCTATAATTGGTAGCCCCATGTTCGTCATGTGTTCTCCCAAAATTGATGTGGCTTTTTAAATCAGCATTTGACCAAAACCCTAAACCATGCCTAAAACCCTAAACCCTTTTTTTTTAGAACAAAAAAAAAAATATATAAAAAATGAAGAAGAAGAGAACAAGCCGAAATTGCAAGGATCTAGGTATTGGTCAAAATTTAGCAGAATTTGTAAAAATACACAAGCTTGAATCTTTGAATTTTTTTTTTATTTTTTATTTTTTACTCTTTTAAAAAAAGCAGACAATCGTTCTCACCAGGGGAATAATATCGGTGATTTAAAAAGCCACATAAGTTATTACTCATGTTTCTCATTATATTCATATATTAAAATGTTACTCTTTCTTCCAAAAATAATAAAATAGAGGTTATTTAGTTGTGTTATATTTTCTATTCCTCCCGTACACAACCTTTGTCCTTCGTTTGCTAGTGGATCTTGGATTAGTTTCGATTTTTCACTCTATATCAAAAGATCGATAACAAAACAGATAGTGTTGGTTAATGCAATGTTAGAAATTTTTCATGAGGGTTATTTGTTATTACAATTTATTTTGGACTAAACATTTATCAATTGAAGAATCTGGTGTTTGAAAATCTGTTTTCTATTAAATGCTATAAAATGTTGCTAACAATACGACATATATAGTTGCTTTATTCATTCAAATTTATACCCAACAACAACTATCTCCCCCACCCTCTTCAATTTTCATCTTATTTAATTTATTTCTTTCATCTACTTGAGACCTAATCGATACATTGGTTAAGCAATCGAAGGTAAAATTGTTCCATGAGGTTGAGGGGTTTTAATTCTTGTTCCTCAACCAAAAACACTTGCGGTGTAAATGCAACAGCAAGTGTTTGGCTCAAGACAATGATACCGAGTCCCCTCGCCATAACCGCAAAAGCCCTTGCAAGCATTGCTAGTACAGTCTTTAAGCGGGCTGCACTTATCGCCCATGCCTAAACCAGTTGCCGCTATTCAACAAAAAAAAAAATTAAAGTAAGGAGACATATGAAATTATTTCATTATAGTGCTAAAATACTTAGATCCTATCATTACACGGTGAAGAAAACAAATACAATAAAAATAATTAAATTAATCAGTTCGATCATTTGTGTATGTCTTCTGGCAATACAAAGCCACTGAACTCTCTAGTTATCAACCCACAGGTTTAAACTGAAACCATCAAGAACATATCATAACCCTTCTATGCATACGCCTCGACTTTCACCTTATTTCATATTTTCACCCAGACCTTATAAGTTGGCCTTAAAAAGAAAAAAGAAATGAAAAAAATAAAAAAAGAATAGAAAGGAATACACTTTGTATCCGAGTTACATTCTTAAACTAATTATAAGATATATTACGCATATAGATTGACAAAATGATAGTGTAACCAAAGCTTAAGCAACGTATTTGTACTAAATTTACATGAAAATGCCCATCCTTAGGAACAACAAAACAGAGTTTGTATTGTATTGTGATGGTAACGAAAAAATCAATAATAAGAATTAGTAAAAGAATTTTAGGATGAACATCGGAATTGTATGCATCATACGAGTAATAAAAAATTAAAAATTAAAAAAAAAAATGGAATTTTTTTCTTTTCTTTTCTCTTGAACTTCAAAATCTAACTCTCAATTCAATCTTTTATTTTCTGATCATTAAACAAGGGTGGTAAAAGATTTTACACAATGATATAAAGAAATTCAACAGATAGAAGTTTGAATGTTAAGAACTATATTCTCTATGGCACATAACAATAATAATAAAAAATGACTATCATTTACTATTCTCTTCTATTTCAACACTAAATAGTGACTTCTATATTCGAATAGATTTAATATTCTAATGTATAAACATGTAACAAAAAGAAAAATAAAGAAGCATTGATATGAAGGAGGGGACGAAGTACCGAATGAGAAAACTAGGAGGGTCACGAAAAGAAGGGAGAAAGTTGTAGAATATTTCATGTTGAGACGAAAAATGTGCACAACAACAATTCAGCTTAACCTCAAAGGAATAGAAAAATATAGAGATTTCTCTCACATTTATAGCAAAGAGCAAGCTTAATATATTTTTAGCAAACACCGTAATTTTTTGTGAAAGATATTAGAAAATAAATGACAATTTCAAAAAGTTCGATGCAAAATAAAACGCATATCAAGAAAGGAAAAAGAAAAGGTTAAAGGAAAAAATATATTCAAAAACAGAAGAAAGTGATACACTTGAATGAAAGACAGTGTATTGAATGAAAAATTAAGCGAGGGTAATGGCAAGAAAATAGGAGAATATTGATCTTAGATAAATAAATAAATATAAAAAATTTGGAGCAAATTAAAACTACTTGTTAAAATAATGTTCTATTGTCTTTTTCAATAATTTAAGGCCTTTGGTGTTGCATGTTAAAAGAAGAAAAAAAAAAATTCATGCCTAGATAGGTAAAAGAAGATAAAAACAAATACAAATAAATTGAGAGAAAATTATTTATAGCAGACAATCTCGATTATTTTCCTTTAAAAGCAAGTACGTTTTTTTTTCTTTTTTCTTTTTCAAGTTACCTTTTCCAAATAACATAGTTTGTTTCCTTTTCTTTACATCCCATTTAATTAATGCCTTTTATGCTGCTCACACACCATTCATTTTACACTTTCTCCAAACCCTAATCGTCGTTCATATTTGTATCTGGATATTTGTAGGTGAATGAATTTATAGAGTGAAATAGATATTCGAATAGGTAATGGAATCGAAGAAATCTGACTAGAATCGTAAAATAAGTTATAAAGAAGGAAACAAATTTGACCTACAGGAGTTGGTGAAGAATTTCGTAAAATGAAATCGTAGAATATAATAAAGAAATACGTTAGTGGAATATTGAAAAATCCTATCTATAAATTAAGGAAAAATAAGTTATACAAAAGAAAGAAAACAAACGAATATTGATCATAACCAAAATATGCAATTTTTTTCTTCAAGAAAGTAATGACTTATAAAAAAAAAAAAAACAAAAAAATGTTTGAAATAATAGTTTAATTGTTTGGTTTTTCAAATTAATACATTGTATGTCGCATACTAAAGAAACATTGGAATATCACGTTTAGAAGATAAAATAAGATACATAGATAAAAAAAATAATAATAATAACAATAAAAGAGTTTATTTTTTTCTAGAAAAATGTAAATTTTGCTTCCTTGAACGTAACGACTTTAATTTTTTGGACAAACTTCTTTACACAATAATCCTCACTGAATTTATTTCTTAAATTTGTGCGTGCTTATATTCGACTTTCTAATTCACTCCTCTTGCAGACCACGTCCATCTTTTGGAAGCAGATTGTGATATTCCGTCATTTTTTTTTTCTATCACTTCATAAGATTATGACGACATTGTAGTCTAACTATACTTTTTTCTCTTTTTAAGTGTAAAACCGTTAGGATTATATCTATGAGCAATGCTATAATTGGCAGCCCCATGTTCGTCATGTGTTCTCCCAAAATTAATGTGGCTTTTTAAATCAGCATTTGACCAAAACCCTAAACCATAAATGCCTAAAACCCTAAACCCTTTTTTTTTAGAACCAAAAAAAAAAAAAAAAAAAATGAAGAAGAAGAGAACAAGCCAAAATTGCAAGGATCTAGGTATTGGTCAAAATTTAGCAGAATTTGTAAAAATACACAAGCTTGAATCTTTGAATTTTTTTATTTTTTATTTTTTTCTCTTTTAAAAAAAGCAGACAATCGTTCTCACCAGGAGAATAATATCGGTGATTAAAAAAGCCACATAAGTTATTGGGAGACACTTAGAAGTACTAATGTTTCTCATTATATTCATATATTAAAATGTTACTCTTTCTTCCAAAAATAATAAAATAGAGGTTATTTAGTTGTGTTATATTTTCTATTCCTCCCGTACACAACCTTTGTCCTTCGTTTGCTAGTGGATCTTGGATTAGTTTCGATTTTTCACTCTATATCAAAAGATCGACAACGAAACTGATAGTGCTGGTTAATGCAATGTTAGGAATTTTTCATGAGGGTTATTTGTTATTACAATTTATTTTGGACTAAACATTTATCAGTTGAAGAATCTGGTGTTTGAAAATATGTTTTCTGTTAAATGCTATAAAATGTTGCTAACAATACGACATATATAGTTGCTTTATTCATTCAAATTTATACCCAACAACAACTATCTCCCCCACCCTCTTCAATTTTCATCTTATTTAATTTATTTCTTTCATCTACTTGAGACCCAATCGATACATTGGTTAAGCAATCGAAGGTGAACCTGTTCCATGAGGTTGAGGGGGTTTAATTCTTGTTCCTCAACCAACAACACTTGCGGTGTAAATGCAACAGCAAGTGTTTGGATCCAAACAATGATACCGAGTCCCCTCGCCATAACCGCAAAAGTCCTTGCAAGCATTGCTAGTACAGTCTTTAAGCGGGCTGCACTTATCACCCATGCCTAAACCAGTTTCCGCTATTCAACAAAAAAAAATATTAAAGTAAGGAGACATACGAAATCATTTCATTATAGTGCTAAAATACTTAGATCCTATCATTACACGGTGAAGAAAACAAATACAATAAAAATAATTAAATTAATCAGTTCAATCATTTGTGTATGTCTTCTAGCAATACAAAGCCACTGAACTCTCTAGTTATCAACCCACAGGTTTAAACTGAAACCATCAAGAACATATCATAACCCTTCTATGCATATGCCTCGACTTTCACCTTATTTCATATTTTCACCCAGACCTTATAAGTTGGCCTTAAAAAGAAAAAAGAAATGAAAAAAATAAAAAAAGAATAGAAAGGAATACACTTTGTATAAGAGTTACATCCTTAAACTAATTACAAGATATATTACGCATATAGATTGACAAAATGATAGTGTAACCAAAGCTTAAGCAACGTATTTGTACTAAATTTACATGAAAAGGCCCATCCTTTGGAACAACAAAACAGAGTTTGTATCGTATTGTGATGGTAACGAAAAAATCAATAATAAGAATTAGTAAAAGAAATTTAGGATGAACATCGGAATTGTACGCATCATACGAGTAATAAAAAATTAAAAATTAAAAATTAAAAAAAAAAAAATAGAATTTTTCTCTTTTCTTTTCTCTTGAACATCAAAACCTAACTCTCAATTCAATCTTTTATTTTCTGATCATTAAACATGGGTGGTAAAAGATTTTACAAAACGATATAAAGAAATTCAACAGATAGAAGTTTGAATGTTAAGAACTATATTCTCTATGGCACATAATAATAATAAAAAAAAAAAATGACTATCATTTACTATTTTCTTCTATTTCAGCACTAAATAGTGACTTCTATATTCGAAGAGATTTAATATTCTAATGTATACACATGTAACAAAAAGAAAAATAAAGAAGCATTGATATGAAGGAGGGGAAGAAGTACCGAATGAGAAAACTAGGAGGGTCACGAAAAGAAGGGAGAAAGTTGTAGAATATTTCATGTTGAGACGAAAAATGTGCACAACAACAATTCAGCTTAACCTCAAAGGAATAGAAAAATATAGAGATTTCTCTCACATTTATAGCAAAGAGCAAGCTTAATATATTTTTAGCAAACACCGTAATTTTTTGTGAAAGATATTAGAAAAGAAATGACAATTTCAAAAAGTTCGATGCAAAATAAAACGCATATCAAGAAAGGAAAAAGAAAAGGTTAAAGGAAAAAATATATTCAAAAACAGAAGAAAGTGATACACTTGAATGAAAGACAGTGTATTGAATGAAAAATTAAGCGAGGGTAATGGCAAGAAAATAGGAGAATATTGATCTTAGATAAATAAATAAATATAAAAAATTTGGAGCTAATTAAAACTACTTGTTAAAATAATGTTCTATTGTCTTTTTCAATAATTTAAGGCCTTTGGTGTTGCATGTTAAAGGAAGAAAAAAAATTCATGCCTAGATAGGTAAAAGAAGATAAAAACAAATACAAATAAATTGAGAGAAAATTATTTATAGCAGACAATCTCGATTATTTTCCTTTAAAAGCAAGTACGTTTTTTTTTCTTTTTTCTTTTTCAAGTTACCTTTTCCAAATAACATAGTTTGTTTCCTCTTCTTTACATCCCATTTAATTAATGCCTTTTATGCTGCTCACACACCATTCATTTTACACTTTCTCCAAACCCTAATTGTCGTTCTCATTTGGATCTAGATATTTCAGAGAGAATGATTTTAGAGAGTGAAATAGATTTCCGAATAGGTTATGGAATCGAAGAAATATGACAAGAAAGGTAAAATAAGTTATAAAGAAGGAAACAAATTTGACTTACAGGAGTTGGTGAAGAAGTTCTTAAAATGAAATCGTAAAATAGAATAAAGAAATACGTTAATGGAATAATGAAAAATCCTATCTCTAAATTAAGGAAAAATACGTTACAGAAAAAGAAAGAAAAGAACAGAATATTGATCATAAACAAACTATGCAATTTTTTCCTTCAAGAAAGTTATGACTTATATTAAAAAATATTGTTCGAAATAATCGTCTTCTTGTTTGGTTTTTCAAATTAATACCTTTTATGTCGCATACTGAAGAAATATTGGAATATCACGTTTTGAAGATAAAATAAGATACATAGATCAACAAAAAAAAAAAAAAAAAAAAAACAAGTGTATTTATTTTAGAAAAATGTAGATTTTGCTTCCTTAAACGTAATGGTTTTACTTGTTTAGACAAACTTCTTTACAAAATAATCCTCACTCAATTTATTTCTTAAATTTGTGTGTGCATATATTCGACTTTCTAATTCACTCCTCCCACAAACCACGTCCATTGTTTGGAAGTGGATCGTGATATTCCGTCATTTTTTTTTTCTATCACTTCAGAAGATTATGACGAAATTGTTTTCTCTTTAAGTGTAAAACATTGTGAATAATATCTACGAATATTGCTATAAATGTTAGCCCCATGTTCACCATGTGTTCTCCAAAAATTGATGTGGCTTCTTAAATCAGCATTTGACTTAAACCCTAAACCTTAAATGCCTAAATCCATAAACCCTTTTCTACGAGAAAAAAAAAAAAGAAAAAAAGAAAAAAAGAAAAGAAGAAGCTAAAATTGCAAGGATTTTGGTGTTGGTCAGAATTTAGCAGAATTTGAAAAAATGTCCATGCCTGAATCTTTGGATTTATTTATTTATTTTTAAAAAAAGAGCATATTATCATTCACACCGGGGAAATAATATCGATGATTTAAAAAGCCACATCAGTTTTTCAGAGACAAAAGATGGACAATAGGGTGACACTTAGAATTACTCATGTTTCTCATTATATTCGTATAATAAAATGTTACTCTTTCTACCATAAAAAATAAAACAGAGGTTCTTCAGTTGTGTTATACTTTCTCTTCCTTCCGCACACAACCCTTATCCTTCGTTTGCAAGTAGAGCGTGGATTAGTTTCGATTTTTTACTCCTTATCAAAAGATCGATAACGAAACTAATAGTGTTGGCTAATGCAATGTTAGGAATTTCTCATGAGAGTTGCTTGTTATTACAATTTATTTTGGATTGAACATTTATCGTTGAAGAATACGGAGTTTGAAGATTTGTTTTTCATTAAAATGTTATAAAATGCTGCTGACAATAGCACATAGTTGCTTTATTCATTCAAATTTATACTCAACAACAACTATCTCCCCCACCCTCATCAATTTTCATCTTATTTAATTTATTTCTTTCTTCTACTTGAGACCCAATCAATACATTGGTTAAGCAATCGAAGGTAAACCTAATCCAGGAGGTTGAGGGGGGGTTTAATTCTTTTTCTTCATGCAACAACACTTGCGGTGTACTTAACAACCTTTTTGAAATAACACAGTTTGTTTCCTTTTCTGTACTCCACTATTTAATTAATGCCTTTTATATTGCCCCCACACCATTCATTTTACACTTTCTCCAAACCCTAATCGCCGTTCATATTTGCATCTGGATATTTGTAGGTGGATGAATTTATAGAGTGAAATAGATATTCGAATAGGTAATGGAATCGAAGAAATCTGACTAGAATCGTAAATTAAGTTATAAAGAAGGAAACAAATTTGACCTACAGGAGTTGGTGAAGAATTTCGTAAAATGAAATCGTAGAATATAATAAAGAAATACGTTAGTGGAATATTGAAAAATCCTATCTATAAATTAAGGAAAAATAAGTTATACAAAAGAAAGAAAACAAACGAATATTGATCATAACCAAAATATGCAATTTCTTTCTTCAAGAAAGTAATGACTTATAAAAAAAATAAATAAATAAATAAAAAAATTGTTTGAAATAATAGTTTAATTGTTTGGTTTTTCAAATTAATACATTGTATGTCGCATACTAAAGAAACATTGGAATATCACGTTTAGAAGATAAAATAAGATACATAGATAAAAAATAATAATAATAATAATAATAACAATAAAAGAGTTTATTTTTTCTAGAAAAATGTAAATTTTGCTTCCTTGAACGTAACGACTTTAATTTTTTGGACAAACTTCTTTACACAATAATCCTCACTGAATTTATTTCTTAAATTTGTGCGTGCTTATATTCGACTTTCTAATTCACTCCTCTTGCAGACCACGTCCATCTTTTGGAAGCAGATTGTGATATTCCGTCATTTTTTTTTTCTATCACTTCCTAAGATTATGACGACATTGTAGTCTAACTATACTTTTTTCTCTTTTTAAGTGTAAAACCGTTAGGATTATATCTACGAGCAATGCTATAATTGGCAGCCCCATGTTCGTCATGTGTTCTCCCAAAATTGATGTGGCTTTTTAAATCAGCATTTGACCAAAACCCTAAACCTTAAATGCCTAAAACCCTAAAACCTTTTTTTTTTAGAACAAAAAAAAAAAAAAATGAAGAAGAAGAGAACAAGCCAAAATTGCAAGGATCTAGGTATTGGTCAAAATTTAGCAGAATTTGTAAAAATACACAAGCTTGAATCTTTGAATTTTTATTTTTTTTTTATTTTTTTCTCTTTTAAAAAAAGTAGACAATCGTTCTCACCAGGGGAATAATATCGGTGATTAAAAAAGCCACATAAGTTATTGGGAGACACTTAGAAGTACTAATGTTTCTCATTATATTCATATATTAAAATGTTACTCTTTCTTCCAAAAATAATAAAATAGAGGTTATTTAGTTGTGTTATATTTTCTATTCCTCCCGTACACAACCTTTGTCCTTCGTTTGCTAGTGGATCTTGGATTAGTTTCGATTTTTCACTCTATATCAAAAGATCGACAACGAAACTGATAGTGCTGGTTAATGCAATGTTATGAATTTTTCATGAGGGTTATTTGTTATTACAATTTATTTTGGACTAAACATTTATCAGTTGAAGAATCTGGTGTTTGAAAATATGTTTTCTGTTAAATGCTATAAAATGTTGCTAACAATACGACATATATAGTTGCTTTATTCATTCAAATTTATACCCAACAACAACTATCTCCCCCACCCTCTTCAATTTTCATCTTATTTAATTTATTTCTTTCATCTACTTGAGACCCAATCGATACATTGGTTAAGCAATTGAAGGTAAACTTGTTCCATGAGGTTGAGGGGGTTTAATTCTTGTTCCTCAACCAACAACACTTGCGGTGTAAATGCAACAGCAAGTGTTTGGATCCAAACAATGATACCGAGTCCCCTCGCCATAACCGCAAAAGTCCTTGCAAGCATTGCTAGTACAGTCTTTAAGCGGGCTGCACTTATCACCCATGCCTAAACCAGTTTCCGCTATTCAACAAAAAAAAAATATTAAAGTAAGGAGACATACGAAATCATTTCATTATAGTGCTAAAATACTTAGATCCTATCATTACACGGTGAAGAAAACAAATACAATAAAAATAATTAAATTAATCAGTTCAATCATTTGTGTATGTCTTCTAGCAATACAAAGCCACTGAACTCTCTAGTTATCAACCCACAGGTTTAAACTGAAACCATCAAGAACATATCATAACCCTTCTATGCATATGCCTCGACTTTCACCTTATTTCATATTTTCACCCAGACCTTATAAGTTGGCCTTAAAAAGAAAAAAGAAATGAAAAAAATAAAAAAAGAATAGAAAGGAATACACTTTGTATCCGAGTTACATTCTTAAACTAATTACAAGATATATTACGCATATAGATTGACAAAATGATAGTGTAACCAAAGCTTAAGCAACGTATGTGTACTAAATTTACATGAAAAGGCCCATCCTTAGAAACAACAAAACAGAGTTTGTATCGTATTGTGATGGTAACGAAAAAATCAATAATAAGAATTAGTAAAAGAAATTTAGGATGAACATCGGAATTGTACGCATCATACGAGTAATAAAAAATTAAAAATTAAAAAAAAAATAGAATTCTTTTCTTTTCTTTTCTCTTGAACATCAAAACCTAACTCTCAATTCAATCTTTTATTTTCTGATCATTAAACAAGGGTGGTAAAAGATTTTACACAACGATATAAAGAAATTCAACAAATAGAAGTTTGAATGTTAAGAACTATATTCTCTATGGCACATAATAATAATAATAATAATAATAATAATAAAAAATGACTATCATTTACTATTTTCTTCTATTTCAGCACTAAATAGTGACTTCTATATTCGAAGAGATTTAATATTCTAATGTATACACATGTAACAAAAAGAAAAATAAAGAAGCATTGATATGAAGGAGGGGAAGAAGTACCGAATGAGAAAACTATGAGGGTCACGAAAAGAAGGGAGAAAGTTGTAGAATATTTCATGTTGAGACGAAAAATGTGCACAACAACAATTCAGCTTAACCTCAAAGGAATAGAAAAATATAGAGATTTCTCTCACATTTATAGCAAAGAGCAAGCTTAATATATTTTTAGCAAACATCGTAATTTTTTGTGAAAGATATTAGAAAATAAATAACAATTTGAAAAAGTTTGATGCAAAATAAAACGCATATTAAGAAAGGAAAAAATATATTCAAAAACGGAAAAAGGTGATACACTTGAATGTGTGGATAAATAAATAAAAGGAAAACAAATAATAGAGTATGGAAGCATATCACTCCAAAACTGAAAGACAGTGTATTGAATGATAAATTAAGCGAGCTAGGGTAATGGCAAGAACATAGGAGAATATTGATCTTAGATAAAATATATATATATATATATATATATATATATATATATATAATTTGGAGCTAATAAAAACTACTTGTCAAAATAATGTTCTATTGTCTTTTTCAATAATTTAAGGCCTTTGGTGTTGCCTGTTAAAGGAAGAAAAAAAAAAAGTCATGCCTAGATAGGTAAAAGAAGATAAAAACAAATACAAATAAATCGAGAGAAAATTATTTATAGCAGACAATCTCAATTATTTTCTTTTAAAAGCAAGTAAGTTTTTTTTTTTTTTTTTTTTTTTAAAGTTACCTTTTCCAAATAACATAGTTTGTTTCATTTTCTTTACTTCCCATTTAATTAATGCATTTTATCCTGCCCACACACCATTCATTTTACACTTTCTCCAAACCTTAATTGTCGTTCGCATTTGGATCTAGATATTTGAAAGAGAATGATTTCAGAGAGTGAAATAGATTTCTGAATAGGTTATGGAATCGAAGAAATCTGACAAAAAAGGTAAAATAAGTTATAAAGAATGAAAGAAATTTGACTTACAGGAGTTGCTGAAGAAGTTCATAAAATAAAATAAAGAAATACGTTAATGAAATTATGAAAAATCCTATTTATAAATTAAGGAAAAATACGTTACAGAAAAAGAAAAAAAAACAACAGAATATTGACCATAAACAAAGTATGCACGCAGTTTTTTCCTTCAAGAAAGTTATGACTTTTATAAAAAAATATCGTTCGAAATAATATTCTTAGCTTGTTTGGTTTTTCAAATTAATGCATTTTATGTCGCATACTGAAGAAACATTGGAATATCACATCTAGAAAATAAAATAAGATACGTAGATAAAAAAAAAAAAAAAAAAAAAAAAAAAAAAAAAAAATACAATTGTGTATTTATTTTAGAAAAATGTAGATTTTGCTTCCTTAAACGTAATGGCTTTACATGTTTAGACAAACTTCTTTACAAAATAATCCTCAATGAATTTATTTCTTAAATTTGTGTGTGCTTATATTCGACTTTCTAATGCACTCCTCCCACAGACCACGTCCATCGTATTCCGTCATTTTTTTTTTATCTATCACTTCAGAAGATTATGACGAAATTGTTTTCTTTTAAGTGTAAAACATTTTGAATTATATCTATAAATAATGCTATAAATGTCAGCCCCATGTTCACCATGTGTTCTTAAAAAATTGATGTGGCTTTTTAAATCAACATTTAACCTAAACCCTAAACCTTAAATGCCTAAAACCGTAAACCCTTTTTTTCGAGGAAAAAAAAAGCAAAAATTGCAAGGATTTTGGTGTTGTCAGAATTTAGCAGAATTTGAAAAAATATCAATGCCTAAATCTTTGAATTTATTTATTTATTTTATTTTATTTTTTTAAAAAAAAAGGAGCAGATTATCATTCACATCGGGGAAATAATATCGGTGATTTAAAAAGCCACATTAATTTTTCGGAGACACAAGATGGGCAATAGGGCGACACTTAGAATTACTCATGTTTCTCATTATATTTGTATAATAAAATGTTACTTTCTCCTGTAAAAAATAAAATAGAGGTTCTTCAGTTGTATTATACTTTCTCTTCCTTCCGCACACAACCCTTATCCTTCGTTTGCAAGTGGATCGTGTATTAGTTTCAATTTTTCACTCTATATCAAAAGATCGATAACGAAACTAATAGTGTTGGTTAATGAAATGTTAGGAATTTCTCATGAGGGTTACTTGTTATTACAATTTATTTTGGACTGAACATTTATCGTTGAAGAATCTAGTGTTTGAAGATTTGTTTCCATTAAAATGTTATAAAATGCTGCTTACAATAGCACATAATTGCTTTATTTATTCAAATTTATACCCAACAACAACTATCTCCCCCACCCTCTTCAATTTTCATCTTAATTAATTTATTTCTTTTTTCTACTTGAGACCCAATCGATACATTGGTTAAGCAATCAAAGGTAAACCTATTCTACGAGGTTGAGGGGGTTTAATTCTTGTTCGTCAAGCAACAACACTTGCGGTGTACTTACAACCTGTTCGAAATAACACAATTTGTTTCTTTTTCTATGCTCCCTCATTTAATTAATGTCTTTTATATTACCTACACACCATTCATTTTACACTTTCTTCAAACCCTAATCGCCGTTCACATTTGCATCTGGATATTTGTAGGTGAATATTTTGTAGAGTGAAATAGATATTCGAATAGAAACGTAAAGTAAGTTATAAGAAAACAAATTTGACCTATAGGAGTTGGCAATCCCAAGTAAGATTGGTGCATGATATGAGATCCTTTTCTATCATATAATAAGAGCTTTTGCACAAAATGTATTTCTAAATAATTGCTCCATAGATCCTTAATTGTAGCGTGGATTGTTTGCAATGGAGAAAATGAAGAGAGAACGGGAGAATGATACAGTGATGCAAGGAAAATTTTGCCCGAAACAAAGGGAACTGGCTTCAAAATTTTGAACACGTGTCATGTTTGAGGGCGTTAAATATAACGAACGGTTTAGATTATCAAAATTGGGATCCAGCAATCTCTTTGAAATTGTCGTGGATCCTGAGCTAAATGGGACAGGTGGCATCAGTGTGTTTGGTCGGGCGAGCCATGTAACTGTGCAGCCTATTCTACGGTCGATCTAGTGCCTGGACCCAGCTGGTCTTAATCTGCAGTACTGACGTGGCGATATCAGAGTCGTCGGCAAAGTACCGCACTGGTTCTGAACTCCGACGTTGCCGAGTACTTAAACGGTTGCCTTTCAAATTTTCTCAGGAACCAAACAGCCACTTTCCTTCTTCTCCATCACCAAATCACCTCTCTCTCTCTCTCCAAAGACCCAAAGATGAATCCGTTAGATCAAACCCCGGACCAGTTCTCTTCATTCCCTCCTCTCCAGTTCATTCCATATCCACCTCCACTAAACCCTAACCCTAATCCTAATCCTAATCCGAATGCTAATTCGAGTCCTTATAATCCAACCCAAATCCCAATCCAAGACCCTAATTCTACCTCAACAAGCCATCTTCTCTCATTCACTGTTCCCAAGAAGCGAAGGCGAGGTCGGCCTCAACGAAAAGCGACGTCGTTTCACCTTCCTCTCATCCCCAACGTCACTCTCAACGGTAATGACGGTCTTTTCCCTTCGTCTTCGTCTTCTTCTACTTCTAATTCAGTCTCAGCTCCTTTGTTCAGACCCAATGTGGAAAACCCTAATTCGTCAACTCGAACTGTACCCGATACCTCTGATGAGATCATCGTGATAAATAAAGAATCCACATCCGAGGCCTTGATTGCGCTCTCAGCTGGGTTTCCCGCCGATTCCCTCACTGAGGAGGAAATCGATGCCGGGGTTGTCCCTGTAATAGGAGGGATCGAGCAAGTCAATTACATTCTTATCCGGAACCACATTATCGCAAAATGGCGTGAGAATGTGTCAAATTGGGTCACTAAAGAGATGTTTCTTGATGCTATACCGAAACATTGCCATACTCTTTTGGACTCTACTTATAATTATTTAGTTTCACATGGGTATATCAATTTTGGGGTTGCACCAGCGATCAAGGAGAAGGTTCCGGCTGAACTTAGTAAGCCAAATGTGATTGTGATTGGTGCCGGGCTAGCGGGGCTGGCTGCTGCACGGCAATTGATGAGATTTGGGTTCAAGGTGACTGTTTTAGAGGGTAGGAAGCGAGCAGGTGGACGAGTTTATACGAAGAAAATGGAGGGAGGGAATAGGGTGTGTGCCGCGGCAGATTTAGGGGGTAGTGTTTTGACTGGTACTTTAGGGAATCCACTTGGGATTGTTGCTCGACAGTTGGGGTATCCGCTTCATAAGGTGAGAGATAAGTGCCCACTATATAGTTTGGATGGAAAGCCAGTTGACCCTGATATGGATATGAAAGTGGAAACTGCTTTTAACCGTCTTTTGGACAAGGCAAGTAGACTTAGGCAGTTAATGGGGGAGGTCTCTGTGGATGTATCTCTTGGTGCAGCATTGGAAACGTTCCGGCAGGTTTATGGGGATGCCGTGAATGCCGAGGAGATGAACTTGTTTAATTGGCATCTTGCAAATTTGGAATATGCGAATGCCGGTTTGCTTTCAAAGCTTTCCCTTGCATTTTGGGACCAAGATGATCCATATGATATGGGAGGGGACCATTGCTTCTTGCCTGGAGGTAATGGAAGGCTGGTTCAGGCTTTGGCTGAGAATGTGCCAATTTTATATGAGAAAACTGTGCATTCCATCAGGTATGGTAGTGATGGTGTGCAGGTCATTGCAGGGAGTCAGGTCTTTGAGGGTGACATGGCCCTCTGCACAGTTCCGCTTGGGGTTTTAAAGAGTGGGTCCATAAAGTTTATTCCAGAGTTGCCTCAGAGAAAGCTGGATGGGATAAAGAGGCTGGGGTTTGGGTTGTTGAATAAGGTTGCAATGCTATTTCCTCATGTATTTTGGGGCACGGATCTTGATACCTTTGGGCATCTTTCTGATGATCCGAGCCGCCGAGGGGAGTTCTTTCTCTTTTATAGCTATGCAACAGTTGCCGGTGGTCCTCTCTTGATTGCTCTGGTAGCGGGAGAAGCAGCTCACAAGTTTGAGAGCATGCCCCCCACAGATGCAGTGACCCGTGTTCTTCAAATTCTCAAGGGTAATCTATTCCTCTTTTTCTTTTTCTTTTTGTCCGTTTAAAGTATCTTATTCTTAGTTATGGTTTTTATCTCTCAAATTATCCTATGTTCTGAAATATTAAATTACAACCTAAAACCAAAAAAGAAAGTGACTATTTTGTCATGCATTTTTCAGTTATTATTTGTATCCTATATGCCCAAAACTTAAGTAGATCAGAGTTAGTTGCAAACTTCATTAAATTGTTATATTTTTCTGAACCATTTCTTGGCGATGATATGTACTTTTCCATAGTCATTCAGAAGAACTAGATGGTAAACAATGTTCTATTTCCTGTACTACTAAAAAGTGTATTACAACAAGAATACTTTCTTGGATGAAGAGTTTCTTCCTATCCTAATCGTGAAAGTTTTCAGCTAAGTATCTGAATATTTCTGGTGGGGATATTTTTTTTTTTTTTCAAAACTGGGCATAAATGCATGCAGGTATCTTTGAACCGCAAGGAATCAATGTTCCGGAGCCTATCCAAACAGTTTGTACCAGATGGGGTGGTGATCCCTTCAGTCTAGGTTCTTACTCTAATGTTGCAGTTGGCGCATCAGGAGATGATTATGATATTTTGGCAGAAAGTGTGGGAGATGGAAGGCTTTTCTTTGCAGGGGAGGCCACCACTAGGCGATACCCTGCAACTATGCACGGAGCTTTTGTTAGTGGGTTAAGAGAATCTTCAAACATGGCTCACTATGCTAATGCTCGGACCTTGAGAAAAAAGGTTGACAGGAGCCCATCGAAGAATGCCCATTCTTGTGCTTCCCTTCTTGCAGATTTATTTAGGGAGCCTGATCTAGAATTTGGGAGCTTTTCTGTTATTTTTGCTCAGAAGAATGCTGATCCCAGGTCAGCAGCAATTTTGCGGGTGGCATTTAGTGAGCCTCGAAAGAAGAGTCATGAAGGTTCAAAACCAGATCAACAGCATTCAAATAAGTTACTTTTCCAGCAGCTTCAGTCACATTTTAATCATCAGCAACAGCTTCATGTTTACACTTTGTTATCAAGACAACATGCATTGGAGCTGAGAGAGGTGAGAGGAGGTGATGAAATGAGGTTGAATTACCTCTGTGAAAAGTTGGGGGTGAAGCTGGTGGGAAGAAAAGGTCTGGGGTCTACTGCTGATTCTGTGATTGCTTCCATCAAGGCTGAGAGGGGCAACCGCAAACCTGCTTCAACTACTTTGGCGCTCAAATCAGGTGCTTGGTTGGAGCTTTACTTTTTGTAATCCATGATTACTATATTTAGTTGTTGTAGAACTTAAAGTACGTATTTCATGGTTTTGGAAAAAGGAGCATCAAAGCTGAACACAGGCATTTTGAAGCGAAAAATGGTGAGGTATGAGCTGAAGATCTTGAAAAGTTTTAATTGCTTGGATATCTCATATATCTGTTGTACTATAATTGATGTATAAGTAACATTTTATCCTTGGTGATTTTCCCAGAAAGGCTAAAATAGTGCGCAGCAGCAATGGGTCGGCAGCGCCTACTAATTCAAATGTAGTAACTAGTAAAGTGTCAGAGGACACTAGGATGTCAGAGGAAATCAAGCCTACAGATCAAATGCTTCTTGACACACTTGGTTCAGGTAATATATAGAGGGTATCTTTTTTCTTTTTCTTTTTAGAAAATTCTAATTTAAATATATTTCCATTGCTCATGCATCTTGCCTCATTATGATGTCAAGTGGAATGGGATTTTTTTTTTCCATTGTGTTTCTACAACAACATGTGAAACAACTCTTGACGTTTTTCTTTCCCCCCTTTTCTAAAGTATTTAGTTATTTCTCTGTTCTTCTCTGTGTTTGTGTGTGTGTAATCTACTATTTCCTAATATAATGTGGTTACAAGCTCAAATTATCCACTGTGTTAGTGGCGTTATTTTCATTTAATTTTAGAGGGGGATGCTGGTTGAACCAAGTCTTTACTCTTTCTTTTCCTTTCTCTAAGGCATTTACCCTCCCTCCCTCCCTCCCTCCCTCCGTCCCTTCTGTTCTTGTGTGTGTTTGTGTGTGTGTAATCTACTATGTCCTAATATAATGTGGTTACAAGCTCAAATTATCCACTGTGGTAGTGGCGTTATTTTCATTTAATTTTAGAGGGGGATGCTGGTTGAACCAAGTCTTTACTCTTTCTTTTCCTTTTTCTAAGGCATTTACTCTCCCTCCCTCCCTCCCTCCAAGCTTTTATATTTTTCACTGTGGCAGTGGCTTCACTTCCCTCCCTTGAAATACTGGTGGCAGCCAAAAGCCATAGAAAACAACGTTAGAAGAATTTTACTATATCATAATGCATTGTGGTTACAAGTTTATGTTATCCGCTATAGCAGTGGCTTTATTATCCTTCTATTTCAGAGGAGACACTAGCCCATGCAAAAAAACCATGGAAAACTAAACAGAATGATGTTTTTCTGGAAATACTTATAAAAAAATGATGTTTTTCTTGAAATAATTGAATGTGCCTGTTTAAGAACGGTGGTTCTTGAATTAATATTTAGTGTTTCAAATAAGAGAATCTAATATCAAGTTTCATATTTTGTTATAGGGCAAAATCAAGGTGACATGTTGAAACAATGAGTAGACAGACTTGAGAGGTGAGATGTCATAACTTGTAACTGGCTCTTCATGAGCATTGGTCTTTATGCGTAGAACTGTTTTCCCTTTTAACCTTTTTGGTGGAGAATGTTGTGCCCCTTACCTGCTTTTCTTATCTCAATGTTGTTTAGCTTTGCTGGGCCTAAGTAGTCGAATATGCAATTTTGCAAATATCAATTTCCATTTTAATGTAACCTGATGAGGCATTGCCTTCCGTTAGAGGATCTGACTGAGAAGTATGTATTATTCCATACAAATTTTATGTTTTTCAAATGTGATTAGTGGCTAGTATGTTAATTAGGTCTCTTATTTAGATAAAGATATTTAATTAGTGAATTTTAGATAAAGATATTTAATTAGTGAAATTTTTTTATTATCTCATGCTTGGGACCAGGATCTGAATGATGGCTATATACCAGTGACTTCAGCAGGTTCTTTTCAAGAATCAATTTAATGGTGTGGTTGGGTTTTCCATGGAAAAGGAATTTGTTCATTGTATACTTGGAATTCTAGTAGACTAGCAGAGAATATGAAGACATAAAAATCACTGAAGTTAAATAATAAAAATTTAATTTGTTGAAATTTCTTTCTTTCTGGGCATCACCCCCCCCCCCCCAAAAAAAAAAAAAAAACCCAAAATCGCAGCCGCTGCGAGGACATTACTTGCTTGGTTTGATTTAAGCTCTGTCCTTGACTTATTCAGAACTAACCCTTTTTTTTTTTCCCTGTGAATGCTCCATCAAAAATTTATTGAAGGATCTGCTCTTCACCTCTGAATCTATCAACAAGGGCCAATTTGCAATCTGTGACCAAGTTTGTTCCCAGCCTCATAACAGCTTTACTTACTCATGATCTTTGGCCGGATCACTACCGCCTTTGTCAGCTTGTTGAAGATGACTATGCCACTTGCAGGAGGACCACTACGCTGTTGTTTGGCTTCTCTGCCGGTAAGGTGATAAATGCAATGTCAAAGTGAACATTTAGCAAGAGTCTGGCTTCTCTGTTGTTTCGCTTCATGTTGCCCAGAGTCTTCAAGGCATCTTCTCAAGATGCCTGTGAATTGATTGGAGCTTGTGAACAAGACCTCGGTGTTTGGACAGGCCGCTGGTGAATCTCTTGAGAGCAATGTTGCCCCAGAAATGCCATCTTGATGAGAAGTTTGCTGCCTAGTTGATATTGTAGGATGGATGGATGAGTCCGGCTGATGGCTGAGCCTTTACTATGAGACTCGGAGTTACTTTTGACAGGTCGGATTTATGTTGGTGCAACTGCCTCCACTCTAGTTGTTGAGAAGTATCAAATATAAAAACTATGGTCTTGTGGCTAATTGTCATGTTTTGTGTGAATGGAAAACAAATAAAATCTTATTTCCATTTGTCAATATTCTCAGCTTACAGGAAGAAAAAATAAAATGATCTTTAAGATTATAGTGGGAGAAATATGTTTGTTTCAAATATTAAACTATGGTCTTATTATTTCTTTTAATTATTATGTCATGGTAAATTTTTAATGCTATTATTAGTTTTAATTGCCGTGTTTTGTGTAAATCGCAAACCAAATCTTATTTACATATTTCAGTGACAAGAAAGAAAAAACAAAACAGGTCTATATCGATTTCGAGAGAACAATTGAAACATATATATAATAGACTAGATAGTATATTTTTATTCTACAAGTATCTACAATTTCAATAACTTTTTGATCAATTATTGTTTAAAAAAAAAAAAAAATCAAGGGTTGGTTCTGACTGTCACATTGTGTGATATTTGTGGTATAAGAATATGAGTGCCCCTTCTGTCCGGTCAAGGCAAAAAATCAATGTTTTTTTGCCACCAATAAGGGATTGACACATCAGTCTATAACAAGAAAAATTATTATTTGTATAACATTGAATCTAATCATTTTTTAACTTTTTTTAGTTTGAAAAAAAAAACTCCCAACTCCCGCCCACCCAGACACCGCCGCCACTGTTCCACGCTGGAAACATCTGCGCGGCTACTCCCCAGACCCCGGGGGTGGCCGCGCGGCCCGGTGGCAGCCACCCCCAATTTCGGCGTGGGCCTGTGGTGGCGACGGCCAGTGGCTGGGATAATTTTTTGTTTTAAGACTAAAATAGTGAAATTGAGGGTTTTGATCCCGTGTTTTGCTAAGTTTTGTTAATATTTACTTTTCTTATTTAATGATGACATGTCAATTTCTTATTGGAGTTGGTTTTTGCCACTTCCTAATTGGAGTTATTCCCTAAGAATATAATATATAGCATACTCCATATAATAGTCTTTACCTTTTTTTTTATGAATTATATTTTATCGTTTGACTAAATTTTTATAAGCTCTTATTGTTAGGGAAAAATAAAGTAGGGGTTGCTCTTTTATGAAGCCACTCCTTATGGTTTAAAAAGCATAACAAATCAATTATTAATCCAATCGCTTCCTCTATTATATTTTTTTTAAGGGTGAGTAATGACATGTAAGTTGATAGTCAAGTCATCCAATCAAATGTTAACATGTGTACATATGTTTGAATTAATTAGCACCAACACATGTTATCAAATGTTAACATGTGTACGTATGTTTGAATTAGCACTATCACAACATGTGTTTGAGTTCGCACTATCTTAAGTAAAAAAAAAAATGCCACATTAGAGATAAAAAAATAAAAAAAAAAATAAAAAGAGAGAGAAAAGGTGGTGGGGGTGATTGAACAACCCCAATGGCTATTGGGGGTGGTCGAACCACCATTAAAGGGTGTTGGAGATAATTCGGCCACTCTAAACCTGACTTTTAGGGTGGTTGGACCATTCACAATGGCATTTGAGAGTGGTTCGGCCATCCCCTTTGGAGATTGAGAGCGGTTTAACCACCCTTAAAGGCTTGATATGAGATAATCAAACTACCTCCAATGACCACTAGGATGGTTTGGCCACTCCCAAAAGGCTGGTTAGCCAAACTAAAAGGGTGGTGAATGATCCTCAAAAGCTATTGGGGGTGGCTAAACCACCCCCAATGACCTTTAGGAGTTGTTTGGCGACTCTAACTACCTTTCTCTCTCTCTTTCTTTGCTTCCTTTTTTTCTTGATATGACATTTTTTTTTTTAAATGACATGGTGATGTTGACTCAAACACATGTACACGTGTTAGAATTTGTTTAGATATGATGTGGCTACCAGCCTACGTGTTATTATCTAATGGAAGGATTGATTTAATAATGGTGCATACCTTAAAGAGTGATTTGGTGCATTTTCAACCTTCGAGAGTTATTCAATAAAAAGTCCAAGATAATTTTTTTTTTCCTTATTGTTAAGGGCTTGGGAGAAGGTACGTGAATTTCGATTCAACAATCAAACTGTTCCTGCTCGCTACGATTATTGGCTTAAACAGTTTAAAACCATAAGAAAATCTACATGTCAAATGGTTAACGTAGAGCTCAATAGTCAATGCGGGGAATGCTGACCAGAAAAATGTATGCGAGAGGTTCAATGTAGATCCTCTAAAGCAAATTCGAAGATAAAAATTTTCGTGTGAAAGAAATAAGAAGTTAAAGTTGCGATCTTAGCAGTGAGTATGATGGATTCTTGTAGTTGTGGGTTATGAAAGTTTGATAGAATTCCTCCATGAACTCTCTAGACCTAATGACTTCCCTTCAGAGAGATAACACTTCTGCAGTTAATCAACCACTAGATAAATGAGGCTAACAGCCCTATCCAACATCACGACCAGCTTATTCAAGAAAATCGCTAGCAACAGATAACAACGTAAACAAAGCAACGTAACTAACATAATATATCTCTCGTTAAAATATTAATTAAATAATTAAATTTATCTCTTTCTATCGGCTTAAGCTCTTGAGTTCGAATCTTGACTTCGTCATTTACCTCCCATTTCAGTTAAATATTCCACGGGTTGAACCTCACCTATTAAAAGAGAGTTTGAGCCCACACGCGAGGAGTGTTAAAGTATTGATTAAATAATTAAATTTACATTTTCCTATTAACTTAAGTTTTTTTGAATAAGCGGTGATTTAACATTTCCGACATATCACCCCTTAGCTTTGGTACTTATCCTTTATACTTTGGGTTAGGTTTCTTACTCCGGGCTCACCATGAGTCAATCTCTCTCTCCGCTAGTTGTTAGCTGGTCTGGTCCAAGCGCGAATCTCTCTTGAAATAGATCTTCCAGTCGCTCTTCTGGATCAATCACTTTGGTGAATCGATCTTCTTTGAAATGAGATCTATCTCTTCTTGTCCTGTCTTCGGCCCTGTAACTGGTCGATCAATCGGTCTACGAAGAATTACTTTCTTTCAATATCTACCCTTGTTAGCAGCTCTATCGGCGTGCTGTCTTTCCTTTCTCGGTCTATGAAAAAGGGTGTGCTAGATATAATAACGATGAGTAATGCTATTTAGTAGACTCATATACAATTGTCATATAGCTAGATGACGTGGCAGTATAAATTATCTTTGAATCAATACTTGTAAAAAAAAAAAAACCAATGATTTATTTTCACCACCACGTTATCTCAATTTTTATGGCAATTGTACATTAATATACTAAATAGAGTTATTCAATAACGATTGCTAATTAAAACTTCAAAACATTTGACATCAAAAGAACTAAATGCATGTCAAAGCTAAACATCTATCTACAAGTGTCATCTCTGATGGTTCATGTCTTTGGGCTTAGGCATTGTAACGGAACAACTCTGTGATAAGAAAGCAGATGCTCGATCATATTTTCCATTCAGAGAATGCAGATCCATGTTATTGAAAATCGACATAGCTTTCAATAGTACACTACTGGAAATCACCATTCTACAATGAGGTGTTCAAGGTCTATAGAACCAACAAAAATGAGAATTTTTTTTACTTTTACCCTTTAAACAACCCAAAATGAATATCTCATAGCACCATATACCTTTTGTACATAATCTGTATCCAGATATAATTTTGAAGTGGCCGAGTGTTGTCAACCTAAAGCCCTTTCGCGGCACTAGCGTCTCTATGATTATCCGGGTTGTCAGTCCCTTCCAACCACTCCTTCAGTTTGGCTTCTTTATCAGCCTTGAAGTCATCAAAGTATTCTGAAACTGACGATAAATTATGACTTGGTAAGCTGACATCACTCTCTTCTTCTTCTTCTTCTTCTTCTTCTTCTTCTTCTTCTTCATTAAGTGGCTCATCTTCAATCAGACTTGACAAGGGCAGCTCATCTACTTCCACATCCGGCAAAGATGAGCTAGTACTAGCAGAAGTCACTGAGAGTGTTGGAGTAGGATATGGCAGTAGCTTCTCACCCTCAGCCTGTATTGAATCTCGTGGATCATGTTGGGGCCACTTGAAATTGCTGGCCTTTTGTCTTGCTGACTTGAAGACAGATGAAAAATAACTACCTCTTCTTTCGTTATCCTCTTGGGCATAAACTGCACTCCGACCCCAAGCAGCCGGTCCCCAAGAACTAGTTCTTCCCATCTGAAAACCTGAAGCTGGGTTATGGATTAACCCTCTTCTTGGTTGTTTTGTGGACATGATCACTAGAGATTTCTTGATGTCTCTAATCATCTCATCAGCGATGGGGAATCCACATTCTTTCATTGAGTTCACCATGGAGATGGAATCCTCTGAATCTTCTGCGTGCAAAGTCATCTCTCGAGATTTCTCCACAACATTATTCTTGAGAGTAATGACGTTGGGCACCGCATTTTGAGTATGCTGCTGAATATAGAAAAGCCCTACTGAGGGTTCATTTGCAACGTATTTAATCATCTCTGCCAAGCATTCAGTTATCTCCACGAAGCCATCAACAGTGGAGAACCCATGCATCTTTTCCAAAGCAAATGGCAGTTCATCACTGGTTTTGTCAAAAAAGTTACAGAAGCAAATGCATTTCAAGGAAGGAGAAACAGGAGAGCGAAATGAAATCCTTTTTTATAAGAAATTAATAATAAGAACAGATATGAATTTAGTAGTTTAATCCATCTTTACTAATTATCAGAGAAATTATATTAGCCCATGTATTATATGAAATTAACATATAAGAAACTTGTATTCATATCCAACATACAGGAAGTGCCCCCCTTTCAGGTGACATACAAATGCAGGATACAATGACTTCATCCATAATTTGACTTATTTTTTTATGAATAATAATAAAAAAAAAAAAGTCACTTGAACATTTGAATGTTACTTTAGAGAAACAGTTCTGCATGTGAAGTATCAGCTGGTATCATATGGGGGAGTTATCATGTATCTGGAAAAAGTTGGAAGTAGCATTACAATATGACTGACTCCATCTTGAATGGGACTCAACACACTCCTGTCTCTAAGTTTTAAGTAGCCTAATTTCATGCGCACAGCTCATTCGCCAAGTATTATGAGATCATCCTATAAATATACAATACCATCTCCTGTAATAAATGATCTTATCACTTTCCGATCAAAATTCCAATACCTACAAAGATTTATACATGATCACTTCCTAGACTAGGATTCAGTGGTCAAATGTCCTATTTTAGAATTATTACCGATGCTAGCCCTTACTATTAGAAAGTGATATGTTTTAGCCATTTTAGTCAGGTTTGACACCATTGAGAGATTCAAGGCTGGAAACACAAATTTGGCAAAATTATGATTTCTTCAAAGTTGAGTGCAACTATAAGCATATATTTTCATAGAGGTTTTCTTTTATCAGTACAAGGGAAAATATCCAAAAAGAGATCTCATAATAGGCGTTTGTTTAGGAGATAACTGTAATTAGTAAGTGTTAGAATTATGAAGAGATCTCCTCTTAAAAAATTTAGATTATTTACATAAATTATGGAAAGCCCTTTGTTTTCCAACAGAACAATTTTCCTCTCCCACAGACAATTTAGATCCCAGAGTTGTAGCCTTGTAGGTCTACTTCTGAGTCCTAAAAGGATTTATTTGTCCTCCATGATTTTCATTTTTCCTGAAAGAATAATAAAATACTAATATACTAATCTCATTTACCCGAAAGTCTCACCTTAATAAGTATATATTTGGTTTGTATTTATAGTTTCTTTCTTTCTTTCGTTTGAATTAATAGTTTGTATTTGTGTTCTACCCAACCATAAAAATAAATAAATAAAGACCATAAATTCGAAATATCAATGAAGTGTCAATAATTTCGACCCCATGTGATCATCTATCATGCCAATCTTCTTACACTTCCCACATCAAACACCTTGAGTTCAGCTCTTTCCCACCACAAAGACTCCACTCATCTCAACGCATATTTTGCCTTAGGATTCAAGGAAAATATATTATCTTTAACGAAATTTAATATCAACACAACAAAAAGTTTTGCTTTGAAATATTTCCCATTGAAAAGAAGAACCTAACCGTTACGATTACGCATTTTAATCAATACCCACCTGCAAATTTTACAGAATCCTACAAACCCAGTTCTCAAATTCAGTTTTTTTTTTTTAATTCATTTAAATAGAGCAAATCAAAAAAAAAAAAAAATGGCAATGGGAAAGATGGGTTAATAATGACTTACAGGAAACCCTAAGAAGGCCAAGTGTTACTGCGGAAGAATCGTCGAGTTTTTGATAATGTAGGGCGCTTTCTGAAGCTTTCCTGAAGGTCAAGCAGGCAGGTTCATGCTTGCAATTTGTTGAAGCTTCTTTGTTCTATCTCGTCTATGTCCAGTTCTCTTTCTATTTGTGTCTTTTTCACAAGTTACCTCAGCTCAACCAACACCATAAAAAGACAATTTCAAGTTTCGCTTCTGTTCACTTTGGGTGGTTTTGTTGTGGCTGTTGTTCTTTCAGTAGATTAAATTAAATAAATAAAAATAAAAGTTAAAGTAAAAATAATTATCAGATTAATATCTCTAGACCTCTACCTTTGGATATAATTTCTATTTAGTCCTTATACTTTATAAGTTTTAAAATGGATTAGCTCTCTTAACCTAATATTATCGAGTTAATAAAGCGTCTTTTTCAGTAGGAGAATTGTAGCATTCTACTGCCTTTCAATTATTGCAAATAATAATATTAGAATTCACATTTTTATTTTATAATTATATTGAGGTGGTAATCTCAACTAATTTTTAAATTAGTCTTTATTAAAAAATAAAAACAAAAATAAAAATTCAAAATTTGATTGAGAATGTCACCTCAACATTATGAAATAACTATAAAATAAAAATGTGGTATAAAACATCAATCATTTTTTTTTTTGATAGGTAATAGCAATTTATTTATAGAAAAGCGCTACGGGGCGCAACCCTTATACACGGGAAGTATACAAGAGAGCCCTTAAGCGGGTTGAACAGAAAATAAATTTAAGAAGTCTACAAAAGTAAAGACACTCAAACTACGATATGGCGCTATCCAAGAGTATAAAGTGTTGAGCAACCGCTTCCTTAGCTCCACCATAGGTGTCTCTACATCTTCAAACAAACGAGCATTCCGCTCCCTCCAAATACACCACAACAAGCAAAGATGAGCTAACCGCCAAACCTCTTTCGCATGCCGACTCCCAATAACCGCTCCCCAACTAATCAATAACTCCAACACCGAATGTGGCATAACCCACTCAACCCCAAATAAATTAAGAACGTAGCTCCACAGGGCCCGAGCTACCTCACAATAAAGCAACAAGTGATCAATAGACTCCCCACTTTTCTTGCAAAGACAACACCACTCCATTACTATAACATTCCTCTTACGCAAGTTATCATGAGTCAAAATTTTGCCCAAAGCTGCTGACCATACGAAGAAAGCCACCCTAGTTGGAGCCTTAACACGCCAAATATTTTTCCATGGAAAAGGAAGAGAAGGGCCATCTTTCCTACAGAGTTCTACATAGAAGGAATTCACCTCAAATAAACCTTTTTTAGAGGGATTCCACACTAATCTGTCACCCTCACCATGATGCTTTACAAATCAATCATTACAAATTGTTTCATTTTGTTAAGTCAATTTTAGAAAATAATTGTTTTTTTTTTTTTGGTTTTAATGCTTATGCTTTGCTTAGATTTGATGGGTGTCATTTAAATACTTTTGCAGTTGATACAATATCAATACATGCAAAAAAAAAAATTGTAGATGATTTTTTTTTCAACATTGAAGTCAGCCTCTCTGCTTCACTGTCGGCGACTTGTTTTGGGTTTTTTTACCTGTGTTTGTGTATTCCTAATGTTTCTCCCGTACAGTCTGTCTTTGTATTGCTTAAATTTTACTGAAATTTGTGTTGGCTAAATGCTAGATCGGTCCTCTTTTATTTTGAGAATGAGCGTTCAATGTAAAGAGATGCTCAAATGTAATTTCTGTAAGATTTATGTACTGCTTCGACAGCTGTTTTTAAGTCAGATCCTTCTGACTTAGAGTTTAAAGGTCTTGTACATTTTCTCATGATGTAAGCCTTCGGGCCTTTGAAGCAATATATGGTAGCACATGCTACTTGTTAAAAAAACAAAAAACATTGAAATCCTTTCTCTCTCTCTCTTCAATTTTAATATTGATTTGATTACCATAATATTACAATTATTTTCGCTATTGTTTTTGTGCATTTAAATAGAATAGGGGAATAGATCATATTTTCACACTCATTAAGTGTGTTATCTACATGAGTTTTTACTTCTTTCTTTCTTTCCCCCCCCCCCCCCCCAACCCTTTTTTTTAATTACTTTTAACAAATTAGATTTCTAAATAAAATATGCTTCTTTTTCTTTTTTTAGTTAAAAACAAGTGTCCATATTATTCCATTTAAGGATAATTACATCGTTGATCCCTGTGTGCCATAATTATTTTTCACTCCCTATGGTTTAAAAAGTTCATGAGAAGTCATTGTGGTTAGCAATAATTACAAATCGATCCCTACAGTCAAATTCTGTTAAAAATTTTAACAGATTCCGTCAAATGCCACGTCAGCACCGCGTGTCGTCAATAAGATGGCAACACTTGTCCATCTTAATAAAAAAAAAATTATTAAAAAATAAATAAATATACTTATTTTTTTTTTTTTTAAAAAAAAAAAAAAAGGGAAAGCCAAGAGGTGGCGCGCGGCCACCCCCACCCATTGGCTGCCCTTTTTTCTTTCTTTTTTTTTTTTTAAATAATTTTTTTTATTTATTTTTTAATAAATTTTTTATTATTATTAAGATGGACACGTGTTGCTATCTTATTGGCGACACGTGATGCTGACGTGACATTTGCCAGAATCTGTTAATTTTTAACGGAATTTGATTTCAGGGATCGATTTGTAATTATTACTAACCACAATGACCTCCCATGAACTTTTTAAACTATAGGGAGTAAAAAATAATTATGACATACTACAGGGACTAACGGTGCAATTATCATTTCCATTTAAAAGGACAAAAATTTGATATCCCGCGGTAAGTGACAAAACCTTATACCCACTATCCCTCTTATTCAAATCCTGCTACCACATTCACCGCTACAACAACCCTCTAAACCCAACAAAAACAAACCAAAAAGGGAGGCAGTTCGAGAGGCCTCACGCCTTCCAAGTCGACGCTCGAAGTGTTGAACCTCGGCTATGTGCTCACAAATTCCAACCTCCACGCGCTCTTCTCCACCTTCGGCAAGGTCGAGTGCATCATCATCCTCAAGGACCGCATCACGCGCCACAATAGGGGCATGCCCTTCATCCAGTTTGTCTTAGTCGTCGACGCAATCTCTACAGTGCGTAAGATGCATAGTAAGGTCCTCAACAAGCACACCATCTCTGCCTCCATCGCCACAGACAACGACCACGCCCCGAAGTTCATCAAGAAGCACGTATACAAGGACAAGTCCCGATGCTACGAGTGCGGGGAGGAAGGGCATATGTCCTACGAGTTCCCCAAGAGCCTAGGCCCCCAGGACTATCCATGCCCAAAAGGTCTCGGGGCGGTGTGGCCCAAGAGAAAGGAGATGGGTTTGGATGATGAGGGATTGGGGTTCGACAATGAAAATTGGGTGTCAGTGGTGGACAGTGATCAACGGTTGTTGACGAGGGAAGGCAACGGTGGGGATACGCAAAAGATGAAGAAGGCCAAGAAAGCGAGTTATTTTTGTGACGAGAGTGGTGATGAGGATGAGTAAGAATTTAGGATTTTGGTTGTATTTGAGTGGTGTTAATGTAAGATTTTTTAAGATCAATTTGGTCAATGTATGTATGTGTGTTTGAATGCGGTATCTTTTTTCTTTTTGGGTTCGATTTTATGCCCCAAGTCTTCCTATGTGGTTCCACTTGCATTCATATTTCCCATGCCCTTCACATCTACATACTTCAGATGCACAAATCTAATATATGCATTTGTTTACAATAGTACAGAAGTAATGTAATTTTGAAGGGAAACTAGATGATCTTTTTGCCACAAAATCAATCTCATGAAGAGAAGCAATACTCTAGCATATATGCCTAGGTTGAGCTGGGTTGCTTTGCCGTCTGCATGAAATTAAAAGTATAGCATTGGTAAGATGATAAGATGAGTACATAGAAATTCACATAGATAGTAGGGGATTTCTTTTACCAGCATTTCATGGTCACCCATAATCTCCTCTATCAACTCCTGCACTGGTTTGTCAGCACTGTTGGGAACAAGAGCTGCAAAGACAGCTGGTTCTAGTCCTGCATAAAAGGACAGTTTCATATTTGATGCATAATACATATTGATTTAATTTGATGGTTCGAGCCAACTCAACAAGTATTTCTAACAGGACCTTGATAATTGATTAAAAGAAGAAGCAACAATGAGGTTCTTCATCATTAATTGTCCTTGATAGAAATAAGCAAAGGGGGCACCCATTGGGAAAACTGAAAGAGTCCACTTAAGGTGTAGAAAGAGTAGGGGGGTGTGTGGAAACAACTATCTTCATCTGTATATGGCAAAATGATTGAGGTATGTTTGCTATTGTGTATTGGGGGTATTTTTGTTTGAAAAAATGTTTTGATGTGACATGAAGGCGAAAATTGTTTTCTTGTTTTGAATAGTGTTTTGAGTTTTGAGTTGTTTATTAATAACTTAATATATTTGTCTTCAGAAAAGAAAACAAAAACATAAACAAACTACAACCATAGCCGAAGTTTGGCATTTGGGGGCACCCCACAAAAGAAAACCACCTTAAGTTTGGCAGCATACCCATACAAGAAAACCACTACAAGTCCACCCAGATGACTTAAATGCAAGTACAAACTGTTGAGATGGATCTCTGTTCCACATATGCCCAGGCAACAATGTTGGGAACAAGTTCCACATTCAACATGCTTTTGTATTGAATGAAACATCTGTCATTCTTTCCATAGTAAAATTTCTAGAGTTTCTAGAACTTCGAAATTTCAGATCATCAAAAAATAAAAAATAAAAGAGGAACTTCAAAATTTCAGGAAGCCCTTCAGGTAGAGTCAAAATTCTCCATAACGATTCCCTAGCCGAGCCAAATGAGAAGTTTACTGACTTTCTATTAAGATAAAGAAAAATTCCATTACCAGTTTCTGGAAAAGCATCAATAAACATTATCATCTCCTCTCCACTAAGACCAGATAAGAAACAAATCCGTGGCAGTGACTTAGCTATCTGCAGAACAGAATACACTAATTACATGCACCATTTGAATACAAGATATAACTTAAGAAGTTTTATCATCTGAGATGATCCTTCAGCTCATTAGCCCCTATAGCACTGCCTTCTCTTTTTGAGAAGTATTGCCTTCTTGTCAAATGGGTAAACTGCATCAATTATTTGGTTGATTTGCATGAAATTACCAAGTATTCGGGAAGTTTTGGAGTTAGAGGCTACCAAAAATATGAGAAGCATCAAAAAATTATTAAGTGCATTTAATTCTCAAACTCGATACATCAAAATATTCAACAAATTGAATACATAAATAATCTACTAAGATCCTAAGATGACTATATCTTTGTCATTGTTCTAAGAGAAAAGATGGGTTCATTTAGATGCTAGAAGAACATGATATATTTGAATCAAATGCTATCAAACATTATTGAATAGTTCACTTTTTCTATAGAATTCCAGACATCCAATAGTCTGCCTTCCACAAGCTCATCAAAGAGTATTAAAAAGATCTCTCCACTGTAAAATGTCAATGGAGAGATATGATAGGTAGAATATTGATGAAGAATTGAAAGGATTCTGAACAAGAAAGAATAAGTAACTAGCAAGTTGAAGAAGTCAACCTTTACTGCTTCCAAATGAGGTTGCTTTGTATGCATTGCTTCCCAGAGGGGACGAGTAATCATATCTTCAGTACAAAAAATAACCTACAATAATGCACATTCAACTCATAATAGAGATAGACGCATGTTTGAACAAAGTGGATCTGTATATGATATATCCTACCACTCGCGAAAACTACCATGACAAAGAGAAGTTTTACTCTAATGGAGGGGAATACAAAGAAATAGGAGTCTTACCACCTGAAATGGTGTACACTAGTATTGGCCTGAAGAGACACTACACAGCAATATCTAAAGAAAAAGTAAAGATAATCCATTGTCCAAAACTCCGCACATCAGGATCCTCTTATTAGCCAATCTTTAAACAATTTGCTCATCCATGCTAACTTCCTCCCCTCAAAAGAATAAAGAACGTAATAACTAAAAGCATGACAATAACCCTAATAGCTAAATTGGAAAAAGAAAAAGAAAAAAATTATAAAAGTAATGTTTTAGCATGGGGTTATGGTACTCAATATCTTCCACAGTTAAGCCAAGAGCAGGATACCCTCAGAAAAGTTTAGCATAAAGAAAAAAATGATTTCACAATATTTTGGGTAACTCCTACCGGGCAAAGTTCTTTCATCAGGCTTTGTTTTAGTACTTCCAGGAAAATGAACACAAAGATATGATATAAATATTACCTCCAGGAATTCACCACCCAAGTCTTTCAACAGTTGTTGTATCTGCATAAAGAAGACTCCAAAATCATTGTAGTTTGTGCAGAGACTCATAAGCTAAATGATCTCTTCAAGAAACAACTATAACTACAATGAGAATCAAGAGAAGATCATATATGTGCCAATCCTTATTGACATATGGCAAGCAGAAATGGCCTTAACAGAAGAATGAATGACCTTCGCGTTGCATTCTCATGCATTTGGTTGGGTTAGAAATGACAGCTCAAGTTGGATGGCCAAAGGGGGGCAAAAAAGAGATGACAAGCAACTTTAACAGATGAAAAACTAAAAATTACCTTTGCGGCCTCCTCCACTTCAAAGCCCAATAACAATAAAGCCTGCCACCAATAAATAAATAAATAAATAACCGAAGTTCGAATCATCTACTTTTAGTAGGATCTAGAACATGATCCCATCAATTTCTTTTTTGGGTAAGTTCCCATCTACTTCATCAAAACATAAGTCATTAATCTCGCTTTCAGGACAATGTTTATGATTTTTCCCAGCAACAAGTTCTGGTCGTGGATACAAGATCCATAAGTAATAACAACTTTCTTTGAAGAACTGAAAATTTATGACTAAAAAACTCAATATAAAAGGAGATTCTATATTTCAGAATTCTTTTGATTTCAGAAACTTGTATCTTAGAGCTGATACATATAGCAAAAGGACATGTATCTCAAGTGTCTAAAAGTAGAAAATAGCAAGATCATGTGCAGTTTCTGATCTCACATAGAATGATATATATATATTGTTAAAGTCCATGTGCCCAATTCACTCTCAAAAGACGCCTTGAGAGAGGAGGGGACATCATGGCTTATAAAGTAATCAGTACTTTAACACTCCCTCACGTGTGGGCTCAAACTCCATTTTAATAAGTGAGACCCAACACGTGGAATATTTAATTGAAATGGGAGGTAAATGAAAGAGACAGGGTTCAAACTCAGGACCTCTGCTCTGATATAATATGAAAGTCCACTTAAGCTTTTGGGATAAGTGGTAATTTAACATACACACACATACACACTATATATATATAACTTTTGACAATTGGAACGAAACTGGACCATATACGGGATCATCAGCAGTCAAAGGTACACACACACACATATATATATATATGGATCATCAGCAGTCAAAGGTACAAAACACACGCGCGCGCGCACACACACACATATATATATATATATATTTACTTTTGACAATTGGAACGAAACTAACCACTAACCAGAACTTACAGGTGGACCATATACGGGATCGTCAGCAGTCAAAGGTACAAATTTGGAATCTTCAATTAACTCACCAGGGACTCCTGTTAGATGAAGATAATTATCAAGAAACAAAACAGTTATAGAAGCATCAATAAGATAAGATTGAAACTTTAAGTAAATAAATCACAACCATTCTTTAATGAAAATGGCTCCCCAAAAAACAAGCAGAGTAACATTCAAATACTGCTTCTTCCCCTCTACCCTTCTACATTATTTCACAAATCCAACCATAGTCTTTGCTCCCCAAACCAAAACTCTTTATCTTCCAACAGAGTGCTCTTTAATCTCGGAGAAACTTCTGTGGCTTTTTTTTTTTTTTTTTTCATTAAAGAAACAGAAAACCACAAATTTCTCAGTGTTCTCGTATTGTTTCGAAACAGCAACACTAAATAACAGCGACAGCAAGCCATTAAATCTCCAACTAAAACTGAATTTGCGAACAACAAAGAAATGTAAAATAGAACATCACTAAGAGCTTTAACACATACCTATCACCCAAAATGCCATCTAACGATGAAACTGAGAGGGAAAAAAAGGCAATAAACTAAGAAGGGTTCAGCCCACCTTCAGAAGAAGATGCTCGTGGTCGTTGGGGATGCTTGAGCTTCAGCTGATGGATGTTGTTTGAGGATGATGATGGAACTTTTGAGACAGGTGAAGTCACAAAAGAGTTTACAGAAACTGAAGGAACCCAAAGCGCACGAGAGTAGAGAGAATGTTTTGGAGAGAACCCAAGCGCGAATGCCATGAGACCGCAGTCTTCTCTATCATCCGCACTACAACGAACTTTTCATTGATAAGGTTAGTTGAGTTATACCACCGTTGTATATGCGAACCTGTGATAGACGGCTGTCGACTGTCGTTGATAACTTCACAAACAAGTCGTGCAGGTATATGTTGTAGACGACTGTCGTCTTTGTGTGTCATAATTTTGGATGGACAGAGCATGCTTCCAAATTCCAATCCCCTCATAGTCTAACAAGAAAGATTGTGATTTTGTGAAGAAATATAACAAATTTATATAATTAAATATTACTAAATAGTAAACCTCTCTCACCCTAATAATTTACATATTCTACCCCTTGAACTCTTCATGGTTATGGTTTTTAAGTGGTTAAGATACTGGTAAAATTGAGATTTAGTATTGTTTTGTGTCCGTTATGATTCATATATATATATATATATATATTCCTAAGATCCTTTCGAAGGATATACCCACGGCTAAAAAACAACTGACTCTACTTGTCCTACTTTTGAAAAAGATGTCACGAAATTACTGTTTAAAAAGTAAAAGGTATCACGCTATTAGACAAAGCATCTATCAGATTATCTCTTATTTTGAAAAAAAAAATCACGAAATTACTGTTCAGAAAAGCAAATTGTATTTATACGAAGAACTTGATTTGCAGCAAAAGTGGTCACGAAATTACTAATAAAAAAAGTCGGCACTATTTGGCACCGTTCATTGTATAATTTAATATTTTACTATTATCTTTTGAAGCTTATTTAAGGACTCATTTCATTTGTATTAGATAGGCGGATTTTACTACCTTCTTTCCTTCGTAAAGCCTTCTAGCCTTGTATCTATTTCTCTTATCTCTTTTGTATCCTTGTCACTTAGCCTTCCTTGTATCTATTTCTCTCATCTCCTTTTTATCCTTGTGACTTATCATTGTAATTTTCTCAGTATTAAATTAATCTCACAATTTGAAGTTCAAAAATCTGTACAAGTTTGTTTTTAAAGATTCAGTTATTTGTTTTCAAAAATTCAGCACCATTCTTATTACTTTATTCATTCTTGTATCCATGGGCTTCTTAACCATCTATATATGTACCTGGTTCAAATGTTGTCTTATTAATTTCACGGACAAGATTTTCCTTCAAATGAAGTTGGAAGAATTTTCCTCCAACCCAGTGAATTAAAAAGTGAGGGAGGGAGGGAGGGAGGGATCATCTTGGTAGTACCTCCCACAGGCAAATAAATGAACAGCAAGCCGCAATTGGTAATGAATATATCCACTCCCCTTGAGACATCCCAAAATGAGAGTTGATATCTCTTGCAGGTTAAATTACGACGCAAACAACAGACAAACTGCAAACAGAAAGAATATACAGGAGCAGCATATCATCTATACAAAATATTTGGCATCGATATCTTCATTGGTTTATTGGTGTGAAATCTTCAAAAACCGTAAAGATACCACATTACATATCTAGAGTTCTTTTTTTATCTCAAAGGGAAGCGTACATAAATATTTACAGGCATTGTGAGAAACAAAGGAAACCATATAGTGTTGTTTGCTTTGATTTTGAGGCCAAATTCTGCAACTGAGACTAAGATAATAAGATAGGCAGAAAGAACGAGGCAATCACATCTCAGCAACCAATTGTCCAGAATCGGATGGGGCTTCAGAAAGTTTGCCCTGAGTCCACCTCCTCAGCATCTCTAATGACGCCTTGGGCTGGTCCATAGGAACCATGTGACCCGCATCGTGAACCTGTTTGTTGTACATATATCATGCAAATATGTCAGGCTGGCAACCAACCATTAGCCATTGGTAGGTAGAAATGCAGATGTCTGTGGTTGGGAATGAATATGAGAGACACAGAGAGAGGAGGGGATACCTTGAGGAAAGTGAGAGCCCCGTGGCTTTTCAGTACTCCAGCTTCTGAACCATTGACTACAAAAGGAACTTCAGGGGATGCTACAAACTTTTGCTGACCAGACCATTCCATAGCATGAACCCATCTTGAATTACCTACAAAAAAAAAATTATAACCCCATGTTTGAATTACATACGGTACAAATGTCATAGGTAAATCTAATAGAGATTTGTAATGCTGGTTTTCTATTGAGCCTAAAAGCTTACCAAGCCAGTTGCATATGAGATCATATTCTCCAGCATACACAAGCAAATTGACTCCATCCTCAAGAAGTGTAGGAATACCCACTTCAAGATTCCTCATCCAGTCCACCAGCATGGCCTGATACACTGTAGGGCTACACGACACAAAGTCTAAGTCCCCAACTGCTAGTGCATCCCTTACAGGCTTCTGATTTAGGAATTTCTCCATGTTTGAGAAGTCATAACAGAGGCTCCCCTCACACTTCTTTCTAATGTCATAATACTGCAACGTGAAAATATTAATGCTCATACATATTTATGTAATTCAAGAAAGTAATGGAAACTTGAATATTTCACAGATTGTCCATTTTTTCAGTCCTCGTCGTTAAATATCAATTTTCACAGCTTCTAGAAATTTTCCTGTTTGAAAAAAGTTCATTCTTTTTATTTTTCAATATATGGACATTGTCACGTGATTTTTGTATAGAAAACATTTTTTTTTTATAAGAGATATCATTAAAAGAGCAAAGCGCAACCCAAGTACACAAGAAGTATACAAGAGAAACGCCTAAGGAGGAGAAGAAAAAAGTATAAGGAAATCATTAAAGCTAATCACTAAGGGAGCTAAAAACGCAACTGTCAAAGAAAAAAGAGAGTAAAAGAAGAAAACATGTCCTATTAAGAAATGATAAATTGCAGTAGCAATGCCTCGCTAGCGCTAACTGAAGAATAGAACATGTGTTCTTACATTGGTATCACCAGCAAGGGCCATGATGCTACTGAATATAGAATTGCAAACAAAATATGAAGCCACACAAGAGATTGTACCATCGGTGCCTGAGGAAAAAAAAGAAAAAGTTTAGCCACAGAAGTGACAATAACCAACCAACAGTATGGCCCCAATGTACAACTTTAATGCATTCAGCAACCTTGAAAAGTGGACTAGGGGCCAATCTCATACGCAAACTTACCACAAAGCTTGATTGCTGTTTCACAGACTGGAACCACCTTGTTAATGCGATCATGTGCAGATTTTGAAATTATGCCCATGTCCAGCGCATAATCAGTGTACGCCTTATATTGGATTGCAGGATCAGTAAGTCCATTACCAATGGCAAATCCCTGTTAACCATTTAATGTCAGCTCAGAGAAAGTTAAAATGACCACCATAACCTTATGTTATATCAGCTCAGCTGCATACCTTTAGGTTTATATGAATTCCATTTTTGGCTTTGTTTCCTCGGTGGACTCGAGCTGCAAAAGCAGGGATGTAATGCCCGGCGTATGATTCTCCAGTTATGTAAAAGTCATTATCTGCAAATTCAGGATGCTCTGCAAAGAAGGCCTGATATCATAGAAAGAGGCCACTGAGTCAAAACAGTTATAAGTCTTAATCATTTAGTATCACAGTTTTCCTTCTCCCTCATATCAATAGAAACATGTGATCTTTTTCTTTCCCACAAAATTTGGAATGACAAAGTCCAGTTAATTTCATAAATCCTGTCCTCACAAAATTATAATCAACAAATCAGTCAATTGAGGAAAGCTTTACTGAATTAAATATCTATCATAACAATATTGATTTAGAATAGACAGACACACCTGCAAGAAGTCATAAAGGTCATTACTAACACCCTCTTCATTGTGGCGAATGTCACGTCTATCAGAAGTATAGCTAAAGCCAGTCCCAGTAGGTTGGTCAACATAAAGAAGGTTTGATACCTGCAGAGTCATCAAAAAGTTTTGTTCTCATGTAATTAGATAAACGATTGTCGCAGGAGATATACAGTGACTACACGTCAAATACGAAGGAAGAAACACCCAACTAAATTGTCATGCAATATAAAGTAATTGCTATTAACTTGAACTGATACAATTCAACCACAGATTGACATGAACAAACAAACATACCTTGTCCCAACCATACTCGTTCCAAACAAGGGACAAGTTATTTGCAATTTTGAAAGGACCATTTTCGTAGAACATGGCCAATTCACTACTACACCCTGGCCCTCCCGTCAACCAGATAACAATTGGATCTTTCTTGCTGTTGCGTGATTCAAAGAAAAAGTAGAACATCCTGCAAAACAACGTGTAGAGTACTAAGAACAGTAACCAAGGAGCAAGAAACGAACACGCACACAAACAAAGTTTGGGTACCAAGGATCCTACTAATAGATAAAATACAAAAGCTACTGATTGTTGATGATCAACTCAGACATTGATCCCCTTAAAAAAAGTATCCTCACATCTTACTGTGCGACTTTGCTGCCAATTCATTTGGAAAAATCCAGAGTGCATCCATTCTCACCTACCAGTTTAAACTTCAATTTTATTTTATGCCTATAATTGGAAACAAACAAGCACCCTATGAACATGCTATTCCCGAAATTAAAACAAAACCAATCTACAATCTGTTAGCTAAGCTCGATTTGCAAGTTCCCTAATAACTCAGAAGGCGATCCACTTGCACTGAATAAAAAACCAATTACAAAGCAATACTTGCTAAGTATCCATATAAATCACTGCCTAATTTGAATTAATAGAAATTATAGGGCTGCGATTAAAAAAAAAAATTCATTAACTAACAGCGTTTTTATTACGCTGAAAGAAAAAATAAATAAATAAATAAATAATTGATAATTAAAATAGAATCAAGCGCTCAAATTTAACCAAGATCGCAAAAAGAAAAAGAGGGAATTGGAATTTCTAGGGTTTGAGAGCTGACCTAGCAGCGTGAGAATGCTCAATGTTGTAGTAGCCAGCGTGGTGGCCCAAGTCCTCCACGGACGCCCCCGACCCGACGAAGTTGGGAAAGACCAGCCGCTTCTCGGTGATCTTGTTCTTCGGAGGGAGCGAGGAATATCGGTCGTCGATGACGTTGAGGTCATTCTTGGGGAACAAGTTCAGCTCTCTGATCAGCTTCTCGGCCTGAACCGACGGCAGATTGGAGCGCGCGAGTCGCAGATCGTCGTTTAATTTCGCGGAAGCGAGAGTAAAGAGCAAGAGAAAAGCGAATAGAACAGAGAGAGAGATCGAGCGTTCCATTGTTGCTTTGAGAGAGAGAGAAGTGGGCTGGGAAAGATATTTTAAAGAGAAAGAGAAAGTAAACGTCGCGCAGCTAACGGTCCACATTATTCAGGGGCTGTTAGTTGTGGGACCGCTGGCGTTTACACAGAACATAACGGAGATGACGGAGGCGTTTTTCTTTTCTTTTTTCCGGGGTTGGTAACGGTGGTGACGTGGTGAGTTGCGTTGGCTTGCAGGCGAGAAGAAAAGGAGGTTCCTTTCACAAAAAAAAAAAAAAAAAAGAGAAGAAAATGAGGTTTCCTAGGGAACTGAAAAGGGGCGGGGAGGGATCACGTGCAGAGCGGTCCACCTTTCAGAATAATGTACGGCACCGATGAATAGTTGCTCAAAGGGATCGGGTTTCGCATCCCACTAAGGCACTAAGGACATTGCGTTTGTTCGATACTAGACCCCGTTTGGCAATCTCTTTCTTCTCTTTTTTTTTTTTTCACTTCTTTTAAAAAATATCATATTCAAAACATTTTTTATTTTTTTTTATTTTTTATATTAACAATTTTTTATTACTATTTAAATAAAATAAAACTCACTACAAAACAAATTTTTTCTACTTTTCAATATAAATTTTTTTTACTTTATATCACATCAAGTCATTAATCACTTTTTACAATCACTTAAAAAAAAGTTTCTTTCATACTTAAGAGAAGGGAGTTACCAAACGGACCACTCATATATTGTCGTGAAAAAAGAAAAACAAAATAAATATATATTCCTCGTAGTTTTCTTGCCCTTTCCCATTTATTCCTCTCATTTCTCTAACCATGAAATTGCCCTTTGTCCATTATTACGCAAATTACTTTTTTAACTCGTGTCAATGAGCCTGCCTTACATCCTTATAACTTGGTTTTTGAAATATTTACAACTAATGTTTATTAAGGTCTTTTTTTAGCACTAGCACACATCCAACTTTCGACAAACTTTATGCCTATATAGAAAATGATAACGCAATTACTCTGGTAATGTTTTGTTGGAGAATTATCATTCCCAGGCCCAAGTAGGCCCATGATATCGCAATTACTAAAGTCTATTATCTTTAGACCTTTTCAATTTTTCGTATTGTATAATTAAAAGTGTTCTCATTAGTGTTTGTAATCACAAATTGTTGTACCCTAAACCGGAGCTGCTTTTTGATCTGTTTTTCCCTCTCCTTTTTTAGTACTTGTTTATGTTTGTGGCTTGACATTTCTACGTTCTAAGATGATTCTTCACTCTTCATATTTTCCATTATTGTATTAGTGTAGAACGAGAGTGAGGAATCATCATGAGGTCTATGGATGCAATTTAATAGTAAAAATGACTTGGTAAATATATAGATTGTTCAAATTTCTCAAACTCAACCAAACGGTTCTTGGGATATTAACAAAGCATAGAGCACAACACACATCCAATCCATATTCAACTCCAGTTTAGCCAAACCAAACAACATTACACATGATACAGAAGAAGAACAAAATAAGTATATTATTTCCACTATAAAATTAGTAAATCCTGTAATATATAGTTAGTTTCAACAAGGATCACATTTTTTTGTGATAAGAAGAGGGTAAAACAAAATTATAGAAGCCATGGCAGGACAATTGGATTCACATACTTCCCCATTTCGACTCCATTAATCACTAAACACCCCCACCCCAAAAGGAAAAAACAAAAAAACAAAAAAGGAATGCACGTGATTTAATTGTGCCATACAAGTTAACAAATATCATCTAAAAATTTGTAATGGAGTTTACTGGCTAATTTTCTGCACTTCTGTATGCTCTGTTCACTTGAGAAAGAATTTCCAAATATCTCTCTCTGCCATCTCTTTAACTAAATGCACTCCAAAAATGCCTTCTTTGTCTACCAGACTTCTCAGGTGCCGTGCTCCACTGTTGAAACCTACAGAATTCTTCATTGTGGCTAAGTAGACCACGCCATTCGGAGGCCTCACGCAATAGTCATGCTAAGAAAATACGAAAAAATGAGTTGGATAATTGAAGCACACTGTGACATGCTTCAACATTGAGTTTGTGCTTTCAAGACCTACCAATCTACCAGGTCTGTGTGTAACTTTGTCTTTGCCATAAGGACAATGTCAACTCAACGATGATTTAAGCCAACAAATTTGGAACCTACTCAATTCAAAGGGATTATTCAATAGAAAGGGCATATCTTATCCAAGTAGTCTAATTCTATGTGATGTTCCGCCTTTCAAATATAGACTACAACTTGACAAGAGGGGATCATCTTTGGTATGTAGACGATATTTTATATGATATGTAAATGATATAATCATATTTTCTGCATATTGCAGGCCATATAAATTCATTAAAGGTCGTTTCAAGTCAAATGGTTTATAGTCATCTGATTATTTAACTATTGTTAATGGAAAAACATTCTAAATGCCCACCATCTGATGTTGCCTCTCAGCAACATGCTGATATGGATTTCATGTGATACTGAGTACAAGTTTCCATATAAAATCAACAATATGCTTTGTGTATTTTAGACATCAGCAGAGATTGTAACTGGAAGCTGATGGGGAAGAGAAAGAGAAACTAAAATGAGTAATTTTATTCACACTTCTACGTACATGTTAAAAAAATAAAAAAATGAATCAGCAAAAGTAAAGAACCCAAGGCTCCATCAGTTAATAGGATTTACCTTCAAGCATGCGAATATCCCTGGAAGTCCATAACTGCAGCCAAGATGTAAGAATTACCAAGTAGAGAGATTAATTCTCAAATTGTACCATAAATAACTAACAAATGTAGTACATAACTCAACTTTTACTGCATCAAAGGAGAAAGTACTCACAGAAGCACATTAATACTTGTAATCAAAATACAGAGCACTCTTACAGAATTCCATTTAGAAAGCTTAGAAACCACAAAAAATTTAAAATAATAATAATAATTTGATGTGTGATAACCAGAATTTATTTCAAAATAATTACAGGCCTAAATAATCCGGTTTAGAACAATTCTACACTAATACAATAACGAAATATCTGAAGAGTGAGGAATCATCATAGAACGTAGAAATGTCAAGCCACAAACATAAACAAGTACTCAAAAAGGAGAGGGAAAAACAGATCAAAAGCAATTCCGGTTTAGGGAACAACAATCTGTGATCACAAACACTAATGAGAACAATTTTAATTATACAATACAAAGAGTGGAAAAGGTCTAAAGAAAACTAGTAGACTTTAGTAATTGCGATATCATGGGCCCACTGGGGCCTGGGGAATGATAATTCCCCAACAAAGCACAACCAGACTTTAGTAATTGCGACATCATACTTATCAAAAAAAAAAAAAAAAAGTAATTGCGACATCATTTTCTGCATAGGCATAAAGTTTGTTGAAAGTGTGGATGTGTGCTAGTGCTAAAAGAGACCTTAATAAACATTAGTTGTAAATATTTCAAAAACCAACTAATAAGGATGTAAGGCAGGCTCATTGACATGAGTTAAAAAAGTAATTTGCGTAATAATGGACAAGGGCAAATTTCGTTGTTAGACAAATGAGAGGAGTAAATGGGAAAGGGCAAGAAAACAATGAGGAATACATGTTTTCAAAAGCCTTGACTGAAAAGAAAAATGTCAAAAGAATAAATGGGATGTTTGGGTGCTTACTTTTTCAAAAACAAATTCTACTGGTATTCGCAATTTTTCAAATTCTACTTATATTTTATCCAACTCTTCAAAAAAATGTTTTAGGAAGTCAAACCATCCAAACATAATTTCAAAAATAAATTCTATCGGTATTCACAATTTTTCAAAAAAATCGCACACCCAAACATCCGATAAGGATTTAGTGGGAGATCATCAGGAATTAGATAGAATACTAACAGTAACAATATAAACGAAAGAGAAATCGTACAAAAATTGAATAAGAAAATCAAGTCCCAAAGGAAAACAAATTAGAAATAGCATGGTAAGAACTATAGAAACTTTAATAATTTTTTTTATAAATCAATATTCGAAAGAAATATACAGGAAGGAGAGAGAGAGAGTATTCTAGTCAACTAGAGAATAATGTAGTGTGAAAAGGTCTACCACTTGTTTGGCATAACCCAAGCTAACCAACGCAGCTGAAGAGAGCATTCTATAAGGCCATAACAATCTCACAATGGAGTAGAAGATGATCCATAGACTACCCATTCCTCTTACACATACAGCACCAATCAACGACTAAGACATGGCGCTTGCGCTTTCTTAGGTTATCTATGGTGAGGATCTTCTCTATGGTGGCCAACCAAGCGAAAAACGCTACTCCCATGGGGACCTCATCACAAATCATGTTCAGCTCCATCTGCATGTTGCAAGTATCCTTTCTTCAAATGCAAAGTTAAAGCATCCAACATTTCATATATAAGCCTGCCTTCAGGATGACCTCTATGCTCAACTGTAAATATATGAGTTGTCCCATTCACTTGAATGAGGCTTTGTCCAGGAAATTTTCTCACTTTGTAAGACTTCATTGTTGTTCGTATTGCTGCAACCCCATCCCACCTTCCTACTGATGCATACATGTTAGCCATCTCTACGTATGAAACTGCCACCTGGGGCTCCAATTCAAAGAGTTGGCACGAAGCATATTCGCCAATCTCTATGTTACGGTGAACCTTGCAAGCACTAAGCAATGCACCCCATATGCCTGCATCAGGCTTGATAGGCATGTTTTGAACGAACTCCAATGCTTCTTTTAGCCTTCCTCTGCGTCCAAGAAGAGCTGCCATACAGGAATAATGGTCTAATCCAGGACTTATATCATATTTTTTAGTCATCATAGCAAAGTACTCCCATCCTTTCTCAAGTAAACCTCCGTGAGTACAAGCTTGAAGAACAGCAAGAAATGTTATGTGGTTTGGCTTCAGCCCCAACTCCAACATCTGAGAGAAATGGTACAGAGCTTCTGTAAATTCCCCATTTAAAGCACAACCTGCAATCATGGTTGTCCAAGAGACAACACTTTTCTCAGGAATGGCATAAAATAGCTCTCGAGCATCATTTATACTTCCACATTTTGCATACATGTCAATGAATGCATTGCAAACTATCAGATTATCTTTTAATCCATTTGAAGTGGAATAGTCATCAATCCATTTCCCAAGCTCGAGTGCACCTATTTGGCAACAACCTGAGATCAAAGAAAGCACAGTGACCAAATCAGGTTTCTCACCAGCTGTTTCCATGGCATTAAACAAGGCCAACGCTTCATTCATATGCCCTTTTTCAGCATACCCACTAATCATAGCAGTCCAAGAAACACAAGTTCTGTCAGACATGCTGTCAAACAAAAATCTTGCAGAATCCACATCTTCACACTTAGAGTACATTGACACAAGGGTATTGACCACAGCTATATCTAAATCACAACCCAAGTGGATTCCATGAGAATGAATCAGCATACCTTGAAATAATGCCTCTGATTGCACACATGATGAAAGTATACTAACAATGGTGCTTAAATCAGGTCTAAATCCGTCATGCAGCATGCATTTGTAACAATTAACAGAATGAAAGACATTTTTAAAATTTGCATACCCTGCGATCATGGAATTCCATGAGACAGCTGTCCTCACACTTATGTTGATCTCATTAAATACCATCTCCGCCAAACTCAAGTCACCACATTTGGCATATGCAGCAATCCAGGTGTTAGCAACAGAAACATCAGCATCTATGCCAATTTGAATTCCAAGTGAATGAAGCGATTTTACCAATTTCAAACTCTTAGTATGCAAAACCGCTTGAGTGAGCCCCATAACTGTAACTGAATCAGGCTGAATCCCTGCAAACCTCATCTCATGCAAAAGACATGAAACTCTATCAAGAAAACATGACCGAGCAAACCCAAGAAGTATTGCATTCCAGGAAGCTATGTCTCTCACGGGCATCCTCATAAACAACCTGTGTGCATCATCCAACTGATTGCATTTGACGTACATGTCAACTATTGCTGTTTGCACAAAGATATGAGACCAAAATGGAGATTTCATGACATGGGTGTGAATGATTTGGGAGTATTTGAGATTGGAGATCTTGGCACATGCTTTTGCTACATGGGGGAATGTCAGATTGTTTGGTTCGATGCCATTTTGCTTTATTTTGCGGAAGAGAGTGAGGGCTTTGTAGGCATAACCACGGTTTACAGCTTCTCTTATGCTGTAATTCCATTGACCAATAGTTGAGAAATTCAAAAAATAATCGAGACGTGGAGTAAGAGAATGTTTGATCATTTATCATTGTTTTGGAGGTCTGCAAAGTTTGATGTGGAACACAAATGTGATGATGTACTTTCTCTTACACCCTGCTTACAACCAAATCATGACAGAATTCAGTCTAAAAGGTATGCAAGCTTAATTTACCTGTTTGGAATAAAATGGAAATCAATGAAATTCAACTCAATTAATTATATTTCAATGCCACTTCTATTTTAAAAACATATCTCATAGATGATAAAATCAACAACTTTATTTTGCAACAGTATACTCTATAATTTCATAAACACAGCATGCCAGTTCTTTATCATCAATTAATCCTCCATAAAACTGAGAGATTATGTACCGCCATTCCAAAGCATATTATAAGTTTGGGTTAAAAATTTTATTTATGATCTAAAGATTCAGTAAAAAAAAAAAAAAAAGAACTTGGTGGAGCCTTTGGAACTCGTATCAATAACCGTGAAGTTTGATTTATTTGACTAGATTAGAAGTGTGATTTTGGTAGTTCTTCAAAAGTATTCAAACTTTATAATAATGTGAACAAAAAGCCTGCTGTCCTGTTCCCTTCATATTGGGCACCTTGCTATGTACATCAAGCAAATTGACTGCCCAACACTCCAACTTCGCCATAAATTACTTCCAAAAAATTTATATAATCTACAGTCCTAATTCTAACTCACAAACAAGGTGAACCATTATTGAATTTATATGTTTTATTCTTTCGTGTTTTTCAGGGCTTCGGGAAATGAACCAATTGTCCATAGAAGTATACAGTAACTTTGAACACAACAATGCTGATAGACCAAAGAATCAAATCTCCAGCTTCTAAAGGCATAAATCTTAGTTCGAATATTGATGTAAAAGGTTCAAGCAACAGTTTATTTTAGAATTGGCTTGTCGGTTTTGATCATAACGGAAAAATTGTAGTTTGGGAGGAGGAAGATGATTATTGGGAGGGATTGCCCTTGGATTGGGCATTGGAAGGGGCTTTTGGGGAGGATGCCTTGGCAATTAGGGATGCCATGGAACAAGATTTTCAGCGAGAGAAGATGATTGCGCGCCAAAAGTCTAAAGGAAAAAAGGGAACTACTTAATTTGCATAGTTCCATCAATTATGGTGTTGCGAAAGATCCCTCTAGGAGTAGGAAAGGCAAGGCACACATGATGTAGGTTTGTGTGCTTTGGTGGGTGGTGGGTTGTTTAGTATCTTACTTGGGTTCTATTGTAGTTTGTTTTGGGGTTTTTCTTCGATTTCGGGGGTTTAGGTTTTGTTGGTTCTGTTTAGGTTTTTGCGGGTTAGCTTTGGTTGTTCCTGTGTATACTTCCTGTATACGTAGAGGCGCCTTACGCTTTCATTAAGAAAGTCTTCTTACTTATCAAAAAAAAAAAAAAAAAGAATTAGACCCATCTTAATTTGCTACCAACTTGGAATTAGTGACTAATATAGAGCATAGCAAACATGCATCTTTTCCACACAAAAATCCCGTCTATGTTTACAAGAATACACTCAACCTATTTCTTCTTTTTTTGGGATTGTTAAACATTTGCACACACAGATTTCATCTCCTTTATAGAACAATATATTAGATTTTACCGCTTTTTCCTTTTAGGAAAAATGAATGAATATTTATTGAACAAAGAATCTGTACACTTACAACACAAAAAGGGACAGAAGATTTGCATGACAACCATCTAGAACCTTCTATAAACAATTAGCAGATTGCTCTAAAAGCTGTCAGACAATCTGTATCGTCTAAAGTTCTCAAGAAGCAGCAAGATTAATGCTTATCATGATACTTCAGCAACTAATTGTCTACCATCAGAGAGTAAAAAACTTAATCACAGGAGGGGAGCCTTAGCCAACCCACAAATTCTTGTCTTCAAAAATGTAAAAAATTCATCACAATCAGAGTACCTTTGCCGTGTCTAGTAGTCGGTTGTTTGCTGTGTAGAGGGACAGTGGCCGTGGAGGAGATCATCAGGTGCAAAGCCAACGTACTGGGATCCATGGCCCTACAACTGACATCTTTTCATCACGAGAATTAGAATATAGTCCACGTACCCTAAAATTACCATTCAATTGATAATATACTCCTTAAATTTTTAATTTGAATAATATTTTCACTTAAATTATTAAAAATTATCAATGTTCCAATAACCAAAAAATCCTTAATAAAATAAAAATTCAAAAAAAAATAAAAAAATAAATAAATAAAAAAGAAATACATCAAAACTAAGGGTGGCCAAATTTAAAAATTAAATGAAAAACTAAAAGTTTTCATCTTTTTTTTTTAAGAAATCAAAATTTTTTCATTTAAAAAAAAAATCATTTTTTGAATTTATAGGGGTATTTTTGTTTTATTGAAAAAATTGTAAGGTCATTTTTATCTTTTTGCTGGCCTTGGGGGACATTGATAATGTTTTGGTAGTTTGGGGGGGAACATTCTCCCAATTAAAAGTTTGGGGGGATATTGTCAATTGGGTGGTAGTTTGAAGAGTATGTGGACTTTTCCCTAGAATATAATTTTCCTCATCATGCATTGCTATTTGCTTAGGTTAAATGTTGATTTTGGAAATGAGAAAGAAATACTCAAGTGGATCCTCAATTACTTGGATGCAACTAAAGCTGGTCTCTTGACACATCTTTTGGACGACGGGGGCCCTATAAATATTGTGTACGAGGACTACAATTGGTCCCTAAACTCTTGACTACCCACCCCTCTTGGACATTATTTCAACATTATAAAAAGAAGATATATTCGATGCCGTGTGATAGGTTCCTCAATCAGCGAGAGATACATTAAATTTTGAAATCTTTCGTCATTAACTAGCCAATGACTATTTTCTAGCATTCCTTGGTTACATAAATTCGAGTAACAAAACATGTGAAAGGGCCTAAGTACTTCCTTCTATAAAAAGCAACATAGCTTAAACTATTATGAGTGATGGTATGCAGTTAAACTAGAAAACCTGCACTCATCACGTACATAATATATATACACACACACACACACACACACACACACACATACATAATAAAAGCCTAGCAACAAGCATGTCACTAATTAAGAGCATTCCTAGTGAACTAGCTATTCATTAGTTAAAATGTGACTAGAAAAATCACTTTTTTCTACTTTGGCCATTCACTCTACATCAAACTCTCTAAAATTTTTCTTTACTACATTTAAAATATTTTATTCTTAACTTCATTCAACTCAACACAAATTTCTTTTTCAATACAATCTTTGTTTTCTCACATGAGATTGAAATGTGAAATTGCAGGCTCGAGAACCATCAGGTATTCAGGTCTATGGATGCAATTTAATAGTAAAAATGACTTGGTAAATATATAGATTGTTCAAATTTCTCAAACTCAACCAAACGGTTCTTAGGATATTAACACAACATAGAGCACAACACACATCCAATCCATATTCAACTCCAGTTCAGCCAAACCAAACCAAACAACATTACACATGATACAGAAGAAGAACAAAATAAGTATATTATTTCCACTATAAAATTAGTAAATCCTGTGATTTATAGTTAGTTTCAACAAGGATCACATTTTTTGTGAAAAGAAGAGGGTAAAACAAAATTATAGAAGTCATGGCGGACAATTGGATTCACATACTTCCCCATTTCGACTCCATTAATCACTAAACACCCCACACCCCAAAAGGAAAAAACAAAAAAAAAAGAATGCACGTGATTTATGCCATACAAGTTTCCATACACTTTCCTTCCTAAACATTCTCAACCACTCGAGCAACCACCCAACGAACATGAAATATGAAGACAAAGACTCAAAGAGCATATAATAAACACGAAGACACAGAGCAAAACAGAGTGAAACGAAAATACTTACGAGGGTTTCGGCAGGGCGAAACGACCAAGAGGTGGGTAATCAGAGAAAGTCTCAACAACCATAGGCTCGGTGGGTTGTGATTCTGCTGCTTGTTACAATTAGCTTGTAGTGTTTTGATTTCTGGTTTGTTGCTGGATGCCTGCTGTTGTTTGACGCAGTTTGCCTTGTATGTGTTGTTTTCTGATCTGCTTTGGTGTTGCAGATTTGTTCAGCTGCTCTTGATGCAGCTGTGCTGTGTCCTAGGAGCGTTCCTTTTTGGAAGTGGTCCGGTTAGGGTGCAGTGCTGGGATCCGATGTATAAAGAATGCTAAACCCGCGCGGCCGCGCCCCGCCCCTCACGGGTATCGGACCCGTAACCGCAAAAAAGAAAAACCAATAAACCGGGATTTTGCGGGTCATGCGGGTTTTGATCACCCATTGCTCTTAAAACACGATATTTAAAGTTTAAATTTCACGTATCAACTCATAATTGTTAGAAATATTATTGGGGCATTGTTGTTTTTACTATAATTTTTTTTTTATAAATTCATGTGACATTCTATATTTTATAAAAATGAGTATTACCTGGATTGTCACGTGACAGTCAATATTTTAGTGACTGACGTGATAAATGTCACATAAACTGTTACGTTAAGTTATAAACATAATAAATGTTATGTAAATTGTCACATTACCATTTTTATTTTAGTGGATGACGTGACAAGTACCGTATGAACTATTACTATATCCGGTTTGTAAAAGAGACTTATAGTACATGCGATAGGTTACGTTTTTTGTTTTAACTTTTAAAAAAAAAAAAAAAAAATTATATGGAGCACCTTTAATAATTTGTAAGATGTTAAATGAAGAACTGCATTCATGTCAGCAATGTGGACTAATATTGTTTGATATAAGGTAATGATGACAATATCAACGAGTTTTTTTTTTTCCTAAGCAAAGATTGAACTCTATTAAAACAGGAAACAAAATACAAGTGGGGTGGGTGACCCAACAACAAAGCCCCAAACATAAAATATAGTGCTTAAGAAAAGAACAAGTAACTAAAAATGGATCATAAAATGGCTCAGTCAATGTTTCTTCGACTGAAAGCCAAGAAAGAGGCCATCCTGACTCCTGAGAGGCAATTTCTTATGCAGACCACGAGAAAGCTTTCTTTAGATGACATTTGCAGCAACAAAAACGGGACTTGGAGTCCGCAAAAGGAAATGAAGCACTGTAAAATACAAATCTGGAGCCGTTGACAATGAGCTTCTGACCAATGTCCCACAGGAGGGGTGTTCGACAAATGAAGCTCAAAGGACATCGATTCATAGCAAAATGAGAGACACTTGTAATAGGGGAGACTGTAGACAGCAGAAAATAACAACAAAGCACTTGCACTCCAATGATTTGGGAGAACGATAGAGAGGCGCATGCACTGGGGAAGGAGTGGGATGGGTTGAAGGGAGGCCAGAGATAGCGAGAGGAGAACGTGTTAGAGGTGGAGGTAGATACAGATCTGGGTTTGAGAAACTCAGATATGTCGTCCAAGGAATGTGCATGGGTCTCACTCATTGAGAGAGGGACGGTGGAGCGAAAAAGAGGCCGGTTAGGACAAAGAAAGGCCAAGATTAGGCCTTTCCTCTCCCCCAGGCTGAGGAGAAAGAAATGGAGCAAGCCTAACACTTGTGATGGTGTATTGTACAAGGCTGCAAGGAGAGCTCGGGAATGAACGAGACTCGTGTTTTATACTATTTATAGCAATTAATTATTAATATTGGATTAAAAAGCAGGACTTTCCAACCACAAGACAAGATTTAACTCACAAAACAACCCCCACTAAACATACCCTTGTCCGCAAGGATTCGGAAAAAGAAAGATAAAAGCACAATAAAGGAGAAAACCAATCCAACATTCAGGCACTGGCAGAACGTACCCTATATAGTTGATAGCCTTTCTTTGAAGCATCGACAAACACATGTTTGCAAGGCAAGTCTTACAAGTTTAAGCTTGACCCGAAACAGGCAGGCTATTTATATGAATTAACATGGCAAGAAGCTATAGAATAAAGAAAAATCATCAATAGACTTCACTAATTGATTTATATTAGAAAAAAAGTTGTTAGTAAGAGGGCATGACATATTACACATGAGAGCATGTGTAACTTTGCTACGAACTATCTTCAATCATAATGAGGTATGCTGGGTTTGAAGCCCTACAATCTCAAACAGAACAATTGGCTTAAACCCTACTTTATACACACTCACTTTTTCTCTAATTCTGAGTGATTAGGCAATAATAACACTGTAAAAATCTACGATCTCACTTTAGCAAGCCGCGCTCTTAACTCTTCCAGCTCTTCCTCATCGTCTACACCCTCTGCAAGAGCTTCTTCCTTTAAAATTCCAAAAACGGAGGTTATCTCCTTGGTTTATTTTTAAAAAAATTAAAATAAATAAATAGTAAAAAAGGAGTTTTTAAGGGAGTAAAGTTCTACATACTTGTTGTGAACTGCTAGCTCTCTGGGCAGGTAACTTTATCCTTTCCTTCCTGACAGCTTCCGGAAGCTGTGCAGCCGTCTCACCAGCTATTTCAGTCAGCACCTTATCAACTTCTTCTTCAGTTTCTTCCTCTATATCTTCCGAATCCAATGCCGTGTCAACAGCATCATTCACGAACTCTTCGATTACCCCTGCCTGAATTAAAAATAAGTGTTACATCAAGAGAACCAAGAAGGACAGAACCTTAACAAAAGCTAGTATTTAGAAAAGAGTAATGCTAGAAATCACATTTTTATCCCACAACTATCTCACAATACTACTGTAGCAGTCCCAACCAACCCTTGAATTATTCCTTGTAAAAAAATAAAATCAAATTCAATAGTTGATTGGGACTGCCACATCAGTATTAGGGAATAGTTGGAGAATAAAAATGTGGTATATAACATTACTCCTTATAAAACACCTAAACTAGTGGTACGCAGTGAATATTCTGAAACCTTACTATGCAAAGGGTCCCTTGCTGCCACTGAATATCAGACATGGCTCTAAAAGCAGAGACCCAACTTAAGGGGTGTCTTGACTCCTCTTTTCAAATAATAGTGATAGAAAAGCAATGCTTCATACACTCTTACTAGTTTATAGATAACGATGAGAAAATGAAAACAATCAAAACTTGCTGGATAATAACTGACGCACTTCTAATAAAAATGATTTTAAGTTTCTCGGTCAATATGTTTAATGGATAGAACAGAGATGAGTTCAGCCAAATGACGGGAAACCATATATGCAAGACAAGTGACTCCAAACAACATTAGTTTAAGGGTGGGATAGTAGGAGTTTATTTCCGAGCCGCCTCCACCTCCGAAAAGTCAGTCGGAAGCGGTCGAATAGTAGGAGTTAGGCCAGGGTCAAAGACGACGACGAAGACGAAGAAGATCTCTGTCTTCGATAGACGAAGACGACGAAGATCTGCTCATCTTCTTCATTGTCGTCTTCGTCTGTCAAATACAAAGAGATCGTCTCTTCATCTTCGTCCAGATTCGTCATCGTCAAAGAAGAAGATTCGAGAGAGCTCAGAGAGGGAGAGAGAACAGGGCTCAAAACAGTGCATGCGCAGCCAGGTAGGGTTTCGAACAAATTTATAGCTTCTTCAAAACGACTCCATTTTGGACTTTCATCAAAACGCATATTTTTAAAAAATAAATAAATAAATAAAAGTCCGGTCGGGTATGGAAATGTCTAAAACCTGAAAGGGTTTCCAACGCCGCCTCCACCTACCCTCGGAAGCCAACCCAAGCGGGTCGGAACCGGGTTGGCAGTCGGAAAATCAATGGTTTGCACAGCCCTATATTAGTTAAGCCCCATTGAGCACTCAACAAGATTATGAGCATTCAAAGATATGCTAACATGCCATCCAAACCACACCCAGAGAAAACAAAACGAAAAAGAAACAGTGGTATGCTGAAATAATGAACTTCAAAAGAATATAACAAGATACAAAGTCGAGTCATTTTCTCACCAATAAAGAGAATGAAAGAATAGTTGCTCATAGGTGAAGCAACAATATTACCTTGGTCATCTCTTTGGTGAATTCTTGCATTGTGGATGCCATTTCTGGAGCTTTCATGAGATTATTGACAATTTTCATGACCTCTGCGCTCTTGGACAAATGACCAACTGTACGGGCAATTGCTGCAATTTCAATGGAACATAAAAATTCTCTTTCACTACAAAATATTTCAGATTTTTCATGGCAATAAAATTTATAAATAAAAAATAAATAAAAACTCCGTGAAATAAGAACATTATACAATCCCAGAGTAAATAAAATCACAACAGACCAGTACACATAGGACAAGGCTTTCAATGCTGACATTACATCTATACGACCATATCAAATTTCCATAGAAAGTTGATAAAAGAGTTGAATAACTGATTTCCCTTATGAATTGAGTTCATAGGATAACTAGAGAAAAAATCATTAGTGAGAATCTCCCTTCACAGAAATAGGCAGTTGCTTATTATCAGCTTGGAAGTCAAGTCTTATCAAAAAAAAAAAATCAGCTTGGAAGTCAAGTCAATATAAAAAAAAGCCTAATTATGACTTTAACCATAAAGCAGTAGCAAAACTAATTTGTTTGCAGATATTATACAAATAAACTTAATGGCAGACTTTCCTGCCATGTCCAATTTATAGGCCTGTCAACCACAAAACAATTATACCTGTACATTTAACTCGACAGTCTTACTTTCCATATTCCTTTCTAATTTGCTTTCTGAAATCTTCTTTGTCAATAAAGTGTGAAAAAGGAAATTTAAATTTTATTTTGAATTAGTTTTATTGGTTTAGAAAACTTAACATTGAAGCCCTACAATTATCTGGAGCAAAGCACATGAACCATTACGTTAAATCCAAGTCCTCAAAAAAGAAAAGAAAAGAGAAGAGAAGAGAGAAAGAACGAAAGAAAGACGAGACCAATATGGAAATATTTTCATTGAGTTGACAGTCAAAAACAAGGTTTGTTAAGTTAATAGGTAAGACGAGTTAACATGTTATTTTTCTCAAGATGATACACATGTTTACATGAAGATCATAAAGAATGTTTAGATATGTGAAGCATCATACCAACACTTTCTCCAAGGTGCATAGATATTGAGTTCAGTTGGGCCTTATTCTCATGAAGGCGATTCACAGTCTTTCTTGACATCACAATTTCCTTTGCAAGTGCCTAAAATTTAACTCATATAAGGATTGGAACATAGAATATGTGGAAGAGATGACAGGTTAATTACAACTAACAGTAGTAGACATTCAATGTAATGAGCAGATCCAAGTATCCAAAGTGGCTAAAACTAGACTCCAAGTCAGATGCCCATATGATGGTTTAATCTTAGCCAAACATGCAAGAGGGCTTCGCCTATTCGATGCCCTATCACTCCTTTAAATTACTCTTGCAATAAGATCGGTATTGACACTGAAGATGTTATTTGACATTAATCTTGAAATGAGGCTACAATTCCTGATTGAAACTAATATATCAAGGCCATAACAGCAAAACGTCACTCATTTACAAAATCAAGTTGGCAAAGAAAATGACTACAGAAGATAAAAACTAAAGGACATAAATCTGGTAGCTTTCTGAACCAGGCACAGGTGTCCTGGGCCACACAATACACTTGCAATAATAAGATAAAATCTTAGCCACTTACCTACTGCATTTCTTTTCAATTGCATAACCCGTTGTAACCCACAAATAGTTTAAAGAAGATGGATCGAGGAACTGTATGAACTAAGGAACGACCCAATAAGCCACAAAATCGCTAATGTTTGAAAGGAAATCAAACATATGAATCCATGAATAATATAACAAATCCCTCCTTCTGTGAATGATCTTAAACAAACGGTACGGAACCATAACATCGAAAAAGTTAACCAATAAAAACTAACAATACATGAATAATTTAACCATATTAGGAAAAAAGAAAAAAGAAACAAAAATAAGAAAATTGGTAATACCTTTGCTGAACCCATGTCATTTCTCTTGGCAGCCTCTCTAATTGCTTTTTGCACGTTCTTCTCCTCTCTCTGGACATCTAAAAAAACCCATAATTTTATTTTTAAGACAAAATTCATCACCAAAATACAAAATCAGACGATCCCATCACTATAAACCTCAGATCCCGAAACCCATTAAATAACAAAATATATATATATGTTTCAGCCGCAATTCATTAATAAACACGCCAGATCAGACAATCCCAAATCTATAAGTTCCTCGAGCACCCATGACACAGAATCACAATTTACATCACCTATATGAACTCCCACCCAAAAGAACAAAAACACAATAACAAAAAATAAAAAATAAAAGAGCATGCCTCTGATTTGGCGCTCGATGTTGCGACATTCTTGGCGGAGCCGTCGCTGCCAATCTCTCAATTGCTCTTGTGGGTTCGGTTTGGGCTTCAAAATGCTCTTAAATTTGTCCATATTTTCTCTGCCTTTCTAGTCCACAAAAAAAAAAAAAAAGAGTGGTGTGGGGGGGAGAAGAAAATTAAGAAGAAAAAGAACTTCAGAAGATGATGTTCTGCTTAGGCTTAAAGCATCTAATTATTTTCATGCTTGTTTCCCAGGAAAAGTAGCTGTCTTTATTTTTTGTGGAAAAGATGACAGAGCGTTCAGTCATGGGGGCTGGGTAATACGATGTCGTTTACGGTTTGACTTGTGTGCGTAAGCAAAGGTTGCCTCGACGACAACCACGGATTTTTATGCTCTTTTTTCCTAAAAATAGTTATTAGGTTTTTGCAATGAAAAGTTTTCTTAAAAGTTCATAGTCCAACCAATTTTATTTAATTTTTGAAAGAACCCATTCCAAAAAAAATGTGTTTTGTTCACTTAGATATAATTTGAGATTGGTTTTGGATATAAAATTTTGACAATCAAGACAATATATTCAAATAAAAAAAACATTTATGTGATATTAAAATTGTAATACAAAGATTAACTTTTGATATTGATCAAGAAATATACTTTGGAATTTGATCTACTTTCCAATGCTCAACCTAATACAAAGATTAAGAGTATGTTTGGATTTGTGATTTCAAAAAGTACAATTTTAAAATAACGATTTTAAAATGTACGATTTAAAAAAGTGGTTTTTAATAACGCAGTTAAGCGGTTGGCAAAATTGTAATTTAACTTTTAAAATCGCAAATTAGCCTTTAAAATTCTGCGTTTTCAAAAAAGCATCATCTTACATGCGATTTGAAAAGGCAAATTTTTTGCGTTAACGCAGTTCCCAAATGATTTATGTTTTGCAATTTAGTTTAAAATCGCACTTATTGTTTACGAAATCGCAATCTCAAACGCACCCTAATTTCAAATCGTAATTTTTAAAAACTAACATTTCCCTTAAAATAATTAGGCTAAATCAAGGCATTGTCCAACCCTAAATCAGAATTTTGTCACTCTAAAAGTAAACAGTAGATCAAGGGGATATGCTCCCATGGTTTTTATGAGTTGTCAAAAGACATTCATTACTTTTGCACAGAAAAGAAACGAAACTTCATTACTTAAAAGGCATGTGATGTGAGGGAGAGGGAGCACAGTACTATTTGGTTGAGCATTGGAAAGCCACCTTTTACAAGCACATATGCTTTTGAAAGTTAAAATATAGGTACCAAATGCTCGATAGAAATATGCCAACTTCTATCTTTAAGAAGCCTGTAGTTGCCTGTTGCCTTTCTTGAAGGCTTTAGACTCCTAGTTACCATCCATGAGAATTTACCGTGATACGGATCCCAGTGCAATACGTTGCCATATTGCACAGTCTCATGTGAGAGGTAACTCAGGCTCTATTTGCTCAGACAGCCCAGACCCCACCTGTTTGGGAGACTATCCGAGCAGGTAGGGCCCGAACAGATCTCAATTACCTTGCAAGAGGTGTCAGAGAAAAATTTAAAGGAAGCCGCTTTACATCATTTAAAAGAAGTGTTGAAATTATATATATGGAGTGATGATGCTAATATTACAATATTGCAGCAAAGAATAAGAAGACAATGAAATAAGCAGTTCCTATGATACAGATAACAGGAGAATCCCAAAGAACTTTTTTTTTTCTTTTTTCTTTTTTTCCTTTTTTCAGAGGAAAATGACTCGGAACAAATTATGAATCTAAACAAAATTAGGACGACAAGGCCACAAAGACAAAAGGAGAGTGTGACTCTTTCCTGAAGATGCCAGTGAAGCAACAAATACGATCACAGTTGCCTTCAAGGGTATTCATAAGTTAAAGCTGAATGAGATACATCAATATCTTACTACAAATCAAATGAGAGCTATACTGTTCAACAAAATGTGAACTCTTATAACTCTTAATTATCCAAAAAAAAAAAGCAGAAAGAAAGTGTGATAATGATAATCTGACTATATCACTGTTGTTAATTTTGAGTACATTGAAGGCTTTTCATCATTCAACAAATGGAAGAATCCGCTACAAGAAATTAGACTGTGTAACAGGCTGTCAAGGGTTCAACTTTACTATCCACCATCACTCATCAGCCTCCATCCTACCACTGAAAGATTATCATTAGCTATCTAATCGAAAAGGCCTTCGTCATGCCAAATATCAACTAAGAAATCCACCATCTCCTGCACAAACCACCAACCAACCAGATCCACATGAGCACTTCCAAAATCTTAGGAACAATATTAAAAGTGGCAGTTATAAAACATTCGAGACATAACCTGTCCCAAATTGTAACTATAATCTATTAGTTCCAAAATTTATTCGACTAGCTTGGGTGTGTTTAGATGCTTCATGAAAGCAGAACAACTTTTTTCAGTTTTCCGTAGCATTAAAAATCCATAACGCATAGAAGCACATTTCATTTTTTTTCCATAACAAATAAGAGCATACTCTAGTATGGAGACATCATCACAAACTATAAGTAAAAAAGTGATAAATATCATAATATGATATTGTGAACTAGTGGACTGGTTATCCTATACAAGCTTTGTGTCTCTTTCTGTGTCTGTGTGAGACAGGCGCGCACGCAGAGAGAGAGAGAGAGAGAGAGAGGAGTAACACAGAATCATTTTAAAGACAAAAAATACGAATATCTTGATGCTATGTAGAAAAAGTTGAATAACAATTATATGAACGGTTCTACTATTCTAAGTTTCTAACTCTCTCAAGCTTCAAATCCGAGACTCTCTCTCACACACACAAACACGTGAACGCATGTGCCTGTGCAAGCACCCTATGCTACTATTATAAGTAAACAAATGTTTGGTACAAAAGGACTTGCATGCATTGTGTGTATTAAGAAGCTTACAGGTAAAGGAATTGGCTCAGAGAAAGGCTCATTAGTCAAGAGCAGATCTTCATATGCAATGGACCAGCTGCAATGAGAAATTTTGTAGTTATCTTTCAATCATCAGTGAGTAGCTACAAAAGAACATGGGACAAACCCCATGACAGCCATAGAATATTATAATACAGAAACAAACCAATTGCAAATATATATTGACGTGTGTGTGTGTGTGTGTATACACATATCTGTACACATTTATGTTCTCTTGAAGGTATGTCAGCAATCTTTTCTTTTTCTCTTTCTAATCTACAACAGTATCCTCTTTTTATGACTCTAGGTCTGATAATGAAGCTGAAACCTGTGCTTCTGAGAAGTGAGACCAAATAAGTTCTTTTGAGTTGGCAAGTTCACAGATTTTAGTTCAGAATTATACAAGCTATCTAGAATGGGGCTGCAAAAATATATAATTTCTAATCATAGACCACATTCGCACCTACATCTGCTGATAAATGCAGCAGCCAGAACAGATGTGCTGCCACTTAAGTTACCGACATGGGTCAAGTCTCAGTAGGATTCCCATGCTGCTTCTTTTCATGCCTAACTACAGCATTTGCTTGATAATCTAAATGACCATTTGCTTTAAAAGTAATATGTTTCCAAGCACATAGATCGTATAAAAACTATAGGATTTCCAAGAACAACTGATCCCATTGGCCATTGTATCTAAGAAGCTTTGGGAAAAGTGTATACCTTATAATTGGATCCTTTGCCTTTCTTTTTGGTCGCCGAGATTGATCCCCCACCCACTTTCTTCTGCTCTCTTGCCAAGCAATTGCAGCTGCATAATACATTCAGCCCAAATATTCTTCAGAGAACAGCATTTGAAGCATGGATTACAACAATAACGAAAAAGAGTTGAAAAGAAAAAGAAACAGAAACATACAAAACTACCCTGTGCTTACAAATCCATTATTCAGCACAAATCACCTAAATCAAGAGACTTACCATGATTGACAAAAACGGAAGTGCTCAAATCTTTTTCTGTGGGTTGTTTTTCTTTATCAGAAGGCAAAGAATGCTCCAAAGGTTGCTTCCCGTTACAACAGAAACTTCCAGTATTGACCTCCATTGTCCCTGAACTGAACGACCATTCCCTTCTGCAATGACACAATGGTTGTTAACAAGAGTTCCTTTTCAGAAGCCATCCTAAGGTTCTATTAACAGATATCGTCATGTAGAATACAGCAAGGTAACCAAAACAGCTACTGCTCAGCATTAATTAGCTCTTCGGTACTATAGACATTGTAAAGGAAAGAAAGAATGAAAGAAAACAAAACGGAGCATCTTACCATGAAAGCTAAATGCATTAGTTTACAACGCATTTATACTACACATATCTTATTCAATTTCGCATATTAATCATCCATCTAGAATTTCCCCATAATGCAAAATTTAATGGCAAACTCCCAAGAATTTCAACCCCCCTACACCCTTAAAAAGAACCGAATAAATAAAATGCTAACGCCAACAACTTTTTTTTTTTACACTTTCATTGGCCATGGGATGCGTTGATGGCACTCTCCTCTTTGAAAGATATTCTTTCGCAAAGTTTCATTTGTTTTCCCTCTCACACTGATTCCCTCTTCATTTACTGTACTTGAAATTGGTTTCTCCTTTCAATAATAACTTCCATTGAATCAGGTATTCCTGTAAATTATAATCTGATTTTCATCTAATTCCAAATAGATTATGAAAATGACTCTGTGGCAGATGAATATCCTAAATAGTAAACTATTAAACTTACAACAAGCCAACTCCAAACAGTTTCAAGATTCAATTTGCATACTATCTCCTCCATTATCTGAGCTTCCAAAAATGCGAGCATCAACTTTAATGCTTTATATCTTCTATCAACCGTCAGCACATTCAACTGCAAGAACTCATTTCTTTGTTTCACAATACACAAGTTATTCCAAAGCTAAACCTTTAACTACTCCCCCAATCTATGCCCAATAAAAGAGCTTGGCAATCATCTCTTGTTCAACATAGACCTGAATACTCAACAAATTTAAACCCAAATCATATGAAAACAAAATAAATTATCCCTCCCCCCTGTCCCGAAAGGAGACTGTTAGACAGTACCCATATATCTTTGAGCTAAAGATTCTATATAATTCCTCATTCATAATGTCAAACACGGTTTACAAAATAAATTGAAGAATTAGATGAGCAAAGAACTCATCTTTTAGCTTCCAAGATCCAAACATATATCTTCACCCGCTCACCAAATTGATTCAGTAATCTTGAATCTCAAATTCTCAAATTATAGATAATATTTATTTGATTGACGTTGCTAAAAATAAATTAAGTGAAAGGCCACAGCTTCTGTAAGGAAAAAATAAATAATGGAAAAATACACGATTACACACCATAGATTCAACCAAAAACAAAGGAAAATTCCAAAAAAAAAAAAAAAAACTCCAAATAAGAGCCAAAACCCATGGCTTTTCTTTCCAACTTTCGCAATGCATTCGAACATAATAGTTAAATATGAAACGAACCCATGTTAGATTTACACATAATTCTTCAACTAGTTAAGCAACAAATCAAAAATAAAAAAAGAAATTGTCAAAAAAGTTAGGCCATACCTTGTCGTGCACATATTACGGGAGAATTTGTGTTGCAGGTATTGATACAGAGACAGAGACAGAGAGAGAATACGACAGATTTCTGATGAATGGTTTTGGGTGGTAACCGGCGACAAGTAACAGAAGGTTTAGAACGACATTTTCTCTTTTCTCTTCGTAAGTTTCTTGTTTTGTTCGCGGTGCTCTCTTTTCTTTGCTTAATGTTTTGCACAGTGTTCTGAACCACTCTGTCCTTGACGTGGATGTGTTTTTTTGGATAAATAGGCCATGGACCCTTAGGTGCCATACGAACTGAATCACATGACTACCCTCCACCTACTGCGAAGATATACGTAAATCGAAAGAGATCTTAGTGGGTACGTTGGTCATTTTCTGGATTCTCCATGGATGGGAAACCTTTTATAGCTGTAATGGATGGTCATCGTTTGCGCACGTGATATTTGTAGGACCGACTAATTGCCAATTTTATCTCTACTTTTTGTGATACGTTTTCGGCCAGTGGCGTATGTAGAATTAGGATTGGATTTATATAAATTCAGACAGTCTTTAAGAGTTAAGATATCTCCATGCATTTTAACTTAACTAAAAAGTATAATTTTTTACTTTATTTATTATTGTTTTAATACAACTTTAAACAAAGTTTTTATTCTTTTCTTTATTTTTTAAAAAATATATCATTTTTCAGGTTTTTTTTAATTATTTTCTTAAACCATCAAAAGAGAAAAGACAATAAAAAAATGAGAGAGAAAAAATAAAAAATAAAAAGAGAATACCAAAGCGATAGTGGTTGCCTGCCTAATAAGTAGGTGGAGTTTCATCTTAAGCTTTTTAGAGCAAATGAACGCTACAATTCTATCTCTTGAAGCATTTTCACCCTACGCTCTAAAACCTTTATATTGGCTTTCCTAAAAAAAAAATTCTAATAAAAAATTTAAATTTAAAAATTTATCCTTAATTTTTTTATTTTTTTTAATTTGCTCCCCACCCCTCAAATTTTTTTTCTTCAATTTAGCCCTCCAAGTTGTAGATGTTGACTCCGCCCCTGATTGTGTCTATTTAGTTAATATAAGGCAAAATTTATTTTATATTCTCATTCTTCTCTTATTCTCCCTATTTTAAAATCAACTATTGAATATGCATATATAAGTCTTACAGATTTAATGACGATTTTCAAAAATAAAAAATAAAAGAATATTAAATAGCAAGCCCTTTTCACAAATCTCTTCTCTTTTTCAAATTTTTGGATTATTCATACATCTCAATCTACATGTACCATGAGAATTTGCACAACAGGATTTTCAAGCTTGGTAGGTGTTATGATAATTACTAGTAGGTAGTAGATGTCTAGTTACATTAGGATTTAGGACAGAATTGATAGAATGAGAAGAAAGAATTGAGAGAAAGAATGGAGAAATGAAGAAGAACTGAGATTGATCAATTAGGGTTCACGAAGAACAATTGGCAATTCGAGGAGCCAGCCAGCCTCTAGATCCAAATTCGATTTACAACCAACTTGAATGCCCATTCCTCACGTCTCTCGTCCCTTATATACAAGTTCCCTAAAGACCCTCGTGAATGAAATTATTTGAACACTTAACATAAATTCAAACTAAACAACATCATTTACAAACAACTATAAACGGCAACGTTTATTCCATATAGCCTTGAAGCTTTGATGAGCTGTACTAGTTTCCTTCCCCAGCATCCACGTACCCCAACACGTGTCAGTCAGCATCAACCATATGTCAAGCTCCCTGGTGAGCTTGTTACATTACCCCCTCCTTTAAAACACCTTGCCCTCAAGGTGGGGGTAGGCATTCTTCAAGGCATAGTAGTCCTCCCAAGTGGCATCATCCGGTGATTGGCCTGCTCAGCGGATCAGTAACTCTGTAACAGCACGGTTGTTCCTAGGCCTGGTGCAATGTAGCAGCACCTCCTCAGGTTCTGGTTGGATAATGCCTTGCTCATCAACATGCGGCAGAATTGGTGCAGCCAAATGAGAAGACCCCAGCTTAAGCTTCACCTGGGAAACATGAACTACATGATGAATTCTTGATGAGGGTGGAAGGTCCAGCCAGTGGCGGACCCAGCCTTAAGAATTTGGGAGGGCCAAATTTTTTAAAAAAAAATGTTATAATCCAAAACTAAAAAAATCTTAAAAACCATTTCTTCTAGTCTTCCACACCTTAACCTAATATATCATATATAGTATCTTCACAACCAACAAAAATTTGATTGAGTGGAATCATCACAACTTTAAACCATGATACGCTTTTGAACAGAGAGATTTAAGATTACCTTATAAACAAAACCAGCACTACTGTCTACTGAGCTTAGTGGAGAAGCAGTGTCCAAAAACGGTGAAAAACATTTTATCTCTTCAACACCTATAAACATCAAAACCAAAAAAAAAAAAAAAACCTTCCCTGTAATGCACTAAATGCCAGTTTCCACAATTTCACTCCCAGCCGAAGACTTTCTTTTCCACTACAGGCAATAGCACCATGCACCCACACCAGAAGTTTTTATGTTTCGTCTTTGTGAGTATGTGACTTTGTCTCTTTTTCTTTTAGAAGTTCTTTTCTTTTTTTCTTTTTCATGAGGTCTATGTGTCATTTCTTATTTTCTTATTTCCTGTCTTCTTGAGCCGTTGAGGTGCTGTCCACCGGTCGTCTTGTCGACTGTCATGCTAAGCTAGAGCCTAGAAGTATGGTGTATGGCTATGGGGATGGACCGGATGGTTGTATGGACTAATGGAGAAGAAAAAAAAAATTTAACGTGACTCTAACTTGGGCTTTAATTGTTGCTTTGACATCTAAGACTCATATTGACTCTTGGGTGGAAAGTAGAGTCAGTAAACTAAAGTCTAAATAGTACTTTGGTGGGGCCAACTACAAGAGTGCAAGTTTGCAAGACAAAAAAAAGTAGTGAATTTTTTTTGTTTTACCAGCCAGCAGGGGCCGTGGACCCTGCTGGCCATAAAAGAGATCTGCCCCTGAGACCCAGCTCATAGGCCATTGATCCAATCCTCCTTAGGACAGTGAAGGGGCCATAAAACCGTGGGGATAGCTTAAGGGATCGCCTAGTCACCACAGAATTATGGCGATAAGGTTGAAGCCTAAGATAAACTTGTCGTCCAACTTCAAACTCCCTCTCACTCCTTCGCAGATCCGCATATTTTTTCATGCGTTGCTGGGCCTGTTTCATGTTGTGGCGAAGTAGAGTGATGAGTTGAGTTCTGTCCCTGAGCAGAACATCTACTGCATCTACAGTGGTTGTGCCGGGGACATAGGATAAAAGCCTGCTAGGAAGAGTCTCATACACAGCTTCAAAGGGAGTCATCTTGATGGAGGCATGGTAGGTTGTATTATACCAATACTCTGCCCATGGCAACCATGAAGACCACTGCTTAGGCCGGTCGTGAGTAAAGCACCAAAGATAGTTTTCAATGCACTTATTCACTATCTCAGTTTGACCATCCGATTGGGGATGATAACTGGTGCTCATGCATAATGAGGTGCCCTGCAGCCGAAACAACTCCTTCCAGAAAGCACTGGTGAAGGTGGGATCTCTATCTGAGACCATGGAGGTGGGCATACCATGCAGCTTGAAAATATGAGCAATAAAAGCTCTGGCTACTGTGACTGCCGTGTAAGGATGTTTGAGAGGAATAAAATGCTCATATTTAGAAAGTCAATCCACCACCACTAGGACAACTGTAAATCCTTGAGAAGCCGGTAAGCCTTCTACAAAATCAAGACTTATGTTTGATCAAATCCTAGTAGGTATAGGAAGTGGTTGCAGCAGGCCTGCAGAGGAAGTATTATCACTCTTGTTCTGTTGACAAACTGAGCATTCTCTAATGAATCGTTTTAAATCCCCCTTCATTCCTTTCCAGTAAAAATCTCTCTTAGCACGCCTCATAGTCCTCTCAAAACCAGAATGACCGGCCATAGGATCACAGTGAACATAATGGAATACTTGATTCTTCAGGTACTGATTCCTTCCCAGCATCAATCGGTTCTTATAAAAGAACAAGCCATCAAGACATATTTCTGGCTAACAAGAAGATTGTTGTTCCACATAGACAGCAGGTCCTTCATTTCTTCATCAGTCTGATAATGCTCCCTTACTTCTGTCAACCATGTAGGAGTAGGAATGGACAAGAGTGAGATGCTTACATCCTCATCTTGGTCCCATCCTTCTCGTGGAGGTAAGGCATCTACTGCCACATCCTCAGTTCCATCTTTATCCCAGCCTTCTCTTCGAGAAAGAGCATATGCTGCTCCTTCTCAGTTCCTTTCTTATACTCCACTCGGAAGCTGTACCCCATCAGTTTGGTTAACCATTTCTGCTGAAAGGGGGTTCCAACCTTCTGCTCAAGGAGGAATTTCAAGCTTTGCTGATCAGTCTTCACTATAAAAGATTGACCAAGTAAGTAGGGTCTCCATTTTTGGATTGCAATCACCAATGCAAAGAGCTCATTTTCGTATGTGGACATGTGCAAAGCCTTGCCCTTCAAAGCCTTGCTAAGGAAAGCAACAGGTCTGTCATTTTGCATTAGCACAACACCCACCCCAACACCACTAGCATCACACTCAATGACAAAAGATTGAGTGAAATTCGGCAAAGCTAGGACAGGAGCTTGTGTCATTGCTGTCTTCAACACCTTATAAGCTTCTTCGGCAGCCTCTGTCCAAACAAAAGAGTTTTTTCTGAGCATGGATGTTAATGGTGCTGCTATAGACCCATAATGTCTAATAAACTTCATATAATAACCTGTAAGTCCTAAAAATCCCCTTAGTGACTTAATGGTTTTAGGAAGTGGCCAATCAATCATGGCCTGGATTTTACCCTGGTCTGCCCTAACTCCATGTTCAGATACAATGTGGCCCAAGTAATCAACTTCATTACAAGCAAATCTACATTTAGAGTGCTTAGCAAAAAGCTTGCTAACTCTAAGCAGATCTAGGGCAAGAGATAAATGTGATAAATGTGTCTTAAAATCCTGGCTATAAACAAGGATATCATCAAAGAATACAAGGATAAATTTCCTTAAATAAGGCTTGAAAACATGATTCATTAATATTTGAAATGTTGAGGGAGCATTGGTTAAGCCAAAAGGCATAACCAAAAACTCATAATGACCCTCATGTGTTTGGAAGGCTGTTTTTTGGATATCCATATTAATCACTCTAATATGGTGATAGCCGGATCTCAAATCCAACTTAGAAAAAATGTTAGAACCCCACAACTCATCTAGTAATTCATCCACAACCGGAACATGGAACTTATCTTTTATGGTGACTTTGTTGAGTGAGCGGTAATCCATGCACATTCTCCAAGTCACATCTGCCTTGCGGACCAACAAAACTGGTGCAGAAAATGGATTGGTGCTCGGTCTGATCACCCCGGAAGCCAACAACTCTTTCACAATCTTTTCAATCTCTCCCTTTTGATAAAAGGGATATCTGTAGGGCCTCACGGATACTGGTTGCACCCCTTCTTGTAATGGAATTGAGTGGTCATGTGTCCTGTGTGGAGGTAAATCAGTAGGCTCCTGAAAAACATCAGCATAGCTGCACAAAAGTTCCTCCAAGCTAGCTAAGTCTTCAGGTCTTCCAGTTTGCTATTTATCGGCAGTCAGCTCAACATCATTTCCCAACAATTGAAGGAAAACTCCTTTTCCATTTTGTTTGGAAATTTTGAAAGTCTCAGCACCCTCCAAACTCCAAGGTTTACCCTGTTGTAACCCCCTTAACACACACTTGTGATTAGCATACTCAAACTCCATAGACAAGGTTGCAAAGTCCCATAAAATTGGGCCCAACATTCTGAGCCAGTGAATGCCCAAGACAACATCACACCCTGCCAATGGCAAGATGTACAATTCCACCAAAACCTCGGTTCCCTGCATTTTCAAAGCTAATTCCCCACACTTGCCAGGACTATGAACTTCTTGTCCATTGGCTATCTTCACTTTAATAGCTTCTTGTCCTTTCGGTTTAACTCCCAAAACAACAGCAAAATTCTCATCAAGAAAATTATGCGTATACCATAATCTATCAACACAATCACTTGTTGTCCTTTTACCCATCCCACAATTCTCATGGTCTTGGGTGTAGGAGTGCCAGTAATGGCGTTTAAGGAAATTTCTGGTTCCTCTTCTACAACCTCCTTTAAAGTAGCTGCATCAAGCTCCTCTAACTCCTCAGTTTCTACTTCCTCTATCAAAAACAACTTCGGTCCACCTTCACATACATGTCCTATATTCCACTTAGCATCACAGGAATAGCACAATCCATTCTTCCTCCTTTCTTCCATTTGTGCTGAAGAGATTTTCTGCACCGGCACTAATGCCCAACTGTTATCTCCTCCCTTAGCTTGTCCAAATATAGGATTATTCTGGAACATCTTAGATTGCCCTGGCAGACTCACTCTAGGTTTATAAGAGTTAGTAATCAAGTTGGAACTCGAAGCTGAGTACTACTCCAGGAACTCCTATAAGATTTTTTGGCATTAGACATTAATTCCTCCTGAATTTTAGCTAAGGAATAGGCCTATGTCATAGACTTAGGGTTAAACATCCTAACCGGTAGTCTAATTTCCTCACTTAAACCTCCAATGAAGCAACTCAATTTCAAATTCTCCAACAAACCGACAACTCTATTAGCCAACAATTCAAATTGAGATTTATACTCTTCCACACTGCCAGTTTGCTTTAATGACACTAGAGACTCCATTGGATCATCATAAAGACTCCTACCGAACCTAGTTTGAATAGCCTTAAGGAACTCATTCCAAGTGGTCAGGTTATTGCTATTACGCAATTCCTGGAACCATACTAAGGATTTTCCCTCCATATTGAAGCTAGAGATTGTAAATCTCTGTGAATCAGGCATATTGTAATAATCAAAAAACTGTGAGGCTCGGTAACACCAACCTTCCGGATCCTCTCCGTTGAACCGAGGAAACTCAAGGCGTAGAGGCCTTGTTTGGAACGCATCTCCTCCAGTAGTTGCCGTCTGAACAATTGGATCGCCGTTCCTACTAGTTTCTCCTTGTCCTTGAGTAGCTTCCATGTGCTCCTGCTCCTTGAACTTGAAGTGCGAGTTGAATTGCCGAAACTGTTCTTCCTACCTTTTGAGCATTCCGAACATCTCCTCCTGCATCCGGCGAAATTCCTCTTGAGATCGGATGCTAGATTGCACATCCGACTGATTCTGACGCATATCCGCTTGTACTTCTGAAATCACCACATCCATCGTCTGCATTCCTTCCTGTAGTTCTCAAACTTCCGCCGAAGTTGATCGATTTTGCGTCATCGCCGATGAAGTAGAACAATGAAGCAGAATCAAAATTATGACAATGGAACCTGGCTCTGATACCACTTGTAACAGTCCTCAAGGTTTGTTACTGATTAGGACAGAATTGAAAGAATGAGAAGAAAGAATGGAGAAATGAAGAAGAACTGAAATTGATCAATTAGGGTTCACGAAGAACAATTGGCAATTCGAGGAGCCAGCCAGCCTCCAGATCCAAATTCGATTTACAATCAACTTGAATGCCCATTCCTCACGCTCTCGTCCCTTATATACAAGTTCCCTAGAGACCCGCGTGAATAAAATTATTTGAACACTTAACAGAAATTCAAACTAAACGACATCGTTTACAAACAACTATAAACGGCAACGTTTATTCCATATAGCCTTGAAGCTTTGATGAGCTGTACTAGTTTCCTTCCCCAGCATCCACGTACCCCAACACGTGTCAATCAGCATCAACCACATGTCAAGCTCCCTGGTGAGCTTGTTACACCTTGTCGTGCACATATTACAGGAGAATTTGTGTTGCAGGTATTGATACAGAGACAGATAGAGAATACGACAGATTTCTGATGAATGGTTTTGGGTGGTAACCGGCAACAAGTAACGGAAGGTTTAGAACGACATTTTCTCTTTTCTCTTTGTAAGTTTCTTGTTTTGTTCGCGGTATTCTCTTGTCTTTGCTTAATGTTTTGCTCAGTGTTCTGAACCACTTTGTCCTCGACGTGGATGTGTTTTTTTGAATAAATAGGCCATAGACCCTTAGGTGCCATATGAACTGAATGACATGACTACCCTCCACCTACCACGAGGATATACATAAATCGAAAGAGATCTTAGTGGGTATGTTGGTCATTTTATAGATTCTCCATTGATGGGAAACCTTTTATAGCTGTAATGGATGGTCATCGTTTGCGCATGTGATATTTGTAGGATCGACTAATTGCCAATTTTATCTCTACTTTTTGTGATACATTTTCGGTCAATGGCGTATGTAGAATGAGGATTGGATTTATATAAATTCAGACAGTCTTAAGAGTTAAGATATCTCCATGCATTTTAACTTAACTAAAAAATATAATTTTTTACTTTATTTATTATTGTTTTAATACAACTTTAAACAAAGTTTTTATTCATTTCTTCTTCTTTTTTAAATTATTATTTTCAGGTTTTTTTTAATTATTTTCTTAAACCATCAAAAGAGAAAAGAGAATAAAAAAATGAGAGAGAAAAAATAAAAAATAAAAAGAGAATACCAAAGCGATAGTGGTTGCTTGCCTAATAAGTAGGCGGAGTTTCATCTTAAGCTATTTAGAGCAAATGAACGCTACAATTCTATCTCTTGGAGCATTTTCACCGTATGCTTTAAAACCTTTATATTGGCTTTCCAAAAAAAAAATATTCTAATAAAAAATCTAAATTTAAAAATTTACCCCTAATTTTTTTTTTTTTTTAATCCCCCCCCCCCCCCCCCCAATTTGTTTCTTCAATTTAGCCCTCCAAGTTGTAGATGTTGACTCCACCCCTGATTGTGTCTATTTAGTTAATATAAGGCAAAATTTATTTTATATTCTCATCCTTCTCTTATTCTCCCTATTTTAAAATCAACTATTGAATATGCGTATATAAGTCTTACGGATTTAATGACTGATTTTCAAAAATTAAAAATAAAAGAATATTAAATAGCAAGCCCCTCTCACAAATCTCTTCTCTTTTTCAAATTTTTGGATTATTCATACATCTCAATCTACATGTACCACGAGAATTTGCACAACAGGATTTTCAAGCTTGGTAGGTATTATGATAATTACTAGTAGTAGGTAGTAGATGTCTAATTACATTAGGATTTAGTATTATAATAGTAGTAGGTTTATTTCTTATCATGTAGTAGCAAAATGTGAATCTTTTACTTACAAGTCCTTGTTTTAGTATAACACTTAAGTCATGCAGAGTAATTCCCAGCTAAATAGTGAATAGGAGTAGTAGTTATAGTTTAAGTCTTGTAACCTTTTTATTTAAGGTCCGTTTGGGTTTACAATTTCAAAAAGTGCGATTTGAAAAAATTGATATTTAAAGATGCAGTTAAGCGTTTGGCAAAATCGCAGTTTAACCTTTAAAATCACAAATTAACCTTTAAAATTCTCCGTTTAAAAAAAAACATCATCTTACCTGCGATTTGAAAAGGCGGATTCTCTGCGTTTTCAAATCGCAATTTTTAAAAAAACAGTTCTCAAACGATTTATATTTTGCGATTTGGTTTAAAATCGCACTTATTGTCTATGAAATCACAATCTCAAATGCACCCTTAAACGTGTCCAATGAATAAAGAAGAGATCCAGAAATTATTTTCAAACTTATAGTTTGACAAAAGACTCAAAAATCGTGTAAATTCCTACCATTAATTCATACGAGTTAACAATCATTAGTAAAGAATAAGAAGCTAAATCCATTTTTTTTTTTTTTTTTTAAATTCAAGAGCGAGCTACGAGACATAACAGTAGGTGCTTGGTGGAAAACAAAGAAAGATGTAAATAAATTAGATGTAACGGTTAATTACGACAATTCAATTTATAAATAAATAAATGTAGTGGGCCAAAGAAGGTAGGTTTGGTCTATGTGTAAACAAATAAATATTATATATCGGCCAAAAATAACAAACCGACCTTAGCTCAGTTGGTAGAGCGGAGGACTGTAGTGGGTTTGTCCTGTCGATATCCTTAGGTCGCTGGTTCGAATCCGGCAGGTCGGAAGTCTTTTGCAACTTCATTTTCTTCTTCTTTTGTTTTTTCCAACCTTCGAAGCTACGACCGACAAATTCAAATCTAAAATGACCCTTTACACTAACCCATGGGCTGGCCGCTGGTATAGTGGTATAGAATTGGGACACGCTCCATTCATATAAATTTTCAAATGTCCGTGTAATTTTTTTTAACTGTTTAAATTTAATTTTATTCTCTTTTTTAATAATAAAAAAAAAATGCCCTTTTTTTTTAACACCTAAACAAAATTCATTCCATTTAAGGTTTTTTTTTTTTTTTTGAACAAAACTGCTTTGATCTTCCATTAGATATAAAAATTGACCCCAATAAAAGTAGGTCTAGGGGGCAGAAAATGTTTGGTTGGAGGACACTCCACCGAGTATTGCAAGCATTGTTCTTACCGCAATTAGCTGCTAATCTCTATTTAGGGTTCTGTTTGGGTTTGTAATTTCAAAAAGTGCAATTTAAAATAACGATTTTAAAATGTGCAATTTGAAAAAGTAATTTTTAATAACGCAATTAAGCGTTTGGCAAAATCGTAAATTTAACCTTTAAAATCGCAAATTAACCTTTAAAATTCTACATTTTCAAAAAAACATCATCTTACCTGCGATTTGAAAAAGTAAATTTTTTGCGTTTTTAAATCGTAAATTTTAAAAATGCAATTCCCAAACGATTTATATTCTGCGATTTGATTTAAAGTCGCACTTATTATTTACGAAATCGTAATCCCAAACGCACTATTAGACGGGTTAGTTTCCCCGCTCAATACAAAAAAGGCATACATAAATTTATTTGTTCGATAAATGTAATTGTTTGCAGCATTTATACCAAACAAGCAGAATTCAAAAACTGTATAATTCCACATTACACAATATATGTTTAATTAAACTTAATAAATAAAAAACTTGTGTTTAGGAGACTTGAGTGACTACTGCAGAGACCATTGTGTTCATTCCACACATGCCGCCGCCCCGGCAGAGGTGGTAATAGCCATTTTCGCCCCATTTCTTGCCCCATGAATTCTTGATGATCCAATACGGCTTGAACCCAAACCTAAGAATGGAGAACCCCTTCGCACCGTACCCCACAAGCAACACACCATGATTCACCCATCTCTTCCCACAAATAAGCGGGCATGACACACCACCGATGTACGTTTGCATGAACACCGCATTCAACCCAACTGAATTTCAAACATCAAGCCGACAGGCCTTAAACTTAATTTCATGTTAAAACATAAACTATAACGGTATACAAAAGTTACATATCTATAAAATCATCTTTAAAAATAATTTCTCTTCTTAATACAAAAGTTTTCTAATTTGCTATAGACATGTACAACCGTAAAAAGCTAAGTCATTTACCTATCTGGGTGAAAAAGTCGATGATGGGAACAAGGGCAGAGCCACCAAGAGGCTTGGGGCCTGGCCCCCCAAGCTCCAAGGTTTTCCAAAAATAAAAATAATAATAATAATAAATTAAATTTTATCCCTAATTTTTTTTTTTGTTTTTTTTAATTTTGCCCCCCAAATTTTTTTTCTTCCCAATTTGGCCCCCCACTTCCAAATGCTAGCCGGCTCCGCCCCTATTGGGGGTCATAGTATGAAAAATAATATTTTTATAAAAAATTCAATATTTTTTTGGGGGTTGCCAAAACTACCATGGTGGAAAGATATATGTAAAATATAAGATGAAAAGCAGACGCAAAAAAATAAAAATAGAACGCGATATGTTTTGAGTTATAACAGATGTCATAAGTTTGAATTCTAACTCTATAGTTTACTTCATATTTCAGTCAAATATTTTATAGGTTAAACTTCACTTGTTAAGAGTATAATTTTAACATATAAATTAAATTTAACATATAGTTTATGTGATTTTGTGCTACTATGTGGAAAAGGTCAAAAAAAAGTAATATCAACCAATACATGGAAGATTACCTGCAAGAGGACCGTGGTTGACTAAATATGCTGCAATTTGATTCTCATCAATAGGAATGTTTGTAAAATTGACGACTCTAACGGCTACTTTCTCTGACTTAAACATGCATTCACCCTGTTTCCCTGTATATGGGTATGAACTCTCCTCCTCTAATCCTCCTGCCTCCATCAAATATTTGTACGCATTTGTCATGAGGCCTCCGTGGCATCCATTGTCACACGCCGTCTTCTCCGTCCCATCGCACTAACAGAGAAAAAGAGAGATTAAAAAAATGATCATTAATATAGTGATATTCGTGTGATCGATCGGTTTATAAGAAACTTGTAGGAAAAGCAGCTGACCACGTGGTCGCAATCAACAAGCTGTTGTTCACTGAGATTGAGAAGCTTCCCGGTGGCTTTGAAATTGGCTCCTTCAACAGCTCCTGTAGTGCTGAAAGCCCAGCATGATCCACATACACCCTGTATCAACAAAAACAAGCATAAATTATTGCCTGCCCTGCTTCCTTTCTACCACCATAATTAATTTTGTTGGTCTTAATAGGATCAAACATAAGAAGCCACTCCGAATTTGAATCTTGGGTCAGCCCAATATCGATCCCCACACCACCAACGACGGGCTGATGTTGGACTAGAATGTTTATGAAATTATGAGAACTCGAAAGCATTTGAGTATGGATGTTGCATTTGAGTATGTTTGTTAATTTATTTATTTATTTATTTTTTTTATTTTATGTATTTTGATGCGATATAAAAGTAAAAATTGTTTTTACATTTTTATGTTTTATGTTTGGATTTTTTATTAATGTTTTTGTTTCTAAAGGATAAATTAGCAAAAGAAAGAAAATAAAAGTTTTAATTATTAAAATTTCTAACCAAATGAAGATGAAATAAAAAAGATTTAAGGTAAACGTATAAAAGCTTAATTTCAAATTAAACCTTTAATCTTTAGTGGTATCATGAATGTCTATTTCTATTTCTTTCTCTCTTTTAATTTTGGCAAACAATGTCTATTTCAAAATCATAGTATAATTTGAACTCTCAATAAGTCTCTATATATTAACTGAAATTAATGAAGACCTTCAAACAATTCTACAAAACTACATAGTTAATTTTTGTTTCTTTTGTTTTATTAATCTTGCTCTTACTCAAAATATATACAATCAAACTCAATCCGGTTATATTTAAATTATTTGTATATATGTGTATAACATGGAAACATAAAATAAATAAATAACTAGTACTAAATGCATGTGTTTGGATTGGTATAATAATTTTTATTAAATAATTAAATTTATTATATATTTAAGATACTAATTAGATTGTTAAATTCTACAATTAGCTTTAATTTTTTTGGTGAGATAATCAATGGTTTAACAAGTTTCACCTGCATCTTAACCTCAGTAACGGCTCCTTTCTCTCGCCAGTCAAAGCTCTCGGGCAAGCCAGCAACCTCCTCCTCCTTCAGCAATGGTCCACTTTCCTTAACCGCAACATCCATGCGAGGCCCACCTCTCAGGCCGGTGTACAGCCGCTCGAACTCCTCCTCGGAGAGGTCGGAGAACGGCGTGACCCCGTGTACTGCCGTGGGGTCGAGCGCTTGGTGCTGGGCGGCTCTCACCATGTTTCTGGCGAATATCCCAAGGCGGTGCAGGTACTCCTCTCTCGTAGCATACCTCTTCTCGTGCTTCTCCATGAAAACCTTGAACTTCCTCTCGGTGCCCAGCAAATCATTGTCCAAGAATGTTCTGTCCGTGACTTGGAATATGTTTGGGTTTTGTGGGGTGTCCGTGTCGGTGTCATGGAGAGCTACAGAGAGAGTTAGTGCGCAGGTTACGGCTGCGACAACCGCCGTGCATGTTAGAGTCGGGCCTTGCCTCATCATCTTCCACAGCTAGTGCGCTAGCTCTTTGCTCTTGGCCTCGATGTGAGCAACGAGAGAGTATGAATAGTTTCTCCGATGACGGCTATTTCCGGTTTTACCCTCACTAAGGTTTTACTACAGATCGGGAATCTAGAATATTTCCGTAAATTAATACGAGTACGGGGCAGCGGTCGCATGCAGACCTAGTGTTAGGTGTTGAACACGTGGAACACCGGCACGTACGTAGCGTGGCATCTCCTGTCCACGTGTATGCTTTCTTTTTCTTTCTTTCTTTTGAATAGACACGTGTATGCTTTTTATGTATTACGTTACATTCTGGATTAAATAGCATATACACCCCTGTGCTTTACGATATTTATTTTTTGTCCCCTCAGTTTTACTTTTTATCAAATTTGGTACCGGTGGTATATGAAAAGACAGAAATGGTACATTCGTCTCATTTTCCGTCCAAAACTAATGTCCAACCACGTCATTCTACAGGCATCGGCGTGCATACGCGACACCTGTCCCCATGATACAGCTTAGCGCTGACGTGGCTATCATTTTTTATTGTTATTATTTTAATGATTTATTATATAAAAGAAATCATTAAAATAATAATAAATAATAATAATAACCACGTCAGCGCTGAACTGTATCACGGGGACAGGTGTCGCGCATACACGCCGACACCTATAGGATGACGTGGCTGGACGTTAGTTTTGAACGGGAAATGAGACGGAGGTACCATTTTCGTCTTTTCATATACCACCGGTACCAACTTTGATAAAAAGTGAAACTGATGGGACAAAAAATAAAGGTCGTAAAGCACGGGGGACAAATAAGTATTTAACCTTTACATTTTTATGGGGATTTCGCTGCTCCATGGAATGTACGTAATCACAAAGACAAGAAAGGAAACATCCGACTTTTGTTTGACAAATGTTTTTTTTTTTTTTTTATAGTTTTAAAATTAATAAAAAGTAATAATGTGATATAAAGTAAAAAATAAAATAAAATTGTATTATAATAATTTTTTGTTTAAATAATAATAAAAATTATTAATATGATATAAAAAGTGAAAAAAATAAAAATATTTTAATGTTAATTATTATTAAAAAATGTGAAAAAAAATAATAATAGTTGCAGCACGTTATCGTCTCATGGCAAGTTCATCCCCAAACAAACCCATTAAACTTGCCGATTTATTAATATTATTATCAAGAAATTGCAAGTACAAATCAGGATTAAAAATTAAGCGCCTGTTTGATAAAATGTTTAAAAATTCTTTTTTATTTTCAACCGTCCAAAACTCTTTTAGATGTGACCCTCGTTAATTACTAGCGTACTTATTTTCAACAGCCGAATAACCCTAAATTTTTGTCTCCCTCATTGCTTCCGCTTCTCCCCTTCTATTTACATTTTATCATAAATTGATGCATCTGGCTCTTATTTTGTTTTGGTATAAAAACACTACTACGAGTTTCAGAAGCTAGCCCTAATCTACATTGTGCCAGCCAAGAGAAGCAATTTTTTAACCTACATTAGTGGCCCAGTCGGCCAGTCCATTGGCGCTTTGTTGGCCCGACCACCCATCGTCTATAGGCACTATCACCACCGCCTCTCCTTTGTTGCTACCGTCCACCATTGGCCCCATCACTAGCAGCTATTGCTGACTTGCTGTCATCACTGACCACTATCACTGTCAAGGCGTCAACAGTGCTATCGCCAACACTTCTGCCACTGTCAACTGTCACCTGCTTCTCGCTAGTGGCCTAATCAAATTCCAAATTGCCTGGTTGAATTTAGCGAGTCAACTCACTAAATCACTCGGTTACCCATAAAAAAGGATGGCAAATCACCGAACCAACTCAAAATGAGTTGACTCTGTTGATATAGTATTCTGGTAGGTGACGTGTCGATCGATAATTCGCCGATGGGCTCCTTCTTGAAAACCTGCAAGTAAAAGCTGCGTCGGGAGATGCCGACAATCCCGCTTCAATGCTTAAGTAAGTGTATTGTTTGAGAGTAAATGCTCAGAGTAATATTAAGGAGATCAAGAGTGTACCTCAACATCTGAAGAGACTCTGGTATTTATAGAGATTGAGGAGCAGTTAAGATAGTTCATTGTATATGCGGGAATCGGTAGTTGAAGAAGACATGGCTTCGGGGGCACAGATATTTCGAGTTCCACGACCGCCTATCTCGGGCGCACGATCCTTTATGGGTGACATGTCATTAGTGAAGTTTCGGGCGCACGATCTAGTTTTGTATCGTGCGTCGTGTCCCTTAAATCCCAGGTAATCCTGAGAAGTACGCAGGCGTAGGGGTATCTAGGTACCTGGGTCGGCTGCCCGGGTCGGGTAGTCGAGCCGGATGAACCGGTTGGGCCCAAGTGATTTTGATGGACTTGGATAAACTAATATTTTTCCTAACAGACTCAATTTGAGAAAAAACAAAAAAAAAAAACAATTCATTAGTGTGTATATATATATTTATATATAATTGGTCTCAAGGCCGGAGCTACTCCTTGGCTTGCCCCAAGCCGAAGGTTCTCCTTTAAAAAAAAAAAATCTAAAAAAATTAAATTAAATTAGTATTTATTCTTTTTTTTCAATTTGACCCCCTCAAAGTCTAAAAGCCGACTCCACCCATAATTGGTCTTTATGTTTTTATTTTATTATATATTTATCATAGTTGTGTGTCTAATATCCTTTTCAAACTCACCTCGCTTATTATATTCAAGTTATTCAATAAAAATGTAATTTTGTCGATGTCTTCCTAGTAGTAGAGGTATGCCTCTAAAGATGAATTGAACCACCTCAAATTTTTGTCTCTCTCTTTTTGCTTCTGCTTCTCTTATTCTATATTTTACATTTTATTAAAAATTTCAACAAAAATGATAATGACTTTTGTGAACCAGTCTGTAATGTTATAGGAGCCCATGTAATGGAAATGTCAGGATTAGAAAATTGAGGGGCGAGGCACTTTTTCACCCTATATGCGTGTTTGCTTAAGCTCTCCCTCTAAAATCACCTCTCCCCGTTTAATAACCCTCTCCCCTCCCTCTCCCCTTATTTCTACTTCTCCTAAAAAACATTAACTTTAAAACATTTTTAACATTTTTTATATCACATAAACAATTTTTTATTATTATTTAAATAATAAAACTCACTACAATATAAAATTTTTCTACTTTTCCATATAAATTATTTCTACTTTATATCACATCAATCACTTTTTAGTTTCACTCAACAAAAAAATTATCCCATAAGGGGAGGGGAGGAGGGTTATTAAACGGAGCCCAAATTAAGAACCTACATTCGTAATTCTTGTAGAGTCAGCTGGTCACAATGATCATTATCTCATGCGGTGTCGGTGTCAGTGAGATGGATTTCTTCTATTAAAGAGGTAAAAAGAGAAAATAATAAATAGAAGAGTTTAAAGTCAATAAAAACCAAGTATAAATCCAGTTGTTCGCACTATCCAATAGAAAGCTGTCAAGTCAGCATTCCATCTTATATGGTTGAGGCGTCTGTCCAGTCTCCTCAAATTGGTTGGGATTGGTTGTGCAGGTATCCAGTTCTTGTTGGGTGGCCGTGTGACTGCCATAATTTGGTGGGTGTGGTGGCACAACCACCCCTATCTTCTCTCACGGCCGTTGGCAACTCTCTCCATTGTTTCTCTCCCTGACATCGTCTTTCTCTCTCCTCTGTTGCCATTACTTCGCTTTATTTCTTCAAGTTTCGGAGCGGTTTGTAATTTGATATTAAATGAGTGTTTTAAGGTGATTATTGAGTGTGCCAAAGTCTATTTTCTAATTTTTAAACCACATCCTTAATTTTTCGGCCCATGCGGTTTAACGCCTTTATTTTTATTTTTTTGTGGTTTATTTCGTATTGTAGATGGTACATTGTTTATTGCTAAAGACGGAGATGGTACCTCCATTCAAACTTCTGTCTAAAAATTGACGGAAGTTCATGTCAACATCTTTGAGGTGTTGACACATATCCTATGCATTAAAAAATAAAAAATTAAATAATTAAATAATTAAATCAGAAGGAGCCAACCCCTTTGGGCAAAATGGCTCCCCCTTCCCCTCTTGCTTCCGACCATCCCCCCACCAATGACAACTGCCGCCCGTCTTTGGCAACGCCAACCTCACCACCTGCCTTTATCATAGGGATCAAAAACGTATTTAACCTTAAAATTTAAACTCTACAAAGAAACGAAAAAGAAAAGAAACCAAAAATAGCAGCAACATGGTGTTGCTAGTTTCTTTGTTGGTGACAACATGTTTGTCCAGCTTGATGGCGTTTTTGAATAGCATCTTCAACTTCTTCAATAAAAGTCTCTCAAACATCATAATGTAAATACCTACCCAAAAAATGTAATTTTCTACTTTAATTATTTTATTATTATTATTTATACACACTTAAACAAATTTTCTAATTTTTTTTTCTCTATTTTATTTTAAATATTATTTCTATTATTTTTTTTATTATATTTTTCCAACACTTTTATCAAACACCGTTATCAGAGTGCTTTTTTCATAACCTCAACTCCTTCCTCAATGCAGCGTCAATTTAAGGAGTGACTCAAATAATGGGATGTTGCAAAATGTCAGGAAGGTAGCTTTCCCCTTCGTAAAAAAACCTTGAGAATTCCATGAATTCCTACACATCCATTAACGAAATCCACCAAGTTACACCATTAGAATCGTGCCCAAGAATCTTCATGCTGGACCACAAATGGTGCAAACCCAAGTGTAAGTTTTCGTAAGTAATAAATCACGGTAAGTCCGAGGTCGATCCACAATGAATGATTAGACACGAGAGAATAATTTTTACTATTTTGCAGAAAAATAAAATAAAATAAAAAAATAGAAATTTTGCTTTTGGTTTCCACTCGAAAGTGGAGCAGAGGAATATAATTTAAATTAAAAAGTAAGCTATAAAACTAAAATAAATAAATTTGATTTTGAAGATGATGTTAGAAAAGACTAGGGTTTCAAGGATCCACCTAGTATTTTATTATATATTCATGAGACATAAAAAAATATAAAATAGATTAAACATGAGTTGATTGAGTATTTGATTTCAAAAACATGAAACAATAAATTAAGCATTCAATATATTTTCGAATCATAACAAATCAAACAAAGTAAGCATTTGATATAAACAAAAATCACAAGGAATCAAAATAAATTTGTCCCATTAAATTACTCTCAAATAAAAAATCAACCCCACAATTTAATCATTCATCTATGAAGAACAAACAACATGGTCTCAAGAATACATAATAAAAATACTAGGCTTTACCTCTAACCCTAACTAGAGGTTTAGCCACTCATGGTTATGAAAATAAATTCCATAATTAAAGTACTAAACATAAATTAAAAACAAAGAAAATAAAATTCCAACTTGGCGTCTCTATGCTCGTCTGTGCTCTTTCGCTCCTCCTCCTTTTCGGAAGAACAAAGTATGGTATTTAAAGAGCTTGCAAGGTCTTTTTGGTACTTTCTTGGTGGTCTAGCTAAGGAAAGAATCACATCTTGCACTAATTGCACATCAGCCCAAGGATGGAAATAAATCAGATTGTGAATCCAGTGTCTTGGTAAAAATTATGGAAAGAAATCATGACATGTCAATCTGATTTGTGCTCCACACGTCCATCACCAGTAGTATATGGAAAGAAAATCAACTTGTGCATGAAAGACATTTGCTTTGGAAAGAAAATATCCATAATATGGTCCCCTACTCATACACATCATTTGAAATTTCAATCCAAGTTGGAAAAAGACTCTATATTCGCACAGATTTGCGCTCTTTTATTGCGGAATTTGGGCATAGTAAAAGTTTGAAATAGGAAAAACCTATTTCTGACTTATTTGTTGCATTTTTCATTATCTTTCCAACGCCACAAAATTCAATGCAATCCAATTCTTGAACCGAAAGTTATGATGAAAATAAAGTGACGTGCTTAATCTGGATTCTTTCCATAAATAAAGGATTTTGCCACTTCATTAAAATCTTGGAATTTGAAGGATTTTTTTCCAAAACCTTTTTGCCAATAACGTGTAGAGCTGCTGCCCATTATGGAGGGAGATATGTGCTTGATTTGGTCCCCACAAGTCTAGAGATAAAATTGATTTGGACCTTCCTTGCATCTTTATGTCAATTCTACAAAAATAACGACATTATTTCTCAAAGACATGCAAAACACTAAAATACCAAAACTAACAAAAAGTATTAGAAAATAACAAAACTAAGGGTTTAACAAATATAAATTAAGGGGCTCAATTATACACTATTTTGCACTCATCACTTCATTTAAGACCCACCCTGGATTGCCTCATTGTTCTTTAAGGGTCTTTTCAAAAGGAGCAGCCAAGAAGTGAAATTGAAATTCAAGGAAAGGTTCGTTTGGGTTTGCGATTTCTAAAAGTGCGATTTAAAAATAACGATTTTAAAATGTGCGATTTGAAAAAGTGATTTTCAAAAACGCAGTTAAGCATTTAACAAAATCGCAGTTTGGCCTTTAAAATCACAGGTTAGTTTTTTAAAATTCTGCGTTTTCAAAAAAGCACTCCATTGTCTGTGATTTGAAAATGCAGTTTTCAGCGTTTTCAAATTACAATTTTTTAAAAACGCAATTTTCAAACGGTTCATTTTCTGCGATTTAGTTTAAAATTGCACTTTTTATCTACGAAATCGCAATCTCAAACGCACCCGAAATAGAGAAGAGGAAGTATAATTTGCTGAGGATGACACATATTTAGGCAGAGATTGAGGCGTGGAAGAGAATGGTGGAGTATAAAGAGTTACAAAGAGATCGAGATGTGTGCGAAGAAGTTCGCTCCCAATATGTCATATGTGAAGGAATTGCCCAGGAGGACCAACCAAGGCCCAGTACGACGGGAAAACACCGATCTCCTGCGGCGGTGGAGTATAGGAGATCGGCGAGGACACAAATATTGGCGCCAATGCCCTTGAAGGCGACATGGTGTTGGCACAAGATCCATATGCTAGCAACGGTGGTCGGTGGACGGTGGATTACGATCTTCTATTCGAATTTGAGATAATTCGGACAGGTGATTATGAGAAACCAATTATAAAATTCACCTCATCAAATAAAAATTAGGATGCCCAACTACTTATCCGGTCAGGTGAATTCCAAAAGTAGTCTCTTACAATAACCTGGCCGAATTCTCTCAAATTCAAACAATTAATTATAGAGAATCTTAATTCACTGTGAAGACCTTTTCCCTATCAATAATACTACAAATACATGCAGGACTCTCTTCTAACCACCTTAGTTAAGACGTGTGCTGCACCATTTAGTTCTCTATGAACATGACCAAATTTAACACTACGAATCCCATTTATTTCCTTAACAATACTTTCAATGAAGTGCCCAGTATTAGAGAGATATGAAGGAGGAGAGTTTATCTCATTTACCACATGTGTTGCATCATCTTCTATAATGACATTGAAGAAACCGACCTCCTTGCAAAACAAAATGGCCCACAGTGCCTCCATTGCTTTCGCTATCTTCGGGTCAACTATTATTGGCCTCATCACACTTTTAGCTCCCAAGACTTCTCCCATACAGTTCCTTGCAACAATTCCCATGCCAATGCACCCCTCTTTGATGTTAAAAGTTGTGCCCTAGTTAATCTTAAACAAATCTGTTGGAGGAGGGGACCATTTCTGCTACCTAGCCGGACGTGGGTCATCTCCCCAAGTCGGAGGAAGCATTTCCTGCATATTACATCTCTGAAATTCCTCAAGCTACACCTCGACCTCAGCATAGACTTCATTTGGATCTATGAACACACCTTCAAAGATCAAAGTATTTCTCCGAAACCAAATACGACGTGCAATAACCACCATTAATTCCACATTGGCCTTACTTAGTTTATTCCCCATCTCCTCCAGCAGCACCATAAAAGCTTGTTGATTCACTATTGCATTTTTGGAATAAAGACCCTTTTCCACCATTTATTTGGCTTCACTATTGCATTTTAAAATTTATTTTGCTTTTAAAATTACCATTGAATCAAAATCCAATAATGATACCCAAAAAATGAAAGGAAATAAGGGCATGTTAAGCCAAAGGGTTATGTAGCAGTTATTTTGTGAGAGAGAGAACAAAGAAAAAAACATTGTTTGTTGAGGCTTCCCTCCTCCCATGGTGTTTTGTGTTTGTGTTTTTAGAAATTGGTAGGGTGTTTTTTCTCTTAGGGCGACGTTGTCCCCTTTTAGGAGAATGTAGTTTTGTCTCATCCTTTTCTAGGATGGAGATGTAGTTTTATGTTTTTGTTGTGGTGTTTCTCCAGGGAAGGAAACCAAATCTGTGACAAATGTTTCACAGTCATGGGTGAAAATATTCTTGTCCCAGTGTGGTGAGATCCTAGGGCTTGCCCTTGGGAGGTGGCTAGCGGCTGATGGACCCTCTACGGCTAGGTAGTGGAGAAGTTTGCTGGTAGTCGATTTGGTGTCTACGGAGATGATGCTGATGGCCCCTCTACGTTTAGTTGCACACGGTGGCTTATAGCGACGACGGTAGGCAGATCAACCGTTACTTACAGATGTTAGAGGGATGGGCTTTATGTTTAACTATCAGATTGGCACTGTGATGGGGTCCGATGGTTTTAGGCCAGCATCCCGACAAACTTGGATCTCACCTTCGTGCAAGGAGTTCATGTGCGACAGTTTTCGGCGTTTGGAGAGGACTGAGGAGGCAGTTCCAGTCTCGAAAATATTGCACACGATTATCGAAGCCAGCTCGACAATTCTGGATCTCACCTTTGTGCAACCATCGTGCAAGGAGTTCTAGTGCGTTAGTTTCTATCTCGCAAATCTTGCAAACGACTATGGAAGTTTGTGATTTTGTTTCACATCCTCCCGATGGTTTAGGTGGGAAGGCAATGGTGTCTCTCATGGGGATTCAAACCAAGAGAACGTGCTCATGTCGGCCGGAGAAATTGTACTTTCTTTCTTTTTTTCAATTGTTGTCCCTTGTAACCTGTCCTATTTTTTTTAGATAAAATATGGTTTATAAAAGCTATTTTATAGCTCAAATGTGTGCCCTCTCATAGATCAAACATAGGTTTATGTAAATGTAAATGCATCTTTTGTTGTCTAGGTAATTTAATAGCAGCTGTGATCTGTTATGGTTTGAGTCTGACTTTGCCTAGGTGGAGGAAACTCTATCCCCTGTGCCTTTGACTTAGTTTATTAGAGAGTTTTTGTAATCTTGAACATTAAACCATTTAGTCTCTTATATATTATATTGGAAGGGATCTTTGAATCAAAAGAAAAAAAAAAAAAAAAAATTCCAATAATGATATATTACACATCTAATAATAATTTTAAAAGTCGCGTTAATTTTGAGAGGACGTAAATCTTCTTTTTAACATTACTCAAGAAGTTGTTATTTACTGTAGCAAAAATTTGCATTTTAATATTAGCTAAACATAGCTAATATACAAAGTTTAGGTATACAGTTGGAAATGTTCTTAAATGGCTAGATGATTTAACTTTCTACTATATTATTTTTTATATTTATGTATTTATTTACTTACGTAGGTTCGGACTTCACTCAAAAAAATCTTAGTTCCGCCTTTGAACATGTTGCAAGGATCTTTCCAATAATTAATAATTTAATCGTTTTCAATTGAAGTTTTGGTGGAAATATTGCAATAAAAGTGATAATTGACTAATTAAGTGTCTAAAATGTAATTTTGCGTAGATCTTGATCGCTTCCGATTATAAAATATATAATGCCATGAATAAATTACTTTATATTCCTTGTCTGGACCTTACGTTATTCTATTACGTACATATGCCTGGCGTCATGTTCAGATTGGACGGTGACCTCATTGACCCGGCTTGTTGATGCGCGGTTCCACTTGAGGCCCATTTCGTGGAAATTTCTCAAGAGTATTATAATATTATATATTATAATGTGTATAATGTTTTTTAATCTGCAATTAATTAAAAGTAGTTGTTGGAAAAGATTCCGGAGATTCGAATATTGATTGATTTGGATTCCAAGTGGGTGCTGACTCTTCCTGCCTTATTAATTATTATTATTATTATTTTATGAATGAATGATTTTTTTTTTAGAAATTAAAAACAAATTTAACTAATGATTTCAATTTCAATAATTAAATTTTAAATAAATCATTCTATCCATTTATTATATAATTAATCAACAAAATATCATCACTTGAACAAATCAATTAATATAAATATAACTCTTATGTGTTAGCTATTCGTTACTTTAGCTTATAAAACATATAATAAATTAAAAAAAATAAAAAAATTCCCATCCACACAAAAATAAGAAATGCTATCTACGATAAGTATACGCTCATCACCATGATTGATGTAACGTAATCCACGCTATATTAATTTTGATGGATGAAATACAGATATTTTATATAGCATTTTTAAGGTTTTATTTTTTATTTTTTATTAAGAGTGGTTTTTTCTATAAAATAAAATTAACTAATGATTTGAAATTAGTCTTTTAAGTTTTCTAATTTAAAATAAATCATTCTATCAACTTATTATTTAACTAATTAACATTAGTATAATATAATTTTGGTTTGTTATCTATTAGTTACTTTAAGCCTTTTGAGTGAAATAATGAGTTCAAGCAAAAATAAGAAATAGTATATACACACAACAAGTGTATGCATTGCATCAATCAAAATTGATGTGACTTAATTTTTTAATTGTTAGATCAATAAAAATAAATTTTATAATTAAAAAAATCACTGTCACATCAGTTTTAATAATAACATCAATATCATAAATTCACATAATTGAAGAATATGCAATTTTAAATACATTTTAGGAAATCATCCGATAATTCCGCAAATACAAATGGATAAGGCAGTAGTGAGCACGTTGGAAAAGAGCTCCATATCCACGTGTTGAATTGTCAATAGATAATTTCGATGTTGGCTGTTAGGTGAACAAAGACGCACCAAATATAGCGTCGGTATTTTGGGTTAGACTCGTACCCAGTTTATCATCTTCCATGTTATCCGGAAAAGAGAATCTTATGATATTTTGTGAGCATAATCTAGTTCGTATGTGAATAACACACAAGGCGAGCAACCTCCTGGAGCCGCCTAACAAGAAGGATTCCAATTATATTATTGTAATTGAATTGAGTATTGAATATTTAAGTTTGATTTGTTTAATTTTTATTTTTTTTTTATTTTTAGCCCCAGCTGAGTTTAAGTTTATTATTGAAAATTATAATATATTTACATTTTGTTGATTTATTTTTTAATCAAGTTCAAACTTGTTTATGAGCTATTCAATTAATTTATTTATTCTTTTTATAAAGTTAATTTTGTTTATATATATATATATATATATATTGTAAATTCATACTATTTATTAATTAAATAATTAAATAAATACACTCAAATATTAAATAATCTAATCGTCAATTCATATATTAACGATCTTATATTATGTGTATGTATATATATATACACAAATAAACTAAAGGCAGCATGAGATTATGATTTATGTAATTTAGGATTTCAAAATTATCTTGTAGTCTGTTTGGATGCAAAACCAAAAAACAATTTTATCCGGGTGTTTTTTTTCTTTCTTTCAAATTCGGGAATTTGAATACGAACCCGCATCAACCCGAAAAATAACTCATTTCCTCTATGATTTCAATAACAAACCGAACTCCAAGGCAGGGACCCATGTACGTCTGATGCACGAAAAAAAATGGGTTGCTTTTTCTAAACTTGGTACAAGTTATCAATGATATTACAGAAATTAATAATTAAATAATAATTTTTCATATTTATTTATATTAAATAATTATTATTTCAATCTTTCTTCCACACTAATTTTCATAACACCAATCATTAAACACAACGTTTCATACCTTCAATCATCTCCTACCATGGTTATCCATGAAAAAATAATTTCATACAACTTTCACCCAAACACAATTTCAAATAGAATTTAAATTCTAATAGTTATCCAAACACCTTTTATTTGCCTCGAAATTAGTGAATCGAATAAATATTCAATTCAAATTTCAAAAATTAAACACTCGAACGAAAGCACATTGAAATTTGGAATAACATGCTCTTAATTAAGAAAAAGACATGCTTTATGAGGATAAGATACTGAAAGGGAGCCAGTAATCTTCGGAGAAAGCTTGCCTCCAATAGATAGACCAATCCTAGCTCTTGCAGTAAAAAGCAAATCATGAAGAAGATGGCTGCATGTTAACATCACTAGCTTATAATTATTAATGGTAGGACCAAAAGTTGAAATTGATTATACTTCATATTTCAAACATATGCTTATGATGAACAAAGAATGATTCAAGTCTCATTGCCATATTCAGTCTATAAGTCAATCATGTTGGCATGTTGCAATTATGTTTCCTTTCTTTTTAAGAACAAAACAACCTGCGTGAAGTAATCTAACTAAAAAGATTGAACTTGAAATTTAATTGGAAGAAAAAAATGTACAAATTTAGGTATACAATTAAAGAATTAAATAAGAAAAAACCAAAATCATAGCATAGTCAACTTTTGGACACTATAGAACATGTAAAAAGGATAAGGATCCTCCAGCATCAAAACTGTTCGTTTGTTTGTTTAATTAGTGCAACGTGAATTGAAAACATAATTTACACGTGTATTTTTAACTACCACGTGGCATGATTTCAGTACGTAGCTCCAATAAATCTTGATGTTGCAGACAAAATGGATGGTTGGCCCCAATATTATTGGTTTCTTTACTATTCATATCTATTTATCATTTTCATTTTATATTAGACGTGTGTGTTTGAAGTAATTTTGAAATAATTTTATATGTTAGTCGTTAACAAAATAGAAGTTTTAGCCGGTAGTCACTTAAATCATATCATGTCAATTAATATAAAATGAATGCAATAACCGAATATAAAAATTCGTAGAAAAACTATGTAAATTAAGCAAGTAAGCCACTACCTATGAGGCTATGATAAATAAGTTTTTGCTCATAACTAAAGAAATTCCAACATAACCTCAAGGTACTCTTTTTTTTGTTTTTTTGTTTTTAACATGTTTTACTATATATATAAATCTTAATAACTGCTCGAGGAATGATAAACAATATTTTTATCTCGCAACTATTTTACAATACTGACGTAGCAGTTTCAATCAATTATTACATCAATCATTGTTAAAAAATAAAAATAAAAAATCTAAAGATTGGTTGTGACTGCAATATCATTGTAGAATAGTTGTAAGATACCAATGTGGTATATAACATTGCTCAAATAGTTTTATAAAAAATAAAAATAAAAATAAAAAATTGATTGAGATTTTATCATATTAACATGCAACATTTTTAAAATGTACTAAAATGTGATAAATATTAAAAATTACTATAATTAACAAAATATGGGTTTTGTATACTTTTCATTTTAAGTGAAATAGAGAAGATCAATTTCATAATTTATATTAGATTTCACAGATATTATGATATATATATATATATGTTACTACATTATTTAAAATTTTAAACGGTGTAACACCACATTTAAATAAAGTGACACAACTCCATTATACTTATGTCACAAAATCATAAATATTTAATTTTAAAATAATAACCGAGATGTAGAGAATTATACATCATAACATATCGAACAAATGAAAATTAAGGTTGAAACTTTTTAACACAGCTCATGAACTTCACACGAAATTAGCATTAGCAAGTTAGGGTTAAGAGGTCTGACTTATTTAATTAAATAGATTGAATTATAATTAACTTTTATAATCTTATACCTATACTTCGACATAATTAAGACTCGATACGAAATTAACAGATTATAATTAAGATACGTTTGACTCATTTAATTTAGTTCATCGAATAAAAATTAACCTATATATAGTCTTATATTCATATTTTACACGATTCAACCCCACTCGTGCTATTAAATATGATCCAATTTTCCCATACAAAGCCAATCCGATTCCGAGAGGCAGATCCGAATACTTATGAATGAGCCTTTTGGGTAAGTTCCCGTATCGAGATTCAGTAACTTTTAAGACCAAAAACTCATCGTGCGTGGCCAAAATTACGCAACTTAACACGTGTCAAAGATTTGACGGGCGGATAAATGTCTAAAGCAAAGTAGTTGGTGTCGAGCTCATCTACTACCGAGTTTACCATATCACCACGTGTAGAATATCTCTGATCACTCTGATTCTCTCTGTCTCATCAATAAAAAGGAACAGTACGAGAATTTCAAAATCCCGGAGAAGGAAACGAAACAGAAAAGAAAAGGCACACCAAGAAAGCGAGTAAGGAAACACCTGTGTTTGTCTGTTTCTTCCTATTGTTTTCTTGTCACTCTCCCAGCGGAATCTCCAATATCCAAAGAGAGGGGTTGATAAACCAGAGCCCCCCACCTGGGTTTTCTGTTCTCTGTTAATATCTGGTCAGAGTCTCAGCTGCTCGAGAGAAAACTAAAGGAAGAGAGGAGTAGAGTGGAGGAAGAGACAGGAACAAAGTGATAGAATAAGGGGAATGGGTATTCTGTACGAGGACGCTGTGGTCTTTAGGGAGGCAGAGAAGCCGGGGGATCCCACTGTGATTACTGTGAATTGCCCGGACAAGACTGGGTTGGGGTGTGACTTGTGCAGGGTTATATTGCTTTTTGGCCTTAGCATTTCCAGAGCTGGTAAGGGTTATTATAAGCTATTTGTGATGGATTTATTATTATTACTTTCACTGTGGAGTGTGGTATTTGTGACCAATCAATTGTGATTTTATTGGTTTTTCAACTTTTTCTGATCTTTTCCTGGAAAGTTCTGCTCTTGGGATCGGATTTTCTTGCCAAACAAATAATGGGTTTATTGTGATTCGCGAGTTTTCTCTTTAGAATTATGGCTTGAAATTTTAACATTCAAAGGGAAACAAATAATGGGTCATTCTGTAGTTTTTTTTTTTTTTTTTTTAGTCTTCAATATCTCTAAAATTTCTAGGAGCAAAACAATGTATTTTTTCCTGCTCTGTGTGTATTTGTTTTAATGTTAGAACCTTAACAGATCTGATAGAATTAGTAGTTTTGATTTCCGGAAGTTTCTTTAATTTTTAATTTTTAATTTTTTTCCTGCTCTGTGTGTATTTGTTTTAATGTTAGAACCTTAACAGATCTGATAGAATTAGTAGTTTTGATTTCCGGAAGTTTCTTTAATTTTTTATTTTTATTTTTTATTTTTATGAATATGTCGTTGATGGTTTGTTTATGTTTGCTACGTGTACTTGCGGAGAAGATTTTTCAACTGATGGGAAATGGTGCTTCATAGTCTTATGGGTGGTGGGTAAACCAACAACAAGGTGGGTCTTGTTGAAGAAAAGGCTTTTGGAGGTGTGTCCATCATATTTTTCAACGTCAGGAATGGATTACTACCAGTCGCAAAATCAGCAATCCAGGCAATTACCAGACGTGTTCCTCTTGAAATTTTGGTGTTCCTGTGATAGGAAGGGTCTCTTGCATGGTGAGTGAGTTATTGTGGAAAATTTAGTGCTAAGCTTTGAAACTCCCAATTGGAAAAATGATATGTAGCACTAATGGAATCAATGACAAAACTTAAAATGCTGATTATTGTTTATAAGTGATGTTGATCATCTTATTATGAAATGACAAAGAAAGTGATGGTTTCGTCATTGGCGCTGTCAAGTTTATCTTTAGCAGTATTTAAGCATGGATAGGATAAACTTGCCAGAATTGGTTTGGTTTGCATTTGGAACACTGCAGGAGGGAAGGGAGAAAAACCATTTTATTGTTTATGCATCACTTATTCTTGTAATAGTCTAATTATAGGGATTTTTTTTTTTAGAAGAGGATAGATTGAGATTTTCCCGTATTAGTATTAGGAAATGCTATATTTAGTAGACTATTATACAACTGTCATACGACTGGGATGGCGTGACTATGGAAATCAGCCATTGATTTTTTATTTTACAAGCTTCTGTTGATTTAAAGGATGATTTGTATTGCCACATCATCCATGTTATATGACACTTATATAACAATTTACTAAATAACATTATTCATTAGTATTTATTACTTTTAAAATGTACCCAAAAAAAAATGGTAAATACTTAGGTGATAAATGTTAAGTTGATAGATGTGATAAATGCTGATATGACAAAATTCAACCGTTTTATTTAAAAACAACGGTTGAGTTTAAAGAAATCTACATGATAGAATACTTGGTGTGTTTGGTAACGGAATTCTAAAAAATGAATATGATTCTAATTTTGTTTTTTTTTTAAAAAAAAAATCATTTTTTATTCAACTTTTTTCTAAAAAGTCAAACCTCGAAATTCGCGCACCAAATAAGAATTGAATTCTAATTTCAAAAACCCAACACCCAAACGCACTTAGAATTCTAAAAGATCTTGATCCAGATTTTTATCTCATCTTGTTTTGCTGGTTTCAAAGTAAATGCACTCCTTCCATTTGGGTCTTTGTTTTTCTTTTCTTTACAAATATTCTCTGCTTCCACTTGCAACTTGATGTTTGAGTTTTGAATGTCGTATATAGAAATACTTATAAAAAATGTTGTATATAGAACTTATAGATTTATTAAATTGAACTTTTTATATCTTTTCTTCTATAGATGTAACTGAGGTTCTCTGCGAGCTGGAACTAACAATAAAGAGAGTGAAGGTATCCACTGCCCCAGATGGGAGAGTTATGGACCTCTTTTTCGTAACAGATACCAGGTTTGTGATCGTGGTTGTTTTTTCCTTAATGATGATGCTGCATTTCTGCTTCCATTTTGTACTTTACCTCCCTTAAGATTTCTGCTTCCATCTGCATTTCAACTTCCAATTCCATTTTGCCATCTTGAAATGCTCTCTCTCTCTCCCTTTTTTTTTCCTTCTCTTTTGGGAAAAGTACAAGTCCCCTTAAACTATTACCCAATTGTCAATGTGCCGCCAAACTAGCAACTGTGTCAATGTCCTTCCCTAAACTACCAAACAATGTCAATGTCCCTCAATGACAAAAATACACTTCATAAAATTTATTAAAATTCTTAAAATTATATAAAAAGAAAAAAAAATTAAAAAAAAAACGAAAAATAAAATAAAAACAAGGTTTTCCTTTCTTTCTTTCTTCTTCTTCTTCTTTTTTATTTTTATTTTTTTTGGTCTTTTAGATTTTGTTTTATATAATTTTTAGTTTGGGGGCACCCCCTTGAATTTTCATTTTTCTCGGTTTTTTATTTTTTATTTATTTTTTAATTTTTTTTCCCAGTCTTTTAATATATATATATAATTTTTTTTTCTTTTTCGAATTCATTAGGATATCTTTGTTTTATTGAAACTTTTTAAGGTTATTTTTGTCTGTTTATTGACTTTAGGGGGGATATTACACAATTAGTAGTTTGGGGGGCACATTTACAAGGAGTAGTAGTTTGAAGGGGTATGTGTACTTTTTCCTCTTTTTTTTCTTATTTATTATTTATTTTTATTTTTTTATTTATAAATCCTCACAACCATGTTATGAGATTTTATATTGCATGTGGTTGCTTCTATAGCTCCCTCGATTTTGGTTCTTTCATTCATCCATGTTATAGTTGACACACTTAATAGCTTCCAATAGTGTAATTTGTATAAAAGAAGGCGGATTCAGTCTCCATATCTTGTTGAAAACTTTGAAACAAACTGAGGTAGAAATAAAGTAAAAATATATATATATATATATTTGAAACTTCATTAATCTCTCACTACTTAAACCCTATTTGTTTGGACTGATACGAGTATGCAGTTATTAACTCATGCTGTTTGAAAATTTAAAACGGTGCATGATTTTCTTTACTTGACTCCTTAATATAATAATATTTCTATTTAAATTTTGATAAATATCCTTTTAGGAAGAGGTCAAATATTGATTTTGGTTTGTTATGGCTCACACGGATGAGAAATCTTTGGTTTGTAGGATTTGATTTAATTTGTATATTAAAGTATGGAACTGCTATAAAATGCAGCAGATGTGAAGGCTAGTACCATATGCACGAAGCCTTTAGTTTCTTTACAGTCCTTCCATGTTCTTCAGATTCCTATAAAGTTTTACTTCTAGAAAGAATACGTTTCTGCTGGTTTCAAGTGACATGTAGGAATTAGGATGCAGGAATAGGCATCAGTATGTGTCAGCACGTGATGTGTCTGTGTTTGTGAGAGAAAGAGAGAGAGAGAGAGAGTTTTCTTTGAAATGGTTATGGCTTTCTTTTTTGTGGAAAATACTTTATTCAATTATTCACTTTTCATCAGGGAACTTCTACATACGAGAAGGAGACAGGAGGAAACAATCAATCATTTGAAAGCTGCACTAAGGGATACCATCATAAGTTGTGAGATTGAATTGGCTGGCCCAGAAATTACTGCGTGTTCACAGGGTTCTCCATTTCTTCCTTCTGCAATAACTGAAGACATGTTCAGTTTGGAGCTGCCGAATGGACGCCCGAGTGGATCCTTTGCATCCAACCCTGTATCTGTGACAATGGACAACACTCTCAGCCCCTCTCATACACTTGTTCAAATCCTCTGCCAGGATCACAAAGGTCTTATCTATGATATCATGAGGACCCTAAAGGATTACAATATTCAGGTAAATTTAAATAAATATTACAAAAAATATCTTTTGTACCAATCTATGTTATTTGGCTTTTCAAGAGTTTTTTAGGTGGGACAACCAGGAAGCAACATGTGAACTATTGCAATGAACAGAAAATCCTACAAGTTTTACCAGATAAAAAGAACACTCCACTAGGTGATTTCTGATCTGATTTGAGTAATGACTTTTGTAAATTTTATGTCAGGTTTCTTATGGACGATTCTTTGCAAGCTCAAAAGGGAGATGTGAATTAGAATTATTTATAATGCAAGCAGATGGGAAAAGGATTATTGACCCCAACAAGCAAAATGCATTGTGCTCTCGCCTGAGAATGGAGCTCTTGAGTCCTCTTAGAGTGGCTGTGGTGAGCCGGGGCCCTGACACTGAACTGCTGGTAGCCAACCCTGTAGAACTGTCTGGCAGGGGTCGTCCCCTTGTTTTCTATGATATTACTCTTGCTCTCAAGATTCTGAACACAAGCATCTTTTCGGTACTAGCTCTAATCCATTTCTTGAGTTTTATGTGAAGGGTATCAAAAAAATAATCAAACATGTTAAGCTAACCTCCACATTTTGCCTTCATTCATCTTAGGTGGAGATAGGGAGGCACATGATCCACGGTCGGGAGTGGGAAGTATATAGAATTCTTCTCGACGAAGGGGACTGTCATTCCTTGCCGAGGAAGAAGATTGAAGCGGGTGTCAGAAATAGATTGATGGGTTGGGAGTAGAATTACATATGGTATCTAGTTGATGTTTACCGTTACTGTACAGCATACCTTCTTAGCCTTTTAAGTCTACTAAAAGTGATGAGGTGCTAACTAGGTGTAAATTGTAAATCAAGAGATGCAAAGGGTGAGTCGTTTTGCAACCTCCATGTAATTTAAGCTTGTGATGCAGACTTCTCGTTTCTGCTCTAATTGCTTAATTTTGTTTATGATACTATCATGGTGGGCTACGGATATGACCAGCATTGCATCCTTTCTTATCGAGCCCCCTTGCGGTACTCTTGCATTCCAGTCGGCTCTGGGGTTGGTGTTCAAAATTCTATGTTAAAAAATCCATGTAAAGGACCCAAAAATGAATCGGGATTGGCTGCAAGACCTGCTTGTCTGCAATTGCGAGAGGCCTTTTTGAGGCTCATCTGATCGCGTAGATATTCAGGTAACTTGAGATTTGTTTGGGTATATGGGCTATATTGGGGGCTTCTCTCAATTGCTTGCCCAGTTGCAGTGCAATCAGGGTGGGCAATTGTAGAGATGCTTGTCCCTCGAACAGGTAATTGTAGAGATCTTGGTCCCTCAAATTCTAAACGAGATTGGCTCTGTTTGTTAAAATTTTAAGAAATTTTACTTTTGAAATTTCACTTATTTATTAAGATTTTTCTATAAATCTTAATGGAATGATGTCAAAATTTTCAAAATATCTTTTATTAATATATATTTATTTTTTATTTTTAAGGATATGCAGTGCTTGCTATAACATAACACCTAACTTCCATTGGAATCAATTCTGGAGTCTTGCTATAGGGGTGAAAATGTAGAGGCAGATGCGATTATCATTTTTAAGTACATGCATCCCCTTTCGCAACATGATATTATTATCCGCGTGGTTATTGCGATTATTATCCGATATCCGAATGTAATAAGCGTTTTAGATTACTATCTAAATCTATATGTAAGATTAAATAATGCGGTTATTATTATATGTAAGCTTAAATAAATTAAGATTTCACTTGTTATACAATTCTTAATTATCAATCCTAGAAGGTCGCCGATGCATACTGGTTTTGCTGCTGCTCATTACGGCTGTGTTGATGCTCCATGATCGCCGCGTTGTCTTCACGCGCCAAGATATTTTCATACCTTGGGATGTGCATGATGGCCACACTCCATCTATTTTGCTGTGTCTGGTGGCGCCCGGGAGCTTGTGGTGAACATCTACTGTTAGGAACCTTCAAGAGTCGGCGTGTGTGTCTTCGGGTGGCAGTTTCTTCTCCGAATGGCAACTCTGATTGGTTTTCCTATTTTGTTTTTGATAGTTTGATTTGTAGTTAAATTAACCTGGTCATTGGTTTTTGCGCAAAATACGTGACTGACTCTCTATTCAAGCAAAGATTTATGTCTATGTAGATGCACCATTTTGTTGGCTGAATTTCTTTGTTAGCAACTGTCTGTAATAGCCCGAGTCTTTTTTTGACTTCTTCTAAAAATAAAAAATAAAAAAACTTGAGATTTAATTCCATTTCATTCATATACTGTATATTGTTTTTCATTTAATTAAGAAATCAAACTTCCAAAAACCCGTGTCAAGTGGGATGATGTAGTAATAAAATCCAAGCAAAAATAGAAAGAGATTTGATTCTTGTACAACACCAATACAACAACCCCTCACATGAGGGTGGGCCCCAGTATGTGAGACCCACCTTCATGTGAAGGATTGTTGTACAGTTGTTGTATTAGTGTTGTAAATCTAACATTTTCCAAATAGAAATTGGGGCAAATGGAGACCGAGAATTATTTAGGAAAAGTTTTTATAAATAGATAATTTCATTAATTTCAAGTTAAATGAAAAGAATCAATTTTATATTTAATAGATTTAATAATGTTGAAGTTGCCACATATACCATTAAATATAATATAATAAAATCTTAACGGTAAAATATATCTAAATGCTTTCGAACTTAATTTTCGGGCAAAAAAGTAGGAAAAAAACAAAGAAAATCGAAACATTTGCCACATGCCAAGACATTCGAGTGGCAAACAGGGACTCTTCCTCTCCAAAGTCCAAACATGAGTGGTCCGTAGCCGCCACGTGGTCCAACCTCCTCCACTTCAACGGTCTAAAACAGTTGCTCAGCTTCGGTTGCTTGTCGTCCCTCTTCGTGGCCCCCCACCCTCCCTCCGATCCCATAGGAGATCCCTTCGAATCTTCTTGCTTCTTCTCCCAAATCTTCGCTTCTCTTCTCCTTATTACCCAACCTGAAACCCAACGAGAACACAAACGAATACGAAGAATGAGAGCTTTGAATTCCCATCTCGTGCTGATTGACCTGCACAGCTCATGGCACTCAGCGAACCAAGTCCCGACGTCAACCGTCGCGTACCTTAGGAACTCCAACTTCATTTCCACAGTCTCTTCGTCATTTCGTCGAACACTTCGCGCCCGTACCGGAATCGCGTCGTCGTCGAAATCGGAGGCCCCGGAAATCCGGAAGCCGTCAGATCGTTTCGTTTTGGGAAACGGATCGCCGCAGAGTTCTCAGAATTCGGCCTCGACGTCGCGTTCGGAGCTCGAGCTGTTCCTTGAGTTGCTGCCTGTGAGGATGAAGAGAGAGCTTTGTGGGCACGAGGAGGTCAGGAAGCTGATCGAGGTTGTGATGGACTTGGGAAGGAAGCCTCTTGCGAGGTTTCCCTCGGGTGATTGGGTGATCTTGGAGGAGCCCGTGAAGCATGAAGATCTACGGCACGCGATTTCCAAGGTGATCAAAGTCATTTTGTGTTGCTTTCTTGGAACATTTCTTTGGAGATTGACCGAGTGTGATTGATATTTTTGCATGAAAATTATTCATTTCTAATGGATTTCATTGGGTGCCTGTAACAGTACCGAATAGCTGTTACTGATTTTAAGATAGAAATGAGAAAGATTGAGAGAGATTTGAGAGGGAAAGATTAAAGGAGAAAGATGAAGAACAATTGTATTCAAACCCTTGGCAATTCGAGGAGCCAAATGCCTCCAAGTTCACAAATGAACATCTGATTCTAACTTCCAGAATCAATTAACAAAATACAAGTCTCCTTATTTATACACCCTCCAACTAACAGAAGCTAACAGAAATACAACTAACAGAAGCTTGCATGACGCATGGCCTTGAGCAGCTGCCAAGTAACTCCCTCAAGTCCACTTGCCCTGCCACGTGTCAATAGTAAGATTTAGGCTCCTTACAGTGCCTCTGCATTAGACTTTCTGTGGTTTGACTAAAATGCTTTTAGAAAGATAGCCGCTCAACTGTTAATATTGTTAAGACATCTCTAAAGTTATATTTAATTGAATGGTCAATGTTGGTGATTTGTTGTGTGATTGTCTGTGCTGATTATTGATAAATGCTGAACAGTAAAGAGAATATTCAGATCACATGACTATGGTGTACTAGTTGGACAATTTGTGGGTAGGTGGAGATTTAGAAATTTTAATTTGAGTTACTTGATTCGTTAGGTTGGGGAATTTTCAGACGACAACCGTTCAGGTATTAATAACTCTTTGCATCGTATAAGTGCCATTCGGAATCGCAAAATGCAAATCATAGGCCTCACTTGCCGGGTTGGTCGAGCCGTATCTGGAAGTGCCGCGATTATACGAGACTTGGTTGAGGGGGGACGTTCCATCTTAGTAATAGGACCTCCTGGGGTCGGCAAGACAACGTTAATCAGGTACTTACATTTTTGATGTTTGTAAAACCAAGCTACTGAGTTGAAGGTCATTTGGTAACTGCTTAAAGAATTGCTTTAAGGTTAGCTTTTTGTGTGCAATTTCAGATCATCCATTCTTCATCCTTGTCGACAATGCACTATATATCCTGTCTATGCTTAATCATTTCGTCTAATATAGAGCTTTTTTTTCTTGATTTCTTTTTAAATACTTTGGAAGAAGATTTCCCCGCATTAGCTTGCCATCATTACTACTCTGTGCATACTTTGCATGATAATGAATTCCAATACATTGTGTTCAAGTTCTGCCATTGGAAAAAGAACAAAAAAATAATTCAAACTTCTTGAGCAGTTGAAGTTATGCTTTACTCTACCCGTTTTATACACTTGTTTTATATCTAAAGAAGCTTTGCTTTTGCAGAGAAATTGCTAGAATGTTGGCAGATGAACACATGAAGCGTGTTGTCATTGTTGACACATCTAATGAGATTGGAGGTGACGGAGATGTCCCTCATGCAGGAATAGGTCGTGCAAGAAGGATGCAAGTTCCTAACGTTCATATGCAGCATAATGTAAGCATTGAACTCAATCATATGGTTTGTGTTGTTTTTCAATGGTAAAGCTTTGACTATTTCTCTTTTTCAGTGATGTTATCTTCCCCATTTGACTACTGTGCAGGTTATGATTGAAGCAGTTGAAAATCATATGCCTGAATCCATTATAATTGATGAAATTGGAACTGAGCTTGAAGCACTGGCAGCCAGTACTATTGCTCAAAGAGGAGTTCAACTAGTTGGAACAGCACATGGAGTGACAATAGACAGCATAATAAAGAATCCATCTCTGCAGATCCTTGTCGGTGGCATAGAGGTGCAAAGTGATTCCTTTTGTTTCAATCTACGTTCACTGATATGGATGCATATTTTCTAAGGTTAATCCAACTTTTTCTATTACAAAGTGCAAACTGATCTCACTGTGGAATCTTATTCAATGGGATCCATGATATAAGTAAAAAAATTCCCAACCTTACTTGGTGCGGGGATCACCAACTTTAAGCCTTTGCTGAATAAGGAATTTTGACTGATCAAAACTAGTGCTTCATATAAACTCAGAGTGTAACTCTCGGAGATGAAGAAGCAAGGAAAAGGAAAGTGCAGAAGACAATTCTTGAAAGGAAAGGACCTTCTACATTTACATGTGCTGTTGAGATGATATCTAAAACTGAGTGTCGTGTTCATCACAGTTTAGATGCTGCAGTAGATGCAATATTAGCAGGTATTTTACTCCTTGTTCTCTGAAATATTTGAATTGATTCTTATGTGATGTAATGTTTACATACTTATCTGAAGATTAATGTTTTTGGGCCAACAGTTAATCTTATGTTGAATATTTATTGGGTGATAGGAAAATCTCCTCTGTTTGAGGTCCGTTGCATGGATGTTGATGCTGGTGATTCTACTCTGATACCTGAAAACAGCCATATAGAAAAATATGATATGACTGATGGTAAAAATATAAGTCCTGATGTAGAGTCTGATGAGGAAGATTTTGTTCTTCCTCCCAGTTTGTCTAAAAAACAGAGCACTAGTAGATCTACAAAGAAGAGGAGCTCAGCAGTGTGTGTCTATACTTACAAGGTAGATTCCTCAAGTTTACATTTTCTTTCATTCTTCTCCAGTATTCTCTTACTCTAAGCTTTAGTTGAGAATACATGGAAAATATTGAATCCACAACTTCATGTAAGATGGGAATTTTGTAAATAATTCATAATATGGAAATTATAGGATTATATCTTTTTTCAGAAGCTGCCTATGTTTAGTAAAACATTTGATATAATTTTGGATTTAAGCAGAAAGTATGAAGAATTTTGTCACAATGCCATTGTGGAGCTGCATAATTTTTTATACCTAAGGCAGAAAACTTGGAGGTTCTTATTTAATTTTGGTTGGTATGGATGTGTTCAGATCCTTGAAGCTGATCTACTACAAGTAGCAAAGGTGATGGGGCGTGATGATGAAATAGATGTAACTAACGACATTGGAACAGCAGATGCAATTCTGGCATCCGGTTCTGAGATGAAGCAGAACCCATGGATCCGCAGTGTAGCGAAATTCCACCACTTGCCTGTATTTGTTATTAAGGTATACCCCGATTGCTTTTTTCCTTTTTAAATCACATCAAGGTTTCATTAATCTAATATTTAACATTTGTTATTGCAGTCAAATACCATGGCACAGATGGTCAAGGCAGTTCGTATGATTCTTGAAATGGAATCATTTGGCCCAGTGTCAAAGCAGTCACTCACTAATTCTTTTGACATTGAAGTTGAAGATGATGCTCCAAAAAGAAAACCATCGCTAGAAGAGATTGATGCCTTGGAGGTGCAAGTCCTTTCCCATTAATATTTTCCATTCTTGTTTTCATTCGTTCAAGAGTGTTTAAAATTCAGCTATCCTATAGCATCTTTTGGGTGATTGCTGGAAATACATAATCTACAACTACAAATATTAGGAAGGTTTGGCTTGCAACTGGCACCACTTACATCGTCACTATATATACTAAACCTCCTCTTTTGACTTTCGTTGTAAGCGTATTATGCGAAAATTGTACTGGGTTGTAACTGTTTTATTATATGTACCCTGTTTCTTTTGTGATAGGAGGTCCGACTTGCAATTGAGTATATTGTGATTCCTGGTGGAGAGCCGGTGGAGCTCCTCCCTAGACGCTCTGAAATAATTGCCCGGCAGCTTGAACTTGTGGAAAGCTACCAGTTGGCTGCTGAGAACTCGGGTACCGAGCTGAATCCCAGGCTGCAGATTCTCCCCCTAAGGTTAAGCAAGAAAAACTTTTCTAAATCCCATAAATCTAGTTCTAGTTTTGGAAAAGAAACGGACTCTACATCACTAACTGGCAGATCTGGGGGTACAAGTGTTACTAGGCTGCCTCTGTTGCCCGAATAATATGACCACATTTCAATCCTTGGTTGACAAGTGCGCCATTTCATGTAAATTATGTATCTCATATGGTGTAATTGTTTAACTGTGTCAAATAAGTAATCTAAACTGCATTCATTCCTCAAATATGTAATGCAATTTGTATTCATTTCTTTTTAGTGAAATGGTGATCATAAGAGCATCTTTTCTTCTGTACCCTTTTCTCCTTGAGGGGCAGTATCAGTGGTGAAATCAAGTGGAAGTGCTCCTAGTGATGAGAACTGTTGATGTCGAAAACCAGTCCACAATCTTAGAACATTATATGGAAAAATGCACCTTCTTGAAATATTGGTGAACATTGTAATTAATTTAAGCAAGTAATGCTACTTATCACACTCATTTCATATTCGCTGACATGATGTGTTTTAAGTGGCTCTTCATATCAGCTTCTTGAAAAAAAAAAAAAAGAGTAATGTTTTCTATACAACAAATGTACGCATTTTGTACATCAATGCTGGCATGGAAATGATTTTTACAATTAAAAAAAATAGTCATGTTTCTTGCACAAAAAAAAAAAAATCAATTCTACGTTAGCGTTGTTGTGCAAAGTGTGTACATTTGTTATGCAATAAACATTACTCAAAAAAAAAAAAAAAGATGGCGACTTAAATATGTCATGTCACTCGATGTAAAAGAATGTGTATACTCAAAAATACCAGATACTATAATTCTATTCAACATTTATCCAATAAGATTGTTGGGATAATTCCAACTAAATCTCTGATTAATCATTGTTAAATAAAAAGTTATTCACCCCAATTGAAAAAGTTAGGGGGAAACCTCTAAAAATGAATAAGAGCCTAGCACTCTATGAAACAATAGCAGATTGTTCTAAAATTACAATATAACGATTGCCCTAAGAAATTTCTTCAATCCTTGCTCTAGAAAAGATATTAAAATCTTGCTTGTGAAGCTCAGCATGCGGATCTCTCACAAAACCTTACATTTTTTCACCTATTTAACCTATATAATTTCTTAAAATATTAACTATTATTTTAAAATTAAAGAGACGATATTTTATCATGAACATTTATAATTTTTAAATTGTGGTAAAATTTGGTAAATACTAAAGAGATAAATGTTGAGTTGGTAAAACTCGTAAATGTTAATGTAACAAAATCTCGACCGTTTCATTTAGAAAAGATAAATGCTTTTCATTTGATCTTAATAACGATTTGGTTTAGAATTTTTTTTAGCGTGCACAAATAAGGCAAAAAATTGAATTTCCGAAATTAAAAAGTGATTTGACAATTTTCAGTTTCTTTTTTTTTTTAGATGAATGTGTTCCCAAATATTTATTTTAATAAGCAAATACAAAAAAAAAAAAAAAAAAAAAGGAAAAAGGGAGGGGAAATGCATCAAAGGAAAAACAAACAAAATGGGTGGGACAACTTAACAAAGATCAAAATATAACCAATACAGTGAAATAAAAACTATTGGGAATCAACCAAATGAATGGCCCAACCGACAGGCACCTTGTTTTTTCTTTTTAAGTTTTTTAAATATAAATTTTAAAGTTTTATTTATTTATTTATATTTGTAATAGATTTATATATTTTTGTTAAGATCGACATTTTTCGCCATCTTAATTGTGTTGACGTGGGGCCTGATGGAATTTGTTAAAAAATTTAACGGAATTTGACTCTAGGAAGCTATTTGTAAATTAAGTCAACCACATGAATCTCTAAATTAATTTTGATACCAGAGAGAGTGATTTATAATTTAGGCTAACCACATGGACTAATGATGTAATTTTTCCTAAATTAAAATTGATTGGGTTGAAATAACATCCAAGCATATACTAAAAAAATAGTAAAAAATAAAATGGTACACAAACGTCTCTTTAAAAATTCAAAAGACAACCTAAACGGTGAACCCGATCCAAGTCCTTACACCGTCTATGTTTCGTTCAAAACTTCCACTATAGTCGAAGCTCACATTTTTAATTTTACATTCAATGTTTAAAAATTGATAATGTATCCCAACTAAATTTTGAAAATTTTAAATGTTGTCTATCCATTACTTGAATCTGTATTATTTGGCGGAAACCAACCTACGTTAGGAGCAAATATTTTCAAAATATATATAAAAAAATTAAAACAAATTATTTTTAAACCGAGCCACCCACCCCTATTTAGTCAAATAGGGGGTGGCCAAGTCATTCCCAAACCCTTTAGGGGTGGTTTCCGCCGCCTTCAAGGTTTATTTTTTATTTTTAATTTAACAAATTTGTTTTAGTTTATTTTTTAATTTTTTTGAAACATTTGTCTTAAAAAATCCTCATGCGTCGCAGATTGGTTTATTTCTGTTAAAAAAAGACAGATTTAAGTAATAGATTGGCAATATTGAAAATTTCATAAACTTAATTAGTGTATATTATCAATTTTTAAATATTAAAGGCAAAATTAAAAAAAAAGTGAAATATGAGGTAAGATATATTTTTCCTTTAAATATTAAAAACACTGATAAAATCGCGATTTAGAATCACAATATTTATTAAAAAGACAGTCTGTAAAGCACACAGTCGCAAAGACTGAGGTGAGCACCATTCCCCTTCGGCTTAATTTTTAGTTTCCTTTCCTGGGAAGCAAACTGGACTTAGGGTTTTCGTTACTCGTCACCCTGCTGAATGTTCGTCGAATTTACGTTGTTCTTTCAGCATTTTTTTCGGTGCGTGAGAGAGATTGATGGCTGGGAAGGAAGAGAACCGGATGTTTGTTGGAGGGTTGTCGTGGAACGTCACGGAGCGACAGCTCCACCATGCTTTCGACCGATTTGGCAAAATTGTCGAATGTAAGGTACGATTTTCTCTTGATTTCTGTTCGCGATTTGTTCTTGTTTTCAGTTTGGTTGCTGAGAAATGGAAGGAAAGCGAAAATATAGGATTTTGAATTTCAATTTGGTGCGCAATTGTGGCCAAGAAGTTTTATTAGAAAAGAAGAAAGAGGGGAAGTTGAAATTCCGATGATTTCTTTGCATTACTGCTCCTTTTAGTATCAGTGTAGCGTATATGTAATCTCTTATGTGCTCGTGAAAACCTTTTTTTTTTTTAGTTCATTTGTAAAACATTGTGGTTGTGATTTTCGATATTGCGGGATTTAGGTTGATCGAAGTCGCATTACAATCACGAAACGTGTTTTTGCCTGTGAAGAGTGAGATCTGTTTCTTTTATGTGGGTTTTCAGATTAGCTCGGAAGCATTAAGCCATTGCATGTCTACGTGTCTCCTCTTTGCCCGTGGATTGGTCTTTGTCCAGTGAAGCATGCAATTGCACATGTGCTTGCTTGATTTTCCTTCTGTTTTAGATAGGCATTATTCTTGTTGGATTATGCACGTCAAGAAGAAATACATATGGGTTCATCACTTGCAAATTTTTTAAAAATAAGCCACGTGAATAGTTACTAGTAGTTTAAACATATGTCAAGCGAGAATACAAGTAAAACTATTTAATAATTTTTGAAGTTGCAATTTTTTCATGTCTTTATTAGCATTTGATTTTGCAAGTAATGGTTTTTGTTCAAAGGTCAAGTTAAAAATTCCATTGGCATTACAGATTTGTGAGTGCCGGAAATCAAATTCCTCTGGCACTATTGCATGATATATACATAGGTTACCCATTCAATTTCATGTAAGGTCCGTTACAGTTTTGATGAGGCTCTTTGTGTGTGTGTGTTGTAACGGAAATTGCAAAAATTTTCTTAATGTTTTTGGAAGCTTGTCAGTTTTGAAAGTAAGCTTGTTATGAAGGCAATACAGATGTGTGAATATAGGAGATTGAATTCCATGTATGTCACTCACTCCCCTCTCCCGCTGCTCCCTTTTTTGGTTATCCATTTTTCCAGTTGACCATGTTCAGTCTGTTGAATTGTCTATAGATGTATCAAATGATTCTATTAGTGCAACACATGGTCATTTTTTAGGTGAATAGCTTCCTTATTGGGTACCCCTTCCCCTTTTAAGATGGATGATTAGAGAGATTAGTTTAGGAAAGGTTTTATTCTTCTTTGAAATATAAATCATATGCCTGTGCCTCAAATTCCCACAAATTTATTTGCAGTCCTCTATGGTTTTTAATGTAACTGTTATTGTTGTTCTTTCCCTTCATAATATTAATTTCCTCATTTGCTTCCTTCTTTTTGTCTTTTGGGAATGATGGTCACAATCTTTTGAGATCTCGTGGATGGATCTTTTTAGAGGTGTTTTGGTCAGAGTGGTTGCATTCAAGTTGCTGAACCTGTATCATTTGTATGATTAGATTTATCAGGTTGTTATTTTTAAATTTTAAGGCCAGGAAGTACTCAAATGAAAGATGGTTTTTGGATATGCGGTTGTGATCCATAAGAGAATCTCATAAATTTGAAATATATATATTGGTGTATGTACTGGCAGACCAATCACATGATGTGGGAAAGTTTGAGAAGTACTGTTGCAGAGCTTACAGAAATTCTTTCTGGATTTTACGGGTGACGAACTGGAGTCATAAAATGATCGTAGTTTGATAAAGTGGTAGCTTCATTCATTCGCTTGAAGGACTTTTTGTTTTATCCAAATGAAAGGAGATGCACCTTGTTTATTAATTGGCTCTCCCAACTTTTACACTAGTAAGTCTAAAATTGAATGTCTAACGAAATATGAGAAAAAAGTTTTTCTACTGGATAGTGTGTCCTTATTTTTCTTTTATGGATTTGAACCAATATTGGGTCCTTCATATTCTTTGCTTCTCAGTCTTACGCAGCTATGGTGGAAAAAAGAAGAAGCTCTTATCTGCCACCTTTAAAACATAGGACCCTTCCTTTAAAAAGAGTTTCCTGGGTGGCCAATATGCTTTCCAACTAGAGATGTATTTGATTTTATTTGTAATTTGATTGAGGTCGCATCTACAATGGTCCTAAGGTTTGGAATCAAATTTAGTTTCATGATACACAATGCTGCAGTTTGTCTGAGCTAGTAACTACTTTTGGATGGGAATGAGATCCTCTTATCTGCTAGTGCAGCTTGTGGTGAAGGTTCCTGCTTTTGACCTTTTTTTTCGTTGAGGTTCTATTTGGATCAGTTTGAATTTTTATATATTTTTACTGTTACGTAAAGTTAATATCTCCACTTTTAGTGGGTAACTTTATTGCTGTTCTTTGAGCGTGGCTTGAATTGTGTTGATGGATGATACCTTTGTCTTTACTGTCTAAGCCAGTTTAAGTTTTATGCTTCTTTTGAATAGTCATTGAAGCATCAATCTCCTTTACTCTGGTGTTTATGCAGATCATAATGGAAAGAGATACAGGTCGTCCACGTGGATTTGGGTTCATTACATATGCAGATCGTCGGGGAATGGAAAATGCAATTCGGGAGATGCATGGACAGGAGTTTGGTGATCGGGTCATCTCAGTGAACAAGGCCCAACACAAAAGGGGAGAAGATTTGGACCATGGCTCTAGGGGAGGAGACTACTCATCTGGTGGAAAGGGAAGGAATGGAGGAGGAGATTGGTCTGGTGGGCACGATGACTGTTTCAAGTGTGGGCACTCAGGGCATTGGGCTCGGGATTGCCCCTTAGTTGATGGAGAAGATTTAGACTATTTCTGTAAGGGAGGAGGCTACTCGTTTGGTGGAAGCAGAAGCTATGGGGGAGGAGAGAGGTCTGTTGGGAAAGATGACTGTTTCAAGTGTGGGCGCCCAGGGCATTGGGCCCGTGACTGCCCCTTAGCAGATGGAGAAGATTTAGACTATTCCTATAGGGGAGGAGGCTACTCGTCTGGTGGAAGGGGAAGCTATGGGGGTGGAGATAGGTTTGCTGGGAAAGATGATTGTTTCAAGTGTGGGCGCCCAGGGCACTGGGCTCGAGATTGCCCCTTAGCAGTTGGTGATCGAGGTGGTGGTGGGAGTTTATTTTCTTCCCGTTCTAGGTTTGGAGGGGGTGGTGTCCATGGGGATCGCTACAAAGATGATCATTATGATGGAGGTTGCTATGGAGATAAAGATCATTTTGGCAGCAGAGAGGACAAATATGGGAGCCGTGATCATCGCCATGTTGGTGACAGGTATTTGACATTTAAGATTATTGTTAAAATAGTAACAAAGTAACAAAAATAAGTACTTTAAGCATTTTGGGTGGTCCTTTTTATTATCATGATGGCCATTCACTTTTTGGGGAATAGTTTTGAATATTGTAATGGTGTACATTAGTGCATTCGCATTTCACATTGACTTAGCTAAAACAACTTTGTAGCCAAATTTTAGCCAGCCCCCTTAAAATTCACCCCCTGCATTGAAGTAGCTTATGCTTCTTCTTCTTCTTTTTTTTTTTTAATAAAAAAAAAATTATGAATAATAATTTTATTAAATAAAAAGGTAAATCCCTCGTACACGAAGAGTATAAAAGAAAGTTGAGGCCTTAGTTGCTACTACAATCTAGAAAACAACTCAAATCTATCAGATTCCTTTAGGGAAAATTGGGAACATATGCAATAACCCAATCCGAAAGAGATCTCAGAAATGAGGATTTAAGGAAAAGCACAATGGTCTCGCTATTCTCAACGAGTCGACGATTCCTTTCTCTCCAAATGCTCCACAAAAAAAACTTTCCAGATAGCCTCTTTGAGATGTCCCTGCCCTGGATATTTCTAGCAATGTAGAAGCTGAAGGATGTTACTAGGTATGACCCAAAAGACCCCAAAGCTGTTAAGAACTAAGTGCCAGATATCACCGGTATACTTAGGATGAGAAGATGATCAATAGTTTTCTCATCCTAGTTTAAAATAAGATGAAATAGCTTACACTGATCCCAACAATAGCCACACCAATTCTTTTTTCGGCTATTTTATATTCCTTCTCCCCCACGCGCTCTCATTCTCTATCTCCCGTGCGCCTACACCCAGATGTGTACTTCACCAGAAGCTCCCTCACTTGTGAGAAGGTTCATTTCTCCATCTTCAAGTGGACCGATGGCAAGCCCCAAGTTCATTTCTCCCTCGTGAGCTCTCTTTCTTTAACTTAAATTTTCTCAACCTCTCATCTCATTCTTTTGATTTACACATAGATATGTGGATATATGTATATGTGCATCTTTTGATATATGTATATGTGCATCTTTTGTTCTCCACTGAAGGATTTTAATGGTGAGATTTCCCCCATTTCTCTATCCAGCATTTGGGTTTCTTCTGTTTATCTCTCAAAAAAGAGAAGAATTTGGGCTTTCTGATTTATGTCTGAAGGCCATTGGAGCTAACTTTCTGAGGTTTTGGCACATGGTTTTTATTTTTTTTGGTCGCGGGTTTTGGAGATAATGCGGTAATGATTTTGGGGTTGTGTTTTGGTCTACTTCGGTTGACTTCGGTTTATAGGTTTTGCTTCTTCAATGTGTTTAGCTTGTGATCACGAGGTTGGTTTTGAGTTGCTGCGAGGTTTCTTGAGATGGGTGTTTGATTCTGGAGGTGAGTTTTAGAAGATTAAGAGGAAACCTTCTTGAGATCCTTGTATTGTTGTCTACTTCCTCTTAGATGCCTTTCTTGTATACTTCTTGTGTACTTGATTGCGCTTTGCGCTTTTTAATGATATTTCTCTTACTTATAAAAAAAAATAATAATAAAAAACGTGATTTAATGTTTATGTTTTGAAGGTGAATTTTGGACCTCGAGTGACAGTGATTGGTAGACTTTGTGAGGAGTTATGAATTTGTTACATCTATGTGTTTCGTGTGGGAGATGATGGGGGCGAGCTGTGAGGTTGCTCTTGATAATTGGTATAATACAGCTCGAGTGATTAGTGGTAGGAATACTTCAATTCCTGATGTCAATATTACATGGCTGTTTCCGGTGATGGCAGGGTTTAAGTATCTTGTTCGGTTGCATTTTTTTGATATTGGTAGTATTTCTTTTGGTTTGTTGTATTTCTATGTGTATGTTAATGGCCATTTGGCGATTAAAGATTTGAATTTGTCATCTGTTATGAATTATTATGTATTGGCTTCTCCGTTCTATGTGGATTTTGTGGTTGATGGAGATGGTTCAGGGGCTTTGAGTGTTAGTGTAGGGCCTTCGAGTAAGAGCTATCCTTATGCAATCGATGGTATTTTGAATGCAGTTGAGATTATAAAGTTGAATAATTCGATGGGAAGTCTTGTTGGTAAGGTGCCTGCAGAGTTCATTTTAAAGAATTGGCCCAGGGGAATATGAGTGTTTTCCTTTGGTTGCTGCTGTTTGTTTGCTGGTAATTATATCTATGGTCTTGCATAGGAGGATGACTGGGTTAAAGGGCTCCCTTTGGAGCCTGAAGTGGGTTTTGAGATCTCTGTGGGTTTTGGGTCTTCATCGGGTCTTCAACGGCCAGAGGTAACGACGGCGGTTGACATGGGTGGCGGGTTGTCTGATCCGACCAGTTCTGAGGTGTCTATAGATGCTGAAGATTTCTACTTTCCTCTTGAAGGCGCTGGTTCTTGCTTGATCACATCGCTGGCCGCTGATCTCTCTGCTTCTGAGGGTGCTGCGCTTTCTCTTCTATTGCCGGTAGGGTTTGGGCCGGTTTCTTCTATGTGCGCCTCCTATCTCGTGCAAGCTTTTGCGTTTCTAGGTGTGTCCCCTTTGGCGATAGCCTCCTCTGCCTCTCCTCCAGCACAAGTGTGTGTTCCCTTTGGGGGCTCGGTTTTGGATTCTAAGGGGTTTTCTGAGGGGTTTTCTCCAGCACTCGAGTTCTCTGAAGTTGGGTCAGATTTTGGTCTCTTCTTTGGGTGTGGCTGCATTGGGAGATAGGCTCTGCTTTTCTCTTCCGGTGATGTCGAAAAGTGGGGCTACCATCTACCTGTCTGAGTCCAAATCGGTTTTGAGATATCGCCAAAAATCGAAGGCAAAATCTGCTCAGATGGACACTGCTATGTTTGATGAGGCGGTGACAGCTCTCAGTGGTCCGACGATGCCGTTTTTGGGTGTTTCTTCTTAAGCCTCGGGCGGGACCATGGTCCGGTCCTCGCTGAAGCCAGGTGGGGGAGTGGTCTGTAAGTCTCCTCCGTCTAGCTTTCTTCGGCGAGAATTCCGTCTCCCGAGTGTTCCCTTCAATTTGAGTGGTTGTGCTTCTCCGATTGCTGAGAAGGGTGTGATCTTTAGGTCTGATGGCTTGATCCAATCTCAAAAGTGGCCGGTAGGTTTTGTCCCATCTGGGGAGATTGTTGTGTGGGATCAGGGGGATGAGGTTTGGGTTGGGGAGGAAGGAGACTTCCCTTACCCTTGGGTGTCTATCCTCCCGACATGCCCTTGGATTGGGTGTCGGATGGTGTTGAGGATGAAAATACGTCCTTCGTGTTGTTGGATGCCATCGATGAGGATTTCTATCGGGTTAAAAAGGGTAAGCTTCTTAAGATTAAAGGGAGGAGAGAGGTGTTGAATCTGAAAAGCTCCATCAACTATGGCGATGCGAGCGTGCCCTCTAGGAGTAGGAAAGGAAAGGCTTAGGTGCTATAACGTGGAGTGCTCCTTACAGGTTTTGGGTTTAAGGGTAGGTCTTTGTGGGTTTGTTCGGGGTTTTTTGTTGCTTTGAGTGCCTGTTGTGGGTTTTGAGTTTAAGCGCTTAGGTCCTTGTGCGTTTGTTTGAGTTTCTTTTTGTGGGCTGGTTTTGGCTGTTCTTGTGTATACTCCCTGTGTACTTAGGGTCGCCTTACGCTTTTTAATAAAACTTTTTTAACTTATCAAAAAAAAAAAAAAGGGACTCTGTCACATGGTCAAAATTACCTGTGGATGCTTCCGTTGTTAAAGTCAAGCAAGGCTACCTGCAACCATAAGGTAATTCGGCTTGCTTTGAAAGGATCTGAAGGGGTTTATGTAAGGTATAACATGTGCATGCTCTAGAAAATTAGTAGTTTTAGGTAGTGGTGAAAATGTGGATGTGGATGCGGTTATTAGCAATATCCACATCCGCATATTGTGGTTATCATTTTTAGGTATCCGCATCTACATCATTCGATTATTATACGCTTTCATGCGGGTATTATAGTTATTAAATACTATCCACATATGAGATAGTGATTGTTTTTGGCCTTGAAATTGTAATTCATGCTTTTAGTAAATACAAAAATGCGTCATTTATAGTTGAACACTATTATTCATACCATACTTGCCGGGTATTTTTGCCATTTTGAGTTGCTGAAGGACATTGCAACCTCAATGGTGTATGTTGGAGGGACAATGCAAATTGAGACATTGAGAAATATTGTAAATAGGGTGGTAGTTAGAGTAGTGTAAATGTAGTTCCTCATTATCAAAAAACCGTTAGTCCCTTAAATTCTACATGTTCCTCAGTTTTCGCACTTTCACTGTGCATTAGACTTATGGTGCTTTTGAACTACTTAAGGTTTACTTTCTAGCTGTCTTTTTTACACTAACTGAAAGGCATCCAATCAGCTGGGTGCTAGGAAGTCAGCAACTATGCCATGCTAGGTCCACTAATGCTGTTATTACCTTGTGTGAAGGTAAAAAAGTATATAGGCTGCCCAAACTTGATATGCTCATCGTTATAGAATGGGTGGACGTCTTCAACCATATTCATGCGATAACATAATGTGTTGTTATGGTAGCTATCTAATATCTTAGACCATGTACTTAAATTTCAACCTTTTTAGGCAGGAGGATCTATTGGGTGATTTCAACCTTCAAGAGAAAGAGATGCTTCGTCTTATGCAAGAAGAAATGCGCATTAAGCAAGAAAAGCTTCGATTGGAACAAGTGAAAGAGGAAGAAAGAATTATGATGACGGACACAAGGGGCATGTCTCAAATGCAACAAAAATATTATCAGCGACGCAAAAAGGAAATCCTTCAAGGTCGAAGTAGGAGTAACTAGTTAGGTAAGACATTTGAGGCTATGAGCTGTTTCCTTTTTATTTATTTATTTTAAGTTGAGCTGTTTCTTTTTATGGTGCCTCATGAAGGATTGTTGGAATTTGTTTTTGTTTGTTCATTTTGGAGCCATGTTGGGTAATACATTGTTGGAACATGCTGACATTGTGTGGTTACCAACTTTTCTATGCTCTTTCTGCTTTGAAATGGGTTTCAATTCTTATCTTACTGATGCAACTAGTTTTTGAGCAAATTTTTTGTTTGCTGCCTAGTGTCTGGAACTCTGTATTCATCAAAAAAAAAAAAAAAAAATTACTTTAATTAAAATTGTGAAGTTAATGTGTTATGGAACTGAAATGATTAAAAAATGTGTGGAGTTTTACTTCTGGTGGATTTTGTTTGATTTATAGCACTCTTAGTTATCTAATCATTTTCACTATTTCTTGAACAAATTCCATATAGGTTTTAGTAACTTCTATTTGTAGTGATGAGTTTAGTCTTTGCAATTGCTCAACTTTGAAGACATATATATATAATCACTCTGGTATATGTTAAGAAACTTGGGTTTTGGCTTGAGAATCGCATATTTTATGTTCAGCTTGAGGTTTTATTGATTGTCCTATTAGTTGACTTCTTTCAGCCATCATGAAATAATCTTTCTATATTGTCCTTCTGGTTGACATCTATATTTTTCATTTGTTTTGTGCAGTGCAGTCAATGATATACTTTGTCGGATACTGTGCAAGAGAAAATGCTGCCCGGAGCCATTCTAAAGTTCGAAGAGGCCTATTTATTTGTATTCAGGAGCCTCTACTTGAAGCCCAAAAAAGAAAAAGGACCCTCTATTTATGTTCTAATATTTGTTTTAGTTGAACGAAACAGTAAGGGTTAATCATGCCTTTCCCCCATTAACTACTAATACATTTGAACTTTCACCTCTCAACTATGACTCACTGCAACCCTTTCTCCCGGACTACGAGTTTGCCCTAGAGTTGGGATCTGTGTGTTAGATATTGATGAAAAGTGTGTAACGTGCCTGTCACGTGACACATGCCTGTGGGTGTTTGAGCAAGAGAGAAATTAAAATCCCAAAACCCAAACTCTATTGACCAAACGATATTTTCATTGGTGAATTTTTTAGCAATGATTTAATCTCAAGATGAAGGTGTATGGTAATTTGTTGTATAAGAAGATTAAATAGAGAAAGAATAAAGAAATTAAAAAAAATGTTATTTAAATAGAATAGTGATAGTGAATAGTTAAAATGGTGAGGCTGTTGGAAGAATTTTAAAAAAAGTGGCTCTTCAGAATAGAGAAAAGTAGTTTTTAACTACTTTGGTGAGTAAAATTTGATAAAGTTACTAAGAATACTCTTCTGGGCAATTTTGTTTGTGTAAAATGGTGAAGAGGGGCCAAATTCAGTTATTTAAAAAGGATTTGTTGGATTGCATTGGCGTAAAAAAGATGGTTTGATTTTGTTATAGACGAAAATTTTCATTAAATTGGGTTGTAGGTTAGCCTCTAAAAACGTGACAGGACATGTATCACTTAGCATACGGGAATTATAATTTTTTTTTAATAGCATATGTTTTTTACATACTTTCTTAATAACATTAATGAAAAAAATGTGCGTGATAAAAGGACAAATATAAAATTTTAGAGTCTACAATTCAGAAAATTGTATAATTTGTTATTTATTCGATGTTGTTTCCGATTCTTATTTATTTATTTTTAAATTTTATGAATAGGTTCCCAAATCTTAACAAGCGCCCAACAAATTATGGCTTGGTGGGCCCTTGAATTTTTTTCCCGAAGTTATGCCGGCCCATGAATGATGAAGCGAGTAAACCGACCTTTTCTGCCATCCATTTTCTTGGGCATGACACCTGTGTTTCGCTTCCCAATGATTGTACTTTAATACCCCTAATTAACTTTAAAAATTCCAAAGGTCCAACCTAAACAGCGAACCCCGATCCAAGTCCCTGTACCGTCTCTAGGGTTTCGTTCAAAACCCCCCAAAATAGTCGAAGCTCACAAATTACTCTACTAAAATACAGCGCTTCATTTAGGTACCGAGCGACTCGTCGATCCGTACGACACAGTCGCAGAGACTGAGGTGAGCGCCATTCCCTTTCGGCTTCTAATTTTTTATTTTCTTTTCCTGGCAAGCAAACAGGACTTAGGGTTTTCGTTACTCGTCACTCTCTGTTGAATGTTCGTCGAATTTACGTTGTTCTTTCAGCAATTGTTTTCGGTGCGTGAGAGAGATTCTGAGATTGATGGCTGGGAAGGAAGAGAACCGGATATTTGTTGGAGGGTTGTCGTGGAACGTCACGGAGCGACAGCTCCACCATGCTTTCGACCGATTCGGGAAAATTGTCGAATGTCAGGTACCATTTTCTATTGATTTCTGTTCGTGATTTGTTATTGTTCTCAGTTTGGTTGCTGAGAAATTGTAGGAAAACGAAAGGATAGGATTTCGAATTCCAATTTGATGTGCAATTGCGGCCAAGTTGTTTTATTAGAAAAGAAGAAAGAGGGGAAGTTGAAATTTCGATGATTGCTTTGCATTATTGCTCCTTTTAGTCTCAGTGTAGCGTATATGTTTGCAATCTCTTATATGCTCGTGAAAACCTTTTTTTTAGGTCACTTGTAAAACATTGTGGTTGTGTTTTTCTCTATTGCGGGATTTAGGTTGATTGAAGTTGGATTACAATCACGAAATGTGTTTTTGCCTGTGAAGAGTGAGATCTGTTTCTTTTATGTGGGTTTTTCAGATTAGCTCCGAAGCATTAAGTCATTGCATGTCTATGATTCTATTAGTGCAACTCATGGTCATGATTTAGGTGAATAGCTTCCTTATTTGGGCACCCCTTCCCATTTTAAGATGGATGATTAGAGAGATTAGTTTAGGAATGATTTTATTCTTCTTTGAAATAAATCATATGCCTGTGCCCCAAATTCCCACAAATTTATTAGCAGTAATGTATGATTTTTTATGTTGCTGTTGTTGTTCGTTTTAGTAAATAATTTTCCTTCCTTCTTCTTTCTCTTCATAATATTAATTTCCTCATTTGTTTCTTTTTTTTTTTTTTTGGGAATGACGGTCACAATCTTCTGAGATATTGTAGATGGATCTTTTTAGAGATGTTTTGGTCAGAGTGGTTGCATTCAAGTTGCTGAACCTGAATATCATTTTTTGTGATTAGATTAATCAGAATGTTATTTTAAAATTTTCAAGCCAGGAAGTATTCAAATGAAAGATGGTTTTTGGATATGCGGTTGGGATCCATAAGACAGTCATAAATTTGGAATGGATATATTGGTGTATTTACTGGCAGACAAATCACATGATGTGGCAAAATTTGAGAAGCACAGTTGCAGAGCTTACAGAAATTCTTTCTGGATTTTGTGGGTGACAAACTGGAGTCATAAAATGATTGTAGTTTGATCGTGGTATCTTCATTCATTCGCTTGAAGGACTTTTTGTTTTAGCCAAATGAAAGGAGATGCACCTGGTTTATTTATTGGTTCTCCCAAATTTTACACTAGTAAGTCTAAATCTTGAATATCAAAGGTTTTATGAGAAAAGAGTTTTTCTACTGGATAGTGTCCTTATTTTCTTTTATGGATTTGAAACAATGGTGATCCGCATCAGTTTGATTTTCGTATCGGCGATTCACCTGTTAGCTAGTCCTTCGATCTTCTTTGCTTCTCAGTCTTACGCAGCTATGGTGGGAAAAAAAAAAAAACTCTCATCTGCCACCTTTACAACATAACTCTCTTCCTTTAAAAAGCATTTTTCTGGCTGGCCAATATGCTTTCCAGCTAGAGATGTATTCAATTTTAATTGTAATTTGATTGAGGTCACATCTACAATGGTCCGAAAGTTTGGAATCAAATTTTGTTTCATAATACACGATGCTGCAGTTTGTCCGAGGTAGTAATTGCTTTTGGATGGGAATGGGATCCTCTTATCTGCTAGTGCATCTTGTGGTGTCCACGGTTCCTGCTTTTGACACTTGTTCTTTGAGATTCTGTTTGGATCAGTCTGAACTTCTATATATATTTGCTGTTACGTAAAGTTAATGTCTCCGTTTTTAGTGGGTAACTTCATCGCTGCTCTTTCAGCATGGCTTGAATTGGGTGGATGGATCATACCTTGGGCTTTACTGTCTAAGCCAATTTAAGTTTTATGGTGCTTTTGAAGAGTCCTTGAACCATCAATCTCAGTTTTTGCCATCTCATATTAGGTTTTTGTATTTGGGAAACTTCCAGATTATCCATTCGGTTGACTAAACATATTAAACTGTTTTTTCATGTTTACTCATATTGGATGGATTGCTCAGATGTCTGAATCTGTATTGACATCTAGACTAAATATCGATTCTTCATAACATGGTAGTAATGATTGGATTACTGACTCCATTATCTGAATGAGCCCCCTAGTTCTTGTTTGAAGACCAGAACATTAACGAAAACAAGAGTTTGTAGCGAAGTGCATCTTCTGGCTGCCTGAGCTGCTGAATCTGTTCAAATCTGGACTTTGGGTACTCGCAGCTGGTATATTCACAGATTGTTTCATCTATTTACTCCATTCTTTGACAATCTTCTAACGAAGTGCACAGAGATCTAGTATGTATCAGCCGTTGGTATGTCGATTGAAAGTTTTTCATAGTAGTGGTAGCTTGGATGCATAGGCTCTGTTTTCTAGGGTTATATTTGTTCCGCAATTTTGTCAGTTGGAAGAGGTTCTTAGTTACCATCATCGCTTGACAGTGTATCTGCCTGATTCTTGCAATCATTTTGCTTTCTGGTTGATGAATCACTGATGAAGGCAGCACATTATGAATAAGTTAGGACATAGTCTCCAAAATGAAGACAGTGTCTGATTGGTTATATTCTGATTGTATATGTTGTTTATGCTGGGTTTTGGAAAGATTCATAGTTGCAAGAAATGTCTTGTTATGAAGATTATTGCTGCCTGATGTCCACCATATGTTTGGATCTGGGAGAGATTGATTTTGACTGATAGATGGGTGCCCGCAATGCTTTCTTCTTTAGATGTTTGTTGTTGAAATTAATGACGTCTTGATTGGAAGATAATCGTATCTGTTAGTATGCTGTGACCATTGACCAGATTTAGTGGGATTTTGTAATCATTTTAGAGTGATTACATGCATTTTTTGACTGTTTGGTGGGTTAAGAGGGATTATATACCAGTTTATACTGCAACTGGTATCTCAGATTGGGCAATTTGAGGTCAGTATCACATATATCGTCAGATGACAGACACTACCATCTGGCAGATTCTTCTGGTTTGTTTAAGAATTCTTTGCAATCTGAAACACATTGCATTGCCTTACCCATAATGGCAATGACAAAGTAAGTTATCTGCTTTAGTTTTGAGCTTAATATTATTTCTTGTCTAACTTGTGTGCTGACCTTATGCTTTGACTTCTTTATTTCCTATTATTTTTGGTCGGTGAATTCTCTGCAAAGGTAACTTTAATTTGTTTTTCCTGTGTGCTCCACGGATCTCTGAAAATAGATTTGCATTTCATTCCACACTGTCTCATAATATATTGAATTGCTTCTTGATGGTTTACCAATGATTATGTGCTGAGCCAAATATTCTTCCTACTGGGGTTATGAGTGATATCAAAACATATTAGGTCAGATGGAATACTGTTTCATCTAGTTTTTCTGCCAGCTTGTAAGTAATGGACCTCTAACTCAGTCACCAACTTACATGAACTCAATGTACGGGGCTGGTGAGTAAATGACCTTGCTGTATATGTCTGTGTCTTAATGCCCTTTTCTTTTTGAAAAGTGGTGTTAATAGTTCTACAAATTGCCTTTTCCAAAGCTAATATTGGTTAAAGTTCCAGTTATATTTGAAGAAGTTATTTGCAATTCAATTTCCTTTATAGAAAAACCATTTCATCGAAATTATCATATTCCTTAATTGCTGTCATTGGCTGGCTCAAAACTTTGAGGAGTTAACTGCTGGAGTACTTTTTTCTTTTTGATAAGTAAATGAGATTTATTAAAAAGCACAAAAGGCACAACCCAAGTACACGAAGTATACAAGAGAAACACCTAGCTAGAAGAAGAAAAAAACTCGAGAAAAACATGAAAGCTAGAAATATTCAAGTCAAAGGCAGCTGTCAAGAGATAAATTGAAGAAAAAATTTACTTATAAAAAAAAAAGAGCCTTGAAGAAAAAATTCTTTAGTTTCACCATCATCCGTTCACAGTCTTTGAATCACCGATCATTTCTTTCCTTCAAAGACACCACATAAGTCACGGCAACATCATCTTCCACATTTTAACCACATGTTCTTGAACTTAAAATACCTTCTACCTCCATGAAGACCTACACAGTCGAGAAGGATATGGAAGTGATCCGAACAAAGTCTAGGCAACCTCTTATGTGTCAAGTCAGGAAACTAGGCTTTCAAGCCTAGGAAGTGATCTCTATTGTTTGACCACGTAAAATAACCTCCTACAAGGGGAATATGCATAAGCCCTTGTTAAAAAATGAAGTTTGAAAATTCCAACATAGCGGCTTCACCTGATCTTCACTAGGAAAGTAAGAAATATTGAAATCCCCCAAATGCACCAGGGCAAGTTAGACCAGCTAATCAAATCAGCCAATTCATCCCATGAGAGAATTCCCTGGGCCCTTTGGAGCAAGTAGTTATTCATCTGCCTTTCTTAAAGTAAGGCATTCTTAGTTCAAGCCACGGTGTCCTTAAGGTCCTGTTTGGCTTGTTTCCTGCTCATTGTTTCTTCAGTAATTGCTAACCTTTTGGTGTTGCTTTATGCTATTGATTGGTAGTAGTTGCAGTTAAGCTTTTGCTTGGCGTGAGCTCCTTTACTCTTGGTGTTTATGTAGATCATGATGGAAAGAGATACAGGCCGTCCGCGTGGATTTGGGTTCATTACATATGCAGATCGTCGGGGAATGGAAGATGCAATTCGGGAGATGCATGGACGAGAGTTTGGTGATAGGGTCATTTCAGTGAACAAGGCCCAACCAAAAATGGGAGGAGAAGATTTAGACCATGGCTATAGGGGAGGAGGCTACTCATCTGGTGGAAGGGGAAGCTATGGAGGAGGAGGGGATAGGTCTGCTGGGCAAGATGACTGTTTCAAGTGCGGGCGCCCAGGGCACTGGGCTCGGGACTGCCCTTCAGCAGGTGGTGACCGAGGTGGTGGAGGCTCATTTTCTTCACGTTCTAGGTTTGGAGGGGGTGGTGGTCGTGGGGATCGCTACATAGATGATCGTTATGATGGAGGCCGCTATGGAGATAGGGATCGTGTTGACAGCAGAGACGACAAATATGGGAGCCGTGATCATCGCCATGTTGGTGACAGGTATCTGACACGTTTAAGATTATTGTTATAACAGTATCCACAGTAACAAAAATAAGTTCTTTAAGCATTTTGGACTGCCCTTATTATGGTCACGGTGGCATTCATAATTTTGGATGTTGTAATGGTGAACATTAAATGGGACAAGTGACATTTTATTTCAATTGTCACCGTGATGGGTCTTGTTATGTGTGGTTTGACTTATTTGTAAACCATGCAGGTACCCTCCTGGTGGGGATCGCATTGGAAGCGATAGGTATGGAGGTTCAGATCGTTACCCTCAGAATGGTTATGGCAAGGACAAAGGCTATGATAGGGATGGTGGCTCACGCGGGGGCAGTGATAGGTATGGAAGTGGAGGAGGACCAGCACGGACTGAGGGAAGAAATTACAGGAACAGGCCGGCTCCTTATGACCGCCCGGAGAGGGCAGGGCGCCCAACTTCCTTTGACCGCTACTAAATGTTCCCAACTTGTGTTCTTCTGACACTTTTAGGTGTATACTCTGTGTTAGGTACTTGGTTTTTGGCTATATTCTATAATGTAGGATGTTGCAGTTGGGATAAACAGCAGGTTTGATCGATGCACTTTGATCTTTTGGCTTTTGTCTGTTAAATCTTCTTATTCTTTGTATAAAACCAAATGAATGCATATCTGCCATTCTCCATTTGGACGAGGAAAAATCACTACTTGGGATCTCACAAATATCGTATCGTCGTTAGAAGTCAGAAGCATTTGGGTTCGTGAAAATCTTCTTCTATGTATTACACGCGACGAAAATTTGGATAGCTTTTCGGATGATAGATAGTCGGAAAAGATCATTTTGATAGCTTTTTGATAAAGTGGTAACTGGTAAATCAATCACACGGATCAAAGTATGTATTTAACCCTGAAAATTATTAAATATTTACCAAAATCTTAGAGAATGTAATCATTTATTAGTTTTAAAATATTTATTATATTATAAATTATGAATTTGAAAAAGATGTCATGCTTTCATCATTCAACTCATGGTGAGTGAGGGTATTACTAGTCGTTCTTCCACCACATAATTTTTATGGTTATTGTTTGTATTATTTCTTTTTCATTAGTTAATAGGGCAAATTAAATACTGGAGTAGTCTTCGTGGATCCGGTATCTCTTATTATTCTTTGCTAAAAGAGAAGGCGGCAAGGAATAATAAATGGAAAGGGAGAGAGGTCAAAAGATCCCTTGCCTGGCAGAGAGTCTAAGAGGTGAGCTCTTACTCGAACAAGAAAAGCTTTAGAGAGCATGAATATAAATAAAAAGAAAGATGAAAATCCGTAAAAGTCAACGAAAAGAGGTTGCGAGGGGCCGGAATGATCGATCGAGAGTAACTTCCAATATGATTTAATGGGTAGGCCTAACATTGACCGACGAATTAATGGTATGAGTCTGAATGCTTACGTAGTGTCAACAATAATATCTCATGATAATTAAAGTGGAGTCTAGACTCGATCTAGAACCTCCAAGTCGGGTTAATTAATATTATATGATGATTTTATTTTAATTAGACGATCAAATAATTAAGCTGATCCAAAGTCAAAACACATGGACGGTACGTACTTAGAGTTGATTGAAGTACACGTAATTGGGCACATATTGTCCAAATCGTTGATCGGAAAGTCGTCGTCAACCTTTGGACTCAATAATACTATCGACTCTGTTCATTTGATTATTTTGAAAAATGCACGTGGGGGACCTGGGGGGTATTTATTTTCCTCTCTTCCGTGTAAACAGAATCGATCACTGGGGAAATATTTCTTGCTTGCGTGGGAAACTTGGCGTGAAATAGTAGCCTATGTGTGCTTTGCTTGACTTGCTTTTTCAGTACCCTTTGCTTTTTTTCTCTGGTATTGTTTAAACTCTTTGCTTTTTTCTCTAGTATTCTTAAACTCTGCTTGCCAATTAAAAAGCATATATATATATATATTATTATATTTTGGTTTTCATTTTCTTTTTCCTACCTTTTTTCAACCCCAATACTTTTTGAATATTATAATTAAGATGCCGGAGATGTTGGGTTGTTGACTAGCTAGCTATGTGGGGTGGGGTGGGGTAGAGATAAACTTGGCTTTATTCCAAACATGATGCAAGTGATGCAATCAATTTCATGAGGCTCTTCGATCGGTCGGGTTCTTCTTCCTCTTTCTTTTCCTGAAAACGGAAACAAATGAATTAATAATCAAATTCTGTCCACTTGGCCAATGTGAACGAGATCTTAAAGAAGTTGATATTTGGGATTCTATTTCTGTATCGAGAGATAAGAGTTACAATATGGTTTGTGTAAATTAAATTTATTGTTATTAATGTAGAAGTGGAAGAGACGTGTAACGTTCATATTTTTAATCCATAAATAAAGTCTTGTATGCAAACAAATTATAATAAAGAAAAGATGTAACAAAAAAAAGCGTTATTTTATGAATGTAAGTCATAAGTCGAACTGCCTTAATTACATTTCTCTTTTTTATTCTTTTTTCTTTCTTAAATTATGTGCCGTTACGTTCTCGGGATTGTTTTTGGGGTTTAATTTCGTTAAATAAACTGCAGTGGGAAAGTACTTAAAAAAAAAAAAAAAAAAAAAAAAAACTGCAGTGGGAAAGGCAGCTCTAGAAGTTCAAAAGATTGACGTCGAAGTTGGCAGAAAGACCATATGGCAGTCTTGTGCTAGTGGCTACCCTGGTCCCCTGATAATAACATATGATTATTTAGCAACTTATACAGCTTCTCATCATTTTATATATTCCACAAATATCCCATTTTCCCCAACTGTGAGAGAGAGAGAGAGAGAGAGAGAGAGAGAGATTTTGCGTCGGTAGGGGCATGGGTGGCATTGCCAAATAAGAGTAAGAGGATTAATGGTAAGTACACGTGCACATACATGAAGAAAAAAGTTTGATTGAATTGGAGGAGCATTTCTTTAATTTTCTTTTGGATGGATAAAGTTTATTGAACTTTGAATTTACTCTTTAAAATTTTCTCTAAATTTAACTCTAAAAAATTAGAAATATGATACATTGCAACCTAAAGACACAATTCCTGACCACTTTTGCCCACGTGACAATTTTTCTTTTTTAGAAAAAAAAAAAAAAAAATCTTAAAGCTAACTGAAAGATCACCTTTCCACATGGACAACATGGTCAAGAGTTGTGTCTTAGAGTGGCAAAATATCATATCTCAAAAAAATTATTAAACTAACAACTTTTCAAATTCATTAAATATCAAACTCTCTAAATATATTTCTACTTTACTAGAATTTATTTATTTATTTTTTTGCCTTACTACAACTTTAATTCAAATCCTAAGTGTGCATAGGGAGGAAATAATATTAAAAAAAAGTTAACTTTTATCTTTTGGGCCTTTACATTTACAGATGAATTTTGACCAATGATAAATATAATATTTAACATTTAACATTGGCTAAAAAGCTTGTTATGTGGTGTTTTTTTTTGTCAAATTTTAGAATAAAGCCAAATGTAGAGAGCCTACTATAAATTATCTTACTTAAATCTATTGGTGAAAAGAGAAGATCAGTTCTAAAGGGTTTGCTCTTCTCTCGCAAGGTCCCATCCAATATATGATAAGGATACAAATCCTTTGTGATATTAATGGATTTGTTTATCTTAAGTTAAGTGATTTTATTATATTTTTAAATTTAAAATTATTCAAATTATTGTAGCGGTTATAATAACGGCCAATCGACGGTTATTTAAAGCTATAATTGCACTGTATAATCACTTCTAAATTTGGGTATTTCGAGCCTATTTTTTTGGTGTTTGAGTCTTTATTGTACCTTTTTTTTGGGCTTATTTTTAGATTTTTTTGTGCTTTTTTTTTTTTTTTTTTTTTTTTTTTTTTTTTAGGCCTTCAACGATTAGTAACTATCTCCACCGTGCCTACCCTTAAAATCGCTAACCACCCCGCCCTACATGGTTAGCAGTTTTTTTCCAACCGCCTACAAAAGCAATTAGCGGTTAGTAGACAGTTATTAACCACTTGCATTTTCACCTTAAACTATATATGGTATATAGTATTACTCATTTTGAAAGATAAATGTTATATACCACATTTTTATCGCACTTTTATCATACCTTAATAATGTAACATTGCCAATCAACAATTGGATCAACTTTTTTTTTTTTTAAGAATATATATATAATAGCTTATTGTAGTGTCATATCAGTAAGGTGAAACAAAAGTGTGATATATAGTATTACTCATTTTAAAAGAGAATGAAATTTATAAATATTCATTTTTGTATGGTAAACTTATCGTGTGGAATATATAGTTGGTATATAAAATGTACGTTATCGATTTAGTGGTTTGACATGGTACACAATCAATTACTTGGACAACATGTTCGTTGAAAAACCTAATTGAAAGTAATATAAAACCCAAAGAGCTAATTGCTAAAATTATACACTCGAGGACTAAATTAACATCAGAAAAAAATTCAGTGACGCAGGAAAAAAAATGGTTGATATATAGGGGGAGGTGATAATTTTAAAGAAAATAAATGTCAATAAGTGATATTAGTTTGGTAATTAAGTACATAAATAATGATAATGATGTTATTGGACTTGTTAGAATTCGAGTATTCTTTTTGACTTTAAGCTTCTCTCTCATTTTCTTTAACCGATAAGTTAACTTTATGGAAAAGAAAAGTATTTAGATTCCACACCACATGTGAAGCTCCAGCAATTAATATGACATAGACTTTATGTATATATATTGAACCTTCTAGATGTTTGCCTACAAAAATAATGACTACAATAGTTACTTTATTTATATATGTCTTTGAATACGTAATAGAAAACATAAAATCAAAATGCTTGCTTAATTTCCTTAAAAAATTATTTGCAGAATATTTTTCTAGGATATAATGAAGCCCGTAAACCTATTGTTTAGTTGCACTGTGTAACTGTACGTGTTAGTAAAAGAATATGCTCAAAACGGGGTGTTTTCTCCAACTCCTTCGATATACTTATCTTCCTTAATTTTACTTTCCTCCTCCACTAAGCAACGACACTTTGCAATTATGTTCGACTCTTGAATGCTCTCCAATAACCCTAAAGAGTTATCCTCCTTTACATTAGCCTGAGCAACAATTCATTTATACATACGCCTATATTTTTTAACAAATTCCACAAGTTGGGCGTAGTTCTTGGAAATGTCCTTGTTCTCATGCTCTACAAGTATAGTGTTATTTATGTTTGTTCACTAATAATCACTTAAAGTTGAAAATAATTGTTAATTCTACGGTCGCTAACAGTAACAAAATGCTATTTTAATAGATACTTCAAATTTTATTTGATCTTAAAATTGACTTTATTAATTATCGAATAAATTCAACTACTAGATCTACCTTAAAAGGATTATATATATGTTTCAGATCAATCACCGGATCGAATGATTATGACTATCCAAGTGTATCGTCATGGGGCCACTAGTGCCCTATATCCCATTGTCACTACCACATGCACGCGTGTGTGTTCGGTGCAAACCGTATTAGAGTATACACATAGGTGTATACACCAAAACATTACTTTGAAGCAAATGCTTGAAGTGGGTTGGGAATTTTTAATGTCAATTTGATTTTCTCTTTTTCGAATTTGGATCATCTCCGGTTCTGGAACTGGTTCATGTAAGCATAATGCAAAATTGTCCAAAAAAGTAAAATGACAAATTTGCCATTTTGTTTACATGAACCAGCTCATCTCCTGTTTATTTAAATTGGAGAGGATCTAGGTCCCTTTTTTGTTTTATGTGAGACTCTTTTTATTCAATTTTCATTTAATACGGCACTAAACATATACATATTAATTTTAAAAGTTATTTAACAATATATATATATATATATATATATAGTATTATCCTTTTTTTAAAAAAAAAAATTAAAAAAATAAAAGTTTTTAAAGGTTAGCAGTTGATCGATCTGGTAAATGAGGAATGCTAGGCATCCAAACACTTGTTTCCAGAATTTAGTTCCAAACTGATGTGTCACAATTTCATAAAATCTATCATTTTGAGAAATGTGTTACAATCTTATGAGATTGTGACACATCAGTTTAAAATTAAATTTTAAAAAAAAAGTGTTAAAATGCCTAGCCTTTCTCCTGGTAAATTGGTGATGCTGCAATAACAAAGTGCCAATAAGAATTTTCCAGGCTCGGTACGATCTTTCAACTTTCAAGGCCTTTTTTGTATTTTACTGATCATCAACGTCATATCAATTTCTGTGGTTGTAATCAGATGACGAAACAACTTTGTCATCGAGTTATTGGCCAGAAAAGATTCGTACGTAAACCAACTTTATTGTCATTATTATTATTATTATTTTTTTGTCTTTTATTTATTTCTTTATTTTTTGGTAAACTTTGTTTGCTTATAACAAAAATTACGAGAGACATGTGGCAGAATTAGTGTGCATATGTTTTTAATCACATTAATACATAATATTAAATTATTACATATATATGGAAAGTAATATATATTAATATATAAAAGAGCATTGACAGGGTATATATTCTATTAATTTAAATTTGCACGTGCTCTGACATTTCTGCATGCTGATCATGATTACATACATAAGTGCAAGTTTTTCATTCCATTGTCGTGTTCCATTAAAATTAAAGTTTCCCTTGAGAGTATGAAATTGGTGAAGAAATTTGCTTTTTACTAGTCACCATCAAATTTTCGTTATTCCAATGAATTTGAAATTTATTATCAACAGAAACTCCCAGAAATAACAATTAGTTTAAGAATTCATAATTAATATATATATATATATATATATTTTTTTTCCGTTTTAAAATGATAGGAATTAAGTTTATGATCATGGTAGGATATATAGATGTTTGAGAATTTCATAACTCGACATATAATTTGGCTTTCTTAAATTATATATATATATATGCATTTTATGATGATCCTTTATTCGATCTAAACCCAACCAAATACGGCACTCGATCTTCCCATACTTCATCTCACGCATGCGAGCAGCTGGACCACCATGCATGCAGCTTTCATTTACCACCAAATTTCTTCAGTTCTTCTTTTCATGGTTGGAGGGTGTTGACTGTTGGCTATTTGGCTTGAGGTGTGATTGATAAGTATACAAATATGATCATATTTTTTTAATAAACATCGTGGGTGCGTGTACATATATAACAAGTTAAGCTTCATTTTTATCAATTTAGACACATGTTAAAAAAAAAATGTGAGACTAGAATTCGTAAGAATTGCATTTGTGCAAGATTTATTTATTAAGCTAGATACGGTGTGAACTGCATGTTTTTTTTTTATGTTCTTCACGCTCTTCAAGAATACTGCAAAACAACTCAAATTAAGATACCCTTATGGGGGTCTCGCTCCAATACCTAATTTAGATTCTAAAAGAAAAGTATGGGCAATGTATAAAATAATCAGTTTGTCGTTTATACTTTGAATATAAGCTTATTTATAGGTAAAGAGGTAAAGATCAACCTAAATTAGGTTTCATGTTTCGACTTGACCTAGGAGCACTAACAGAGTTTGATTTGGATTTGAATTCTTTAACAAACTTGGAGTGTACGTGATTCTTCCTCAATTCATTTTGTAGTATGATTCTAATCCCAGATTTTCGGGAATTAGAATTGGACCGGGAGTCCTATCCCAATTTAATTTGGAGTATGATTGTTGACCGGGTTCTTTGAGGAGTCCTGATTGGACACAATTTGTGACTTTTAATCCGAATTTCTTTGGGTGCGGCTGATACCTGAGTTCTCTGAACATGCTTGTCTCGGGCCTTGGCTGGCTGAGTTAACTCTTAGTTCTGAGATGTCTACATTCCTGGGACTCAATCCGAACCTTCTGTCGCGTATTCTGGGAAACGACTTTTATGGAGATGACTACATGATATCTATCTCTCGATATAGGACTATCTGGGAGTCCTGTTGTCTTGGTTTTATGGCCGCCAATTCTCCTTGAGTCGGTACTGACCAGAAGGCCCATGATTCTTTAAATGGGCCGGTCCGAGTGGAATTATTCCCAATATCGCTGAAAAGCTTTAGCAACAACACATATGTACGTGTTTCTGCTAAAAGTAATTTGTCTAATTGTGAGTTTTATTTTCATATGATGTGATAGCCAATGGCACTCCAAATCAACCATCTATTAGATCTTTCTTTTATTTAACAAGCTAATATCTAAGGATTAGCGGAGAGTGTCATGTCAGTCTGATTTGATAAATATTGAATAGAATTATAATATCTAGCATTTCTAATACATGGTCTCTACCAATTTAATACTTGTTTGACACGAATATGAAGGCAAACAAGCTTAACTTATGTACGTATTACACATTGGAATTGTATTTTAGCATTCCTTCATCCGGTTGGAGCACCTATATATATTGTGAGTGCATTTGAGACTGCGATTTAAAAATAACAATTTTAAAATGTGTAATTTGAAAAATTAATTTTTAAAAACGCAGTTAAGCGTTAGGCAAAATCGCAGTTTGACATTTAAAATCGCATGTTAACCTTTAAAATTTTGCGTTTTAAAAAAACACACATCCTTGTCTGTGATTTGAAAAAGTAGTTTTTTGTATTTTCAAATTGCAATTTTTAAAAAATACAATTTCTAAACGAATCAATTTCAGTGATTTGGGTTATATATATATATATATATATATATATATATATATATATATATATATATATTGAGTTAAATGTAATGAATATACGACCATGCATTGCATACCTTGAATGTAAAAGGATGACCAAATGCTTGGAGCATGAATATAATGGTAAAAATAATAAGTAGAGTGTTTCGAAATAATAAAATAAAATAGAAGAGGAGGAAGTGAGAGAGTGAAATACAAATATTTGAGGTGCATGGTTCGACTTTAAAGACCTACACTTACCATTGGTAATTTCCAGTAAGATTACATCTTGATTAATTATTGACCCTTTTTTTTATTTTCTTTTTTTATCCAATTGACTTTTCTTAATTGTACAGTGAGAATGCCTATTTATAAGATATATGAATGTATAATAGGAATGATAACTATGTGAGAATGATCGGATTCTAATAATAATAATAAGATTATGATAGTATCTAATAAGGAAATAATAGCACCAGGATTTTAACATCCTCTCAAATTCAGAATAGGATCCTCTTCATTTAAAATGAAAGGTCATGATTTAAAGTTGATGCATCTAATGATGTATATGAAGTCAATGTTAGTACGTTTGTTAAAAAATTTAAATAATGTGAAATCATGTACACCATTTGATGTATTAACTTTAAATCTTGACCATAAAATTTATTTTGAAATGAAGATAATCCTATTCCCTCAAACTCAACGTATTAGTGAAAGAGAAATGATTGTTGTACAACTTATGACATAACTCTTGAACAACTCTAACAACTTTTTTTTTTTTTTTTTTTTTCAAACAAATTATTGGATTTGTTTAATTTCCTATATGTGGATCGTAAAGATCTAATGGTTGATGTTAAAAAAAAGTTGTTAGAATTGTATAAAAGTTGTAGAAAAGTTGTAAACGTATCATATCTCGTCAGTTAATTAGGTTGGATAGGTACTAATTAATTCGTGTTAACCTTATATAACCCTGGATATATACAAATACCGAGTTAAATGTTAGTAATAAAAATTAACCTACAACACTACACGTGTTTATTAATTTCCATCCCATATATTTATTGAGTTAAATTTAAAAATAAAAATAAAAATGTATGGGATGGAAATTACAGATTACACGTGTTCCAATGATTTAGCCTTTGGAAATCATTCTTTTTACCAATAATTCAGTAATTAAATTCCGGGAAACGGTGGGTTTTCTTTTAGCGATATTAATTTGGCCAACAAGAAAAGACAAGAAAGTCGCAATTTGCAAGCAACGTCAATGGAAAAGAAAATAGATTAAGGCATGTCCAAATTGGTGGCTGGCCTCACGTTCAACGTATACGTAAACATCGATCGTCGACATAAAATTAAAACTTCAATATTGCCTACTCAACCAACTACGATACTTCCAAAGGCATTGAAATCTTCATCACACAATCAATAGTACTCTATTTCCGTGAACTTTCTTTTGGATAAGATCATATGACAGCCTGCCTTCCCTAAAATTTCTTCGCAATAATTGATTCCAAATATCATATCAAAGAATATCTATTCAAGGAAATTTTTTTATTCTTTTTCTTTCTTCCAATTTATTATTATTTTTTTTTTTTGTCGTCTAGAATAATCTTACTTCAAATCGAAATTGAGAAAGTATTCCTAATTTGGGTCTAATAATTTTTTTTTGAAGAATCTGATCGACGGTTAAACTCTTAATTAAATAAAAATAAGACTCCTATAGCAAATCAGACTTCAATCACTCATTTTTATATACATATATATAAATAAAAGTGAGACTAAAAAATCTATTTTCTTTCGTTCTTTATCTATAAATATGCACGTACCGTCGTACCCAAATATAAATTCACACTCGATATTTTCAACCCTTCTTTCCTAAACACACAACCAGTCAACTTCAGAGTCTTTATGTGGGCTATAAATTGAGTGTCAGTCGTCCCACACCTCTAGTAACTCCATACCAAACTTCTAACTGTTGTTGCATACAAAGAGAGCGATGGTGGTTGCTGGACCTGTTAACGGCGGCAGCGGTGGGGGGGCAAACATGAAGGGCTTCCCCCTCCAAGTCCTCACAGGACGGTGGTTCATGGTTTTCGCCTCATTTCTGATCATGTCCGCCGCCGGTGCCACCTACATGTTCGGCCTCTACTCCAGAGACATCAAATCAGTTCTGGGCTATGACCAAACAACCCTCAATTTGCTCAGCTTCTTCAAGGACTTGGGCGCTAACGTCGGTGTCCTGTCCGGCCTAATCAATGAGGTCACACCCCCGTGGGTGGTGCTATCAATAGGTGCATTCCTCAACTTTTTCGGGTACTTCATGATATGGTTGGCCGTAACAAAAAGAATCGCGACACCCCAAGTTTGGCACATGTGTTTGTACATTTGCATTGGGGCAAACTCGCAGTCTTTTGCCAACACTGGCTCGCTAGTTCCCTGCGTAAAGAACTTCCCTGAAAGCCGTGGCGTTGTGTTGGGGATTTTGAAGGGATATGTGGGGCTTAGCGGCGCTATAATCACACAAATCTTTCATGCTATCTATGGCGATGACACAAAGTCCCTGATTTTGCTAATTGGGTGGCTACCGGCTGCTGTATCTTTGACTTTTCTTCGAACCATTCGGTACATGAAGGTCATTCGGCAGCCCAACGAACTCAAAGTTTTCTACAATTTCCTCTATATCTCACTCGGCCTTGCTGGGTTTTTGATGATTATGATTATAGTACAAACAAAAGTGGATTTCACGGAGAGTGAGTATGGTGGGAGCGCCGCGGCAGTGGTTATCTTGCTCCTTCTCCCACTTGGTGTTGTTTTTGTCGAAGAGCACAAACTTTGGAAGAACAAGAAGGTACTAAATATGAATGCCCCAGCGCCGGCGGCGCCCTTGAAAATAATCACTGAGAAGCCGAACCTAGACCAGTTGGCAGCTCCATCATCTTCTACAACAAATTCACTCACGGAAATAAGCACAGAAAAGCAAGTTTCTTGCTGGAAAACTGTGTTCAGCCCGCCGGTCAGAGGGGATGACTATACCATACTCCAAGCGCTTTTTAGTGTGGACATGTTAATTCTTTTCATGTCAACAATTTGTGGCGTTGGGGGAACATTAACGGCGATAGACAATTTGGGACAAATTGGATCTTCCTATGGATACCCAAAAAAGAGCATAAGCACATTCGTGTCGCTTGTAAGCATTTGGAACTATCTAGGAAGGGTAGTCTCAGGATTTGTCTCTGAAATTGTTCTTAAAAAGTACAAGTTCCCTCGCCCCCTCATTCTCACTCTCACCCTCCTATTATCATGCGCCGGCCATCTTCTCATCGCATTTAACGTCACCAACGGACTTTATGTAGCGTCGGTTATAATTGGGTTTTGTTTCGGGGCACAATGGCCGTTACTCTTCGCAATAATTTCGGAGCTTTTCGGCCTGAAGTACTACTCTACTCTGTACAATTTTGGGTCGGTGGCCAGCCCAATTGGCCTGTATTTGCTCAACGTGAGGGTCACCGGACACTTATATGATAAGGAGGCTGAGAAGCAAATGGCAGCGTTGGGACTCGAAAGGGTGGATGGGAAGGAGTTGACTTGTACCGGGGGAGAGTGTTTCAAGCTGTCTTTCATTATAATTACTGCAGTGACTCTGTTTGGCGCACTTGTTTCACTCATTTTGGTGGTCCGGACAAATAAGTTTTATAAGAGTGACATTTATAAGAAGTTCCGGGAGCAGGCTAAGGAAGCCGAGACTGAGATGGCAACGGCCGGAAATGGTGCTGGACCAGCGGAGGCCAAAGGTGGCTAGATATTGATCGGATACAGTTTTAGAGAAAGCAAACGAAAATGATAGATTCATATATAGGTACATTTGATCTGTTTTCTTTGGTTTTCTTGTTATTGTATATTTCCTAATTTTTCTCTAAATAGTAAACGACCCACCAATTAGTCTTTTCCCGTTGATTTCTTCGTGATTTCTTGGTTTTTTGGCGCTCCTAATTCTTTGATTTACGCTTTAAATGGGCCAGCTTGACAGCATCGTACAAACAGAGATAAAGACACCAGAACTAGTCAAATATGTCCGGCTCAAATTAATTCCAACCACCTCTTACAGCCCAAATTTATTGGAAAAAAAATAAAAAATAAAATAAAAAGGGTTTTGGACGGAGATGGTCAAAGAAAGACAAAGATCTCTCCCTCTCAATCTTCTGGACTGGAGATTAACGATTTCATTCGGATTTAGGAAAGAAATATGAGCACCGGTTCCAAATCATTTGAGAAAGGAAAATTTCCGGCCAGCAATATCCACATTCCTTTTATGTATAAAACCCAAGTTTCTTGTATAAATACTACATCATGTACGTACGTAGACAGATTATAATCAATCAAGTAAATACATAGAAATAAAAGTGTATTCATTTGTCTTGTGATATTTGATCTTCCCAATTAACAAAAAAAATTCTTTCCCTTTTTGTTCTTAATTTGTAGGCAATGCATTGCTATGGGCTATGGGGAGAGTTTCAATTTTTCCAAGTTTTGTCTCAGTACGTAGTTTAATTATATGATCGATTCTTTTGTTGGTGATAAAATTGTGAGGTGTCACACTTTATCCCCATTGGATTTTACTAATTCATTATCATTTTGGACTTTCGATTAGGCCTTCAATTTTGAAAATTTTATTAATTAATTTGCACCCTTTTTTTTGGGGGGGTAATTAATTAGCACCTTCTATAAATACACTTAATGGAGCGGTAGTTCATTTTTTTAAGGAAAACAAAAAAAAAAATCGGATAGTTTAATTTCTAAGCCTTCATGGATGGACTTGGAATATATGATCGAGCACATGCGAATCGCATAAAATTAGCATATGCATTGCTAATTGAAAAGTAAGGGCATATTTGTTACATGAAATGATCGTTGCTTTAGAAATAGGAATGAGTTAGAACAAACAAATAGACATGCATATATATATATATATATATATATATATATATATATATATATATATATATATATATATATATATATATAGTACAAGAAATGTTACACACTCTCAATTGTACACTTTTTTGATGTGGCAGGTAAAATTACCATTAAATTTTGAATGAATTACTATTGAATTTTAGATTCAATAATGAATTTTACTGTCATGTAAAAAAATGTGAGAGGGAGAGCGTGTGCAGTATTTCTCTATATGTATATATGCATATTCACATACATATATTTATATATAAGTACAAATAGAAGTATATGTATGTATTTATCTGCGTGTATAATGTATGTATGTATTCAAGCCATGCATCAAATTTGTTTTTTTTTTTTTTAATAAAATCATTAACTTTATAAGGTTATATAAACATATTAATGAATTTCAACATGAAACAAACACTAAAAAAATATTTTCATGATAATTTTAGAAGTTTCAAACAAATACAAAAAAATAATAATTGTTACTGAAAATATTTTATAGAAAAATATTATAGATAAAAACAAACGCACCATAATTAACAATAATGCGTGTAAATTGTAATAGGCATATCTTTAAGTTTTTATTGTTTATGTTTATAATAATAATAATAATAAAAGAATTAAAATGAGGGTTCAACAATTAGCAGGTCAGCCGACAGCCAATAAACGGCAAATTGAACTCGATTTAGCCCAAATGTTTAGTCGAATTTTTGGGCCAGGGCTAAATTCGAGAATCCAACTGAGTTCCGTTAAGTGGTTTATTGGGGAATAGCACCGATTTTGACACAAGTTGGTAGTACTAGTGATGGAATATATAGGATCCGGCTTCTATGGGCATAGATGCTTTAGACTAGGGGTACGTTTGAGATTGTGATTTCGTAGACAATAAGTGCAATTTTAAACCAAATCTCAGAACATAGATCGTTTGGGAATTGCGTTTTTAAAAATTACGATTTGAAAACGCAGAAAATCTATTTTTTCAAATCGCAGATAAGATGATGCTTTTTTGAAAACGTAGAAAATTAAAGGTAAATTTGCGATTTTAAAGGCTAAACTGCGATTTTGCCAAACGCTTAACTGCGTTTTTAAAAATCACTTTTTTCAAATCGCACATTTTAAAATCGTTATTTTAAATCGCACTTTTTGAAATCGCAAACATAAACGGATCCTAACAGGGATCCATATTTCTCATTCAGTCAAATTTAATACCCACAACAAAACCCTAAATTTTCCTCCATTCTCTCTCCTCCTTGTGACTTCTTCCTTATGCAAGCCGACATGGGAGGAAAGCCAAAAGCTTCCCTCCCTCCCTTTCCCTGTCACCTCCTCCCCCTTCCTTGCAACCCCATCTTTCTCTCCTTCTCCTCTCTCCACCCAACCGACCAGCGGCCCAAAACCCTTGAGAGTTTTCTCTCGTACCAACCAACCCACCAAAGCTTTCACCTCTTTTGAGGTTCCTATCATGCCAAATATTTTTTTCGGTTCTTTATCTTCTTGCTCTACTTTCAACACAGAGCTCACCGGTTTATCTTGTTTCCTTCCATCGTGTTTTGTGCGTTTTTTGGATGGTTTTTTGGGTCGAAATCTTAGGATCTAGATCTACTCTTCCTGGCCAATTTTCGCACGACACGCGCCGGCGTCCTCCGAGTCCACAAACGGTCTTCTTGCTCCCCCCCGCTGCCCCCTCGTTGGAGCGTCTTCTGCACTCGCTAGGGATCTTCCTGGCGCATGTGGACCACGTCTCCTCCTTCTGCCTCTCCCCACCACGGCTTGCGGCGTTCTTTGGCGGCTCCAGCGTCTCCCACTGGCGAGAGGCCTACCTCTGGCCGCGTGTGGCTCTCACGCGCCACCAGAGGTGGCTCCCGCTCCCCTCCCCTCCGGGCCTCTGTTGTTGGTTATTTTCCTGTTTTTTTGTTGTTGTGTTTTGTTTTGGGTTTCTCTGTTGTACCTTCTCTCTGTTTATCATTGTATCGGTGTTTGAGTTCTTCGGACTCTTTATACATCTTATACCACCTTAACTGGTGGCCTCGATTTTTGGCATCCGTGTCACGAATCATTGGGCCCGCATCTTTGGTTGCATTGCCCCCGCGTACTTTCGTTTTTAGTTTAAATTTTGGGTTGCTCAGCCCTTATTTTTGTTGTTTTTCATTCATGTTGTAATTCTGTTTTTCATGTATCTAAAAAAAAAAAAAAAAAAAAACGACTAACAGTGGCGCCGTTTTGGTTGACTTTCTCTTTCTCACACTTTCCCACTTTACTTTTCGTTTACTTTTCTGTCCTAATTCACCCTCTCTTTCTCTCTCCCTTCACTTTCGGCTTTCCCTTCTTCAACCATTTTTACTCCTATTTTTTCTCTTGGTGGTGGTAGTTGCGTTGAAGCTGTGGGTAGGTGGGATGATGGGTCTATTCGCTTTGTAGCTTTCATTAAAATGAAAGTGAACTGGGTAAAGAAAATGTGATATATTGAATTGAGTAATGTTTTCCTTACAACTTCCATCCAACTCCCACACAACCCTCCTCTCATATTGTATGGGTCCTACATGTGGGACTCACATGCATGAGACCCATACAATGTGAGAGCCGAGAGGATTGTGTGAGAGTTGGGTGGAAATGGTTGTGTAAAGATATCATTTCTCAATTGAATAAGCAAACGAAAAGTAAAATGAGAAAGTGGGAAGAGAGAGGCAACCAAAACGGCACTGCTGTTAGTCGTTTTTGACTAACAGCATCTATGCCGGATCCGAATATATTATTGGGTAGGTGTGATGGAATATTTTATTTTTTCTTATGATAGGTCATAGGTATGGAGGCCTGCCCAAGTATGGAGGCCTGCCCAAGATTCGGCCCTAACTAGATCAACGCAAATGGGTTTGGACAAACTCCAGGCTTCCAAAACAGAATCCTCACAGTCCGAGCAATAATTCCAAAGCCAATACATCCCTTCTTTTTATCTATCGCCGCATCCCAACTAGCTTTGATCATTCCCTATCGCGGTACTTGCTATAAAATTGGCTGAATATCATGTAGGGGTTCTTGATCCTCTATAACCTTAGTATTTAATTACCTTGTGAAACTCCTCAAGAGAGGTCTTGGCATCCCGTAGCATTGTACTAGGGTGCTTGAAGTCCCCTTCACGAACAACTGCCTTCATCACAGTTTCAACAATTTTGTCCTATTAATTATATACTTAAAATCAAATCTTACAAAAGATTCTAATTAAGAATGCAGAATCATTTGTACGTAACGCCACTTAAAATATAGAATTTTAAGTATATATTGAAATCAAATGATCGACTAAATTTATATGCCAAAACCGGGGTTTAATTTGTCTCTGTGTTGAAATAATCTGCAGTTTTTATTGTGAAGTACTACTTTGATTCATTCATTGATTCACCTAATTAACAATGGAACTTCAAGACTACACCAATTATCAACTCTAGCCTGTCGTCAATCCACCAGAGACTGAAATCTTTGACTACTCCGAAGCATCATGAAGCTAAGATGAAAGAAGCATATGAAATGTTTTTAATATATTAATTTTGTTTTATTAAGAGTGACACGTGTCATTATTTTGTTGGTGATGACATGTAGCATACGTGCGTCATCTTATTTCGGACAATTTCAATAAATTGGCTTACCAATTTGACTATTTTAATGATCGAGTCTATTAAGAAGGTTCTATAATATTTAGTTCGATTCGATTTCCCAAAGATAAAGTTCTGATTGCACAGCTAAAGAGAGAGTTAAATAAAAAAAAAGGGGGGGGGGGGAATTAGTAAAAGATATACATAATTTAATTTTTTAATATTTAATATGAAACCTATAATTGGAAAACTTTCAAAGTATTCAAACTCTAAAAAGAGAATAAGATTTATCTATAGCTCATTATTAATGTGGGATGTTGGCTCTCAACCTTGTGGAATATTAGCGAGATTAGGATCCACAAAAATCGCTGAGAAGTATATAGATTGCAAAATGGACATTTTTTTTCTCTCTCGTTTTAAGAGATGTGTTTAGTGTAATTTTGCTGCATATCTTTTGTTAATCTTTTTTGTAAATCTATCATTAAATTTGTGAAACCCACATATAGTCTCATAGATTCAATGGTAGACTTGTACATCTCTTGCATGAAGATGAATAAAAGATGTGTAAGAGAATGAAATCAAACATTTCTGATAAGAGATATACAAATTATATTTTTTCAATTAGAAGAGATAAAATATTAAAAATTGATGTTAATACAAATGGGACTACACTAATTTTAGGCTAGAGTAATTTGTAGGCCTAGCCCAGATAAATGGGGTCAGAGTTGTGCATGCCTATTTGTATGATTGATTTTTTTTTTTGATTGAATTATATTAGTTGAATGGATCAAAACACCCATAAAAGCATAAAATAAATATTTTGATTTTAAAATGATTTTATTTTCGTTATAAGAAAAAGAATTCAAGTTCCTTTAAAGCTCTCCTTAGAAATATATTTAACCTCTCTTCTCTCCCTAATTTTCTTAATTATTTTTTTAAGCCTAAGCTAAACCCAAAGTCAATCTTATGTAACGTACGGTCAACAATCAACATTCCCTTTTTAGTTTCAAACTCTACTTTCAAGCCACGTAACCTACAGTCATGGAAGAGAATTTACAATTTTTTTTTAAAAAAAAATTGTAAGATCCTCTCAAATCCCTAATATTAAGCTACTTTCTAAAATAACTATCCACTCAACCCACAAACACTCTCATAACCGTTCATTTAACTCTATTTAAAGAGCTTATATATAATATATATATATATATAAAACCCTATTTAAAGAAAATTTATTCCTCTTTCACTCTTTTATTTACAAGACACATTAATGCCCTCTTAAATTCTCTCCTTTCAAAGCTCTTTTCCTAAATTGAAACACCACCATCGTCCAATTAACCTCCAAATCATACACTCATTCTCTCTCTCTCTCTCTCTCTCTCTCTCTCTCTCTCTCTCTCTCAAGAACGCCAAAGCCTAACACTACCCATTTGGCTACTCCACATTCTCCAATAAATTTTTCATATCTCTCTCTCTTCTAGACTTCTAGTCTAAACAACAAAAGGAGAAGATTACCAGCAAATTTCTTACAACTATTCTTGCGAAGTTACTATGTGAAGACTATCGAGGTAATTAAGGGAATCCTAACTCTTTTTAAGTGTAACTTCATTGCATGTCTTTTCATCAATTCCTTTTACTACACTATAAATGTATGAATATGTTATTTCACGTATGTTTTATTAATTGATTTCCCTAACGAATTTTAAATCGAAAAGGTTGTTTTAAACCAATAATGTTCCATTTAAAAAACGTTTCCATTTATGGAGATGAAAAGGCGATAAATGTCTCCATTTATTTAAAAAACCCACATACACCTTGCCCTAAGATGTTTTAAGAGAAGAAAAATGAATGAGAAATGTTTAATAAGATGAGTGTACGTGTGTGTGTGTGTATGAGATAATTTTGGTACCATAATGCGAAAAATGTATGAGCTTGGTACTGTTGTTTAAGATGGATGCACAACCACTAAAGGAAGCTAGCTTGAAAGTGGTAATTCATCGCTATGTCACATTGAGTACACCTTGGTTAATTAGCGTATGATATATGGTGTAACTGAGTTATTAGGCCCAGTGGAGGGTAGAAGCCAGCTATGGGCAGGTTTGCGACCACAGGCGATGCCATTGTCACAAGGACAACGAAACCCCAGTACACATAGCGTAATAGTGTACATAAGCCATATATGTAAATGTTAGTTATAAGTAAATGTCCATATGATTTAAAGAAAAATGAATGTGCTTTTACTAAAAATAGATTTTTATTTTTTTTTAAGAAATGAATTTATTTCTATATATAAATATTGAGAAAATATGATTTCATGTAATTTTTAAAGGAGAAAGAGTTTTAAACATGTTGTTTTAAAGAAAAATGAATTTAACTCGATTGTTTTCATGGTTCGAGATTTGATGTGGGCCAATTTTATCAGTGTTTTGCTAGATTCGTTTTACTTAAAAAAAAAAATCATAGCTTCTGATTCTGACATCGGATTGAGACAAACTTAGTAGTATTAGAAGGCTTATTTAGATGGCTACAATTTTGTACTTTATGAACAGTTCGTAATTCTAACATTTACTAGGCAAAAGTTGTAGTTTTGTATTATTTGTACTGCAAAGTATTTTTATTTTTATTTTTTATTTTTTAGGGTTTCGAATTTAGGCTCTATATAAGCTTGAGATGGCTTTAGCCTCTAGCTTATGTATCATTGATAGAACCTTGGTTTCACTACCAAAAAATAAAAGGACAATTATGGACTGTTTTTTTTTTTTTTTTTTTTTTTTTTTTCTAGACGGTTTTAAAAACCATAATTTTTTTCTTGACAATTATGGACAATTATGCCAATTTTATCATGCATTTATTACAACATTTAGTTAATTTAATTTAATTTAATTTTTTTTATCAACTTTATAATGATTTGTGCTAGATTGTATTAATTAACTCCATACTCTCGCTATCAAGGTAAGTCTCCTCTCCTTTAAGGTATGGTTGTTTAAGTTGGTAGAAATGTGATGCAATGAGTTCATATTTATCCATAGTTGCCCACTGAAAATACAATGAGTACGTTCATATATATTTATCCATAGTTGCCCACTGAAAATACAATGAGTACGTTCATATATATTTATCCATAGTTGCCCACTAGCTGAAAATTCAATGAGTTCATATTTAATTTATCCATAGTTGTCCACTGAAAATACAATGAGTACGTTCATATTTATCCTTAGTTGCCCACTGAAAAATGATTCGCCCAACCTCAACCGGCCGGTACCTCTATATATCTAACTTTAAAAAAAAAAATTAAAAATTAAAATCACATTTGAATTCAACTTAGGCTCAATCCAACTAAATTAGGGTTACTACTAATTACTAATTGATACATTTGATTGTCAAGGTTCAGTTTAGGAGTTCAAGAACCAATTAATATTAAATTCAATTCCAGTGGGTTTGCTCCTCTGCATTCCTTCAAAACTCATAATAAGCATAGAACCACAATGTTTTTTTTTTTTTTTTTTTTTTTAGCTTCACTATCATATTAGTGGTGAATAATAGAAGTCATTACATCTAACAGTCCGCTCTGGTGAATAATAGAAGTCATTATTTGTAACAGCCGGCTCCGAGTGATATGATATTATCTGCTTTGAGCCAAGCCTACAAGGTTTTGTTTTTCGGTTTTACACAAAAATGCCTCAGACCATTTAGATCAAGAGAGCATGCTCTACAAAAGCATATTCTTTTTTCCACACCAGGCAATGTGGGACGCCACATTATATTCAACAAATGTTTTCCTATTAATTAAATACTTAAATCAAAGAGTTTCAAGTATTGAAATCAAATGATTAATTTTTTAACAAATTTTTCCTTCAAATTGAGTTGGAAGAATTAAATTGACATTTGTCGATTAATTTCCTAATAATTTCTTTCAATTCATTCTATTAACTTGATATATGTCTATTATTTTCTTTCAATAACATCGTCTAAAATGGATGCATGTGACACACACACGGGGCGGACCCACGTTGGTGGGTGGGGGGACGAATGTCCCCCAAAAGTCTTGAAATTTAACTTAAAATATACAAAATTGTAAATTTGTCCCCCCCTAAAAAATTTTCTTTATACTTTGACCCCATATTTTGTCCCCCCACCCACTTCCACCCCTCTGCAAACTGTGCGGTGCACAGTGCCCAAGCTACCTTTTGCAGACCCGTTGATGTGTATTTACCCTTTCAGCTTTTTTTTTTTTTTTTTTTTTTTTTGGCCTTTTTTAACCCCATTCACCTCTGAAAAATCAACTACTCTCTACACCCATCTCCATGATCTCGTTTTCCCCCCTTTCCCCCACGAATGGCATCCCCATGATGGTCAATGGTGGTCCGTGGTCGAATCGAAGTCAAGCTATGAGGAGTGCCGGCGACAGAGGCTGGAAGAGAACAAGAGGAGACTAGAGGAGTTGAATCTGAGGAAGCTCGCTGAAGCTCTCAAGGCCTTGTCTCTAAGCCCTCTCCGGTGGGTTTGATACTTTGATAACTGATAACTCCCTCTGTTTGGTTTTTGGGTTTTGAAGTTCGATTGAAATGGTGGATTCATTTTATTTATTTATTTTTGTACGGGCAGGCGAAGCAGGTGAAACCGTTTGTTTTAGAAGATTTAAGGTGCTTACTAGGTTGATTTCAGATTAAATTTTTGAGACTTTTTTTTTTTTTTTCAAGTCCCGAGTTGCTAATGCTAGTGTTTTGGACATTTTATAGTTTAATTTGTTGCAAAGAATAAAGTTTGATACCGCCTAATATTAATCTTTGCGAGTATTATCATACTAACATCTGCATAAAGCACTAGGTTTGAGTTTCATTAATTATATCTTGCATTTTGTATTATGTATTAGTTAGATACTTAAGCTTCTCCATAAATCATAATTGTTAGTTCTTTCATTTACTAGTAGCCGTACGAATTATGGATCATCTGCTTTCTAAGAGTCATTTTCTATGGACCATGTGCTTTCTCAGTTTCTCTTCTATATATTTGGTCAAATATGTTATGACTTTTAAATAGTTTTATCATTTAGGCTGTACATGTTGGAACAGTGTTATGACTTAATTTTAATCATTGTTGTTGTTGGGGGTTTTGGGGGATCTTGTTAAGAGAAAGAGTCTACACTCAAAGGTACCTTTTTTCTTGGACCTTATAAATTGTGCTTAGTTTATTTTACTAGTACTTATACTATAAATTGTGCTTAGTTTATTTTACCTGTACTTTATACTATTGTGTGTTTGTGATATCATGAAAATTTGAAATTATAATTTTGAATCGAATGGGTATTTTGATGTAAAAAAATTATACAAGTTCGTCCCCCCTTACCAAAAATCCTGGTTTCACACACACACGCACACAATGACTTCAAGGAACCAGTTCTTCTTACTAGATAAAAAATATCTGTAGGAGTTTGATATATGTATGAGAGTGAAACACACACACACACACACATATATATATATATAATGACTTCAAGGAACGAGTTCTTCTTACTAGATAAAAAATACCTGTAGGAGTTTGATATATGTATGAGAGAGTGAAACCAATGGAGGCTGCCAGACCCAGAGGTGGTGGTGATACCGGCGGTGGCGATGTGGCTAGCAAGAAGAGCTTCATAATCCAAGTACTGACAGGGCCGTGGTTCATGGCGTTCGCATCATTTATAATCATGTCCAGCATCGGCACACCATATGCGTTTGGCCTATACTCCAACGTCCTCAAGTCGGAGTTCGGCTATGACCAGAGTACCTTGAACTTTATCAGCTTCTTTAAGGACATCGGTACTAACGTTGGCGTCCTCTCCGGCCTCATCGCTGAGGTCACACCCACATGGTTTTTGTTATCACTGGGAGGAGTGATCAACTTTTTTGGCTACTTCATGATATGGTTGGCGGTGACCGAAAGAATGGCAAAGCCGCACCTGTGGATGATGTGTGTCTACATCTGTCTTGGGGCAAATTCAACAGCTTTTGCCAATACTGGAGCACTCGTCGCCTGTGTGAAGAATTTCCCAGAAAGCCGTGGGGTGGTCTTAGGACTTCTAAAGGGATATGTTGGCCTTAGCGGTGCTATACTCACGCAACTATACCATGCTATCTATGGTAATGACTCAAAGTCTTTGATTTTGCTCATAAGCTGGCTTCCGGCTGCGATATCTTTCGCTTTTCTCCGTACTATAAGAACCATGAAGGTCAATCGGCAGCAGAACGAGCTCCAAGTGTTCTATAATTTCCTATATATGTCACTTGGCCTTGCCGGGTTTCTTATGATCATGATTATAGTCCAGCAAAAGGTTAAATTCACGAAGAGCGAGTATGGGGGTAGTGCAGCAACCGTGCTTTTCTTGCTCTTTCTCCCGCTTCTTGTTGTAATCATGGAAGAGCACAATCTTTGGAAAAGGAGCAATAATTCTTCCCAGCTGAAAATAATCACTGATAAGCAGAACACAAAAGTGTTAGAAAAGAAAGATGAAAACAGAAATCGAAATACTCCTCAGGTTCGTTACTGTATCATTTTCTTAAAAAATTATTTTTCTCTTAAGATTATGATGAATTGGTATGCAAAAAGTTACAGTAAATATTTCTCCGAATAAGCCAAAAAAAACTTTGTTGTTACATATTTACACACAAGTGCATACACTCAAACATAGTGTACGTTGGGCTTTTAAATGTCAACTTGACTTTGCTCTTCTTTCAAGCTCTTTAAAACCTTTAATTTAAAACAGTACCAAACCAGAATGTATATATATATATATATATACACACGTACTCATTTTGAAAATTCTTTAACAGGAAGCTACACCATCTCTTCCACTGTCAACTTCTGCCAAAACCACTTTGGTCCCTGAGCTGCCAAACAGACAAAACCAAGTATCATGCTGGAGAAGCGTATTCAGGCCGCCAGAGAGAGGCGAGGACTATACCATACTCCAAGCCCTCTTCAGCATCGACATGTTAATACTATTCTTTGCATCAATTTGCGGCGCTGGAGGCACCTTAACGGCAATAGACAATTTGGGGCAGATGGGAGCTTCGCTCGGATACCCAACTCGAAGCATAAGCACTTTTGTGTCTCTTGTAAGCATATGGAATTATTTTGGACGAGTAATGTCGGGTTTGGTCTCTGAAATTCTTTTGAAAAAATACAAGTTTCCTCGCCCTCTCATGCTCACTCTAGTCCTCCTTTTAGCATGCGCGGGTCACCTTCTAATCGCGTTTAACCCTCCCGGTGGTCTCTATGTGGCATCCATAATCATCGGGTTTACTTATGGTGCACAATGGCCGTTGATTTTTGCAATAATCTCTGAAATTTTTGGCCTAAAGTACTACTCTACTTTGTACAATTTTGGTACAGTGGCTAGCCCGATTGGATTGTATATCCTGAACGTTACAGTCACTGGACATTTATACGATAAGGAGGCTAAGAAGCAACTGGCTGCATTGGGACTCGAAAGGAAGGCTGGGGAAGCTTTGAATTGTGATGGGGTTGACTGCTTCAAATTGTCTTTTTTGATAATGACTGCAGTGACTTTGTTTGGCTCGCTGGTTTCATTCGTGTTGGTGCTTAGGACTAGGAAGTTTTATAAGAGTGACATTTACAAGAAGTTCCGGGTGGCGGCTGTGGCAGCCGAGAAAGAGATGGCGATGGCAGGAAACGGTATTGGATCCTTGGAGGCAAATGGTGGCGACAGCCGTTGACTTTAACAAGGAAAGATAGATAGATGTTAGAAGAAAGAGACAGATGGATATTCATCCAAAAAAATAATAGAAAGAGACCGATGGAAAGGATAATTTCAAGAAGAAAAAAGGGCCACACAGTCCCATTTATTGTAATGCGAAATGTTGTAACATTGTGGGATTTTCATTGTTTTTTTGTAGAGATCTTCCTTGAGGTCTTCGAAAATGTTAAGAATGGATATCCTGCCTTAAAATGAAGCTCTGCCCTCTAAGTTTTCTATTTTATTTTAGTTCAATGCTACAAAATAGTTTATTTTATATTTGTTGATGTAGCAGGTTTTAAATAGTTTAACATGTTAGTTATTTGAAAAAAGAAACAAAAAAAAAAGCCTCTTAAAACGCGCTGATATGTCAATCTTGAAATGAAAATGAAGAGTAGCATTTTACTCTTTATTTTATTTTCTTGATTTTTCTTATCAAATACGTTCGCCCGATTAATTAGTTTATTTTGTTAGAATATTTCCTATATATTTTCCATCTTCGCTTTATTTCCTTTTCTTATAGGCTTATCATTGGTTCTCTTATTTATTTAGTTTAGATCACCATATTTAGATGCAACATTTTTCTTACAAATAAGAATACATTTTGCATTAGAGAATAACTTTTATGAGAACTTGGCACAAATCAAGTCCTTTGTACCCTTCAATAAGAGAGTGACAACTTACCATGGATCACCAAAGAGAAGAAAGACGAAAACACAGGATCAGGATGCATACGGTATATCTCTCTCACTCATCGTCAACATTCCTTTTCTCCCTATTCTCTAAGAAAAGAAACACCACCTCCAGTGTATACGCCACCGCGCATGCCCACCACCCAAGGCATCACTAACACTAATCAATGGGGAAAGAGTAATGTTTCTTGCACACTTTGTATACAAAATGTGTTAGTTTTCATTTTTTTTTTTTTTACTTACCGTTGGCCACACTTTGTGTTCAAATTAAGTGTGCAAGGAACATTACTCAATGCTGATGCGAAATACCCATCAGGTGATTCAACCCCAAAACAGAAGTCGGCAAGAAAAACCAGATAAGATCCACTCATCAATTGAAGCAATGGCTTCCATTGAAGTCTTTGTACTATGGATTCAGGGGTTCCATTAGCTAGTATTGTCCCGTTTCACAAATAACTGAAGTATAGATTTTCAATCTACGAACCTAAAAATTGAATTGAAGCTTTTGTTATTTTTCAAGAAATATAGAATATTCAATACAAATGATGAATTTCTTCAGAGCTAGCTAGCTAGCATCAATATCTGATGCATGGTAAAATTGGGTATGAAAGAGAGATAATGTTATTAACTCATATGGAAAAAGAAAAAGACCAGGAATCTTATAAAACAAATACACACAATTTAGCAAAAAAAAATTGAGGGTGCCTACAAATAAAGTTCCATAATCAGCCATAAAGGCATAAAAATCAATGGCTATCGATCCCACATTTCTTCTTCATTGCTAGTTACCTTGTGCCTCAGCCTTTCGGACACCATTTCCAGACATCCCTGTTTCAGTGAGGGCCAAATTCGCATGATCCTCTCGGAACTTCTTATATATGTCACTCTTGTAAAACTTCCCTGTCCTAAACACCAAAATGAGTGAAACAAGTGCGCCAAAGAAGGTCACAGCAGTGATGATAATGAAAGACATTTTGAAGCACTCAACCCCTGTACAGTTTAGGTCCTCCCCAGCCCTCCTCTGGAGCCCCAAAGCTGCCAATTGCTTCTCAGCCTCCTTGTCATATAAATGCCCCGCGACCCTCACGTTGAGCAAATAAGACCCAATCGGGCTAGCCACTGCCGCGAAATTGAACAGTGTAGAGTAGTACTTAAGCCCAAAAAGTTCAGAAATAATTGCGAAGAGCAACGGCCATTGTGCGCCAAAACAAAACCCAATAATCACCGATGCCACATAGACGCCGCTTGGGACATTGAACGCGATTAGGAGGTGACCGGTGCATGATAAAAGGAGGATCAGAGTGAGCATGAGGGGGCGAGGGAATTTGTACTTTGTTATGAAAATTTCCGAGGTAATACCTGCGACAACGCGTCCGAGGTAGTTCCAAATGCTTACTAGTGACACAAAAGTGCTTATACTCTGCTTCGGGTATCCTAAGGATTTTCCTATCTGACCCAAGTTGTCTATCGCCGTTAACGAGCCCCCGAGGCCACAAATTGTTGTGAAGAATATCACTAACATGTCGATGCTGAAAAGTGCTTGTACAATGGTGTAGTCGTCCCCTCTATCCGGCTGCTGAAATGCAGTCTTCCAACAAGAAACTTGCTCTGTTGGAACACTTTGGTTTGGCTCCACGGCAGTAATCTTTAATGGTGTAGGAGTAGGAGGATCATTCATGGCTTCTTTCTTGCTCTTCCAAAGCTTATACTCGTCCTTAACAACGACGGAGAGTGGGAGGAACAGCAAGAAAAGCACCACGGCGGCGCTCCCTCCATACTCGCCTTTTGTGAACGCCACCCTTTTCTCTACTATAATTATGATCATCAAGAACCCGGCAAGAGAGAGCGAAATATAGAGGAAATTATAGAAGAGTTTGATGATCTCGTTTGGGTGCCCAAGACTAGCCTTCATGATCCGCATGGTTGGAAGAAAAGCCAGTGATATAGCTGCCGGAAGCCAAGCTATGAGCAAAATCAAAGACTTGGAGTCATCACCGTAGAAAGCATGGTACAACTGTGTAAGAACTGCCCCGCTTAGACCCGTATAGCCCTTCAAAACTCCTATAACGATTCCACGGCTTTCTGGGAAGTTCTTTATGCAGGTGACGAGGCCTCCAGTGTTGACGAAAGGTTGTGAATTGGAGCCGAGGCATATGTACAAGCACATTTGCCACACATGGGGCTTGGCGATTCTTTTTGTCACGCTAAGCCATATCATGAAGTAGCCGAAAAAGTTGAAAGATGCACCCATGGCTAAGACAACCCATGGGGGCGTGACCTCGTTGATTAGCCCGGCGAGGATGCCGATGTTGGCTCCCAAGTCCTTGTAGAAGCTGATCAAGTTGAGGGTGGTTTGATCATATCCGAGCGAGGACTTGATGTCGTTGGAGTAGAGGCCGAAGATGTAGCTCAAGCCGGCCGTGTTCATGATTAAAAGAGACGCGAACATCATGAACCTCCGCCCCTTCAAAACTTGGATGGTGAGGCCCTTCATGTCCGCCCAACAGCATCGAGGAACCACCATTTCTCTCACTTTCACTTCCTGATCTGTTCTTTATTTCTTCCTTCTTGTACGTTTTTTGATTTTTGCGAAGGTCTTTCACTCATCAGTACTCAATAGACTGTAGCATTACAAGATTGTTGACTTCTTGTTATGCAGTTAGGTGACATGCATGTACGTGGGTAATCACAGTCAACTAGTCAACATTTTTATACGAATTACGGTGTACAGATGAGATTTGCGTGATCCTTACATTCTTTGTACACAACAATGATACAACATCAAGACATATTAAGGTGGAACCCAATGTGTGGACTCCACTCTAATATGTCTTGGTGTTGTGTCATTATTGTACATTGTGAGTGTTTTGATTATTTCTCTTCAATCATTACTCATTTTATGTAGACAATTAGTATAGAGTAATGATTTATTGCCACATTTTTATACAATTTTTTACCACCTTGCCTATGTGGCAAGAGACTTTGGTGGTGAAAAGTTGTATAAAAAGGTGGCAATGAATCATTAAATGTAAAAGATGGCTAGGATTTAACAATTTAAAAATCTCAAATGTTTATTAAATTTCTGAATATGATAAATGCTAACCACACTTTTACTCTCACATTTTTAATTGCGTACTATTTTTACGTGGTAGTAAAAATTATTATTTACCGTCACGTCAAGAAATTTACATTTGACAATGTGAGAGTAAAAGTGTGTATAACATTTCTCAATATCTAATATATTTTGCAAAGAAAAAGTGATAAAAATCATTCTCTTGTTCATTCAATGTACGTCTCCATACAACTGGTTTGAAAATTAAGCATTGAATTTGTAGGACCCAAAAAATTCAATAGTTAATTTGCAAAAAGAATGGACAACAAATGGACCGAAAAATGTTGTGTAACAGTTGCTGGTGTAACAAAATGGGATTGAGATCACAATAACTACTTAGCTGAATTGTTAGCAATTTAAGCTGTAATGTGAGAGAGTTCATATAAGATTCACGTATCTAAATAATTTTGAATTATCCAACCATCTATCCGGACATATGAGTTTCATGTGAGACCTCTCATATTAGTAATGGAAATTGCTAACAATTCATATAGAAAATTAATGTGAATCCTTATCCAACAAAACAAGACTTGATTGTCCTCTAGTTGCCTGTTGCACCCTAGCTATCGGATCAGACACTGACAAAAAGGGCAATTTAGTAAGTGGCAAAACCTTCTTCCTTATTCCCTGCAATTTACAAATTATGCGAGCGAAATGCTCAAACCTTCAATTGAGAACACAATCACGAATTACTGCAATAAAACACATGGAAAAAATTGAGTAATATATTTTTTTTGATAAACATTCCTCCTTCATTCATAAGCGGGTAAACAACAAGAGCAAAATATTCTTAAATGTCTAGATTAGATATCTCTGAAATTATAATCCCTCTAATACTAACCGGATAACAATCAAACCAAACATGGTACGAGGCAAAATTGATCCCCTCTTTTGCAAGCATATGCGCCGCTGGGTTCGCTTTCCTTGGCGTATGACACAACTTCCACGTTTGAAAATACTGAAGAACCCTCGTGAATATTAGCCACAATGTGTCCATACTTTCCCCAATTTAATCCAGGTTTATTGATAGCATTTACCACTTGGAAGGAATCACCTTCTTCCATAATCCTGACCAGCCCCATGTTCTTACAAAATTCAACAGTTTTCAAAGGTGCCATGGACTCTCCAATAACTGGATTAGTTAAAAAATTCACCACATAACTAGCAGCAGCATAAACCTTTCCGTTTGAATCTCTGATCACCAACGACCCAATACCCATTCTGCCATTATTTTTGTATAAAGCCACATCACAATTAATTTTGAAGATACTGGAAGCTAGGAGGGAGTAATATATCCTACATCTCATCCTTTTATTTATTTTTATTCTTTTAAAAATTTAATAATAATTTTAAAAATTACTTCAATTTTTAAAATAGGCTGAAACTTTTTTCATCATTGCCTAGAAAAAAAGAATCAGGTAAAAATTATAATGGATAATGATTGGTTATTTCAAATTTGGAGAGGGTTTATTTTATATTAAATTTATTTTTCCCTATAATTCTACACCTTTTGAAACCGGGCGAGTAGGATATTGGCTCTCAAGGGGATATAATAAATTATTAAATATATATATATATAATAAAAAAAATAAAAAAAAAATAAATTGTCCATCTTGCTGTCTACATACTTCACGGCGATTTTTGTGGATCCTAATCTGGCAATGAGAGCCGGCATCCTACATTAATAATGACCTATAAAAAGCATATATTTATATAAAAAATTAAAAAAATTATGTATAGCTTTGACTAATTCCTTTTTCTATTCTTTAATTAACTGTCTCTTTAGCAGTGGAACGAGCTAGAACTCTATCCTTGGGAGAGTCGAACTAAATATTATAATGATTAATTAATTTTTTCATTTAACATATTATGTATTGTTTTAGAGTTTGATCGAGATTGGGAATTTAAAAAATAAATTGGGAGTGTTACAAGGTTTTTTTTTTTTTTTTTTTTTTGTGGGGTCTGATGATTTTTTAAACTGTTTTGAAATACCAGGAGAACCTTCTCAAATTTTTTGAGAGGATAGTTTTAAATTTTTGGAAGACTCAACAGAGATTTAATCACTTTTTTCTCAAAGAATAAGGTGGTTTTTGTTTATCTAATTTAGTGGTGGAGCTACTTATAGGCCAACATGGGTCATGGCCAGGGGCGGAGCCAACCTCCCTAACTTTGGGGGGCCAAATTGAAAAAAAAAATTGAGAGGGCCAAAATTAGAAAAAAAAATTTAGGGGTATAATTTAGAACATTGGGGCTTGGGGGGCTTAGTGGTGGAAGTGGCTCCACCACTGGTCATGGCCCTTGCAATAGTTGAAATATATATATATATATATATTTTTTTTTAAGAGAGCTCATCCCATGCAAGAGTTAAAGGCTCTTACAGATTTTGTTGCCCTTTCGAAATGACTCCACACAAAAGTTCACAAAAATTTGCTTGTTTCGCTCTTTTATTGAAAAGTTTAAACCTTAAGTTGAAAAAAAAAAACAAAATTCTTGAAGATTGGACATGGTGTAAACAAAGTCTTACTAGCGTTAAAAACAAAAGGAGTCTACTAGCTTCTTTTCTTCCAATTAAATGATAGATATCTTTTCTTTTCTTTATTTATTTATTTATTTATTTTTATTCCTTTATAGTTTTGTTCAATTTTTTTTTAGACGATAATTCTTAATATTAGATTGTATAAACAAAGTGTTGTGGGAGATGTGATTAATGTGTTTACTATATAGTGTAATATGAATTTAATTTTGTAGCTTAAAACGTGTAGACTGTAAAGTAGTTGAATAAGTGACAATGGTGTTACTATTTTCGTGTTAATGAAGAATTTTGCATATACCAATTTCTAAGCAAGCACCTTTAGTGACAAAGTTTAGAATTCTTGCTTCAGTTCGGCCCCATTCAAGCATAAATTCTTGACTCCGCCACCGATGACATCCCGTCATCCCTCTTTCACACTCATTAAATCTCTATTCTTTAAGAAACATCATACATATATATATATATATATGGTAGGATAATTGAAAAGAAAGAAAATGTCAACTGTGGAGTCCAGGGCAAACCTTTTGGTGTTCACATGGGCCTAGAAGGATTTTCCGTTTGGATTAATTATCTTTACTGTCAATTCTTGTTCTTTATTTATTTTATTTAAGATTTTCAGTCATATGATGCAATTGCGGGTGCAGTTGCAGTTACGGTACCATAAAAATATGCATAAAAATTGACATAGTCAAACCATTGCCTAATCAAACGACAAGAGACAATTTATACCATGTGGCAAATTAATAAAATAGATGAAAATGAATGCATAGATTAATAAGAAAAATAAAATAAAATCCCAGTATTTATGGAGCAGGATCCTTTCCATTTTTAATGGCACTTCATTTAAATGATGCGATAATATATTCATTTCGTGACATACATATATACCATTAAATCTAAAAGATATAATATATTTAAACTATAAAATAAATCTTATTCATTTCATTATCACCATATTGCTACACCACGTCTCCACCACTCCACCACTGCCATTGAAATCCATGAGATGATTATTATTATTATTATTATTATTATTATTTTTACATATTTTTCTTTATTTGTTCCGCTACAACACCACCGTTGAGATCCGGATAAGGGTTTCTTGTGTTTTTCTAATTATTTTTTATGATGATGGTAAGGTGATAAAGACGTTGGTGTAGTAGTGAGAATTGAAAATTTGGCCACATCATCATTATCATCATCGTTATCACCACCACCACCACAACCACCGCCATCAAAAGCTCAATAAAGTCAAGCTCAACTTTAAGCTTCAACTCATAAGAGGCGGAGGCGGCTTGAAAATTATTAAATTAGGCGTATTAAAAAAAGAGTCAAAGATATTCTAATGCCTCCAATTCAAGTGGAGACGAAAGCTGAAAACTCCATTTCCAACTTCCACGGAGTCGGTATCCATGCATGGATACCCTACATCAGGCCACGATAAGCTTTGTATATTATTAGCATTGTCATCGATCCTTATGGCTTAATTATTTTTTATTGTCAATTCTGAATATTCAAGGCAACGTACTTCATACGTCAAAAAAAAAAAAAAATTAGTCTTCTTTTAATCTCTTTTTTTCTTTTCTTCTTCTTCTTCTTTATTTTTTTATTTTATTTTTCTGTCTTCTGATCTAGTCCAACCATCTAGTCACCATCCTCTACTTTATCACGTAAAAATAAACAGCGCCGTGATCCCATCAAACATGTACAGACGACTTTTCAATGCTATATATGAAAATGTTGAAAGAAAAAACTAATTAAATTATACCAAATTTTATTGAGATCTACAGGATTCTACACAACATATCAATCTCTATGACAACTCGTGCGTTATTATATAAAGTGAAATCTCATTCAAAGTTAAAAATATAAACAGAATGATGAGGAAAGGGGTTTCCTCCATTGACAAAGGGAAAAATAAAAAATTATGTGTCTTCGTCCTAATCTCAGTAGGTGTGATAAACTGACATGCCTATTTTTTATTGGAGGGCACAAAAGACTTAGTTTGTATCACGATCTTATGGAAATTACTCTCAAAGATCTAAATGTCCATTGACGTCTCTCTAACTTTGTTACTCATCAAAATAGTTTGTAGTCTTGAAAAAATTAATTTAATCATTTAGTTAATCTTTTAATATATATTCATTGATGCTCACATGTTAGGCTAAACAACATATATATATATAACATATTTTAATTGTAAATGGGGAATAAACTGAAGAGTTGATACATGAAAATCAGCAACTGAATTGTCAGATACTGAATTAATTAATTGCCTACGTTGGAATATCTTGATGGAGAAGATCAACACATGCAAGGATTATAATTAAGAATCATTCAAATATAAGTTTTGAGGATTTTTTTTTTAATAATATCTTTTTGCTTTGTCCCTAATTCTTAGGGTTATTTTTGTATTTTTCTCTTTCTCTAAGTATTTTGCTTAGAAAGCTTTCTAACTTAGCCTATATAAAGACATATTGTCTGTATTATTTTTAACTCAATTTTGAAGTATTAATAAAATTTCAGTATTTCAACGTTATTTTTTGGGGTGATTATGGTCTTTCTCTTTCTTAATCGCTACTTTATCTCTTCCTTAGTTCCCTTTATAGCCCTCAATCTTTAGCTTTTGTTTATTGTCAAAACAATGTTCAACGTTAGTTGGTATTCAAACAACTCAATTGAAATGTCCAGACAATTCATTCCATCTCATACTTATAATCAACACTAAAACAACTTAACACAGATAGAACGAGAAACAACTTACAATCCATCAAAATATCGCATATGTTTAATATTAATTTATTGACATTGGCACACAAATTAAGTTCCAATCAAATGTCGTAACTCAAAACTTTGTCTTCTTGTATCCAATGTCAATACTCTAGCACTCTTTTTCTTTATCTGTGCACTCCATGCCTACACGCCCACATCCTAGCTCCTTGACCGAGTGGCGAATGATTACCACCCCTCATAAAGGGACGGACCGAACCTTCCTCTCATTTTGTTTAAAAAGTATATTTTATGTCTCTTTTTTATTTATTATTTATTTAACCCCTAAAAAGTTTTTAGTGCATTAATCTAACCTCCTAAAATTATTATTATTTTTAAGAACAAGATGAAAAGAACAGAAATTAAGGAACTAACTAACAAAGATGAAGATGATTCATTTCTAAAACAGGTAGGAGAGAATTCAACTAAAGAGGGTAGAATGAGAATGCAGTCAGAATGAAGTTTGCAGTTGTGGTCCAAGATGTCACATGATAGACATAGAAATTTGAACTTCGGTTAACATGATTAGCTGACCAGTTAGTAATGGGCGGAATGATTGTATATATGGATGTGAGATATGATTGAAGCAATGCACCAGTCTTGTGTGATTTCTGTATGTTGAAGAGCCAGAGTAACTATAAGAAAATTTTCTTGTAAGATAAAAAAAATCACATGTAAAAAGAGAGCCAATTGAAGAAGCAATAGCCTAAAATTAAATTTTTAGTTCCATTAATTGCTGCCTCCAAAGTCTACGGAGGTTGGTTGCATGTATAAAATGTCGATGTCCCCATTCACACTTCGTCGGCACCACCTTCATAGAAAAAATCGTCGTGGACATAAAAATATCTGCTATTTGTAATTATTATTATTTTCATATATTTTAGAAAAGAGATCGATCAGGATACTTATTAATTAGCTAGTAGTTTTTAATTATCCATTATTTTGACAGCATAGTGTACATGGGACGTGAGTTGTTACCTTTAATGTTGTCACGGATTTTGTGGCACCATATCGATCACACACAAATTAGTCAACGTGCCTAAAAGATTAATTAATGGATTTAAGGGTTAAATACCTTATTAGTATCTGAGTTTTGAAAATTTTATTTTTTGGTATCTGAGTTTCAATTTGCATCACAGATGGTACCTCGGTTTTGAGAAAAGACCAAATTGGTATCTCAATCAAGTTTTCCTTCTAAAAACTAACGGTCCGCTACGTCACTGCCACTTAGCACCACTAGGAACACGACACATGTCACTTGCGACATGTTAGCACCCACATAAAATAATAAAATTAATTAAAAATACTAAAATAATAAAATTGAAAAAAAAAAAAGAAAAAAGGAAAAAAAGAAAAAAAAAAGAAAAAAGAAGAAGAGGGGTGGCTGAGCCACCTCCTTGGCCGGTCTGGGGTGTCGTGTAGCTAGTGGTGCTAAGTGGCAGTTACGTGGCGGACCGTTAGTTTTTGTTAAAAAATACATTGTGCCATGTCAGCACAGAAGGACCACAGAAGGAATGATACTAGAAAGAGCTTTAATATTCCTCAAATTTGAGATATGATTACAACTCCTGTCCAACTTTGCCTACGTACGTTGCAGTTATTTTTTTTTTAAAGAAAATGACTTATCATTTTTCCTCATAGTGGTTTCATCGTTTTTTTTTTTTAAATAAATAAATAAAAAAGAAACTGTCATATAGGCAAAGTTGGACGAGAATTGTGTTTACGGCTGTACAACAATCATTTATCTATAAATTTCACTATAATCATTTCACAAACTGGCATGGCAGTTTATGTGGGCATTGCCATGTCCTTCACAATTAAATTTAAATGTTTAGTACTATCGTGGTAAGTGTCACATGAACTTATAAACTGACATAACAATTCATGTGACACTATCATTTATGTACGTCAGTCACAATCAAATTTAATAATTTAGTAAGCTGATTACATAAATATTATAAGAATTGCTACATCAATTTGCAAGAAAATTATTGTATGATATTTCAAAAAAAAGAAAATCATTAATGGTGAATTTGATTGATCTCCCCGACGTTATATAGCTATAAGATCCGTTGTCCAAGTCCAACCATGGCATCATCGTTGTATCAACTACCGAATCGATATTGATCGATTAGTTATGGCCGGGAAGAAGGTGGACTAATCATGCATAATGGAAGTCAAAGCTCCATAATATTTTTGCTTTGATTTCAGTCTACCTAAGAAGATTAATTAATTTAGAAAATCAGAATTAAATGACTAAACAAGGAAAAATGATTGAACTAAAAAAAAGGAAAGAGAGATGCATGTGAAAGCACATCCTCTCTCCTTCCTCTCTTGGTCTATATATATATATTGTTATCTGATCACATGCCTTCCAAACTCCATAACAAAGTACTCCTGAGCGTCTTCCTAGCGACGACATAGAGAGTTAGAAATATGCAGAAAATCAAGGAGAGCTTCATCCTCCAATTCATCCGTGGGCCATGGTTCATGGTGATCTCTTCTTTTCTAATCATGTCCACCGCCGGCACACCGTATGCCTTTGGACTATACTCCAGCGTCCTCAAGTCCGTGCTCGGCTACGACCAAACTACCCTTAATTTGGTCAGCTTCTTCAAGGACGTCGGCACCAACGTCGGCGTCCTTTCCGGCTTCCTTGCGGAGGTCACACCGCCGTGGTTTGTTTTATCAACTGGATCAGTGATTAACATGTTCGGTTACTTGATGATATGGCTAGCCGTGACAAAAAAAATGGCGAAGCCAAAAGTATGGATGATGTGCTTGTACATCTGCCTCGGCGCTAATTCAACGGCTTTTGCCAACACCGCAGCAATGGTCACCTGCATCAAGAACTTCCCCGGAAGCCGCGGCGTCGTGCTAGGGCTTCTCAAGGGATATGTCGGCCTCAGCGGCGCTATACTCACACAACTATACCATGCTTTCTATTATAATGACCCCAAGTCTTTGATTTTGCTCGTGGGGTGGCTTCCGGCCGCCATTTGCTTGGCTTTCGCACGTACTATTCGGATAATGAAGGTCCCCCACCAGCCAAACGAGCTCCAAGTGTTCTATAATTTCCTTTATCTTACACTAGGCCTCGCGGGGTTTCTCATGGTTATGATAATTGTAGAGCAAAAGGTTGCCTTCACGCAGAGCGAGTATGGCGGTAGTGCCGCTGTGATGCTTTTCTTGCTCTTTCTCCCGCTTGGTGTGGCAATCATGGAAGAGCACAAGATTTGGAAGAGCAAGAAATCAGCACAAAATGAAGCTTTCCAGATGAAAACAATCAAAGAAACTACTCCGCCATCTCTACCAGAAGCATCTCCTGTGCCAACAAATTCCCTTCTTGATCCAAGCACAGAAAAGGCGGCGCAAGTTTCCTCCTGCTGGGAAAATGTATTTAACCCCCCACCGAGAGGAGAGGACTATACCATACTCCAAGCTCTCTTTAGCGTTGACTTGTTAATACTCTTCTTCACCGTGATTTCTGGCGTCGGCGGCACATTAACGGCGATAGACAATCTGGGGCAGATGGGAGCTTCTCTCGGGTACGCGCCACGTAGCATAAGCACATTCGTGTCACTCGTAAGCATATGGAATTACCTCGGACGGGTGATGGCCGGTTTGGTCTCTGAAATTCTTTTAAGGAAATACAAGTTCCCTCGCCCTCTCATGCTCACCCTAATCCTTCTAGTTGCATGTGTGGGTCACCTTCTCGTCGCATTTCACCCCCCCGGCGGCCTCTACGTGGCGTCGGTAATCATCGGGTTTTGCTTCGGTGCACAATGGTCAATAGTTTTCACAACAATTTCGGAAATTTTCGGCCTAAAGTACTACTCTACTTTATACAATTTTGGGTCGGTGGCTAGCCCGATCGGGCTATATGTACTCAACGTGACTGTCACCGGGCATTTATATGATAGGGAGGCGAGAAAGCAACTGGCTGCTTTAGGTCTCACCAGGAAAGATGGGCAGGCTTTGAATTGTGCTGGGGTTGTGTGCTTCAAATTGTCTTTCATTATAATTGCTGCCTCGACGTTCTTGGGCGCGCTTGTTTCCCTCATTCTGGTGATTAGGACAAGGAAATATTATAAGAGTGACATTTACAGGAAGTTCCGGGAGCAGGCAATTGCGGCCGAGAAGGAGATGGCGTTTGCAGGACATTAAACGTATTCCGGCCGTCTCTGCCAGTTGACAAATGGTGGTCTCAGCCATTGACTCGCAACATACAGTGCCAAAGATGAAATTTGGAAGAACGTGAAAGAAGGAGGAATAATTAATATAGTATATATCGTTTTCCCAATACTGCTCTATCATGCAAATTTGCGTAAAAAGTTGGATCATTCATTGTTTTTCTTATTGACCCGCGATAGTTTTTTTTTTTTTTTTTTTTTTTTTTTTTTTTTTTTATAACTTTTTCCCTTAATTACATGGAAAATTAGTTGTTTCTTGAATCTTAATGTGATTGACAGGGTTACAGGGCCTTTTTTTATTCTTATTATTTTATTGTTTCTTGAATCTTGATGTGATTTACAAGGTTAAAAGGCCTTTTTTTTCAATCCACTTCGAATAGAATAAAGATGGGTGGTTAATGATGGTTTGACTGCGTTATATATTCTTCATTATTATCCACCGCCTTACAAAATAAATTAATATAATTAGGTCTCATTTGCATGCACGCAAAGTCAGATAGATTGTTTACGAATATGGATCTTGTGTTATTTCCTGACCAAAGAGAATGAGCAAGCAGGGATGTTGAGAAAAATTGAGCCGAAACAATAATTAAAAAAATTGATATGACTTTAAGGCGCGTATGAATACTTTCTTTAACGTGATAATTGCTCCTATTAAATGGAGTTTGTTGCCGAGTTACAAGCAATTCACTTTCAAGAAACAACAAAGTCACCAACTACATAGAGCAATTATGAAGTTTTTTCTTAAGGGTTTATCTACAAAATTGTGTATTTGACTTGAAAGGATAAGAGAAATTAATATGTGAAATTCGTATAATAGATCTCCTATTTGTATATTTTAAAGGAGCACTTATGTAAAATCAAAACTTTTCAATCTTAAATACGAGTTAAGATTTAGAAGTTGAATTGGTTAAATTCGACTAAAAAAGAACAACTGGCCTAACGATTATGCCTTATCTCGTCCGACCAATATTAGTTTGAAAATCCCCTCACCATTATATGCGCCCCCTTCTTTTTTATTGAGAAACAATGGGCCTCTTGGGCTAAGTGCTTGTGTGAGACGCGCACACTACTTCCATGGTCACGCTTGCCGTGAGCTCTCGTCTATAAGAAAGAAGACCGGAGTGCTTTTGCAAGTAAGGGGCTTTGAAACCATCGCATCTAATTCCATAGGACTTATCCTTACCATTGAGCCATCAAATCATATGTACGTATTTGATATCACAATCTAACAAAGTTTATAACAATTCCTCATTTAAATTGTGATCTTAAATTGCCAGTCAAATACTGATATTCTCATGCATGCATACAAGAACGTATCTTTCAATTTAAACCTTCAATTATTATAAGCATTTCAATTTTCTAAAGTCAATAGTGGCTTAAACTTAAACAAAGACTTTTATATATTAGGAAAGGAAATACCACAGACATGATTCTGTCTTATTTTAACAAAAAAAACCCACCTATTTAATTGTACTTATCCATGTGCATGCTCCATCCTAGTTTTTCATTAACATTTACAAAACTAAACCTTAAACTTTTGCTAAAAGTTGTCTCACTTCTTATAGTCATATATGTGAAGTTCCTTTTACCGTCTTTGTTATTGTAGGAACTTAGAGAATTATTGAACTTCGTTAAGAATGTAACATTCATCCTTCATTTATTGTAACAAAATATTACGATCAAATGGTCAAATTTATAGTGATTTTAATATCATTTGATCCAATGGCCACGAAATGTAATCCCTAAATCCACTTTAATATATACACACCATATAAATCACGAATTAACCATTCCCAACGGTGATAGAAACGTTCAAATTTTTCTTTATTATCGCTTCTGAAACAACTTCTCATGAGCCTTCTACCAAAGGTCTCGAGTTTTTGAATGGAAGTCATGATGCATCATCATCTCAGTCAACCAGCCTTGGTCCAGGCTAGCTAGCTAGTATAATCAACTTCAAGTGCAAAGTATATCTCATAGCGCCCAAATCCCTTGCACGTGACGTATGTCGTGGGTGACTAGCTCTTTTCTCCATCACTTCATTTTGTTGTTAATTGAGGAAGATTCCTTATAAGTTATAAACTAGTTAGGGTCTTTGTATATATCAAGCCAAAATGGGGACCAATCTTTCTTCTTACACTTCAAAACTATGAACTGACTTGAAAGAGAAAAATCTTTCAATTAAATGAATATAAAACTTTAGATATAAAATAGATTTCATAATTAAATCTAACACTTCCTCGATCTCCTCTTGTTCTTACAACCCATTTCTTGCTCAGTACTCATCCCTCTTGCTCAAACGCTACTCGAATGGGTCTTTGATGCGGGGGACTTGAGTCAGAAGATGTTGAGTTGTCAGATTGCACATTGATGGCGCTGGATTACCTAGAGCAGGCATATCAGCGCTAGATTGGTAAGAAATCGTGATTTAGCCTAATTAGGGTAATTTTTGAGTGCGCTGCAGTATTTTGGTCATAACTTTGGCTACGAGTATCCGATTCGCGCATATGACCCCAATTCGGAAAGCTATCTTCGGCGCGCACGTCGTGGCCACGAGCTATACTCGGTGCGCCTCGTTTCGAGCCCAAAATCCGTTGTCTTCCTTTCCAAAACCCTAATTTTAGATTTTTTTTTTCCTTTTATGGTAACTTTTCGTTTATTGATTAGGAAGTGATTCTGAGCCCGATTTGGGCCAGATTTTTGGCAGCCGACTTATTTTGTTCTATATTTCGTTTTAATAAGGTTATTAGGGTTTTGCTATTTTTGGCAATTTTCAACTATAATAGCCCGGCTTGTGGGCGTTTTTCAACAAACAATTTTGATTAATAATATTTCTTCTCAGAGTTTTTCTCTGTGTTTTGGGGTCATTATTCTATTTTCTTCCTTGCATACTACCTGTTGAATAGCCTATAGAATAATCACTACTATGTCCGACGTCAGTCTTTTAGGAAGGCATTGCCACTTCAACTCTGTTTTGCTCTTAATTCCTCTGTTTCCCTCCCTCAGTCTCTCCCTCTCTTCTTCCGCTCTTCTATTTTTCTCTCTCACTTCGTCTCTCCCTGTTTCTCCTCTTCTTCTTTTTTTCTTTTTTTTTATGATGAACTTAAAACTTTATAACCAGACTTCAGCAAATTACACTCTAGTCAAAACTGGATTCAAAGTTCCAGAAGGAAACTACAATCAGGAAGCATGCAAACCAGCAAGCAACCTAGAACACAAAGCTCAACAATAGAGCTAACAATCAAATAAAACCACAGCCTTCACAAAACAAGCACAGCATCACACAATATCAGGAACAAAGTCCACACCAGACTTTGTTTCTCCTCTTGTTCCCTTTCTTCCATGTTTAACTAAAGAAACTTAATAAAAGGAAAGGGCAAGCGGGTTTAAAGCGGAGAACGCGAGAGAAAGAGTGAGATTGTGAAGGTGAAGAACACCTTTGGCCTATTTCTTCATGCAAATTAAGCTAAAGAGGCCGGCTACCAAGTCCCACCTCATGTGAAAAGTGTCAACGTACCAAACAACAACTTCTTCATGCAAAGCTAACACCTATTTTATAGCTGTCAGCTAACAAAATCTATTGTTCATGCCGCGCGTGCAACACTTCAATAGCTAGGTGTACGTCTTGAGCTTAGGTGTCACTCCCATTCTTTTAACACTTCATCAACCAACCATCAAGTTTGCTGTCATAAAATTTTTGCAGGAATCTATGGATCCTCCTAAACAAAGTGAATGGATCACTATAGCCAAAAGAGCCCCAAAAGCTGTCAACCTTACCATTATCTAAGAGTAGTACAGTAGGTGTCTTTATACGCAAAACAACCATAAACTTGATTGTTTTCTCCAAGTGGAATAGGATATACGTCATCGTTTCTTCTAAAGCTCGATCTGTTGCTTGTTCGCTAGCACATTACGACTTTTCAGCCTCCGTTTGCGCCAAGCGTTTGTACTTCGCGAAGAGTTACCGGGCACACTCCGAATGGTACTTCTCTTTCAAAATCTCATCGAAGCCGTATAACTCTTCATTCCAAGGAGTATACTCGTCGTAAACTTGGCTGTAAATAGGAAGGCCGGCGATTTCTTCAAGTCCCACAAGGAAGGAGTCTTCCCAGGGGCTGCCTTGGAGCCCACCTCCAATGCCATTGCATCCAGGCAAATCATACCATACGGCTCATTGATTGACTAGCGCACTAACTCCCCCATCCCTTTTCCTATCCATAGCAGATTAATTCTGCATGGAGACAAAAATTTGCGGGAGAGATATCAAGCCCCGTTAGATTCCTTGGTAGTTTTCACCATAGACCGGATTCGTCACAGATTTCAACATTCGGGTATTTAGTTAATTATAAAATGAATACTATTTATTTCATTTGAAATGGAGTAAAAGATCCTTGTCCGCACAAACTTGGGTTGGGCTGCCAGCTGTGGGGGGCCATCAATGTTCAAACATTTCCTCTCTAATCAGTTGGTAAATATCTCAAACGTGGTGATGAATCTTGCACTGCCTTCACTTTCATATTTGAACTTCGCTGGTTAATGACAAAAGAAAAGTGATAAGGGAAGAAACATTAAAGGTTCCAAAAAATCGGGGTATTGGAGTTACTTTTTTAGAAGATTCAACGCCTCCTTTATAACTACCAGTCATCAATAGTTACTTGTTTTTCTGTTTTTTTTATTTTTATTCCTTTTTAAAGTATTTAATTGCAGGTAACAATAATGACGACAATGAAGATGAGGATGAGTCTAAAGATAAGAAAATGCCAACTCTTCGAGTGATGGCTGTTGTTTGACTATTAGTTGAACAAAAAGCTGTTGTAATGAAATATTTTCTTGACTATTTGACCAATTGTATATGGCTATTTGGACAGAATGTATTGAGCAAATGTTTGGATGCTTGGATTTAGTTATTCTTTTCTTTTATTTTTTCTTCTAGAAAAACAAGCTTTTGTAGATAATTGCTTGTTGTCTTAACAGTTTTTGCCTGGTTATGTTTTCAGAACAGCTTATATAAACAATATGAAGGGAGTTCAAGCAGTTTAGTTTCTCTGTTTAATAGTGTTTTGTTAAATGAATGATTGAATTTTTGACGTTATTTTTAATAAAATACAAAAATATTATTAATAAAATACAAAAATATTAGTGGCATCTTCAATAATTACATTTTCTAGCGTTTGCAGAATGCGGTAAATGTCTAATATCTTTTTTATTGTGTTTTTGTTAACTTTGGTTAGTGTTAAATGAAATGTATGGCTGAAAATTTGTCCACGTTTATGATTAAAAGAAATTGGTCTACAGTACTGGGAGTAATCAATTATAACACTTGCTTCTACTGCTGGAACTAGAACAGAAACAATCAGATTTTAAAGCTTTCTTTTCCTCTGTTTTTCATAGAAGCTTATTTGCTATAGTCTTCCAGCCAACACTCGCACCTAAAACAGGCAAAAGAAATGGTGTTTCCTGCAACAGGAGGCGGTGGTTGGGCAGACATGAAGAGTATCACCCTTCAAGTGCTCAAGGGGCGGTGGTTCGTGATGTTCACAACATTTCTACTGATGTCCGTCTCTGGCGCGAGCTACATGTTCGGCCTCTACTCCAACGAGATCAAATCCACCCTCGGCTACGACCAGACCACTCTTAACTTGCTTAGCTTCTTCAAGGACTTGGGTTCCAACATAGGTACGGTTGAATCACTGCTTATTCTAAAAGCTTGACCTCAACACGTGAATGAATGTTCAAACTCACAACCTTTGTATATTTTAACAGGTATCCTCTCTGGCCTAATCAACCAAGTCACACCCCCATGGGTCGTCTTAGCAGTGGGGGGACTTCTGAATTTTTTTGGGTACTTCATGATATGGCTGGCCGTGACCAAAAAATTACCAGACCGAGCGTCTGGAACATGTGCTTGTACATCTGTATTGGTGCAAATTCGCATACTTTCACCAACACTGGAGCGCTCGTCACCTGCGTTCAGAACTTCCCAGAAAGCCGTGGCATCGTGATGGGGCTTACTAACGGTTATATAGGCCTGAGTGCCGCAATTATCACACAGTTATTCCACGCCTTCTTTGGCGGCGACACCAAGTCTTTGATTTTGCTGATGGCATCTCTTCCGATGGCTGTATCTTTCACTTTTCTTCGAGTCATTCGATTTATGAAGGGTACTCGGCAGCCTAACGAGATCAAAGTTTTCTGCAATTTCCTCTACATTTCACTGTGTCTTGCAGTGTTTTTGATGATTATGATTATAGTACAAAACAATGTCACGTTCACGCAAAGCGAATATGGTGCGAGTGTAGCCGTGATGCTTTTCTTGCTGTTTCTCCCCCTTGCTGTCGTTGTCAAGCAAGAGTACAAGCTTTGGAAGAACAATAAGAAAGTTGTCAATGATGAACCTTCACCGTTGAGAATAATCACTGATCAGAAGCCAAACCCTGAGGCTTCTCCATCTGTAACACCACTATCATCAAGTGAAGAAAAACAGGCTTCCTGTTGGAAAACAATGTTACAGCCGCCAAACAGAGGGGAGGATTATACCATACTCCAAGCCCTTTTCAGCATTGACATGTTACTGCTATTCTTCGCCACAATTTCCGGCCTCGGGGGCACGTTAACGGTGATGGACAACTTGGGACAGATTGGAACATCCTTAGGATATCCGCTTGCAAGCATAAGCAATTTCGTGTCACTTACTAGCATATGGAGTTATCTGGGAGTTGTGGTGGCAGGTGTGGTGGCAGAAATTTTTGTGACAAAATACAACTTCCCTCGTCCTCTTATGCACACTTTAATCCTGCTCTTATCATGTGTTGGTTATCTTCTAATCGCGTTTAATGTCAAACATGCGCTTTACTTTGCATCTATAATCTTGGGGGCTTGCTGTGGAGCACAATGGCCACTAGTTTTCACAATAATTTCTGAACTTTTTGGCCTTAAGTACTACTCTATTCTGTACAATTTCGGGGCACTAGCTAGCCCAATAGGGTCTTATTTGCTCAATGTGAGGGTCACTGGCTATTTATATGACAGGGAGGCTATGAAGCAACTGGCTGCATTGGGCCTCAAGAGGCAGCCTGGGGAGGAACTAAATTGTAGAGGGGGGGAGTGCTTTAAATTGTCTTTCATTATTCTTACTGCTGTGACATTGTTCGGTTCTCTTGCTTCGCTTATCTTGGTGCTTAGGACTAGGAAGTTTTACAAGAGTGACATCTATAAGAAGTTCCGGGATGAGGTAAAAGCAGCCGAGACAGGACAGACGATTGGCCGGGATGGAGCTGGACTGTCGGTAGTTGTCGGAGGGGAAAAGGATCTTCTCCGTTTCAAGTGAAATTGAGTGAAGCCATTTCATCAATCATAAAGACCATAAAATTATTGGAGAAGACCCTGTTCTCACAAGAGGGGATTAGTATTTGAATAAACTTCAATTAATGAATGAAATGGATTGATAGATACATACTCCCACTTTTGTATTGCAAAGTATATTTTCTTTGTTTTCTTGCAAGACATTTTCTATGTTGATGTTCACTTGTCAAAGAAAAGAGGACATTCTGTAATTATTTGCATGGCACTATCTGGATTTTTCTTAAAATTCTAAAGTGTGGTCTCAAAAAAGTTACCTTTTATCTTCTCCTAAGTCCCTTCTAATACTTCCCTCTTTTTTCTTTGTGAAAGAAAAATAAAAAAAAGATTAGAGATGAGAATTTTGATGGAATTATTTTTCTTTTTATTATTATTTTACTTAAAATAGAATGTTTAACATGACCATTTTCAAGTTCGTTAAATATCTTTTTGTTATAAATAGAGTAGGTTATAAAATACTTCATTTGCATCTTATGTTATATTTATAATAAAACTTACAAAAGAATATTTATATTATTCTTTTAAAAGAATAATAAATATTTAATAATCTTAACAATAGTTTGGTCCCGAAAAATAAAGAGTAATCACATAGGATTGTGACACATTATTTGAAAACCAAATTTTAGAAGAAAAATTTGGATACTCTAGTATTAAATTACCACTTATCCTAAAAGTTTAAGCTGATAGGAAAGTAAATTTAATCACTTAATCAATACTTTAACACTCTCCCTCACGTGAGGCCCAACACGTAGAATATTTAATTAAAATGTAAGGTAAATAACAGAGTTAAGGTTTGAACTCATGACATTTATCTATGATATCATGTTAAATTTATCCTAAAAGTTTAAGCAGATAGAAAGAGTAAATTTAATCAGTTAATCAGTACTTTAACATTTAGTAACATTTCTCAAAAATAAACTCATGCTCCACAGCTGCAAAGAAAATTATCTTTTAAAAGGAAAAAAAAGGAAAGAGATTAAAACATATATATATTATTGACTTGGGATAGACAAAGTTGCTATGTTTTTTCACGAGTTCTAGCACTAGCAGCAGTTTCCTTATATCTCATTCATTTTCCTAAATATTAGAAAAAATCTTTAAAAAAAAAAAATCTCTTAAATCAGATTCCTTTATTGTTCCCTAAACTAAGGAAACAAAAAAATGAATCAAAAGTTGTACCCTAAATCTAGGGAAGCAAAAGTGGTTCCCTTAACATTATTTTAATATCTTTTTTTTTTTAAAAAAAACTTTCTCTTTCCTCTCTTATTCCTCTAACACCTATTTGAAACAAAATTTCTCTTTCCCAGTCTCTTTATCCTCTCTTTCCGCTATCACTTAATTTAAAGATTATTTAAATGATACAAGGAAATAATAATGAAAGCTATTGCGGAGTGCATTTAAATAGGGAAGCAAAAAGTGTTTTAGTTCCTTAAAATTGAAAAAAAAGTTTAAGGGATAGAAACTGGATAGCTATAGAGCTAGGGAGATCATTTTCACGGTCCAAGCTAGGGAAAAAAAAAAATGTAAAATCATCCATGTGGTTATATTGATTTGCAATAAGTTTCATACGGTATAAACATGTTCGAAGAGCTGCTTGTAATATACAAAAATAACAAATAAGTTTTTACTATCAATTTCTATCCAAAATCTTGACAGATTCCGTTAATATGTCACTTCAAATCCAATTATATAACGTCACATGTCCAATTTAATTATTACCTTTTAAAAAAACACTGCCAATTATATATCGACACGGGATGTGAATCGATGGTATGTATGGCAATTCCTCCATGTTTTTTTTTTTAAGTCAATAATTATAGCGGATACGTATTGTCATATAATTGAATCCATCAAAATTTTCGACGGAATTTGATAGTAATAGCTTATTTGTTATTTTTGCTTTCACGGGAAACTCTAATAACTTGTAGTAGGTCTCCTTCAAGAATAAACTCAATCAATTATATTTCTCAACAACGGTACGTATAAGACTTTGGCGTTCAGTTTCACCAATAATGCTCCGTTAATTGCCCTTTGGAATTCCAAAGAGAGGTGATTAATAAAAGTAACCTATCGGAATTGTTCCAAAGATTCGATCGTCGTAGTCAATCAACGACAGCATTAACGAGTCACCTTCTATCCTTTTCATCAATTTTCTATTTTTCTTTACCAATCACGTAGAAATCTTTGACAAATTAAATCTTATCACGAGTACGAATTACAAACTGACTGGAGACTCTATATTTAACGGACCGTACGTGCATTTTTTAGGCTAGACACCCAAAGGTTGGGGCCACTAATAGACCTGATAGGCCTCTCTTTTTTCTTTTTCTTTTTTTAATCTAAACAAAAAGGCACAGAGACGATTAATTGTAGCTATTCGATTTAATCTAAACATTCCCAATTACTCTCTCTCTCTCTCTCTCTCTCTCTGAGAATATTCTTCATCACTCTTAAGAGTTAAGACAAGCATAATAATTTAGGCATCACCGCATCAGTGTGTTTTTGGTCTCCAACTAAAAACTCTCTGACCGCCTCTTTATTTTGCAGAGACACCAATTTTATACCGGGAGCCTTCAAAATAGTTGGAAGCTTTGAATTGGAAGGATACCCCTCCCTTAGGTTCTCCAAATGTCCTAAAAACTGTTCTAACAGTTATCATTACATGAATTGATGTGCTTTTTAATATGATATTATTAGTAGGATAGCCAAACCCCTTCAGTCGTTTTCCATTGTATATCGATCAACAAAAGTTGTATAAAATTATATTAAAAATTCGTCTTAAATGGATAACCAAATACAAAATTATGTGATATAAATTATTTTGAGATTAACATTTGGTAACACTATCTTTACAGACAGATAGTGTGACTTATAATATACAACACATCGTCCTTAATTAAAACTGCTTTTTGCAACACACAACACAGATAGTGCTAACGTCATCCAATTACGACCAGTACTAGTTTATTACTATAGTCCACTGCAGACTAATTTTACAACACATAAAAATAAATTCTTCTCACTCTCAAAAATCTTCTGTATTTTAAAATTCGAGTCTTTTTCTTGCTAGAATAGAAAATTTGAAATTGTTATTGTTTAGTTTTGTTTGTACAAAACACAACCAAACAACATAAATCTTTTTGAACTCCATTGTATCCTAAAAAAATATTTGTTATAATTATTTACATATCACTTCAACAGAATTTGGTGGGAAAGTAATAATTTTTTAAAGAAAACGATACAGGGAATTTTTTTTTTTTTTTTTTTTTTTTTTTCTGTTTATCCTTACTTTTTCTTTTTCTTTTTTCTTTTTATAAAAAGTAGTTAAGGACAAGTGCACAAACTCAGACGGTGGAGATCCAAGATATATGGTGTCTCATGTTTGGGAAATGGAAATGGAAATGGAAGATTTTTTTAAAAAATAAAAAATAAAAAAAAGAGAGAGAAGGAAGAAGAAGAAGGGTCAAGTTAGAAAAAGTTGAAAATATAAAAGAATTTTTTACTCCGGCTCTAACTTTTGCCAAAAAAAAAAAAATATTATCCATATTAAATTCCACCTTCGCCTACCATCGGAAGCCGGCCCATACGGTCGGAATGGGGTCGGCTATAGGTCAACAATCAGAATTTTGGGTTATTGCACAACCCTAGAATTTTCACCCTTTATAATATTATGGCATAGAAGATTCCTAGAGGATTTTGACAATTCAGGAACGTTTACAAGACCATTTATGTTCTTGTAACAAATGGATTTGTACAAGTTCTGTTCCTCGATCTTGATATAACTATTAATTATGTGAAGTTAATCTAACGAGAAAAGTACTCCCTTGGCACTTTGTTTTAGGCTTGCGCGTGGTAGTTTAATATAGGATTATAATTGAGATCCTGAGTTTTTGAACCTTTATTTTTATTTTTATTTTTAATTTTTTTTTTCTATTCGATCTTAAATTTAAACATTAACTATACAATTAATTATCTCTCATTTCAATTAAAATAGTTTACATGTTGTTTGGTCTTACATGTGAGTAAGAATATTAAAATATTAACTAAATAATTAAACTCTTTTTTTATCACCTTAAACTTTTGAAATAAGTGATGGTTTAACAATTCAACAACCTCTCATGCGGACTTAAGTATTTAAATGTGAAGAGTTCTAAATTATTTTTCTATAATTTAGTTTAGACACTTGGGTGATCCTCGATCAACATTTTGCTTAATTAACTGTCCAAGATTCCAAATTTACTTGTTTCAAATGGTTTTATTGTTAATCATTTTTTATTTTTTTTAACAAAAGATCTGAGTATTTTATTGATCAACGATTATGAGCATAAATCTCTTATATTACAAAACATAAAGTTCTGCAAAATCATAGCCATGTACTATGAGGTTATATAGTCATAGACACAAACAAAAATTTTATAATAAAGTGTTATCTATGACTCGTATCTTTTGCTAACCCATGTAAAAAAATAGTTAAAGAGCAGATTTGCTCCGAGCAACCTAGATTTAAGACAATAGTAGCCAAATATCCTAAAAATTTAATTAAACCAGTCGTGAGAGATAACCTCTCACACCGAATTATCAAGGTCGCAAGAGATAACTCTTCATACCTGGCTAACATTCATCTTATAGATCGCTCATGAGGGCAAATCTAAAGTGAATAAAACTCTTATTCAAAGCAAAAACACAACCAGCAAACAACAACAACGGCTAGGGAAGAGATGAACGGTATAACACGGAAGTATATAGACGGATGCATAGCGAAGATGTCAAAATTGCTGATCTAATAAAAAAACACCTACAAACAAAAGAAAAAACTATAATGGAAGGAGGAAGGTTAAGAGCGGAGAGTAGAAAGAGAAATGGAGAGGAGGATGAAGCATATTTGCTATCTCCTCCTCTCAGATCTGTTTTCTAATAGATGAAATCTAGGGTTGGCTTTCAAAGAAAAAATTTATTATTAATCAATTACAATGTTAAGAAGTCAAAGAATTTTCTCTCTCTTCTATTTTCTTTTCGGAAACCTAGATAATTACTTAATTAGATTCTAGAACTAGTTCACTTTTTTTTCTTTTTCTTTTTTATATAATTTTGAGGATGAATTATAAATTACCTCTATATGGTTAGAGATAATTTATCTCATTATCTTCTGGATTAATTATTAAACCTCTATACTTGTTTATTCTAATTGACGTATTTCTCAACATGATGTCTATGTATTGCTCGAAATATGAAATATTGTATTTAGTTGATCCTTAATCAGATATAAGGTTTCATAGAACAGAAAGCAAATCTGTCTTTGGATTAGGGACCAGAGTTTATATCTCTAAACGTCGAATTCCATCTTTTATATGATGATGTACGAATCCATGATTTGAGATGGAAAATATAATAATTTCATTTCACTTCAAATTTGTGACATCTCACGTAGCCTTGGTATGTGAATGGGTATATGCTTATATGTATATTCGTACGTCTTTTAACACAACACGTTTTAAAGTCGCGATGGCCATGAACCTATCAGAATTTCGCAATTAAGCGTGCTTTTGCGAGAGTAGTACAAGGATAAGTGACCTCCTGGAAAGTCTAATTTAGAGGAGTTAAATACAGATAATATTGTGTTGTTGAGATGAGTCATTACAAAATTGTAATGGAATTGGTGAAGATTCTAAAAATAAAGGGAGATAATTTGTAATTGACCGTAATTTCTACAAATTTATCTCGCATCCCTTTAGTAGTAGATTTCTTGTACTAATACATGTGGACGGGGACAATGTAATGGCATGGGCACCAGTGCTTGAAAAATACAGTTTCATCATTACCACCGAGACTGTAATCGAGCCAAGTTGGACCAAATTTTAAGATTTTAAGACTATCTTGTTTATGAGTCAAGTTCGAACTCGAGCCGAACTATAAAATATGTGTTCAAGTTCGGCTCGTTGAAAGCTTGAGTGAGCTCGAGCTTGTTGAAAATGCCATTCGAGTTTAGCAAGGTACTCAACAATCTCGAATCAACTAGAGCTCGAGTTAGGTTATTAATTTTTTTAATGTGTGATCCGAGTGGATTTCAAGTTCGAATTTGTGAACAACTTCTATACATTTATCTTTAGCATAAATATAAAACATGTAATTATATAAGGCATGTTATAAAATATAGTACATAACTATAGTCTATAAGTAACAAAATAATAATATGTTATAAAATATAACTAGATAGTATAAACTATACTATATGTATAATGTGAGCAAGTAATAAAACTAATATACTATATAAAACTAATTAACTATAATATAAGTATAGTACATAACTATTGTTAACCATGTGTGATGTGATACATATATATATATATATATATTGTTATCAAAATGACCTATAGACTATAGTTAAATACTTAACTATGCTTACATAGTTAGTTAGTTTCTTAGTAATATTAGGTTAGTATATATTAACCAACTAGTTCATAATTTAATATATATGTTAGTTAATACTAAGTTACTATATAGTCTATATGTTTATACACACATATTATATGTGCACCTGAGCTAGGCTCGTGAGCTTTAATTGAGTTTCGTCGAGTTAGTCGGGTATGTATCACTTAATAATCGAGCGAGTTTCTATATTCACGAGCAGTTTTTTGCAGTCACGAACCGAGTTTAAATCAAGTTTAAACGAGCGGGTTGTCGAACGAACTGGTTTATTTACCGCCCTAATCACCACAACACTATGGCCTAAAAACCTCTCCATCAACACCAACATATATCCTTGGCTTTAGGACAATTTTCCATCCAAAGAGAAAAATGCAAAGGAAATTGTAGATTGTTCGACTAAAATTTGGAGAAAATTTAGCTACTTTGATACAGATGCTCAGGCTGGGTTTTTACACTTGTCGTGCAATTCTCTCAATCTCTATCTTATTTCTTCCTCTCTCTTTATTTTTTTTTTTTTTTAATAAGACAAAAAAAAAATCTTATAAAACACATATATTAAAAAAAAATCTTTTAATCTCTTCTAATAATACTTAAAAATATTCTAAATTTTTCTGGAGTGTTATAGCGATTTTAAAGGTTTAAGTATGAATTGCCAATCACTTAACTGCGTTTTTAAAAGTTATTTTTTCAAATCGCACATTTTAAAATCGCATTTTTTAAACCGTACATTTTGAAGTCACAAACACAAACAGACCCTAAGAAGATTAGCATGAATGTGGAATTGTTGAAGAGGAAAAAAAGGGTATGCTTGATAATTTTTTAAAATATATATATATATATTTTTAAATGAAGAACTTCACTTATAATTCATGATCTTTTTCCTTAAAAAAATAAATAAATAACCCATGATCTTTCATCACTTTTAAAATAAGGTACCTAAACTTTAAAAAGTATCAATTTAGGGTATTCATCTTTCAATTTTTTATTTATTTTTTCCAATTTCAACCCTCTATTAGATTTTTCCGTTAAATCCTGTTAAAATTCTCAAAATACCCTTATTTTTTTTAGGAAAAAAAAAGAAAAAAAAAAAGGATTTAGGTGTTAGTCAAAATTTAAAGGAATTTGTAAAAATACTTATGCCTGAATCTTTGAATTTTTTATAATTTTTTTTAAAAACAAAACACGGTTATTTTGAAAATTTTGAGAATTCAAGAACATTTACAAGACCATTTATGTTCTTGTAACAAATGGATTTGTACAAGTTTTGTTCCTCTTGATATAATTATTAGGGAGAACTTCATTTATAATCTCTAAACTTTTACCCATTTTGAAATAAACTACCTAAACTTTAAAACGTATTAATTTAGGATATCTATTTTTCACAAAGTTTCAATTTCAACATTCCGTTAAATTTTTCGTTAAATACTGTTAAAATTTTCAAAATACCTCTATATTTTTTAGGGAAAAAAAAAAAGAAAAAAATTACAAGGATTTAGGTGTTGGTCAAAATTTAAAGAAATTTACAAAAATACTCATGTCTGAATCTTTAAAAAAAAATTATATATATTTTATTTTTATTTTTTTTAAAAAAAAAAAAAAAAAGACAACAAAACACTTAGGTATTTTGAGAATTTAACGAAAATTTCTAATAGATAGTTGAAATTAAAAAAAAAATTGAAAGAAAGATACCCTAAATTGACAAGTTTTAAAATTTGGGTATCTTATTTCAAAAGTGATGAAAGATCAGGGATTATAAGTGAAGTTTTCCCTTTTCTAAATTTTTTTAAGTAATAAGTTAGATCATACATTTGTAAAAATTAAGCACTTGTTTTATCAAAATATTCCTATAAAATAGTTTGAAATCTTTAATAAAAAAGTATTTTGTCTTTTAAATTTCTTGTTAATAATTTTTTTTAATAAAAAATGAAAAATAAAAATTGTCCTGGCATTACCTAGGGAATTTATGAGAATTACTGAATGCGAATATAATAAGTATTGACGTGATTTCCTTCTTCCTTAGGATTGAATTTTGGATGTACAAAGCAACCTTTTACATTTTCGGCGTTTACCGAACGCGGTAAATGTCTAATACCATTTAGAGAGTGTTTGTAAACGCTGAATAATAATATATTGGCTTTTTATAGTGCATGCTGGAACGAGAACAGAAACAATCAGATTCTGCAGCTTTCTTTTCCTCTGTTTTTCATAGAAGCTTATCAGCTATAGTCTTCCGATCCAGCCAACACTTGCAACTAAAACAGGCAAAAGAAATGGTGTTTTCTGCAACAGGAGGCGGTGGTTGGGCAGACATGAAGAGCATCACCCTTCAAGTGCTCAAGGGGCGGTGGTTCGTGGTGTTCACAACATTTCTACTGATGTCCGTCTCTGGCGCGAGCTACATGTTCGGCCTCTACTCCAACGAGATCAAATCCACCCTCGGCTACGACCAGACCACTCTTAATTTGCTTAGCTTCTTCAAGGCCTTGGGTTCCAACATAGGTACGGTTCAATCAAAGCTTATTCCAAAATCTTGACCTCAACACGTGAATGAATGTTCAAACTCACTAGCTTGGTATATTTTAACAGGTATCCTCTCTGGCCTAATCAACCAAGTAACACCCCCATGGGTCGTCTTAGCATTGGGGGGAGTTCTGAATTTTTTTGGGTACTTCATGATATGGCTGGCCGTGACCAAAAGAATTGCCAGGCCGAGTGTCTGGAACATGTGCTTGTACATCTGTATTGGTGCAAATTCGAATACTTTCATAAACACTGGAAGGCTCGTCACCTGCGTTAAGAACTTCCCAGAAAGTCGTGGCATCGTGATGGGGCTTACTAGCGGTTATATAGGTCTGAGTGCCGCAATTATCACACAGTTATACCACGCCTTCTTTGGCAGCGACACCAAGTCTTTGATTTTGCTGATGGCATCTCTTCCGATGGCTGTATCTTTCACTTTTCTTCGAGTCATTCGATTTATGAAGGGTACTCGGCAGCCTAACGAGATCAAAGTTTTCTGCCATTTCCTCTACACTTCACTGTGTCTTGCAGTGTTTTTGATGATTATGATTATAGTACAAAACAATGTCACGTTCACACAAAGCGAATATGGTGCGAGTGTAGCCGTGATGCTTTTCTTGCTGTTTCTCCCCCTTGCTGTCGTTGTCAAGCAAGAGTACAAGCTTTGGAAGAACAATAAGAAAGTTGTCAATGATGAACCTTCACCGTTGAGAATAATCACTGATCAGAAGCCAAACCCTGAGGCATCTCCATCTGTAACACCACTATCATCAAGTGAAGAAAAACAGGCTTCCTGTTGGAAAACAATGTTACAGCCGCCAAACAGAGGGGAGGATTATACCATACTCCAAGCCCTTTTCAGCATTGACATGTTACTGCTATTCTTCGCCACAATTCCCGGCATCGGGGGCACGTTAACCCTGATGGATAACTTGGGACAGATTGGAACATCCTTAGGATATCCGCTTGCAAGCATAAGCAATTTCGTGTCACTTTCTAGCATATGGAGATATCTAGGAATTGTGGTGGCAGGTGTGGTGGCAGAAATTTTTGTGACAAAATACAACTTCCCTCGTCCTCTTATGCACACTTTAATCCTGCTCTTATCATGTGTTGGTTATCTTCTAATCGCGTTTAATGTCAAACATGCGCTTTACTTTGCATCTATAATCTTGGGGGCTTGCTTTGGAGCACAATGGCCACTAGTTTTCACAATAATTTCTGAACTTTTTGGCCTTAAGTACTACTCTGTTCTGTACAATTTCGGGGCACTGGCTAGCCCAATAGGATCTTATTTGCTCAATGTGAGGGTTACTGGCTATTTATATGACAGGGAAGCTATGAAGCAACTGGCTGCATTGGGCCTCAAGAGGCAGCCTGGGGAGGAACTAAATTGTAGAGGGGGGGAGTGCTTTAAATTGTCTTTCATTATTCTTACTGCTGTGACATTGTTTGGTTCTCTTGCTTCGCTTATCTTGGTGCTTAGGACTAGGAAGTTTTACAAGAGTGACATCTATAAGAAGTTCCAGGATGAGGTAAAAGCAGCCGAGACAGGACAGACGATTGGCCGGGATGGAGCTGGATTGTCGGTGGTTGCCGGAGGGGAAAAGGATCTTCTCCGTATAAAGTGAAATTGAGTGAAGCCATTTCATCAATCTTAAAGACCATAAAGTTATTGGAGAAGAACAGGTTCTCACAAGAGGGGGCTAGTGTTTGAATAAAACGTCAATTAATGAATGAAATGGATTGATAGACATATACTCCCACGTTTGTATTGCAAAGCATATTTTCTTTGTTTTACTTGCAAGTCATTTTCTATGTTGAACATGTCAAACAAAAGAGGTTCTGTAATTATTTGCACGGCACTATCTGTATTTTTCTTAAAAATGTAAAGCTTGGTCTCAAAATTTTTTTCCTTCATCTTCTCCTAAGTCCCTTCTAATACATCCCTCTTTTTTTTGGCCCCCTTTTTTTCTTCTTCTTAGTTTTCAGTTTTCAGGACTTTAAATACATATTTTTGTGTTTGTGTCAAAATGTCTATTATGAGTGGTAATATTAGATTATTTACTTGACAATCAAATAAATGAAAATTCATAGTCCAAGACAATCATATAAATGAAATTCACAACATAAAAAAATCAACAATCCAAAACAATTATTTCCATAGTCCACACACCCACACTCAACAAATAAATGAAAATTCAAATAATCAAACCCAACATAAACATATTCACTTCCACTTCCACTTCCACTTCCATCCGCTTCCACTTCCACTTCCACTTCCAATTCCAATTCCATCCACTTCCACTTCCACTTCCATCCACTTCCACTCCCATTTGGTCTTCTAGCAAAATTATGTGGAGATAACAACAAGAAATATTATAAACTTTAAAAAAAAAAAATATAATAATAACAAACTAAGCAATTGTATTGTAATATAAATACTATGACAAGTCAAAAAATGATAACCTTCTTCTAGGCATAAGATGTTTCAGTCCTTAAATTTAAAGGTTGATTGTGAGGCAAAAAATGATAACAATAGAAAATGTCTGAGTTAAATAAATAAATAATGAAAAGTAAGTGAAATGAATTTATAAATAACTAATTCATAAACATTTACCATGTTCATCATAGCTTTCCATTAAGTCCTCAAACTCTTCCTCATTGTTGATTGAGTGATTCTTTAATCAGTCTTGTGTGCAAATTAAGGCATCAATGGTAAGTGGAAACAATGAACTCCTAAAGGGATACACGTCCTCCGTTGCTAAAAGTGGACTCAGAGGAAACGGTGAAAATAGGAATGACCAATACATCACGGGCTATCTCTGCGAGAGTATTATATTTTGGTGCATTAACTTTTCACCAAGTTAAGATATCAAAATCTATGATATCTCATTCACACCCATTCAACAAATATTGATCCACCTCCGACCTACATTCCAAGTCATTCTCTGCCACAAGGTGTTGGGCTCTATATCTTCCTTACTGCATTCACTACGAACATTCAAAAGATTGACATTTGATCTTCCAATATCTACAACAATGTTAGATAACCCCCCTCCTCCTCCAAAAACTTAATGTATTGCACAATTAAACGATTCAATGGGTCTCTCACTTTTGCTTCTATTTGATCCGCCCACACTGGCCCATTGCATTTTTGAACTAATTACAAGACGGTGTTAATTTTTCTATATCAAGTTCATGTGTATGATCTTTATGCAATTATTATAAAATCGAGATGCTGTGGCTCTCCCTGAATCATAATAATCACGCTGCAATTCATGAACATCTAATGAAATTCTTTATGAGGTTCATGTGTGTAATCTTGATGTAATTATCATTAAAAATTAGGATGTTGTGGCTCTCTCAAAATTACTATGATAATTACGTGTGTGTAATCTTGATGCAATTATCATTCAAAAAATTGGGATGCTATGGCTCTCCCAAAATTATCATAATAATTGCGATTTCATTAACATCTAACAACTTTATATATGCCCACAAATGGCCCCAAGAATATAACAACCAATACCTAAATAGGGTAAACATCATTTTTCAAGGTGCAACCAAGTGAGTTCCCAGGAGAGTGAGGGGGGTCACAAGGACACACTTAAATTTCAAGACTTTCCTAACCAGAACTTTTCTAGGCATTGTATTCTTGGATATTACTGTAAACACGTAAGCATATATGGTATTGTTAATTATTCTTAAGTCTAAGCATCAAACAATTTATAATTAAACCATATAAATTAAACAATTAAATATATTCTTAAGTTTATGTATTAAAAAAACAATAATTTTAATACAGAACAATGTAAATCATAAGTGGAATAAAACTGCAATATGAGGACATAATAAAATACATGGCCTTAGGCCCATTACACTTGGTCAACCCAAGTTCTAAACCCCACATGAGCCTACTATTTTTAATTCATGGGCTACTGAAATGGGTTGCTGTATTGGGCTGACCCAATTGGGTCAACCCACCTAATCAAATCGGGTCTCTGTATAGGGATGGTCCAAACCGGGTCAACCCACTTAAATGGTTTTTTTTTTACTGGAAAATGATCAATATTCGGGTCAGCCCACTTCAATGGGCTGAATTGGACGGGTCGGGTTGCTTCTAGATAGGACTGGACCAAACGGGTCAGCCAAACCCCCCCCCTTTTATTTTTTATTTTTAAAAAATAGAAAAAATTCAAAAACGGATCAGGCATGGGTTAAAAAGCCCACACCCGAAACCCGACCAGCCGTATGACCCGAATATTGCCCAACCTTGACACGGAAGTCTTTGAACCCAAGCCCGAAACCTGATTTGCTTGATGGGTCGAAACCCTACCCGGTTCCTCATTGCTTAACCCGAAAAACCCCTAACCCTAGCCGCCGCTACCTTCTTTATCCCAGCCGCCACCGCCACTCCTCATGCGCCAGCCACTCTTCCTTCTTCCTCCACCACCTTATGCAGCGACCACGTAGGGCCGCTGCTCAGCAGCAACGGTGACCGACGTCGCCGTTTGTCCAATATCTGGGGGGCCCGCAAGGGCTGCCAATCCCGATGATGGGCAGAGGACACTTGGCCTCTCCTTACACAGAACGGCGCCGGCCGTCGGCTTGCTGCCGCCTTATGCAGCAGCGATGTAGAGGGGTCGTCATTGGTCCAGGAACCAGGCGACCCGTAAAGGCCGCCAGTCCCGGTGACGTGGGGAGGCCGCTGGAAGTGGCCTCTCCTTCGACGAACGACGCCGGCCACGACGAGCCGGCACCTATTGTATGCCGGTGGTAATGGAGAGATCGGGCAGTGGAGGTTTCACAGTAGTGGGTTTGCTGTGCTAAGAGTTTCGGTGCTTTATTGTTATTTCTCAAATCCTCCGGGCACACATAAGCAAACAAACCATTACATCAAGGCAGTTCAAAGACAATGAAAGAACAAACTTAATGCTGAGCAAAATATCTGTATGCTTTTCAATCGTACGTGAACAAATTATGCTCACAAAAATTATTGGATTCAGCAAAAACTTAATGCTGAGCAAAATGGCATAAAGGTGGCTCTGATACCACATGTTAGTACATATAAACATGTTATACTCAACTAACATGCGCAGTGAAAAATAAAAGACAAGGATCTAGGCTTACCTCTAGCCATCTTTGCTCAAGCGTTTTCACGATCCATCTGAAGAAAACAAAAATACTATTTGAGAAATCTTTTAACCTATACCTATGGCTGTATTGCCGTACTGATGGTGTACACATGCTATTAATTTATAGGTTAGGTCAGGAAACCTCAAATATGGTAAATACCGTATTGTTCCTCCCATCAATGAAACAATATTATTAATTGATTTTAAATCAATTAAACGATTCCATTATGGTAATTTAATTAATTAAATTACCTAACCGTAATACCGCATATACTATTTATTTATTAAATATTAATAAATACTTCCTTATGTGGCTTACAAGCCATATATGGAGATAATATCTTACACCGGAAGCCAATCTATGAGCAAAATCAAAGACTTGGACTCATCACCGTAGAGAGCATGGTACAACTATGTAAGAACTGCCCCACTTAGACCCGTATAGCCTTTCAAAACACCTATAACGATTCCACGGCTTTCGAGGAAGTTCTTTATGCAGGTGACGAGGCCTCCAATGTTGACGAAAGGTTGTGAATTGGAGCCGAGGCATTTGTACAAGCACATTTGCCAAACCTGGGGCTTGGCGATTCTTTTTGTCACGCTAAGCCATATCATGAAATAGCCGAAAAAGTTGAATGATGCACCCATGGCTAAGACAACCCATGGGGGCGTGACCTCGTTGATTAGCCGGGCAAGGATGTCGATGTTGGCTCCCAAGTCCTTGTAGAAGCTGATCAAGTTGAGGGTTGTTTGATCATAGTCGAGTGAGGACTTGATGTTGTTGGAGTAGAGGCCGAAGATGTAGCTCAAGCCAGCCGTGTTCATGATTAAAAGAGACGCGAACATCATGAACCTCTGCCCCTTCAAAACTTGGATGTCCGCCCAACAACATTGACTATCGAGGAACCACCATTTCTCTTACCTTCACTTCCTGACAGGGGCAGAGGCACGTTGGAGGGTGGGGGAGCCATGCCCCCACCCCCCTCCCCCCAAAAAAAAAAAAATTGACTTCTAATTTTTATTTTTATTTTTTTTGGTTAATGCACTAATGGCCCTTGCAAAAAATGAATTCAACCCCCCCTAATTAAGAAAAAAAAATTATCCTCAAGCCTCAGTGTTGTAGTTCAGGCACTTAAATCTTAAAAAAATAATAATCATAATAATAATAATTAAAAAAAAAACCCAACAACAGCAGCAAACCATACCAAAACCAAGGAAAAAAAAACCACAGTTACGCAGTACGCAGCAGATAGGGTCCTAGGGAAAAAAATAATATCGGCAGACGCCGCAGACATGAGACAGCAATCAAATCCTCTCCACATGGCAAATGTGAAATCACTGAAATGTCAATCAAAAAAATTCACACTTCACAAGAGAAAAATGGGGCAAACCAAATTGCTTTTTAGTTTTCAACTCCCTCAAATTTTTCTCACTAACTCTCTGTCAAGTATCACCCAAACCCCAAAAAAAAGAAAAAAAATGTTGTGGTTCAGTCCTGAAAATACCGAGAGGCTTAGAGTGGAGAGAACTGAGATCTGAGAGGCTGTGCATCCACCGTCTTCCATGCACCCGCCGCTGCGTCGCACCACCACCAGTGCGCGGTCCAGGCTGTCCATCTAGCCTCGAGACACTGTCTTCTATCACTGCTGTGAGACACTGAGACGTGAGTTATCTGCTCTAGTATCTACGCCATTTTTTTTTCTATGCTGTGCTTGAGAGAGCCAGAGAGGCGTGAGATGACGAAATGTTGTGTTTGAGAGTCTGAGACTTTGAGGGAGGCGTGAGGGGAGAAATGAAATTGAGGAAATGAGGAAAATTTAAATTAGGAATATTGTGGATTTGTCATTTGTGGAAGCCAGAAGGATAGAGCTTAGAAGGTCCTAGAAAGTGTAAATTAGAAAAACTAAAAAACCCACTTTGACTTAATGACTTTATTTTCAATGCTTTGATGCGTGGTACTATCAGACCATGGGTGGGACCGTGGGGATTGGGGAGCTTGGGAGAGAATTGAGAAATGTGGTGGAAGTTTTTTTTTTTTTTTTTTTGATGAAAAGATTCCTTTTCAAAAGAGACCAATAGACTTCTTTTCAAAAAGACCAATATTGTTAGAAGTTCTGGAAGGTTTTGATTTTAGATATGAGATTTTTTTTTTTTTTAAGGAATCAAATGATTAAAATTTCAAATATAATTATGTGATTAATGTAAGAAAATAATCAATTAATCAAATATGCTTTGTTAATATTTATCTTTGAATGATAAAAAAATTTTATATTTGTTTTTATTATTTAATTTGGTTTTTTTCAGTATTTAGTCTAGATAGAATTTTTAAGAAGCTTACAAAATAAATACACAAAAAGAAAAAAGAAAATTAAGTATGCCTTCTTTTTTTTTTTTATTGTATTCCATAATTTATTTTTCTAATTCTTTTTTTTATTATTATTGGTTTGCAGCATTCAGCTAGCACATTATTGTCTTTGATTTGTTTTCAAGATAACATTGCTTCACTGAAAGGTACTCATTTTTCTCGTACCCTATTAATTGTGCTTAGTTTATTTGTCAAGTAGTTTATATTTTTTTTGTGTTTGCTATTTTGGCTAGATTAAGACTTTTAATAGTTATTTTGATTATTGATTTTTTTTTCTTCTAATTTGATGGGTTTTTTGATTTAGTTAATTTTTCGTTGCTTTTTTGGTTGTTAATGCTAATAAGAACTATTATAAGTAAAAAAATTTCTAATAAAGATCTTATATTTCTAGGTACTTTTTGGTTAATTTATTAATCTATAAATTTTTCTTACAGCTTAGAAAAATATGAGCAGACCAAAAACAATAAATTCATTCTTTAAGAAAAAATATACGAGTCATTTAGAGGTTAATAGTGATACACCTTGAAATAGATCGTTAGCAACAGATCTTAATGCTTCAGAGACTAATGAGCGGCCTTCCAAATGTCCAAGAATCCTTCTTGAAGAAATTGATGCCACATCTTTGCAACGTGATCCCACATACAAAAAGATATCACCATTTTAAGTTTAGTCGTTGGATCATCCCAAAAATCCGAAATTTTGTTCATCTTTCTTATTTTTGTCCCATTCCTTGTTTTCATTGTTAGGCAGCCTAGCAGCACCTCTCCCTCTTGTCTCCCCTTGCGTGTCCCCCCTTCCAAAACAATGCAGCACATACATGTGACCTGCAGCTCCTGTAGCAACCTGCAGCACCTGGACAGCATGGGCAGCACCTTCCCCCAGCCAGCAGCAGCTCCAAGCAGCAATGCACGCCTGTTTCACCTGCAAGACAGCAGCTCCACTTTACACAAAGCACCAAGGACAGCAACATGGAATCGAAAAGCTGAACCTGCTGGACAGCAGCAGCATGGTCTGCACAATTCCCCAAAGCTGGATAGCACCTGCAACACTCCACCTTGCCTGCAGCACACTTTCGCACAGCAGCTCCTGTACCTTTTCCTCTCAACTGGACAGCAGCTTCTCCTCACTACCACGCCTCATGCAGCAACCTGCAGCTGCTGGACAACTCATTCAGCTCCTGCAGCTTCTGGCAGCACCTGCAAGGGGCAGAACCTCTGCTGGACAGTAGCATGGGCTGCACCTGTCCACCTCACCAGCAGCATCTTCAAGGCAGCAGCATGGGCAGGTACTCCACTGAAGGGACAGCACCAATTCTGAGTTTTCCCCAAGCTGGCAGCAAGGACAAAAGGGGAGGAGAGAGCTTGAAAAAGGAAAAGACCATCCGGAAAATAAGAAGAAAAAGGGGAGAGAAAAAGGGGGGGAGTTCCAGCAACATGATTGGGCAGAAACTTTCGTGGACAGCAAGGGGATGGAAGGGTTTTCAACACCAAATTCTCAAAGGCTCTCCATGCATAGCTAAAGCTCTTCCTAGGGTTTTGATAAACCCTATCCAAGTATCAATGGCTTAATTGTGTTTTATTTTGAGATATTTATTTTGGGCATTGATGATTGTATAACTATGAGAATTACATTTTCGTAATTGGTTTTAAAGTTAAATGCAATCATGATGAAATGTTTATCTAGAAAGCTTATCATTTTGATTGTGCTCAAATTATGTTTATTATTCAAAAGATGATAAATGTAATGGTTATGCAATGGTATTATTTTGAACATGCAACAAGAGACTTTGATAGTTCATGCCTAGGATAGACAAATGATGCTACACCCTAGCTTAGGTAGATGATTTGTACTAATCTTTGGATGGGCTACACTTAATCATTGTTTGCATGTAACTAAGTTAATAAATTTGATACTTCATGCCTAGGATAGACGGATGATGCTACACCCTAGCTTAGGTAGATTATCCGTACTAATCTTAGGATGGGGTATGCTTATTTTTAATGATGGTATTTTCTTAACACCTTGTTGAGCGCTTGACAACCGCACACGGGTAATATCATGCCTAGAAAGAATGTCTCATGTTAATGTGATGGCCATTGGTACAAGGATAGTGGTGAAATCAATTCCCTAGTTTCCCATATCATTTCATACAACTTTAATTTACTTTGTAGAATTTAATTTCTGTTAGTAGTTTACAATTTGAAAATCACAAAAAAACAACATACTTTCCAAAGGATAAATTAGGACCAATTTTATTAAAGCTTGATGCATGCAACCAATACATTCCCTGTGGATCGACACCCTCAATATAGACATTATCCTACAATGATTCGTTCTATTGCGAGTGGTATTATTATTGAAGTAAAAGAAAAACCACATCAATTTTTGGCGCCGTTGCCGGGGAATGTTTAACGGATGCATTATTAAGTTTTTCTAGAATTGTGATAAATTTTACCCTTTGTTTTGCTTTACAATTTTTTTTGTTGAATTCATAAAGTTTCTGTTTTGCTCAGTACGTATAGATTAATTTGTGCCCCTGTTTCAGTTCTGTACCAAGGACAGTAAGTAAAAAAAAAAAAAAAAAAAAAAATTTTTTTTTTTTTTAGAGTCATTCTTTTTAAACAGAATGTCGGAACATCGGGCAAGTGTGCATATTTTCTTTCGTTTGTTTGTTTATGTTTTTAGTACCTTTTCTTTTTAATTTAATTTGTGTAGGTAGTGTGAATTGTAAATTAGTTTATGCTAGGTCGTCGATCTTTATCACTTCCTTTGAATTTGTGCGACCTTGAGCTTGGGCGTACTCTTAGACAAAATAGGAGCAGAAGAACGGCTAGTGTGTCTAGAGAACATTCTAACTCAATCATGGCTGATGAAGAAGAAAGACCTGTTTTGTTAAGAGATCACTATCTCCCGTCCTCCTACAATTCACCTTCATGTCTTCAGCTACCTAATGTCACGGTGGCTAATTATGAAATTAAGTCCAGCATAATTCAAATGCTTCCATCTTTCTATGGACTTAATAACGAAGATCCTTACAAGCACATTGATGAATTCTTAGAAATCTGTTCGACGATTAAGATGCACGGTTTCTCTGAAGATACGTTGAGGATGCGTCTTTTCCCGTTTTCTCTGAAGGAAAAAGCCAAGCATTGGCTAAAGTCCCTTGAACCCAACATTGTCACGTCATGGACTCAGATGCAGCAAGAATTCCTGAAGAAATATTTTCCCATTGGCAAGACCAATCAAATAAGGAAAACCATCATTGGTTTTTCACAACTTGAGGGAGAACAATTCCATGAGACGTGGGAAAGATTGAAGGATCTGTTAAGGAAATGCCCACACCATGCCATTCCTAAATGGCAGCTGGTGCAATGTTTCTATGATGGCTTGACTGAGCCACATAGACAGATGGTCGATGCCTCATGTGGAGGTACTTTCATGTTGAAAAGCGAAAATGAAGCATGGATTCTGTTTGACAACTTAAGTGAAAACTCTATGCAACATGCTTCTAGTACTAGTTGTAGGACCCCTGCTCCTAAAGCTCCCAAAACAGAAAATCTTTTTGAAGCAAGTACTCCATTCGATGTGACCACCAAGGTGGACGCATTATCTCGGAAGATAGACCAGCTCATGGCAGCCGGCTTTGCACCTACTTCCTCTTCGCACATCCCTCCACGGCATGAGCCCTGCTCTTTTTGCTCTAGCGTTGCTCATCACGTCAGAGACTGCCCTATGGCTGGGCAATTCTCTGAGCTTTCGACAGAGCAAGTTAATGCTACTTTCTCTAGACCGGGGAATGATCCTTATTCCAATTCATATAACCCGGGATGGAGAAATCACCCGAATTTTTCATGGCGAGTGCAAGCGACGGACAATTCTGTGCCACAGTATCCCAATCAGGCCTCCCGACCACAATCCAATTATCATCCTCCTCACCAACAAAGTCATTCAATTCCACAGCCTCCCAGGAACTTTTCTTTTGAAGATAAAGTGCTAGCCACTCTTAGCAAACTCGAGTCACAAACTCAGTTGCTAAACTCTCATTCTCAATCAATTTCCAAGCTAGAAATCCAAGTTGGTCAACTGGCGAACGCCCTCAATAAAAGAACGGAAGGAACTCTACCAAGCCAACCAGTGGTGAACCCCAAGGGGCATTGTATGATTGATGAGAACATTGCTAGTAGTGCTAAACATGACCAAGTGCAAGCCGTCATGGTTCTGAGGAGTGGAAAACTTGTGGACAACAAGGTGGAGGAGAAGAAAGATGAAGAGTCAGAACCATCAAAGAAGTCGAACCAAGCGAAAGACAAAGGAGTAGTGCAAGACGACATTCCTATTTCTGTGGTGCCTTATGCACCTAAGGCTCCATTTCCAGAACGCCTCAGAGAGTCCACTCAGTTTGGAAAGCAAGGAGAGAAGATCCAGGACATGCTTGAGATCTTCAAGCAAGTGAAAATTAACATCCCTCTGCTAGATGCTATCAAGCAAATTCCTTCATATTCCAAGTTTCTCAAGGACTTGTACACTCAAAAGCGCAAAACAAAGAGTCATACCCCAAAGAAGGTTGTTCTTACTGAACAAGTTAGTTCCCTCTTGCAGCATAGCATTCCGTTGAAATACAAAGATCCTGGTACTCCCACCATATCTTGTACAATTGGAGACCACAAGATAGGAAAAGCCCTCCTTGACTTGGGCGCAGGCGTGAATCTACTTCCTTACTCTGTGTACCTGCAGTTAGGCTTAGGAGAACTCATCCCCACCACTGTTATCTTGCAGCTGGCGGACCGATCTGTCAAGAGACCGCGGGGAATAATTGAAGATGTAATCATTCAAGTGGACAAATTTTATTTCCCTGTGGACTTCATTGTTTTAGATACTGAGCCAGTCCCTAACCCTGACAAGATGATTCCTGTTATTCTCGGCCGACCTTTCTTAGCCACGGCCAATGCTTGCATTGATTGTAGAACAGGGATTATGGAGATAACTTTTGGGAATATGAAAGTCAAGCTGAATATTTTCAATGCCTTCCAACAGCCCCCAGATGCAGCTGAGTGTTCTTTTGTTGACCTCATTGATGAATCAGTTGAAGAAGTACTGCCCCACCTGTTGACGAAGGACCCTCTTGAAGCTTGTTTGAACCATTTCAGCAGTGAAGATTTTGATGTTGAGCAGTACATTGGTGAAGTTCATTCCCTGCTCGACACTGCTGACCAGATTGATTGCCCTCCGTGGAAATTGGCTAAAGAAGCACTGCCCTTGACTTCAGGGACCCCTCCCATTCCTTCTTTAGAATCCCCACCGAAGCTTGAGTTGAAGCCTCTTCCGGATAAACTCAAGTATGCGTTCTTAGGTTTGGATGACACTCTCCCTGTGATCATTGCGTCTGACTTACAAGAAGATCAGGAGAGTGAATTGATAAGTGTGCTGAAGGAGCACAAAGAAGCAATTGGTTGGACGATAGCAGATTTAAAGGGAATCGACCCATCCATTTGTATGCATCGCATCCACTTGGAAGATGATGCCAAGCCGTCTCGCGAGGCACAACATCGGTTGAACCCTAACATGAAAGAAGTTGTAATGAAAGAGGTTGTGAAGCTATTAGATGCGGGCATGATTTACCCCATCTCTGACAGTAAATGGGTGAGTCCCGTTCATGTTGTACCAAAAAGATCAAGAGTGACGGTAGTTAAGAATAAGGACAACGAGTTAATCCCAACCCGAGTCCAATCGGGATGGAAAGTTTGCATTGACTACCGCAAGCTGAATTCTATGACCAGGAAAGACCATTTTCCCCTCCCCTTCATTGATCAAATGGTGGAACGTTTAGCTGGTCGCGCGTACTATTGTTTCCTTGATGGATATTCCGGCTACAACCAAGTTCCCATGGACCCAGAAGACCAAGAAAAGACCACTTTTACATGCCCTTTTGGAACGTTCGCCTATCGACGCATGCCCTTTGGGTTATGCAATGCACCTACTACTTTTCAGCGGTGCATGATCAGCATTTTCTCTAACATGGTTGAGCGTTACCTCGAGGTGTTTATGGATGATTTTTCGGTTTTCGGTTGTTCGTTCAAAGAATGTTTGCACCATTTGAATCTTGTGCTGATACGATGTAAAGAGAAGAATTTGATTCTTAACTGGGAGAAATGCCATTTCATGGTGAAACAAGGAGTAGTGTTGGGGCATGTTATCTCCCCACGTGGCATTGAAGTTGATAAAGCAAAGATTGACTTAATTTCTAACCTTCCGCCTCCACGGACGGTAAAAGAAATTCGATCTTTCTTAGGACATGCCGGATTCTATAGGAGATTCATTAAGGACTTTAGCAAAATTTCCAGGCCTTTGTGCAGTTTGCTTGCCAAAGATGCCCCATTCCTCTTTGATGATAAATGCTGTCAAGCATTCCAGACTCTGAAAACAGCTCTGACATCCGCGCCAATCATCCAGCCACCAAACTGGAATGTGCCTTTCGAGATAATGTGTGATGCTTCAGATTATGCAATTGGTGCTGTTTTGGGGCAGCGTTTTGACAAACTCCCCCATGTCATTTACTACGCCAGCAAAACTCTTAATGATGCACAACTCAATTATTCTACCACTGAAAAAGAGTTGTTGGCGGTTGTCTTTGCGTTAGACAAATTCAGATCCTACTTGTTGGGATCAAAGGTCATAGTCTACTCGGATCATGCCGCATTGAAGTATCTTTTGTCTAAAAAAGATGCTAAATCTCGTCTTATCCGGTGGATTTTGCTACTACAAGAATTTGAAATTGAAATTCGGGACAAAAAGGGTTCCAAAAATTTGGTAGCTGACCATTTGTCTCTGTTGATCGTGGACTACAATGAGGATACTTTGCCCATTGTTGAGACATTCCCTGATGAGCAGCTCATGCACATTGCTCAAATCTCTGTACCTTGGTTTGCGGATATCGTTAATTATCTTGTCACTGGCCAAATGCCCTTGCATTGGACTAAGCAAGATAGACTTAAGTTATTGACCAGGGTGAAACACTTCTTCTGGGACGATCCATACTTGTTTAAATATTGTCCCGATCAAATCATTAGGAGATGTATCCCAGAAAATGACCAATCCAGTGTCATCTCCTTCTGTCATGACCATGCCTGCGGGGGCCATTTTAGTGCTCGAAAGACCGCTGCAAAATTTTTGCAGTGTGGATTCTATTGGCCTTCCATTTTTCGTGACACCCATACTTATTGTGCAGCTTGTGAGCGCTGTCAGAAGTTAGGGCGCATTTCTCGACGGAATATGATGCCTCTCAACCCAATTCTTATAATTGAAATCTTTGATGTTTGGGGCATCGATTTCATGGGACCTTTCCCTAGCTCCTATGGTAATCTTTTTATTCTCGTCGCTGTTGATTACTTGTCTAAGTGGGTGGAAGCAAAGGCGTGCAAAACAAATGACCACAAGGTTGTGGTCCAATTCTTGAAGGATAATATTTTTGCTCGTTTTGGTACTCCACGGGCTATCATTAGTGATGGAGGCAAGCATTTTTGCAATAGGGTTTTCGACCTTCTCATGAAGAAATACGGGATAACCCATAAGGTTTCCACCGCCTACCATCCGCAAACAAGCGGTCAAGTGGAAGTATCTAATCGGGAGATCAAGCGCATCCTGGAAAAGACAGTGAATCCCACAAGAAAAGATTGGTCAATGAGATTAAATGATGCACTGTGGGCATATCGGACTGCTTTCAAGACTCCCATTGGTATGTCTCCATACCGCCTTATTTTTGGAAAAGCCTGCCACCTCCCAGTGGAGTGTTGTGCAAATTTTAATACTCGCAAGCGCACGAATCGTTTGCAATATAGTGTATGTGCAAGTGCGAGATCGTATCCACAGGGAATTGTGTTGCGAAAATTAATCTCTATTCAAACTAATCCTATTTTAACCTAGTTCCAAATTTAGGGGTTTTTGATAAAAGAAAACATAAACAAAAATAATGAAAATAAAGGGGTCTAGGGTTTTGGAATCCACACTCACCAAATCACAACAACCTAATCTCATCCTCATCACACATATTTTGAGGTTCTCACATACAAATCTTAGGTATGCTCTACATTGCTTCAAAAATCATTTAAATCATTCAATGAATCCGTTCATTGAAATCACAAAAGATATTAGGATTAAACCAAATCATCAAATGTATTAGTCGAACGAAACACAATGAATATCCAATGTTTTGATAGATGAAAAACCAAGCAATCGATTTAATGAAACTTATTCCACATAATCACTTGTATCCGGAAACCACAAGAGATATCAAAACATCATTTCAAAAATCGAAGTAGAACAATGAGAAATCAAGACCCATAAACTCAAATAGCATAAACAAGCATGAAACTCAGTTTCTCTTCAATGATGAGGTTTCATCCTCAACCCTAAACGAAAACATTAGCTACCCATAACAAAAGAAATCATAAATAAACAACAAGGATGCATTAAAATCAAAGAAACTTACAAGGATTTGAAGTTCTAAGACAAAATCAACACTAGAAGCCCTAAACTACAGTGAGAACGGCGCCTAGGGCGCTCCCAAGCGGCCTCATTGTCTAAAAATGAGAAAAGAATGGTATTTATAGAGTTAGCTAGGGTTTCTGAAATTCCAGCTCCGCATAAATTCGATCGATCGACTTTAAATTCGATCGATCTACTTTTCGATCGATCTACTTTAAATTCGATCGATCTACTTTTCGATCGATCTACTTTAAAGTCGATCGATCCACTTTTTCAGCACTTCAGAAAATCCAGTTTTTCTATGTATTTTTGCCTTGAAAATTGTCATTTTACTCTTATAGCCCTGCAAAAACGAAAAAACACTAAAACTAACCAAAACATCAGAAAGTAACAAAGCTAAAGGTTTAACTAATGTAAATTAAGGGGTCCAAATATACACTTTTTGGCACTCATCAAATACCCTCAAACTTACATTTTGCTAGTCCCTTAGCAAAACAAAATGAAAAACAAAATCAAAGCATAAAACATAAGTCCTCTTTCGTGGGAGACACGATTGCATTTAGCGTATGCAACAAGCCTTTTAAACCCCTAGGACTCCCTAGTGGACGAGTGAAGTCTCGTGAGGGTTTGCCAGAAATGATACCCACAAACATTCAAACACTATGCTATCAACAAGAAAGAGTTTTACCCAAACCATGGTTCATACGTCATTGGCATGCTTAAAAAGACAAACCCCATCATAAACATCAACAGGGTATCCAATCATCAAATCACTCATAAATGGACAGTTAAGACATCACATTTTCTCAAAAGTGTAGAGTGAAATCAACATGCAATTATGAGGTTTCATTTTAATCTCAAGATAAGTACTTCAAAAATCATTGGAATCCCTATCAAATGAAACAACCAAGGCAAGATATGCAAATTATTTTATTTTATTTATATATTATTTTTTTTTTTGTTTTTTTTTTTTTTATATGTTGGCTGTGCAATGCTCGGCTCCCTTAAGCTTTCTAATTGACCCATGTAACGAGTATTGGGCCAGTGGCTCCCAAACCAGATGGTCTTAGGGCACTAGATGTAGAAACATCCCTAAGGGCTTAATTACTCAAGTCAAAAAGGCTACGAAGCCAAACTAGCCATACAATTAACCAAATTGAAATTCTCACATTTTGACGCGAACACTCAATGCTTAGTGAGGCAAGAGGCCCGGTTACTCAGTGAAAAACTCAAAATGATTTTTTTTTTCTTTTTTTTTAATATATATATATATAAATATCTTGCAAGCCAAGGTTATTTATCAATAAGTCATCCAACAATTCTCAAAATACACAATTAAGCACAAATTCATACCCCACAGATTACATGCTAATGTGCTCGTGATAATTCAACTCAAACAAGTGAAGTCTCACTAGCCCAAAAATAAGTCAAAAGATTCAGATTCCCAAAGACATGATGTGTTCAAAACTTTAAGCAAGCCGATGAAATGCAAACCACAGCTATGGCTTAACTCAAACTTGACAGCATAATTAAATTTTTTTTTTTTTTAATTAAAACATTTTAAGAACAAAAAGACAACTAAAAATAACTAAACAAACAAACAAATTAAACAAACAAACAAATGGACAGAATGTTTTTCCATACCCCCAAACTTGAATTACACATTGTCCGCAATGTGTAGTGTAGAAATACATTACCAGAAATACGGAAACATCGAGGTGTGAAAGGTCAAGGCGTCCCCCAAACTTAAACACCAAAACACCTGTCAACAAAAACTAACAGCAACATTTCTCATAGAAACAAACATCAAAAGGTTAATTGCTGTTAGAAATAAAAGTAAAATGAAAAGAAATAAAAATGAAAGAAATCAACTGTACAAAAAGGTAAAAGAAAATTTACAGCGCCTTCCCCGATCATGTGGATGTCCAACCAATCCCTTCCACCCTTTCTTCTTTAAGAATTGATGTCCCTCGGGAGGAATGTTTCGCCATCTTATGTAGCCAACTTGCTTGCTTCGAAGGATCTTCTTAGGACGATGGTTCCTAGATTTGCGCGGTTGTGTGCATAGATCCTTGACAGTTTTGGCATAAAATGGCTCTTTGAGACATTTAAGAATTGAAGCTTGGAGTTCATGAAATGTCTCAAGAGGGATTGTGATGAAGGATTGAGCTTCAGTACTCATTTCCTTATTATTGGATGTATTTGGATTTGGCGGGGGCAATGCTTGCTCAAGGTGCTCCTCTTTTTCTTCCTCATTGTTATCCACAATTTCCTCATTCTCAAACATGGTGATGGTAGGGGCATGCTCATGACAAGAATGACTAGCATCATCCTCATCAATCATGTAGTGCCCTGCAACCATCGACTGACTCTGAAGCTCTTCTTCCTCTATTCTGGTGACTTCAGCAACCAGATATTCAAGCTTTCCTTCTATCCTGGCAATCGCCTGAGTGTTTTCCATAGTAGCATTCTTCACGTCACTAATAGCCTGGCCTGTGAGCTCCATGAAGACCTTGAGAGTGTCTTCCAAAGTGGACTGTGAAGAAGAGGCTGGATAAACGTAGGATGAAGGATGGGAAGATTGGTTATCAAACTGTGGATAATCAGGATAGTGCAATTCCTGAAATTGGGGAGCACAATTTCCCATGGCTTGAGCTTGCCACGAGAAATCAGGATGGTCGCTCCAGTCCGGGTTGTAAAAATTGGAATTTGAATCAAATCCCGGACTAGAGAGATTGGTGTTCATTTGCTCATAAGACAGATTGCAGAATTGTTCCCAGGAGGGACAACTACTAGCACTATGATAAGGATCAAAGCAATATGAACATGGTTCATGTGGGTTGAAACTGTAAGGGTAGTTGGTTGGAGCAAGTGTCCTACCACTAGGTGAAACATGTTGTGCAGAAAAATCACAATAATTATCAAAGTAAGAATCCATGCTTCACTTGCACTCTATAGCATGCAAATAAATATCCCACAAAAGAAATGAACCAAGTGTTTTTTTTTTTTTTTTTTTTTTTTTTAAAAAAAAAAAAAAATTAAAAATAAACTAACAAACAAAAACAAACAATAAAATAAGGTAAAACAGAAACAAAATATTTAACAAAAATGAACTAAAAACAAGCTGATTTTTTTTTGGTTTTCTGCTGCTTAGAAAATTCGCACGATCGAAGTAAGGTTCGATCGATCGAGTTTCGATCGATCGAATTACTTCTAGATCGATCGACTTTATGTAGGGCGAATGTTTTCTCGATCGATCGAAAATCGAACGATCGAATTGAGACTCGATCGATCGACTTCGCGGGGCACTCAGAAAGTGCAGAAACAGCAGAAACAGAACCGGGAACACAAACAATTTTCTGTTTTTTTTTTTTTTTTTTTAATATCAGAACGTAAAACAGAAACAAAACAAAAATTACAAGAAACAAAAATCTACCTAAACTAGTAGAAAAATAAAATCAATTCAAACAAAAATCAATTTCCACAAACAAAACAATTCCCCGGCAACGGCGCCAAAAACTTGTTGTGCAAATTTTAATACTCGCAAGCGCACGAATCGTTTGCAATATAGTGTATGTGCAAGTGCGAGATCGTATCCACAGGGAATTGTGTTGCGAAAATTAATCTCTATTCAAACTAATCTTATTTTAACCTAGTTCCAAATTTAAGGGTTTTTGATAAAAGAAAACATAAACAAAAATAATGAAAATAAAGGGGTCTAGGGTTTTGGAATCCACACTCACCAAATCACAACAACCTAATCTCATGCTCATCACACATATTTTGAGGTTCTCACATACAAATCTTAGGTATGCTCTACATTGCTTCAAAAATCATTTAAATCATTCAATGAATCCGTTCATTGAAATCACAAAAGATATTAGGATTAAACCAAATCATCAAATGTATTAGTCGAACGAAACACAATGAATATCCAATGTTTTGATAGATGAAAAACCAAGCAATCGATTTAATGAAACTTATTCCACATAATCACTTGTATCCGGAAACCACAAGAGATATCAAAACATCATTTCAAAAATCGAAGTAGAACAATGAGAAATCAAGACCCATAAACTCAAATAGCATAAACAAGCATGAAACTCAGTTTCTCTTCAATGATGAGGTTTCATCCTCAACCCTAAACGAAAACATTAGCTACCCATAACAAAAGAAATCATAAATAAACAACAAGGATGCATTAAAATCAAAGAAACTTACAAGGATTTGAAGTTCTAAGACAAAATCAACACTAGAAGCCCTAAACTACAGTGAGAACGGCGCCTAGGGCGCTCCCAAGCGGCCTCCTTGTCTAAAAATGAGAAAAGAATGGTATTTATAGAGTTAGCTAGGGTTTCTGAAATTCCAGCTCCGCATAAATTAGATCGATCGACTTTAAATTCGATCGATCTACTTTTTGATCGATCTACTTTAAATTCGATCGATCTACTTTTCGATCGATCTACTTTAAAGTCGATCGATCCACTTTTTCAGCACTTCAGAAAATCCAGTTTTTCTATGTATTTTTGCCTTGAAAATTGTCATTTTACTCTTATAGCCCTACAAAAACGAAAAAACACTAAAACTAACCAAAACATCAGAAAGTAACAAAGCTAAAGGTTTAACTAATGTAAATTAAGGGGTCCAAATATACACTTTTTGGCACTCATCATGGAGCTGCAACACAATGCATATTGGGCCATCAAACGGCTTAATTTTGATCTCCACGAGGTGGGTTCTCAGAGGAAACTCCAGCTTGATGAGTTGGAGGAAATTCGGAATGATGCGTACGACTGTGCGAAGCTCTACAAGGATAAAATGAAGAAGATTCATGATCAACAAATTTTGAGAAAATCCTTTGAAATTGGTCAAAAAGTTCTTCTCTATAATTCTCGTTTGCATCTTTTCCCGGGAAAACTCAAATCTAGATGGACCGGACCGTTTATCGTTCGTACCATTTCGACCCACGGAGCCATCGAGATTGAGGATCCCAAGAACGGTAATACATTCAAAGTAAATGGCCAAAGGTTGAAACCGTTCTTGGAATTGAAAAATCCAGAAGTAGAGGAAATGCTACTGGACGACCCCGTTTATTATGGCTGATTGGGGGACGGTCGGGCTAATGACGTTAAACTTAGCGCTTGGTGGGAGGCAACCCATCCATTTAGTTGATTGTGTTTGTTTACATTCAGTTCATTTTCTTTATTTTCGGCAGTTGTTTTTATTTACTAACACTTCATCCGTGCATTTCATGATGCCTAGTCCATTATACGGATGGAGCAGTGTTGTGTTTTTCAGGACAGATGCGCCTACATCCAAGTTTGGGGGAGTTCGATTCGCCCCATCTTTTCCTTCTCTCCCGGTAATGTATCTATATTCACACATTGGGGACAATGTGTCATTCAAGTTTGGAGGTAAGGAATGTCCTTTTGTTTATAGGCTTTGTTTAAAAAAAAAAAAAAAAAAATCGAGAATGTGTGACATTTTAACTCTGATTTGCATTCATTGGCGTGTTTAAACTTATGAACACATGATCATTTGACTAGGAAAGCTGATTTGGTTACTTGTTTGTGAATGGTGATAACATCACATGTTTTACCTTGCACTTAGCATAGAGCACACTAGCATGTAGTTGTGAGGCATGAAATATGAAACTAAATATGCATGTGTTTGATGTCTCAGATTTCAATTGGTTGACGTGTTGGGTGAATACATTGGCATATGTATATAGCTTATCTTATTAAAAAAAAACCAAAAAAAACCAAAAAAAAAAAAAAGAAAAAAAAGAAAAGTAAATATTCTAAGCCTTTTGTTGAGTAACCGGGACTCTTGCCTCATTAAGCAGTGAGTGTTCGCGTCAAAAAACAAGAAGTTTGGAATGGTTAATAGAGCGCTAAGGGCTAGTTTAGCTTCGTAGCCTTTTTGACTTGAGTTAGTAAATCTTTAAGGGTGTTCTACACCTAATGCCCTAAAGCCATCCAGTTTGGGAGTCATTGGTCTAAAGCTCGTTACATGGGTCAATTAGAAAGCTTAAGGAAGCTGGACATTGCACAGTCCGCACGAATGAATAAAAAAAAAAAAGAGAGAAAAAAAAAAAGAAAAAAAAAAAGAAGAAGAAGTTGTCTTTAGAGTGTAAATCATCTATTGCCTTGGACCTTGGTTGTCATCCAATGGGGATTCCAATGGAATTTGAGCATTGAATCATGTATATAGGAATTACATTGAAACCTCATAGTCATGTGTTAGTTCACTTTACACCAAGGGAATGTGCGGTACTTCAACTGTTCATTTATGAGTGATTTAATTCAAGCTTACTCTAGAATTTCGAAGATGGAGTTTGTGATTTTAAACTTGCCCATGAATAAAAACCATGATTTTTACGACATTGCACTCTTGGCAAAGTGTTTGTGGGTGTCACTTCTGTTAAACCCTCACGAGACTTCACTCGTCCACTAGGGATGCCTAGGGGTTTAAAAGGCTTGTTGCATACGCTAAATGCAATCGTCTCTCCCACAAAAAAGGATTTATGTTTCATGCTTTGATTTTATTTTTCATTTTGTTTTGCTAAGGGACTAGCAAAATGTAAGTTTGGGGGTGTTTGATGTGTCCAAATTATTATATATTTAGACCCCTTAATCTACATTAGTTAGATCTTTAGCTATGTTATTTTTAATGTTTTGGCTAGTTTTAGTGTTTTTATGTTTTGTAGGACAATAAGAGAGAAATGACATAATTCAAGCAAAATACATGGAAATTCGGATGTAGCAGCCTATTGGATTTAGACCTATCATAACAGGACCAAACGATATTCTTTTTGAGCGTTTCCTATGTCTAAATTGAAGTTCCAAATGTTAGCTTTTCGACCCAACAAATTTCAGCCTATTTGGAGATACATACAAAAAGATATCACCATTTTAAGTTTAGTCGTTGGATCATCCCGAAAATCCGAAATTTTGTTCATCTTTCTTATTTTTGTCCCATTCCTTGTTTTCATTGTTAGGCAGCCTAGCAGCACCTCTCCCTCTTGTCTCCCCTTGCGTGTGCCCCCTTCCAAAACAATGCAGCACATACATGTGACCTGCAGCAACCTGCAGCTCCTGCAGCACCTGGACAGCATGGACAGCACCTTCCCCCAGCCAGCAGCAGCTCCAAGCAGCAATGCACGCATGTTTCACCTGCAAGACAGCAGCTCCACTTTACACAAAGCACCAAGGGCAGCAACATGGAATGGAAAAGCTGAACTTGCTGGACAGCAGCAGCATGGTCTGCACAATTCCCCAAAGCTGGACAGCACTTGCAACACTCCACCTTGCCTGCAGCACACTTTTGCACAGCAGCTCCTGCACCTTTTCCTCTCAACTGGACAGCAGCTTCTCCTCACTACCACGCCTCCTGCAGCAACCTGCAGCTGCTGGACAGTTGCTGGACAACTCATTCAGCTCTTGCAGCTTCTGGCAGCACCTGCAAGGGGCAGAACCTCTGCTGGACAATAGCATGGGCTGCACCTGTCCACCTCACCAGCAGCATCTTCAAGGCAGCAGCATGGGCAGGCACTCCACTGGAGGGACAGCACCAATTCTGAGTTTTCCCCAAGCTGGCAACAAGGACAAAAGGGGAGGAGAGAGCTTGAAAAAGGAAAAGACCATCCGGAAAATAAGAAGAAAAAGGGGAGAGAAAAAGGGGGGGAGTTCCAGCAACATGATTGGGCAGAAACTTTCGGTGGACAGCAAGGGGATGGAAGGGTTTTCAACACCAAATTCTCAAAGGCTCTCCATGCATAGCTAAAGCTCTTCTTAGGGTTTTGATAAACCCTATCCAAGTATCAATGGCTTAATTGTGTTTTATTTTGAGATATTTATTTTGGGCATTAATGATTGTATAACTATGAGAATTACATTTTCGTAATTGGTTTTAAAGTTAAATGCAATCATGATGAAATGTTTATCTAGAAAGCTTATCATTTTGATTGTGCTCAAATTATGTTTATTATTCAAAAGATGATAAATGTAATGGTTATGCAATGGTATTATTTTGAACATGCAACAAGAGACTTTGATAGTTCATGCCTAGGATAGACAAATGATGCTACACCCTAACTTAGGTAGATGATTTGTACTAATCTTAGGATGGGCTACACTTAATCATTGTTTGCATGTAACTAAGTTAATAAATTTGATACTTCATGCCTAGGATAGACGGATGATGCTACACCCTAGCTTAGGTAGATGATCCGTACTAATCTTAGGATGGGGTATGCTTATTTTTAATGATGGTATTTTCTTGACACCTTGTTGAGCGCTTGACAACCGCACACGGGTAATATCATGCCTAGAAAGAATGTCTCATGTTAATGTGATGGCCATTGGTACAAGGATAGTGGTGAAATCAATTCCCTAGTTTCCCATATCATTTCATACAACTTTAATTTACTTTGTAGAATTTAATTTCTGTTAGTAGTTTACAATTTGAAAATCACAAAAAAACAACATACTTTCCAAAGGATAAATTAGGACCAATTTTATTAAAGCTTGATGCATGCAACCAATACATTCCCTGTGGATTGACACCCTTAATATAGACATTATCCTACAACGATTCGTTCTATTGCGAGTGGTATTATTATTGAAGTAAAAGAAAAACCACATCACAGCGTCTAGAGAAACAAAATCTGTTCATCAATTCTTTGAGAATTTAAATTTTATTATCAACATTGTTGTTGGTTCTTCAAAACGCAATGATGAATTGCAATCTGCTCAAGTTGCTGAGATTGAAAGTATGATTGCTTCTAATGAAATTGAGACTGGATGAGGGGCAAACCAAATTGATACTTTACAACGACCTGGAGATACATACTCGATGGTCTTCTCATTTTAATTATGTTTGTAGCTTGATAAGAATGTTTCGTGCTACTTGTTCAGTCCTTGACACTATCTCAAATGAGGGAACCAACTATTCTCAACGCGGTGATGCTGAAGCGGCTTATATGGCATTAACATCATTTGAATTTGTTTTGATATTACATTTGATGAAAGAGATTATGGGATTTACTAATTGTCTTTGTCAAGCTTTGCAACAAAATTCTCAAGACATTTTAAATGCCATGAAAGTGGTTTCAACTACAAAATCACTTCTTCAGAATTTGAGAAATGAAAAGTGTGAGCATTTCCTTGATACTGTTAAATCATTTTGTGAAAAAAATGACATTGATGTTCCTGATATGAATGCTCGTTACACTAGAGATCGAGGTAGATCATGTCGTCAAAATGAAGAATTTTCCATGAAAATGGAGCATCATTTTAGAATTGATGTATTTATTGCTGTAATAGACTTCCAATTGCAAGAACTGGATAATAGATTTAGTGAGCATGCAGTGGAACTTCTTCGTCTTAGTGCCGCTTTAAGCCCTCAAGATGCATATAAATCATTTAAGATCGATGATATATGAAGCTTAGTTGAAAAGTTATATCCTCAAGATTTTACTGAACAAGAGAAAATCATTTTGAGATTTCAATTGGATCATTATAAGCTCGATGTGTCAAAACATTCATATTTTCAGAATATGTCCACTTTATCTGAGTTGTGCAGAGGATTAGCAATTTCAGGAAAATCGAAGATTTATAATTTGATTGACAGGTTGATTCGTCTAGTGTTGACTCTCCATGTTTCTACCGCTACTACTGAACTAGCATTTTCTACCATGAAACTTGTAAAAACTAGATTAGGTAGTAGAATGGAAGATGAGTTTCTAGCAGATAATTTGGTAGTTTATATCGAGAAAGAAATTGCTAAAGATTTCACGACAGAGATGATAATGGATGAGTTTTATTTCATGAAAGACAGTCGACGTTGAGCATAATTCGAAGGAGATATGAAGTTCTTTTTTGAATTTTTTTTGTACATGTCTATAGCAAACTAGAACGCTTTTGTATTCGAAAGAAAAGTTATTTTTAAATATAATTTTATAGACATGTAACTTTTGTATACAGTTATAACTTATAATTTATTATGAAGTTAAGTTTAACTGTTTAGAACTTGTTTTCTTTTATTTTACAAGCGGGTACACATATTAAAGGACTATATATATATATATATATATATATATATATATATATATATATATATATATATATATATATATTTATTTATTTATTTAGGTTCGGCCTCCGCCATCTAATTCCTGGCTCCGCCACTACTTCTTGATTTATTTCTTTCTTCTTGTTTTTTGATTTTTGTGAAGGTCTTTCACTCATCGGTACTCGATAGACTGTAGCATTACAAGATCGTTGACTTCTTGTTATGCAGTTAGGTGGCATGCACGTATATACGTGGGTAATCTCAGTCAACTAGTCAACATTTTTATGCCAAGTACAGTGTAGCAGTGTACAGATGATGTACATATAAATAAATTTCTGAATATGATAAATGCTAATCATAGTTTTACTCTCACATTTTTAATTGCCTACTATTTTCATGTAGTAATAAAAATTATCATTTACTGTCACGTCAAGAAATTTACACTTAACTTAACAGCGTGAGAATAAAAATATGTATAACATTTTTTAATATCTTAATATATTTTGCAAAGAAAAAGCGATAAAAAATCATTCTCTTGTTCATTTGATGTAAGTCTCCGTACTCTCCATACAGCTAATTTGTAAATTAGGCATTGGATTTGTAAGACTTACAAATTTAATAATTAATTTGCCAAAAAAATAGATAGCAAATGGACCGATCGAAAAATGATGCGTAATAGCTGCTGCCGTAACAAAATGGGACTGGGATCACAATAACTATCTAGCTGAATTGTTAGTAATTTTAACAGTAATGTGAGAGAGTTCATATGAGATTCACGTGTCCAAATAATTTTGAGTTGTCCGGCCATCTATCCGAACATGTGAATTTCATATGAGACCTCTTACATTACTAATATTTTTTTAAATAAAAAAAAAAAAAAAAGTTCTGAGTATTTCATTGATCAAAGAGCAATAGCGTAAAACTCTTACATCACAAGGCATAAAGTTATGCAAAATTATAACCACATGCTATGAGGTTACATAATCATAGATACAAACAAAATTCTTACAATAAAGTGTTATTTATAACTTTCATATTTCGTTAAGCCATGTATAAAAATGGTTAAAGGGCAGATCTGCTCCGAACAGGCTAGATCTAAGACAATGGTGGCCAAATATTCTAAAAAAATTTATTTAAACTAGCCGTGAGAGATAAACTCTCACACTAAATTATCCAGGTCATGAGAGATATATAACTACTCACACATGACTGATGAAAAGAGAATGATAGGAACATAGAGTTAAAAAAAAATAAAAAAGGAGGGAGAGGCCTCTAGAAAATTATTGTCAATTCTTATCCAACAAAATAAGACTTGAGTGTCCTCTCGTTGCCTGTTGGCTGTTGCACCCGATCGATCGGATCCAGATTCCAGACAACTCTTCTTTAAAGTTTAAACTTTAAACTGACAAAAAGGGCAATTTAGTAAGTGGCAAAACCTTCTTCCTTATTCCCTGCAATTTACAAATTATGCGAGCGAAATGCCCAAACCTCAAATTTTTTTTTTTGAAGGGAAAGTGTAAAGATTTCATTAATAACACCCAAAGGGTAACGAAAGTACATATTACAAATAACAGGGATTTAACAGAATACAGATGCCCCATTACAGTTACCCAAATCACAGATTATACCAACAGCTGCTATTAATAAGCCTAGCCAACAGAAATGTGCCTCTACGTTGAGATATGAACCTCTACTTGCACTATGGAGTCGGTCATAAAACTGTGCTTAAAAGCAATGACCAGACTAAATCAAACCCAAAGCAAGCTGTTAAATACAATCTGTCAAAAGCAAAAAAAAAAAAAAACACCCAAAGCAGGATCTGTCGTCGGAGGAAACACCACCGGAGACGGCGCGTGCAGCACACGCGCCGCCACAGGACAACCCCTGCAACCGCCTAAAGCAAGAAAAACCCCTGGGCACCACCCTGCACGGCAAAGATACGGAACATGGCCATCACGCGCGGCCCAAAGTACGAAGAACACCCTGGCGCGTGGATGCCACGCGCCGGTCACCGCTGAGCTACCCAGCCGTAGAAGGCAGCGTCTGAACCAGAGGACGACGATGAGCACGGCAAAGGGGCGCGTGTCGACTGGGGGGCTGTGAAACAGCGCAAATCTAGCCTTCAAAGAATGAAAAAACTGAAACCCAACCAAAGTTTTCGCCAACCACCGAAACGACGGAATCTCCTCATCTGACGCCTCTCTGAAATGTTTTCCTGCTAACCGAATGAAACAATAAAAAAACTAAAAGACTACACAAACCTCCATAGTCCAAACGGACTAGGAGGACTAAAATCCACCACCGGACAAGTCCGGGGGACACAAAACTCCAAACAGCCCTAGTGGCTGGGAGACTCTAGCACAAAAACCTCTCTAGCCCGAAAAGGCTAAAAGAAGAAACAAACAAAACCAGGAGGAGGGAGGCTTGAGCCTCCCTCCCCTGGCAAGCAGCATGAAACGGTGGGAAGGTCAGAAGAGAGAAAGAAAAGAGAGAGAAGAAAAAAGATGAAAGTAAAAAACTTGCCCAAACCTCAATTGAGAACACAATCACGAATTACTGCAATAAAACACATGGAAAAAATTGAGTAATCCTACGTCGAGTCTCATCCTTTTATTTATTTTTATTCTTTTAAAATTTATGTAATTTTTAAAATTTTATGATAATTTTAAAAACTACACTAATTTTCAAAATAGGCTGAAACTCTTTTCGTCATTGCCTAGAAAAAAAAGAATCAGGGCAAAATTATAATGATTAATGATTGGTTGTTTCAAATTTGAGAGGGTTTATTTTAAGGGATAATTGCACCGTTGGTCCCTGTGGTTTAAAAAGTTCATGGGAGGTCCCTGTGGAAAGTAATAATTACAAATCGATCCCTGGCGTCAAATTCCGTTGAAATTTTTAACAGATTCTGTCAAATGCCACGTGTCGCCAATAAGATGGCGACACGTGTCCTTCTTAATAAAAAAAAAAAAATTTATTAAAAAAAAAAATACTTATTTTAAAAAAAAAAAAAAAAAAAAAAAACCGGGAAGAAAGGGGTGGCCGCGCGCCGACCCCAGTGGCCACCGGGGGTGGCTGCGCGCCACCCCCGGCCACCCCCATAGGCTTGGGGTGGCCCAGCCACCCCACGCTGCTTTCTTCTTTTTTTCTTTGTTTTCTTTGTTTTTTTTTTAATTTTAATTTTTTTAAAAAAAAAATAAGTATATTTATTTATTTTTTAATAAATTTATTTTTTTTTATTAAGATGGACACGTGTCGCCATCTTATTGGCGACACGTGGCATTTGACGGAATCTGTTAAAATTTTAAACGGAATTTGACGTTAGGGATCGATTTGTAATTATTGCTTACTACAGGGACCTCCCATGAACTTTTGAGAAATGCTAGGTGTACTTAAACTTTTACAAAGGAAAACTTACAAACTGACGTGGAACCTCTCTTGAGGCTCCACATCAGATTAATAATTAAATCAAGTTAAAACAAATTTTAATACATAGACAAAAATACCCATTTATCTCCTGTTCAACCCACCCTCGGAAACCATTAGACTGCCGGAAATTCAGCACGCCGGCCACCACGTCTCCGACCCTGACCACCGGAAACCCAGCACCCGACCCACCGGAAACCCAGCATCACAGACCCACCGGAAAAAAAACACAGCATCCTAAACAATCTAGGGCTCTACCACGACCCCGACCACGCTCTTGGTCGGCGAAGAGCCAGATCCCGGCCGAGATCCGGCCGTTCTGGGCGGGGATGGGCAGGATCCCGACAGTCTGGTCGGGATCCGGGCGTGGCTGGATGACGCCCAGCGCCACTGGTCGTGATTGGAGAAATCACGGAGCAAGCCGAAACCCCGACCACGCTTTTGGTCGGCGAATAGCCAGATCCCGGCCGAGATCCAACCGGGGATGGGCCGGATCCCGCTGGTCTTGCCGGGATCCAGCGTGGCTGGATGACACCCAGCGCCACTGGCCGTGATGGAGAAATCACAGAGTAAGCCGGAAACTCCGAACCAGCAGTCCGGCGAGACGTCTAGCTACGGAACAAGGTGGTCTTCGGTCCGGTGAGTCTTCCGGCCACGGATCAAGGGGGTCTTCCGTCCGGCGAGTCGTCCGGCCACGAGTGGTCTTGAAATAATGGATTTTGTTACAAGGACATTTTCGTCTTTAAGTATGTGCCACATCAGTATGCAAAGCTCTCTTTGTAAAAATTTAAGTACCCCTAGCATTTCTCTGAACTTTTTAAACCATAGGGAATGAAAAATAATTATGGCATACCACAGGGACCAACGATACAATTATCCCTTATTTTAATATTAAAATTGTTTTTCCCTATAATTCTTTACCTTTTGAAACCAGGCGATTACGATATTGGCTCTCAAGGGGATATAATAAACTATTAAATATAAAAAATAAAAATAAAAATAAATTGTCCATCTTGCTGTCTACATACTTCACGGCGATTTTTGTGGATCCTAATCTGGCAATGAGAGCCGCGCCGGCATCCTACATTAATAATGACCTATAAAAAAGCATATATTTATATAAAATATTAAAAAAAATTATGTATAGCTTTGACTAATTCCTTTTTCTATTCTTTAATTGACTGTCTCTTTAGCAGTGGAAAGAGCTAGAACTCTATCCTTGGGAGAGTCGAACTAAATATTATAATGATTAATTATTTTTTTCATTTAACATATTATGTATTGTTTTAGAGTTTGAGATTGGGAATTTAAAAAAAAAAATTGGGAGTCTTACGAGGTTTTTTTTTTTTTTTTTTTAGGATTTTTTAAACTTTTTTGGAATACCAGAAGAACCTTTTCAAATTTTTGAGAGGATAGTTTTAAATTTTTGGGAGCTAGGGGGTTCTTTCAAAAAATTTAAATTTTTGGAGGCCTCAACAGAGATTTAATCACTTTTTTTTCAAAGAATAAGGGGGATTCTATTTATCTCATCCAGTGGTGAAGCCACTTATAGGCCAACAGGGGTCATGGCCAGGAGCAGAGGTAACCTTCCCAACTTGAGGGGCCAAATTGAAAAAAAAAAAATTTGAGGAGGCCAAAATTAGAAAAAATAATAAGAGTAAAATTTAATTTAATTTTTTTTTTTTTTGGGGGGGGTGGGGAAGTGGGGGAACCTTGGGGCAAACCCCCCAAGCTCCTTAGTGGCTCCGCCACTGGTCATGGCCCCTACAATAGTTTATATATATATAGAGGGAGCTCATCCCATGTAAGAGTTAAGAGCCCTTAAAATTTTGTTTCCCTTTCGAAATGACTTCACACAAAAGTTCACAAAACTTTGCTTGTTTCATTCTTTTATTGAAAAGTTTAAACCTTAAGTGGACAAAATAAAAATCCTTGAAGATTGAACATGGTGTAAACAAAGTCTTACTAGCGTTAAAAACAAAAAGAGTCTACTTCTTCTTTTCCAATTAAATGATAGATGCCTTTTCTTTTTCTTTTTCTTTTTCTTTTTTAATTCCTTTACAATCTTGTTTATTTTTATTTTTTTAGAGGATAATTCATAATATTAGATTGCATAAACAAAGTGTTGTGGGAGATGTGATTAATGTATTTGCTATATAGCGTAATATATATAAATTTAATTTTGTAGCTTAAAATGTGTAGAGTAGCTGAATAGGTGACAATGGTGTTACTATTTCTATATTAATGAAGAATTTTGTATATACCAATTTCTAAGCAAGTGCCTTTAGTGGCAAAGTTAAGAATTCATGCTACAGTTTGGCCCCATCAAACATAAATTCTTGGCTCCACCACTAACACAACATCCTGTGTGACGACCCGATTTTTTTTTTTTAAAATACAAATATAAAACGAGTCATCACAGTGGCACGACTACTTGTCGCTCAGCCAACATATGGTACATACCCCATATATGTACCTGGTAAATTAGAGTATAACATATATCTAACTTTGCAGCGGAAAACATAAACTTAAATAGCGAAAATCACATCTTATACATCTATCAGAAATTAATTACAACAAGAGCCATTTAACATCTATTTGTCTACGTCTTATTAACATAATATTTACATAACAATAATGGCTTACAAAAAATAAGTGACACAGGCGTCACAAGCCATATACCAAACTTATAAAACAGTGGACACCCGTAGCCCAGTAATTACGACCGTCGCGGCGAGCTTCAGTCATAACATCTCAACTACACTGCTACAAGACCATCAACTACAATTGGAGTACCTACAGCCAAAAGAACATCATCTACACAGTTGTGAAGGTTTGCCACACCCGTATAGGTAAAAGAATGAGTTCACCGTCTCAGTACATAATACCAAGACCTCAGTGATATTAAACTCACCGAGTTTTCGCAAAGAACCGACTATTCTTTCCAGTCTTGCGTACGCTATAACAGTTACCAATCTTATAGACTTTTGTTTGAAAAATCCTCATATCTGATATAACGAACACTGACTAATAGAAAACATTTAAAGCATACAATGTAGCTGTGAACATTTATAGAAGTTCCAGTCATCCCATCTTAGAAGCTTCTACATATAAACTCATCTACAATATATTACTTTTGATCGGTCGATTAGACATATGTATATACGATCACCCCATTATAGGTTTCACGCCTATACATAAGTCTTAAGCAAGAAAGCATGACATCTTACTCTTCCATACTAAGATATCATTTCTCCAAAGTAAGAGCAACTCCATATCTAATCGTATTTCAGCTTCATGCCTTGAACGTCAGTTAATCATGCGAGCACTAGAGTGGAACTCCAATATGCAAGCACGTCTTTACTGAAAAACAATGACAATTCACCTACTTACTTTTAAACATGTCACTACTCATACATGGGTACGTGAACATCCAAGTTCAATGCTTTTTAATACATGCAACCAAGCGATAAAAATATACATATGCGCTTTTCTATTAAAACTCATATGCATACTAATATGTCTAACAAAACTACTCATAGCATAAAAACATCACACTCATGAAAACAATGCTATACATGTTCATGCAAGTTTTCCTCATGGGAGTTACCCCAAGAACTCATGGGAATTAACCCAAGTACCTCATAGAAATTAATCAAAGCCTCATGGGATTTAACCCAAGTACTTCATAGAAATTAATCCAAGTCTCATGGGATTTAACCCAAGTATAGTTTCCCGTGGGCTATAGACCTCACTTCGATGCACATTTAGCGTTCATATGCTTATGCTGCATGCCTTAAAATAATATACATATACTTTCTAATTTCATGAACATGCCTTTAACTCATGCTTCCAATGTAAATCTATAAACAGTTTAACAACTCAATTCATCCACCAACATTTGCATAATTTAAATCCCAACAACAGCAAGCAATCAACTCTTTAAATCAGTTCAAAATACACTTTCCAGTCACACATCATTTCTCTTAAACATCATTGATATTTCAACATAATTGAAAACTACTTAAAACATCCAAAACATATTGTCAATATATTGTCGGTTCGGTAATAAAATCATATATCATTTGCAAATCTATTAAATACATAAAAGTCCATTTTCTTAGTAAGTAGAATACTTACATTGGCTGCATTGGACTCTTGACTCGAATATTCCCTTGGATTCAAGTTACTCAAACTCTGCATTGGAGAACCAATTAAAGTCTCCAATCCGGACACGATTCTGCAAAACAATGGTAACGTTAGACTACTCTATTGAACTTATACCCTTACGACACATAAACTACCCGCGTACTCACACGTCGCTTCGCTCACTTCTAATACTGGCTAAGTATCCTAAACTATTATTAGGTTAATCATTGGTTATAGGTTTGTATCTTATCTTATTTATTTATTATTATTATATTTTATTATCATTGTTAACCATTAATGGCTTGTTACTTATTTAGTAAGTTAACCATACATACTTAACTCATATACATACATATGTATGTTTATGTACATACAAATACACGTACAATGCTTATTTAGCTAAATATAGCCTCATAACACACTTAGGTATTTCATTATACATAGATAAACACATTAATCATATAATTACATTACTAATTGATTTTGGAACCTATTCATGTATTTCTATAATATTACTATTTTGTATTTGTTGTCTTAGGGTTATTTTGACAATTTACCATTTTACGACATTTTCATTTTAACTATTATACTTAGTACTTAATCTTTATTAACTATTAACCATCAAAGTAATTTAAGCTATAAGACCTTAATCTTATAAAACATATTAATCTAATAATTCTTATTAAACTAACTTATAATCACATATTGTAATATACAATATTCTTTTATTACACTTTGTCTATTTATTTATGAGTAATGATTCACTACCACCTAAATGTACAACTTTTCACCACCTTATCTATGTGGCAAAGTGGTCCCCCACCTTAATTTATTTTTAAAAAATAAAAAAACTCAAAAAGTAGTGGGGGACCACCTTGCCACATATGTAAGGTCATAAGGTGGTGAAAAATTGTATATTTGGGTGGCATTGAATCATTATTCTTTATTTATTAGAGTTTAAGGTATATACATAAAACTCAAAGCTTAGTATTATACTTAGGATCAATTTGCTATTAGTCAATTACTCTTATCCACCCTATTATGTATATTTCAATATCCAAACTATTATCTACGTTTGTTTGATACAATTCATGCATTTATTTTATATTTAGTTATTCACTTATTTTATCTACCTATTATTTGTCCCCCTATGATATTAATCTTAGGCTTTAAGTTTGTAACTTATTTCGTTTCTTAATCTTTAGATACAACTATTAGTATATTTTATACTTTATCTTTTATTAGCTACAACCATCTAGGTAGTTTAGATTATAGTAAGGTACTAATTTAATAACTCTTATTAGATTAGATTATAATTTCATTTGTAACATATCCGTTTACTAAAACTTGAAGCATATGTATAGACTTCTAAATTAGGTATTACACCTATTGTTATTAGTTCATATCTCTTAGGAATTCTACCTTGATATTAGTTATGTTAATATTTCAATATCTAACAAGCTATCTATGTTTATTAGACTAACTCGATTATCAATTCTTGTATTTCTTTTACATCAAATTATTTACTTATACCCTTAATTTATTATTTCTTTATACTAATGTGTTTTATTTACTATTTATATTAATCTCTATTCATTCACTTGTTTATTATTATTACCCCTATATCTTGATTTTAGTTCAACCCTTGTACATATATGCATTCATTTATCTATTATTATGCCCATAGGAGGAAACAATCAAATTAAATCCCCAATTGGCCATAAACCATACGACCATTCAACCCTAACACTCCAATTCAGTTTCTTGAAATTTAGTAACATAAATTAAACCCCATCCTTACAAAACTACATAAATCCAAAATGCTTAACTCCAATTTTGGCTAACATCAATAACTCAATCTATAGGCAAAATAATCTCAAGATATTTATAATTTCAATTTCCACCAAAGCCCAACATCAATTCAAAGACATAGTAAAAGCATCAAAATTCTCAAACAAAACCCTAGATTCGGACTCAATTTGAAATCTAACAAATTAACATGATTTCAAGTTATAAATCCAATGGGCATGATAAAATTTCAAAGAAAAGCTTCAATCCTTACACTTCTAGCTTCCATGGAATAAATTCCTTAATAAACCACTCAAAAATCGATTATGATCTTCATAAAACCAAAACCCATTCCACAACAATACCCATTCGGTTATTCCCTATCAAAGCCCCCAAAAATCAACCTAACTCAACCCACATATAATCCTAACAATTAAACATGATTTTCGTGGTATATAAGTAATGGGTAACACGTGGGTACAAAGCAAAACTAAGGATTTTACCTTTCAAAGACCCATGGCCAAAAATCCATATATTTCTCATCTTCTTCTTCTTCTCTTCTTTTTCTCTCATGGCCGGACAGCATCTCTCATTTCGGGCTTTCCCTTAATTTCTACAGGTTTCTCTCAGTAGCTCTCTCTCTCTCTATCATTCTCGGTCTATCTCTCTCTCAATAACAATCTCTGTATCTCTGTGTCTCGTTCCTCACGGTCGTGTGTGTGCGTGACAGTGAGAGGAAGAGGGGGAGAAAGACGATGGGAGGGAAGGTGGGCTACGTGTCTCGTTCCTCACGGTCGTGTGTGTGCGTGACAGTGAGAGAAAGAGGGGGAGAAAGACGATGGGAGGGAAGGTGGGCTGCGTGTGAGAAGGAGGGAATAAAAGAAGAAAAGAAAGATGAAGGAGAAGGGAGATCGTGCGTTGGGGAGAGTAATGCTACATATCATCCTTTTGTCATCTTTTTGTCCCTCTAAAATTGATGTGGCTCTTAAAATCACAATTGAATTTATGATAGATCATTATTGATTTTTGATCCAATGATGATTTTAAGAGCCACGTCAATTTTGGAGGGACAAAAGGAGGACAACGGGATGATATGTAGCATTACTCGAGGAAACTGTGCGGTCCAAAAAGGGAGAAAAGAGATAGAGGAAAGAAAAAGAAAAAGGAAGATAAATGATAAGGTGGCTATGTGTCGCCTTGTGAGTGGTTGGGAGAAGATAGAGTAATTTTCTCTTAGCCATTTAGGTGATGACACATGGTAAGATAGGATTCTCTTAATTTAAAGCCCCCAGCTTATATAAATTACAGTAGGACCACATTTTATTAAAACCCTATCACTTAACAATTAATATTTGGCTCCACATTTATTTTAACTACATATTTACTAATGTGATTAATTATTTATTCAATTATGACCTACTATAATAATTATCCATCTTAACTCCGTTGTTTTTTTTTTTCATAACATAAATATTATTACTTCAATTTCCATTATTTTACATTAGACTCTTTTATTTCAATTACATAAATATAACCACTAAAAATATAAGACTAATTCTGTCTTATTTAATAAATGTGATTTGTTTAATTGTTAAACGTCCTATTTAATTTATTGGTCTTTACATCCCGTCATCCCCTGGACTCCCCCTTTCACACTCATTAAATCTCTATTCTTTAAGAAACACTATATATATATATACACACACACACACACACACACATTTGGTAGGATAACTGAAAAGAAAGAAAACATCAACCATGGAATCCAGGGCAATCCTTTTGAAAATACCAATCATGGAGACCAGGGCAATCCCCTGGACTCCTTTTGAAAATACCAACCGTGGAGTTCAGGGCAATCCTTTTGAAAATACCAACCGTGGAGTCTAGGACAATCATTTTGAAAATACCAATCGTGGAGACCAGGGCAATCCCCTGGACTCCTTTTGAAAATACCAACCGTGGAGTTCAGGGCAATCCTTTTGAAAATACCAACCGTGGAGTCTAGGGCAATCATTTTGAAAATACCAATCGTGGAGACCAGGGCAATCCCCTGGACTCCTTTTGAAAATACCAACCGTGGAGTTCAGGGCAATCTTTTTGAAAATACCAATCGTGGAGTCTAGGTTTCCCCTGGACTCCTTTTGAAAATACCAACCGTGGAGTCTAGGACAATCCTTTTGGTGTTCACATATATATATATATATATATATATATATATATGGTGGGAAAATTGAAAAGAAAGAAAATATCAACCGTTGAGTTCAGGACAATCCTTTTAGTGATTACATGCATATGAGCCTAGTAAGATTGGGAAATGATACATGCACTTATGGTGCACAACAAGTGCATTATCACAGGGCACAATAGAGTAGGTCCCACACATTATGATAGTGCACTTGTTGTGCACCATGAGTATTTTGAGCATTTCCCAGCAAGATTTTTTGTTTGGATTAATTATCTTTATTGTCAATTCTTGTTCTTTATTTTTTTTTTTTAAGATTTTCAATCAAATGATGCAATATATTGCGGGTGCAGTTGCAGTGACGGTACCATAAAAATTGACATAGTCAAACCAGTGCCTAATCAAACGACAAGAAAAAATTTATACCATGTGGCAAATTAATAAAATAGATGAAAATGAAAGCATAGATTAATAAGAAAAATCAAATAAAATTCCAGCATTTATGGGACAGGATCCTTTCCGTTTTTAATGACACTTCATTTAAATGACGCGATAATATATTCATTACCTGGCATACATATACACTCTTAAATGTAAAAAATATAATATATCTAAACTATAAAAAAGATATTCTTCATTTCATTATTGCTACATCACATCCACGCCACTACTGTTGAAATCCATGGGAGAAAGTGTTTTCCTTTTAATACATGTTTTTCATTATTTGTTCCGCTACACCACTACCGCTGAGATCCATGAGAAAAGGGTGTTTTTTTTTTTTTTTTTCTAATTATTTTTTAAGATGATGGAATGGTGATAAAGACAGTGGCCGGTGCAATAGTGAGAATTGAAAACTTCACTACATCACCACCGCCACCGCCACCGTCACCGCCACCGCCACCGCCGCCGCCGCCACCCCCAAAAGCTCAACAAAGTCAAGCTCAATTTCAAGCTTGAACTCGTAAGAGGCGGAGGCGGAGGCGGCTTGAAAGTTATTAAATTAGGCATATTAAAAAAAAAAAATAAGAGTCGAAGATTTTTTAATGCCTCCAATTCAACAAGTGGAGACGAAAGCTGAAAACTCCATTTCCAACTTCAACGGAGTCAGTACGCAACCCTACATCAGGCCAAGATAAGGTTTGTTAATTATTAGCATTGTCATCTTTATGGATTAATTATTATTTTTTATTGTCAATTCTGAATATTCAAGGCAACTTCATACGTCAAAAAAATAAAAATTAGTCTTCTTTTAATCTCTTTTTTTCTTCTTCTTCTTCTTTATTCTTTATTTTTTTATTTTTTATTTTTTATTTTTTATTTTTTTCTGATCTAGTCCAACCACCTAGTCACCATCCTCTACTTTATCCCACGTAAAAATAAACAGCGCCGGATCCCATCAATCATCTACAGACGACTTTTCAATGCTAGGAAAATTTTGAAATAAAAAACTAATCAAATTGAAGAATTTTAGAGCTTTTTTATAGTCCATTTGGGTATTGAATATTTTGAATAAGAATAATATTTTGAATCTGTTTGTGAATTTCAGGGTAATGAAAATGTATTTAAATATTGAATATAATTCAGATTCTTTATTAATATGTTTTTGGGTATTGAATTTTTGAAATTGGAAAAAAAAATGTTTTGTAATGGTAGAAAGTGATTGGATTGTATGAAAAGTAGTGTATAATGATTGATGTTATAAAAATAAGTGTTAATTTTTTTTAAAAAAAATTAAAACTAATAATAATTTTTTTTTTAAAAAAAAAAACTAAAAAAAATAATTAAAATTAAAAACTAAAAAAAAAACTAAACTTTTATTTTTATTTTTGAAAAAAAGAAAAGAAAAGAAAATACAATGTTTTACCGGCGGCCACCCCGGCCCCTGGGGGTGGCCGCGCACCACCCCCAACCCACGGGGGGTTATTTTTGTATTTTATTTTTCCTCTAAGTATTTTGCTTAAAAAGCCTTCTAATACATATTGTCTGTATTATTTTTAACTCAATTTTGAAGTATTAATTTTGTTTACTATCAGAACAATCTCAGTTAGTTGGTATCCAAACAACCCAGTTGAAATGTTCGATCAATCCCTTTCATCTCGTACTTCTAATCAACTCTAAAACAACTTAACAGAGAACGAGAAACAACTTACATTAATCCATCAAAATATCACATATGTTTAATATTAATTTATTAACATTGGCATCCAAGAATACAAATTAAGTTCCAATCAAATGTTGCAACTCAAAACTTTGTCTTCTTGTATCCAATGTCAATACTGTAGCACTCTTTTTCTTTCTCCTTGCACTCCATGCCTACACGCCCACATCCTAGCTCCTTGACCCGAGTGGCGAATGGTTACTGGCCACCCCTCTATAAAGAGAGGGACCGAGCCTTCCCCTCATTTTGTTTAAAAAATATATTTTATGTCTTCTTATTTTTTTTAAATTTATTTAACCCCTAAAAAGTTTTTAATGCATTAATCCAACATCCTAAAATTATTATTATTATTATTCTTAAGTACAAGATGAAAAGAACAGAAATTAAGGAACTAATTAAGAAAGATTGAAGAGGATTTCTTTCCAAAACAGATAGGGCATAGAAATTTGCACTTCCGTTAACATGATTAGTTGACTAACTAGTGGGTAGAATGATTGTATGAATGTGAGATATGATTGAAGCAATGCCCCAGTCTTACGTGATCTCTGTACTTGGAACTTCCTATTTTCTTTTCCTTTGACAGCAGCGTTACATTTTCGAGTCTCATGTTTTTTTAAATGATAAATTCATGAAATCCCGAAACTTAACGTATTTATAAAATTAAAAAAAGCAAAAAGAAAAAAGAAAAAGAGTCTATGTGGCAATCTTACAAACGGGAATGTAGCCAAATAAATTTGAGGAGAAATGTTAGAGTTCCTTCTAGTGTCTTCTTGTGGTCTTCTATACTGACATGGCACCCTGTTTTTAATAATTGTTAAATACCTTATTAGTATTTGAGTTTTGAAAACTTTATTTTTTGGTACTTGAGTTTCAATTTGCATCACAGATAGTATCTCAGTTTTGGGAAAAGATCAAATTGGTACCTCGATCAAGTTTTCCGTTCAAAAACTAACAGTCCGCCACGTCACTGCCACTTAGCACTACTAGGAACACGACACTTGTCGCTTAGCTTGCGACATGTCAGCATCCACATAAAATAAACAAATTAATTAAAAAAAAAATGAAAAAAAATGAAAAAAAAAAAGAAAAAAAAAAGAAAAGAAGAAGGTCTGAGGTGTCGTGGAGCTAGTGGTGCTAAGTGGTAGTGACCTAACATGCCGTTAGTTTTCGTTAAAAAATACAGGGTGTCATGTCAGCATAGAATGGCCCCAGAATGACACTAGAAGAAACTTTAGCATTCATCAAATTTGAGATGTGATTACAACTCATATCCAACTTTGCCTACGTTGCAGTTTTTTTTATTATTATTTATTTTTCTTCAAGAAAATGACTTATCATTTTCCCTCGTAGTGGTTTCATCATTTTTTAAAAATGACTTATCATTTTCTTCAAGAGAGGCGCATGTGAAAGCACATCCTCTATCTCTCCTTCCTCTCTTGGTCTATATATTGTTACCTGATCACATGCCTTCCAAACTCCATAACATACTCCTAAGCGTCTTCCTATCAACGATATAGAGAGTTAGAAATATGCAGACTTTCAAGGAGAGCTTCATCCTCCAATTCATCCGTGGGCCATGGTTCATGGTGATCTCTTCTTTTCTAATCATGTCCACCGCCGGCACATCGTATGCCTTCGGACTATACTCCAACGTCCTCAAGTCCGTGCTCGGCTACGACCAGACTACCCTTAATTTTGTCAGCTTCTTCAAGGACGTCGGCACCAACGTTGGCGTCCTTTCCGGCTTCCTTGGGGAGGTTACACCGCCGTGGTTTGTTTTATCAACTGGATCAGTCATTAACATGTTCGGGTACTTGATGATATGGTTGGCCGTGACGGAAAAAATGGCGAAGCCAAAAGTATGGATGATGTGCTTGTACATCTGCCTCGGCGCTAATTCAACGTCTTTTGCCAACACCGCAGCAATGGTCACCTGCATCAAGAACTACCCCGGAAGTCGCGGCGTCGTAATAGGGCTTCTCAAGGGATATGTCGGCCTCAGCGGCGCTATACTCACACAACTATACCATGCTTTCTATTATAATGACTCCAAGTCTTTGATTTTGCTCATGGGATGGCTTCCGGCTGCCATTTGGTTGGCTTTCGCACGTACTATTCGGATAATGAAGGTCCCCCGCCAGCCAAACGAGCTCCAAGTGTTCTATAATTTCCTTTATCTTACACTAGGCCTCGCGGGGTTTCTCATGGTTATGATAATTGTTGAGCAAAAGGTTGCCTTCACCCAGAGCAAGTATGGCGGTAGTGCCGCTGTGATGCTTTTCTTGCTCTTTCTCCCGCTTGGTGTGGCAATCATGGAAGAGCACAAGATTTGGAAGAGCAAGAAATCAGCACAAAATGAAGCTTTCCAGATGAAAACAATCAAAGAAACTACTCCGCCATCTCTACCAGAAGCATCTCATGCGCCAACAAATTCCTTTCTTGATCCAAGCACAGAAAAGGGGGCGCAAGTTTCCTCCTGCTGGGAAAATGTATTTAACCCCCCACCGAGAGGAGAGGACTATACCATACTCCAAGCTCTCTTCAGCGTTGACATGTTGGTACTCTTCTTCACCGTGATTTCTGGCGTCGGCGGCACATTAACGGCAATAGACAATCTGGGGCAGATGGGAACTTCTCTCGGGTACGCGCCACGTAGCATAAGCACATTCGTGTCACTCGTAAGCATATGGAATTACCTCGGACGGGTGATAGGCGGTTTGGTCTCTGAAATTCTTTTAAGGAAATACAAATTCCCTCGCCCTCTCATGCTCACCCTAATCCTTCTGGTTGCATGTGTGGGTCACCTTCTCGTCGCATTTGACCCCCCCGGCGGACTCTACGTGGCATCAGTAATCATCGGGTTTTGCCTCGGTGCACAATGGTCAATAGTTTTCATAATAATTTCGGAAATTTTCGGCCTAAAGTACTACTCTACTTTGTACAATTTTGGGACGGTGGCTAGCCCGATCGGGCTATATGTACTCAACGTGACTGTCACCGGGCATTTATATGATAGGGAGGCGAGAAAGCAACTGGCTGCTTTAGGTCTCACCAGGAAAGCTGGGCAGGCTTTGAATTGTGCTGGGGTTGTGTGCTTCAAATTGTCTTTCGTTATAATTGCTGCTGTGACGTTCTTGGGCACGCTTGTTTCCATCATTCTGGTGGTTAGAGCATCCTCATCAAACTCGGCATTTCAAAGGTTTAACCAAATTTTGGTGAAATTTCAGAAAACCACATCTGCATCAAGCTCTTCATCCTTTCACCAAAATAAGTTATGTCAGAATCCATCTCCAAATTTGGCTCCAGATTTCTTCACGCCATTTGTTTTTTAATAATTTTTTTTTCTTTCCCGCTTCTCCCCTTTCTTCCTCAGCGCCTCTTTCCTTTCCTTTTCTTGTTCCGTTTCCTTTTCTGAGGATTTCTGTTTTTCTTTCTTCTCTCTTTTCTGAGAGACACCGAGAGACCCGAGAAGAGAGAGAAGCCGACTGAGAGAGAGAGAGAGATCGTGAGAGGGAGAGACCGGATCTGAGAGTGAAACCGGGAGAAGACCACCGGAGGTCCGATTTCCGGTGGTCGTTGCTCGAGAAACCGACGGAGGAGAGGACCCAGAACCGGAACCCGTCAGCAGAAACCCGACCCTCCAACGACCCAGACCCGATTTCCGGAGAGCAGAGGCGCGGCTTCCGGTGGATCGTAGGCCGGAGCTGATTTCCGGCGATTCTGGCCGGAAATCCGGCGACTTCCAGAGGTGATTTCAGGTGAGCAAGGAGTGCGATTTTCCGGTGATTTTTCCCTAGCTTTGAACAAAAATTCGCTAGGTAATTTCTGATGAATTCTTGTTCAAATTGTTATAGGTTTATTTTGATTTATGATTTGTTGGAATTATCTTTGATGTTGGTTGATTTTCCGGTTGAATGGCATTCGGTGGGTTATGGGTATTTGTTGAATTTTTCCCCTGCTTCGGTGATGATGGTTCTGATAAATGATTGGGTGTTTTTGGATGTGAAATTATTGGGTAAAATTCACTGATTAGCCGAACCCCCTTTGAAACTGATTTTCTGTTTGTTCTTCTTTCTTCCGATTGTGTATGTGTTACGGTATTGTGTTGATAGTTGTAGAAACTTTGAGTTCTTGAGATACAGGTAAATTAGTTATTCTCAAAACTGATAAAAAAAGAATATATAATTAAAATAGAGAAAAATTTAGAGAGTTTGATGTAAGAGTAACTTTAAAAGTAATGGATAAAATTAAAAAAGTACATTATTTGAGCTAAATTTGGAGAAAAATTTGAAGAGCTTGATGAGGATGCTCTTAGGACTAGGAAATATTATAGGAGTGACATTTACAGGAAATTCCGGGAGCAGGCAATTGCGGCCGAGAAGGAGATGGCGTTTGCAGGACATTAAACGTATTCCGGCCGTCTCTGCCAGCTGACAAATGGCGGTTTCAGCCATTGACTCGCAACATACAGAGCCAAAGATGAAATTTGGAAGAATGTGAAAGAAAGGGAATAATTAATATAGTATATATCGTTTTCCCATTGATCTATCATGCAAATTTGCGTAAAAAGTTGGATCTTTTATTGTTTTTCTTATTGTTAATGATCCGCCGCGCGCGCCTTACAAAATAAATATAATTAGGTCTCATTTGCATGCACACAACGTCAGATAGATTATTTACGAATATGGATCTTGTGTTATTTCCTGACCAAAGAGAATGAGCAATAACAGGGATGTTTGAGAAAAATTGAGCCGAAACAATAATTAGAAAAATTGATGTGACTTTGAGGCGTGTTTGAACATTATCTTTAACGTGGTAATTGCTCCAACTGAAAAGAGTTTGTTACCGGGTTACAAGCAATTCACTTTCAAAAAACAACAAAGTCACCAACTACATAGAGCAATTATGAAGTTTTTTCTTAAGAGTTTATCTACAAAATTGTTTATTTGACTTGAAAGAATAAGAGAAATTAATTAATATGTGAAATTCGTATGATAGATCTCCTATTTGTAGATTTTGAAGGAGTACTTGTGTAAAACCACAACTTTTCAATATTAAATGTGAGTTAAGAGTTAGAAGTTGAATTGGTTAAATTCAAATAGAAAAGAACAGTTGCCCTAACGGTTATGTCTTATCTTGTCCGACCAATATTAGTTTGAAAATACCCTCACCATTATATGCGCCCCGGCCCCTTCTTTTTTTTTATTGAGAAACAATGGGTCTTTTGGGCCAAGTGCTTGTGTGAGACGCGCACACCACCTCCACGCTCACGCTTGCCGTGAGCTCTCCTCTATAAGAAAGAAAATTGGAGTGCTTTTGCAAGTAAGGGGCATCACATCTAATTCCCTAGGACTTATCCTTACCATTGAGCCATTGAATCATATGTGCGTATTTGATATCACAATCTAACAAAGTTTATAACAATTCCTCATTTAAATTGTGATCTTAAATTGTCAGTCAAATACTGATATTATCCTGCATACAAGAATGTATCTTTCAATTTAAACCTTCAATTATTATAAGCATTTCAATTTTCTAAGAAAGTTAATGGTGGCCTAAGCTTAAACAAAAACTTTTATATATTAGGAAAGGAAATACCATAGACATGATTCTGTCTTATTTTAACAAAAAAACCTACCTATTTAATTGTACTTATCCATGTGCTTCATCCTGATTTTTCATTAACATCTATAAAACTAAACTTTAAACTTTTGCTAGAAGTTGTCTCACTTCTTATAGTCATATATGTGAAGTTCCTTTTACCGTCTTTGTTATTGTAGGAACTTAGAGAATTCTTGAACTTCATTAAGAATATAACATATATTCATCCTTCATTTATCGTAACAAAATATTACTACCAAATGGTCATATTTATAGTGATTTTGATCAAATGGCCACGAAATGTAACCCCTAAATCCACTTTAATATATACACACCATATAAATCACAAACTAACCATTCCCAAGGGTGATAGAAACGTTCAAATTTTTCTTTAATTATTATCGCATCTAAAACAACTTCTCATGAGCCTTCTAACAAAGGGCTCGAGTTTTTGAATGGAAGTCATGATGCATCATCATCTCAGTCAACCGAGCCTTGGTATATCTCATAGCGCCCAAAGCGCCACTACAAAAAAACATGCAATTAGCCACGTGTCTACAGTACCCGTTACTATAGCCACGTGGCCAGTTAGCCACGTGTAATAAATACATGCGGCTAGATGTAAGAGAAAATATAAAAAAGTCAGGGAAAATGTTAGATTTACAACACCAATACAACAACTGTACAACAATCCCTCACATGAGGGTGGGTTCTACATACTGGCCGGGGTCCACCCTCATGTGAGGGATTGTTGTACAATTGTTGTATTGGTGTTGTACAAGAATCAAATCCCAAAAGTCAGTTAGCCACGTGTATTAAAGACACGTGGCCAATTGGCGACGTGTATAATAGACACGTCTCCAATTAGCCACGTGTATAATATACACGGGTGTCTATTATACACGTCTCCAATTAGCCACGTGTATAATATACACGTGGCTAAAATATTCAAAAAAATTTAATTTATTAAAAAATTATTAATTTTTAAAAAAAAAAAATTAAAAAATTCAAATTTTAGTCATGTAGTTTATTGGCCACGTCGCCAATTGGCCACGTGGCACATAAACACATGGATAAAATATTCTCTATTTTTTTTTTAATTTTTTTCAACAAGTCATTTAAAAAAAAAAATTAATTTAACATTTTAGCAACGTGCTTTGTGAACACGTTGCCATTTGCTTGTTTTGGGGGGAGACTCACGCACTTGTTTGTTTCAAATTTTTAATTTTTTTTGTCATTTCTTCTTAAAACCAGATTTGTCGCCAATCTTCCTAATTTTTTTTTTCCTTTTTTTTAGAAATCTCTCCGTCTCTTGTCGATCTGTTCTCCTCATTTTCTTCTCTCTTTTTTTTTTTTTTTTTTTTTCAACTCTAGCTAGCAGACGACGATTCAGCCCCACCCAGACGCACGACGACTCAGCCCCACTCGAACGCACGACTCACACCCAGAGAAGATTGTTTTCGTCGTCGGTGATGGAGAAGAGGCCGGTGGTGTATGGGTCCTTTTGATGGTGATTTTTGGTCTTTTTGTTAAATTTTTTTGGTCCTTTTTGTTAGTCGCCGAAGTAGTTGGTTTCTTTTTTGTTAGTCGCCGGAGTAGTTGATTTTTGGATCTCGACGACGACGATTTGGACGAAGATCCGGCGCGGATCTCGCCGGATGCATGGCCCTTTCTCCCGATCTCGCTGGATTGCCGGATCTCGTCGGCCCTTTCTCCAGATCTCGCCGGATCTCCGGATCTAGCCGGCCCTTTCTCTAGATCTTGCCGGCCCTTTCTCCAGATGTCGCTGGATCTCGCCGGAAAGAAAAAAAAAATCTGAAGAAGAAAAGAGCAGATATCGATCTGTTCTTTTCTTGTAATTTTTTTTAAAAAAAAATTACAAACGTTGGCGACGTGTGTGAGGAATAAGTGGCTAAAAATATATCATTTTTCATTATTATTTTTTTAAAAAAATAAAAAATACATTTAGCCACTTGAAAATAACACGTGGCTAAATGTCAAGTGGCTAAATAGTCACATATATAAAATTACACATTGCTAAATGTACATTTAGCTACAATCAGATTCACCACGCATAACCCATGTGGCCAACTGCACGTGGCTAACAATTAGCCACGTGTATGACCCAATACACGTGGCTAACTGCACGTGGCTAAACACAAAGTTTTTTGTAGTGCCCTTGCACGTGACGCATGCCGTGGGTGACTAGCTCTCTTGATCTCCATCACTTCATTTTATTATTAATTGAGGAAGATTCTTATAAACTAGTTAGCATCTTTGTATCAAGCCAAAAAATGGGGACCAATTAATCTTTCTTCCTGCACTTCAAAACTATGAATTGACTTGAAAGAGAAAAATCTTTCAATTAAATGAATATAAAACTTTAGATATAAAATAGATTTCATATATAATTAAATTGAACAGTCCAAAATAAATAATTTTATTTATTTAGGATCGACCGGATTCGTCACAGATTTCAACATTTGGATATTTAATTAATTATAAAATAAATATTATCTATTTCATTTGAAATGGAGCAGAAGATCCTTGTCCGCTCAAACTTGGGTTGGGCTACCAGCTGTGGCCTGTGGGGGCCATCAATTATTACATGTTCAGACATTTCCTCTCTAACAAGTTGGTAAATATCTCAAACGTGGTGATGAATCTTGCACTATTAATTGAACAAAAAGCTGCTGTAATGAAATATTTTCTTAACTATTTGAACAATTGTACACGGCTATTTGGACAGAATTTTCAGAAATCATTTTACGCCGAAACAAACGGGACATAAAAGACGTCATTTAAAGTGTAGATTTTTAAAGCCAAAAGGTACAGGGAGCATGCAAATTTAAGATCAATGTTCAAAATAAGTGTAATACTTAAATCTTAGTTTATACTCTAGACTCAAGTTTAAATGAAAAGAAGTCCAAATACTTCACTGCCACTACAGGTAAAAATTTAATTATAGATCACATGGTGAAATAAATTTGGTAGCAACCATCTCCTTAAGAAAGACAAGGATAAGAGATGAATTAAAAACAGGGACAGCAGAAACGGTTCACACTTCATCAGCACATATGTTTTCCAAGCACTTTGTTGTTTAAGAGAAAGAGAGTCTAGAAATAATCATGTAAAAGAGTCGTATATCGAGTGGGTATAAAAATTTAGAACAACCCATTTCAATTGACCATATCAGTTAATAACACCAAATCAAACTTAAATCAAATAATTAATATAAATCAGAGCAACAGATTTATTAACCTATTGGGAATCAACGGCATCCATACTTAAAATTGAAATTGAGATATCAAAGAAGGCTTTTGGTTATCTTCAATATCCACATAAAATTAGCATAATCATTCCATGATTGTATTACAAATTTACAAGGCATCTAAAAACGAGGCATCTAAAAACAGAGGAAGAAAATTTTGAAAGGTAGAGGAACAAAGTGACGTGAAAGACAACATTTTTAACAAATCTTCCAACCCAAACAGATTTTATACAAGAGGGTTTAATGGGTGAACCTAAGAAGCATCATAAATCTTATGGGTTGAAAGGAAAACGAATTTTTAGAACTAAAATTTGCACAAGAAGTTGTGTTTTACGGTTTCTTCCTAAATTTTCATAAAATAAGATGTCAAATGGAATGGGTATCTATTGGGTATGTCTAAAAGAGGTTCTAGTCATTTTTTAATTTCAACCATCCATTAGAATTTTTCATTAAATCCTTTCAAAATTTCCAAAATACCTCTATTTCTTTTAGGAAAAAAAATACAAGGATTTAGGTGTTGATCAGAATTTAAAAGAATTTGCAAAAATACTCATGTCTGAATTTTTGAAATTTTTTTATAATTTTTTAAAAAAAAACAAAACACAGTGGTATTTTGAAAATTTTAACAATTCAAGAACATTTACAAGACCATTTATGTTCTTGTAACAAATGGATTTGTACAAGTTTTGTTCCTCTTGATATCTTTCACCATTTTTGAAAGAAACTACATAAACTTTAAAACGTCTTAATTTAGGGTATTCATTTTTCACAAAGTTTCAATTTCAATCATCCGTTAGAATTTTTCATTAAATACATACAGTCAAAATACCCATCTATTTTTTAGGAAAAAAATTACAAGGATTTAAGTGTTGGTTAGAATTTAAACAAATTTGCAAAAATACTCATGTCTGAATATTTGAAATTGTTTTATAATTTTTTTTTTAAAACAAAACACATGGGTATTTTGAGAATTTTGATATGATTTAACGGAAATTTCTAACGGATGATTGAAATTGAAAAAAATTGAAATATAAATACCATAAATTGACACGTTTTAAAGTTTGGGTACTTTATTTCAAAAGTAATGAAAGATCAAGGGTTATAAATAAAATTTTACCTTTCCTAATTTTTTTTAAGTAATAAGTTAAATCATACATTTGTAAAAATTAAGCACTTGTTTTATCAAAATATTCCTATAAAATAGTTTGAAAATCTTTTTTTAAAAAGTATTTTGTATTTTAAATTTCTTGTTAATAATATTTTTTTTATAAAAAATAATAAAAAATAAAAAATAAAAAAAGAGTCCAGGCATTACCACACATAGCTTATAAATATGATATGGAAGGAATTTAAGAGAATTACTGAAAGCGAATATATTAAGTATTGATGTGATTTCCTTCTTCCTTATGAATAGGATTGGATTTTGGATGTGCAAAGCAACCTTTTACATTTTCTGGCGTTTACAGAACGCGGTAAATGTCTAATATCATTTAGAGAGTGTTTGTAAACGCCGAATAATAATGTATTGGCTTTTTTATAGTGCATGCTGGAACTAGAACAGAAACAATCAGAATTTCTGCAGCTTTCTTTTCCTCTGTTTTTCATAGAAGCTTATTTCCTATAGTCTTCCTAGCACCCAAAACAGGCAAAAGAAATGGTGTTTCCTGCAACAGGAGGCGGTGGTTGGGCAGACATGAAGAGCATCACCCTTCAAGTGCTCAAGGGGCAGTGGTTCGTGGTGTTCACAACATTTCTACTGATGTCCGTCTCTGGCGCGAGCTACATGTTCGGCCTCTACTCCAACGAGATCAAATCCACCCTCGGCTACGACCAGACCACTCTTAACTTGCTTAGCTTCTTCAAGGCCTTGGGTTCCAACATAGGTACGGTTCAATCACTGCTTATTCCAGAAGCTTATTCCAAAAGCTTAACCTCAACACGTGAATGAATGATAAAGACAATGTTCAAAACCTTTGTATATTTTAACAGGTATCCTCTCTGTCCTAATCAACCAAGTCACACCCCCATGAGTCGTCTTAGCATTGGGGGGAGTTCTGAATTTTTTTGGGTGCTTCATGATATGGCTGGCCGTGACCAAAAGAATTGCCAGGCCGAGTGTCTGGAACATGTGCTTGTACATCTGTATTGGTGCAAATTCGCATACTTTCACCAACATTGGAGCGCTCGTCACCTGCGTTAAGAACTTCCCAGAAAGCCGTGGAATCGTGATGGGGCTTACTAGCGGTTATATAGGTCTGAGTGCCGCAATTATCACACAGTTATACCACGCCTTCTTTGGTGGCGACACCAAGTCTTTGATTTTGCTGATGGCATCTCTTCCGATGGCTGTATCTTTCGCTTTTCTTCGAGTCATTCGATTTATGAAGGGTACTCGGCAGCCTAACGAGATCAAAGTTTTCTGCAATTTCCTCTACATTTCACTGTGTCTTGCAGTGTTTTTGATGATTATGATTATAGTACAAAACAATGTCACGTTCACGCAAAGCGAATATGTTGCGAGTGTAGCCGTGATGCTTTTCTTGCTGTTTCTCCCCCTTGTTGTCGTTGTCAAGCAAGAGTACAAGCTTTGGAAGAGCAATAAGAAAGTTGTCAATGATGAACCTTCACCGTTGAGAATAATCACTGATCAGAAGCCAAACCTTGAGGCTTCTCCATCTGTAACACCACTATCATCAAGTGAAGAAAATCATGCTTCCTGTTGGAAAACAATGTTACAGCCGCCAAACAGAGGGGAGGATTATACCATACTCCAAGCCCTTTTCAGCATTGACATGTTACTGCTATTCTTCGCCACAATTTTCGGCATCGGGGGCACGTTAACCGTGATGGACAACTTGGGACAGATTGGAACATCCTTAGCAGGGGCGGACCCACAGCCAAGGTGGGGGGGACGAATGTCCCCCCAAATGTTTTTAAATTTTCTTTAAAATATGTAAATTTATAACTTTGTCCCTTCAAAAAAATTGTTTTGTCCCCCCAAAATAATTTTTTTGTCCCCCCAAATTTTTTTTTGTTTATATCTCAACCCCTCTTTTATTTTGAAAGACCAAAAAATATCCATAGATTTTACCATTAAAACATTTACAATAGCAACTTTCTAACCATTTTACCAATAGATAAGGAACAAAAACCACTTTTTTTTTTCTAATTATTTTTTTTATTCCATAAACTTTTTTTTTTTCACTCGTTTTTACCGTCTGTCTTCTTCCTCTCTCGCCCATCACTCTCATCTTTGTGCGATCTCTAATTCTTCTTCCATTTATTTTTCCCAAAATCACAACTTCCATTTCTGTCTCTCTATATATCTTGCTATAGATCTCTCCATCTCCTTCTTTCCGAGGGTCCCAAGAGGTTTGGTCGTTGCTTCAGATCTCAGAACGATTCAAATCCCCCGCGAGCTTCGATCTCTACCTCACAGCTGGTATTCTAACATGTACAATTTCAGCATTCGCATTTCGCCATTTTCGTCCTACAAGTAGTCAATTACTCGTTTGTCCCTTATTGGGTCTTTTTGTTCTGGTTTTGTTTACTGATTTTCTTTTCTGGTAAGGATTCGCAAGTGAAAGTTGAGCATCATTGTTGAGACTATATGGTCGGAAAATTTCGTGGGAAAGGGACGAGGGGTTCATTTTTCGGAGGACGAAGAAGGAAAAGGTGGAGATTGAGGCAGAGTTGAGGCTTGACTAGGCGTAGCTAAACTTGGTTTTTTTTTTTTTTTTTTTTTTTTTTTTTTTTTTTTTGGGGATTAGGATCCCCGCAATTCGTTGAGCAATCAATAATTAATAAAATCAGGAAGAGTTTTGTTGTTTATTAGCTATTTCATCTTCTTGATCGTTGACCTTCCAAGTTCATCTCAGTGCCAGTTCTACCTTGAAATTACTGATACTCCTATTTGTTTTCTTTCTAAACAGATTGAAATTTCAAAAGAATTGTTGTTGTTGAGAGGTTTTGGGGATCTAGTTTAGAAAGAGTCTATGCTCAAAGATACCATTTTTTTTTAACCCTGCTTAGTTTATTTTATTAGTAGTTTATTTTATTGCGTGTTTGTGATATCGTGAAAAATTTAAAATTATAATTTTGAATCGAATTGGTACTTTGATGTAAAAAAATTATACAATTTTTTTTTTATTGTCAGTGGTAATAAAAACTATAATAAATATCAATTGTCAGTAGGAATAAGAAATATAATGAAATTCTAACAAAAAAATCTTATACGTATAAAAAAAACTACATGTATTTATGTACTTATGTAGTTATGTAGTTATGCATTTATATAAGTTCGTCCCCCCTTACCAAATATCCTGGTTCCGCCCCTGATCCTTAGGATATCCGCTTGCAAGCATAAGCAACTTCGTGTCACTTTCTAGCATGTGGAGATATCTGGGAGTTGTGGTGGCAGAAATTTTTGTGACAAAATACAACTTCCCTCGTCCTCTTATGCACACTTTAATCCTGCTCTTATCATGTGTTGGTTATCTTCTAGTCGCGTTTAATGTCAAACATGCGCTTTACTTTGCATCTATTATCTTGGGGGCTTGCTTAGGAGCACAACGGCCACTAATTTTCACAATAATTTCTGAACTTTTTGGCCTTAAGTACTACTCTGTTCTGTACAATTTCGGGGCACTGGCTAGCCCAATAGGGTCTTATTTGCTCAATGTGAGGGTCACTGGCCATTTATATGACAAGGAGGCTATGAAGCAATTGGCTGCATTGGGCCTCAAGAGGCAGCCTGGGGAGGAACTAAATTGTAGAGGGGGGGAGTGCTTTAAATTGTCTTTCATTATTCTTACTGCTGTGACATTGTTTGGTTCTCTTGCTTCGCTTATCTTGGTGCTTAGGACTAGGAAGCTTTACAAGAGTGACATCTATAAGAAGTTCCAGGATGAGGTAAAAGCAGCCGAGACAGGACAGACGATTGGCCGAGATGGAGCTGGACTGTCGGTGGTTGCCGGAGGGGAAAAGGATCTTCTCCGTTTCAAGTGAAATTGAGTGAAGCCATTTCATCAATCTTAAAGACCATAAAGTTATTGGAGAAGAACAGGTTCTCACAAGAGGGGACTAGTGTTTGAATAAACTTCAATTAATGAATGAAATGGATTGATACTCCCACTTTTGTATTGCAAAGTATATTTTCTTTGTTTTCCTTGCAAGTCATTTTCTATGTTGATGTTCACTTGTCAAACAAAAGAGGTTCTGTAATTATTTGCATGGCACTATCTGTATTTTTCTTAAAAATCTAAAGTTTGGTCTCAAAAAAAGTTTCCTTTATCTTCTCCTAAGTCCCTTCTAACACATCCCTCTTTTTTTTTGGCCCCTTTTTTTTCTTAGTTTTCAGTTTTCAGGGCTTTAAATACATATTTTTTTGTTGGTGTCAAAATGTCTATTATGAGTGGTAATATTAGGTTATTTACTTGACAATCATATAAATGAAAATTCATAGTCCAAGACAATCATATAAATGAAAATTCACAACATCAAAAAATAAACAATCCAAAACAATTATTTCCACAGTCCACACACCCACACTCAACAAATAAATGAAAATTCAAAAAATCAAACCTAACATAAACATATTCACTTCCACTTTCACTTGCACTTCCACTTCCATCCACTTCCACTTCCACTTCCACTTTGACTTCCAATTCCATCCACTTAGACTTCCACTTCCATCCACTTAGACTTCCACTTCCACTTCCATCCACTTCCATTCCCACTCAAGTGGATTCAAACAAATAAAGTTTAGTAGAGAAATTCAACCAATAAGACAATAACAACCAAAAACGACAATGATGCGACTCCCATTTGGTCTTCTAGCAAAATCACGTGGAGATAACAACAAGAAATATTATAAATTTTAAAAATAAATAAATAAATAAAATGACAAACTAAGCAATTGTATTATAATATAAATAGTCAAAAAATGATAACCTTCCTCTAGGCATAAGATGTTTCAATCCTTGAATTTGACGGTTGATTGTGAGGCCCATCTACAATAGAAAATGTTTGAGTTAAATAAATAAATAATAAAAAGTAAGTGAAATGAATTTATAAATAACTAATTCATAAACATTTACCATGCTCATCATAGCTTTCCATAAAGTCCTCAAACTCTTCCTCATTGTTGATTGAGTGGTTCTTTAACCAGTCTTGTGTGCAAATCAAGGCCTCAATGGTAAGTGGAGACAATGAACTTCTAAAGGGATACACGTCCTCCGTTGCTAAAGGCGGATTTAGAGGCAACGGTGAAAATAGGGATAACCAATACATCACGGGCTATCTCTGCGAAAGTATGATATTTTGGTGCATTAACCTTCCACCAAGTTAAGATATCAAAATCTATGATATCTCCTTCACACCCATTCAACAATTATCGATCCACCTCCGTCCTACATTCTAAGTCATTCTCTGCCACAAGGTGTTGGGCTCTCTATCTTTCTTACTGCATTGACTACGAACATTCAAAAGATTGACATTTGATCTTCCAATATCTACAACAATGTTAGATGACCCTCATCCTCCCCCCAAAACTTATTGTATTGCACAATTAAACGATTCAATAAATCTCTCACTTTTGCATCTATTTGATCTGCCCACACAGGTCCATTGCATTTTCTCAACCAAAACACCAACACCTTCATCTTGGAACGCGGGTCAAAAGCAAAAGCAACATACAACATTAAGGTGATTATTTATAACAAGGTTTAAAATATGACCAGCATATCGTATGTGAAGAAATTCTCCTCCTAAAACAGTTGAACTCTTGTCCTTCATCTTCCTTCTCATATACTCAATCCCCACATCATTGGTTGAGGCATTATTGACTGTAATAGTGAACACACTATCAATCACCCACTCCATCAATGAACTCTCTATCATTCTTCAAATAGTTTCACCCCAATGATTGGAGATTAGGCAAAACTTGAGTATTTTTTTATGCATTGTCCAATCAGAATTTATGAAACTAGCCGTAACACATATGTAGTTTATATTTTGCCGGGATGTCAATGTATCGATAGTAATGCAAACCTTTTTACCACTCAAAAAAGCCTTTAACCTAAGCTTCCTGTCATTAGTTTCCATACAATGGATTGATTCACATGTGGTTTTTTATATTGTGACTGTTGTGATTGGAGGGAAGGTGCGAGGCTTTCAACATTTGCAGAAGAAGGTGTTTCAGGATTGTCCTCTACCATAACAGGGTTGGTTGCATCACTAAAAGTGTCATCCATCTGTAATTAGATAGATAATAAAATGCATTTAACAACCAACCAGCAGAATATATTGGATACAACCTATTCTACTAATAAAGTCTTGTAATTAAAGAAATTGAACATGAACTTGAAGGAACTTACAAGGTTGAAAATAAAATTAAGAAAAAGCAGGAGGAATTGGATTGAAGTACAAAGGAGGACAATCTACAGATTCCGCTTGTTCATCTATATATTTTACATCTATTATGAAAATATACAATTTTAATTAACCTTCAAAACTTTACAATAGAATCAAGAAGGCTGATTTATAAACTGAAAACCCCAGTAACAAGTAAGCAACAAGATGATCTGGAAGTCCTTTAGAAAACCAAAGATAAAACAGAGCAAGATCTAATTAAGGTAAAGTAACAAGCAGCATACTGTTATTCCATTATTTGAGATGATAAGTTGAATGGCCAGTAATACTCCTACTTCTGCAAAAGGATCGCATCCTATTGCCAATCCTATCACATCATAACATTTCAAAAGACAACGCCATCCACATTTTCATTTTCAAAAATTTAAAAGCAAGGAGTGGTGTATAATAACAAATTAATAGAAAATTGCACTATAGCTGAGTAGGAAAGCCAAGAGAAGTGTCCCAATCAACTTTATCACACGGCGCAAGTTTTCTCTGAACAACAGCAATGGTGGTGTTGGATGAGGGATGCGCAGTCCAGCGAGGGAGAGGGAGGCACTGCAGCGGCGAGAGAGAGGGGCTCGCGTCTAGACGAAATGAGAGAATGGAGATGAGACTCAAGAGGATTTTTTTTTTTTGTTCTTTAGGGTTTATAGTGAAATGAATATATATATATATATATATAAAGGTGGTTAATGCCTTAATGGTTATTTCCAACCACTTTTTAAAGCGGTTTTGCAGTTAGCGGGCAGTTATTTCTCCCCTACTAATTGTAATTGTGGCTACGCTCGACTTGGGCATGACCGAGTAGCACTTACTCTGTTGAAACTAATGACAGGAAGGCCTAGACGGTGGGAAGCAGCAACGCTCCTTTAAGCCCGATTGAGTTATAACATGACTCAGCTCCAGCCACCAAGACATAGTTAGAACAGCCTCTTTATTGATTTGTATGAAAAGCTTGTTTGAGATTTTCGTTTTCCCTTATCAATAGATGCATAAGCATTTGCTTTTTTATTACCAAAAAAGTTTTAGCATGCATTATCTTGATACTTCAATTACAAAAAGAAAAAAGCATTAGGTTATAATTAGGAAGAAACAAAAAAAAAAAAAAAAAAAAAAAACAAAATACAAGGGTATTTTATAAATTTTGACAAAATTTAACGGAAATTTCTTAATGGATGGTTGAAATTTTAAAAAAAAAATTATAACACACAGGTTGTTTCCTATTATGTTTAAATTTATTTGTCCGAAAATTCTTAGAGTTTTTTATTTATAATATTTCTTATATCGTTTATATGACTTTATTTTCTTATTATGATACTTTTTACGTTTATGCTTAGTGGATGATGTTATTAAAGGAGAAAACCATATTGTTCACAAAAAGATCCAAATTCTTGTTTGGCAAATTTCATATCCTTTTTTAGTTGATGTATTAGTCTTAGATCATTACACTGATTTAATCCTATCTTTTTTATTGCATTAATATTTTCTTCATATGTAAGATTTGTATAATCATTGTGGCCATCATTATTTAATTTTTCTCTAACCTTATGGGCAAAATATTTGAGTAATCCTCCTATAAATTTTTCTTTTCAATAAGGAGCTCTATTATCCGTTCTTATTAATACTCTTGAAAGAAAGACATCCTTATACCACCTAAAGTTTGTTAAAGGCATCTTAAATGTTCTAAACTATCATAAATATTTTATGTATAAACTGTGGGATCTCCTATGAAATGTTTGGTAATTGCAAATATTAAGGTATTAACTGTATCTTCTATAAGTTGATTATGCTCATTTTTTTTATAATATTTTCAGCAATATCATTTTTATAAGCTGTTCTTAAAAATGATCTTTGTTCTTCTGTTAAAGCATTATCTCACCATCCTTTTAATTGTCCTGTAAAGCCTATTATTAAACTACTTGCTACTCGAATATCTGATCTATTTACACTTTTATAAACATTTGCTATCATCATCATTTCATGTAAGGCATTTAAAATTACATATTTTGATAAATCATCTATATTCTACTCATGTAAAGCATCAGGTGTGTAAGTAGCTCTAATTCCTAGTTCTCTTTCTTCAAATTGTATATCTAGAAGTGTGTAGGTGAGTAATTCAATATTTATATTAAGTGTCCGTAAAATAATGAGGTAGCCAATAAGCCATTTTGTTCTTCTGCAGCACATAAAGGCCCAATGGGTAGTCATTTGTGTGAAAATGAGAAGCCTTTGCTTAATAAGCCCGACAAGGAAGGCCTGGTGGATATTCCAATTGTACAAGACATTTTAAAGCCGGTTGCAGAGAGTTCTTCTAAATTTTTTCCTGCTGTTGCTAGAGGTTCATCATGCAAGGAGACTCTGAACTCTTCCAGGTTAAAGGGTAAGGTGGTTTGGTGGAGGCGTAAGGGCAGTTATAAGGTAGTGTCCTCATCCACTCAATTGTATGATGATGTTCTTGTGAATGAAATTTTCCAGGGTAATAAGAAGAGGTCGGGCGGAAAGGTGCAAGGGGGAGTTTCTGTGAAAAAAGGAAGATGGGTTGTTGCGGGTTCTACTACTAAAGCGGCGGTGGCTGATGTTCAGCCCCGCCAAGCATTATGAGTATTCTGAGTTGGAACGTCAGGGGGCTTGGGAACCTCCGGACGGTTCGGGTCCTTTGCCGGTTGGTGAAGGAGAAGCGCCCAAGTTTAGTTTTTTTAATGGAAACTAAACTGTGTTCGGCAAGAATTGAAAGTCTAAAATTGAAGTTGGGTTTTGATTGTGTTTTCTCGGTGGATTTCCATGGGAAGAGTGGAGGTTTAGCTTTATTTTGGAAATCTGATTTTCTGGTGTCGATTCAAAACTACAGCAGGTGGCATATTAATGCTGTGGTGGGCACGGGTGGTTCAGATTTTTGTTGGAAGTTCTCGGCTTCTATGGTAATCCGGATGTTGGCAGGCGGAAGGAGTCCTGGGCATTGTTGAATCACCTTGCTTCTTTTTCACCTCATGCATGGTTATGCATGGGTGATTTTAATGAGGTGTACGTTGTTTGATCATGAGAAGATCGAGAGGGGGGCTTAGTAGGCCGAATGTACAAATGGAAGATTTTCGGAATTCACTTGCTGGGAGTAATATATCTTTGTGATTTGGGTGCTTTTGGTCCAAGGTTCACATGGTCAAACAAGAGACCGGATGCTGATTTTATCACTGAACGTTTGGATAGAGCTTTGGCAACGTCGGAATTCATGACTCGGTTTCCTACTCTCAGGGTGGATGTATTAGCTGCTCGATGCTCAGACCATGCTCCTTTGCCTACTACCTTGTGTTGCATTCAAGACCGACCGAGAAAGAGATATATCCGTTTCAGGTATGAATTCTGGTGGCAGAAAAGATCTTGGTTTAATTCATCCAAAAAAAAGGCCTGGGTTTAAGGAGGTGGTTCAGCAAGTATGGCGTGAGAAGAAGCAAAATCGGCAGACCTGGAATGTGGTAAAGCAGAAAATTGATCAAAGTAGTATGGTTTGCCGTCAATGGAGCCGTGATAATGTAGAGCCTACTGAGTCTCTTATAAATCAAAAGACTAAGTCTCTGGTTAAGCTTCAAGGGCTTGGTGATGGGGCTGACATTGAAGCCATTAATTCTCTTCAAGATGAGGTAAATGAGTTGATTGAGCTTGAAGATGTTAGATGGAGACAGAAATCTAAGGAAGACTGGCTGCTGCATGGAGACAAAAATTCCAAATTTTTTCATGCCTCAGTGAATCAACGCCGGAAATGTAACTTTATTCATCAGATTTCTGATTTGGATGGGGTGGTTTTTTCTGATTCTGTGGGTATTGAACAAGCTTTTCTCAAGTATTATAAGAATATTTTTCAAGCTTTCAATCCGGAAGGGGTGGATGATCGAGTGTCTCTCGTGTATTCCTTTGTCAATTGCTAAGGAGATGAATTCTGCTCTTTTTAAGCCGTGTACTCCAGATGAGGTGAGTTTGGCTTTGCTTTCTATGGATCCTTTTAAATCTGCGGGTCCAGATGGGTTTCCAGCTTATTTTTATCAGTAAAACTGGGGAAATGTGGGGGAGGAGGTATGTACTGCTATAACTAGTTTTTTGCATGAGGGTATTATGGATGAGAAGATTAATTACACTAATATTGTTTTAATTCCGAAAAAATCCAACCCTATTGCTGTGTCTGATTTCAAACCTATTAGTTTGTGCAATGTCATATACAAACTCATGTCTAAAGTTTTGGCTAATCGTCTTAAAGCTGTTCTTCCTGTTATAATTTCTCCCAATCAAAGTGCCTTTATACCGGGAAGGCTGATTTCGGATAATATTCTCGCAGCTTATGAGACTTTGCACTCTATGCACACCTGTCATTGGGGTAAAACGGGATATGTGGCGGTAAAATTGGATATGAGTAAGGCATATGATAGGGTGGAGTGGGGTTTTCTTGATGAGGTTATGTGTAGAATGGGGTTCCATCCAAAATGGAGAAGTTTAATTATGCAGTGTATTTCGACTGTTAGTTTTTCTATTCCTGTTAATGGTCAACCCTCTGAAACCTTTAAACCTTCTCGTGGAATTTGCCAAGGAGATCCATTATCGCCTTATTTGTTTATTATCTGTGCAGAAGCATTAAGTTCTCTTATTTATCAAGCTGAGAGAACGGGTTGGCTTTTTGGTGTTCCTACTTCTCCAAAGAGGCCTAGATTGAGCCACTTATTTTTTGCGGATAATAGCTTGTTATTTTGCAGGGCTCAGGCTAGAGATTGGGGTAGGTTATCCCAGCTTCTTGAGTGTTATGAGAAGGCATCTGGACAACAATTGAACAAAGAAAAAACCTCTATTTTTTTCAGTCGAAATACTACTCCGGAGGTTAGGGACAATATTCTTCACTTATCGGGAATTCCTTGTACACAAAGGTTTGATAAGTATTTGGGCCTTCATGCTCTAGTGGGGAAATCTAGGTTAAAAGAGTTCAAAAACATCAAGGATAGGGTGTGGCAGAAACTGCATGGAAGACAAAATTCCTTTCTCAAGTTGGAAAGGAAATTCTCCTCAAAGCTATGATCATTCAGGCTATTCCAACATACAATATGAGTGTATTTCTCCTTCCAAAAGGTTTGTGCACTGATATTAATTCTATGATGCAGAAGTTCTGGTGGGGGCACAAGGAGAATGAATCTAAGATTCATTGAATGAGTTGGAAGAGAATGGAGTTTGCCAAATCCAAATGAGGGCTGGGTTTTCAAGACTTTGGTTGTTTTAATAAAGCTTTGTTAGCAAAGCAGGGATGGAGACTCCTTCACAATCCTTATAGTTTGGCGGGGTGCATTCTTAAGGCGAAATATTTTCCTCGTGGATCTTTTCTTAATGCTTCTCTGGGTAGCAGGCCATCTTATGCTTGGCGCAGTATTTTTTCTGCAAAGATTTGTTGACAGAAGATTTGGTGTGGAGGATTGTGAATGGATTTTATGTGAAGATTTGGGGGGATAAATGGCTTCCCACGCAGTCTTCTTTTGCTGTTCAATCCCCAAGGAAGGTATTAACTGAGAATGCTACAGTTAGTGAACTTATTGACCCAAATACTAAATGGTGGAATACGCAGCTGATTGTGGAGATTTTTATCTCTAAGGAGGAAAATATCATTGTGGGGTTACCTCTTAGTCAATATGGAAGAAAATATCTCTTAATTTAGCGTGGATCTACATCTGGTAAGTTTACTATTCGTAGTGCTTATTATATTGAGAAAGATCGATTAGATGTTTCAGGGGGAGGTTGTTCTTATTTGTTGGAGTCTAATATTTTATGGAAAAACATATGGGGTTTGAGGATTCCAAATTCTATAAAAATGTTTTTATGGCAAGCTTGTCAGAATATCCTCCCAACAAAGGATAATCTGAGTAAGCGAGGTATGGATTTAGATCCTATGTGTATGTTTTGTAATTCGGAGCAGGAGACTGTTTTGCATATTTTGTGGGAGTGTCCTTCGGCAATGGATGTGTGGGGGTCAACAGGCAGTAACATGCAAAAGTGTTCCAATACTGGAACAACTTTTTCAGCTCTTATGGAGTATATGTTTAATAATTGTTCTATTGCTGAGGTTGAACTTAATGCGGAAATTGCTAGAAGAATTTGGTTCAGGCGAAATGCGGTTCTCCATGATGGTGAGTTTATGCATCCTAAACTTGTTCTTAAAATTTCTATTGATTCTATTATGGCATATAGGAAGGCTTTGGAGAAGAGTGTTGAAAGTGGTGGTAATAGTTCTTTGTCTGCTACTACTGTGCATATTGGGTGGAAACTGCCTCTTGTAGGAAGTCATAAGGTAAATTGGGATGCTGCTATTAATAAACAGAATGGGTGCATGGGATATGGTTATATTGTGAGGGATTCTCATGGTTTGGTAGTGGCCACTGCATGCCATTCGATGAGGTTTTTGACTGATCCTATTATTGCAGAGTCTTTGGCGGCTTTAAGGGCTGTAGAGTTTTGTAGAAATAGAGGTTTTTCTCACATTATTTTGGAGGGAGATTATTTGATTGTGGTTACAGCACTTAATAATAGGGATGATAATTGGCGCAGATATGGGCAAATTATGAATGATATTGATATGGTCCTTCATTGTTTCGAAAGTTGGCATGTTTGTCATACGAAGCGAAGGGGGAATAAGGCAGCTCATAGTTTGGCGAAGGAGGGTGTCTTGCATGGCATTGATAGAGTTTGGTTAAATGTTATCCCTGGTTTTCTTTTATCTGTATTAAACTCGATCAGAGTAACAGTATCTGGTTATTTAGGGCTTTTTGGGCTCTAGTTTGTATGTTTGTTGGTTTTTACAATAAAATATCAGTGATATTTTCTTCAAAAAAATAAAAAATAATGAGGTGGCTTTTAAAATCATCATTGGGCGTGTGATTGATTAAATGATGATTTTGATCAATTGGTGATTTTAAAAGCCACCTCATTTTTTTATGAGAAATGATCAAAACACTCACAATGTACAACAATGGTACAACAACAAGAAACAATGGGGTGTGACTCAATGTGTGGGTCCCATCCCAATGTGTCTTGTTGTTGTACTATTGTTGTACTCCAAGAGTGTAAGGATCATTTCCCTTTTTTTATAGACACTTGATGGACACTTAATGTACATGTAGAATTACTCGATGAGGGTTTAGGATACCAATTACGAGTTATAGAAGTATGCGTTATATATTTTCCTTTGTAATTATTATGATTTCCTGAAACCATTTTATTCAGATCTAAATTTTTAAATTGAGACTGTAACTTATCTATGTAAGATTTTGTATCTTCTTCTATTTCTATTTTTTCATGTGATTTTTTTATGGTCATAATTTTTTTATTATAATTTGATGTTTCTCTATTATGATTTGAGGTGGATTCATGATTTTTTTTTTAAAAAAAAAATATCTAATCTTTTAGAAATTTATTCTAATAATTCTGTATTATCTTTTTTAAAAGAAAATTATAAATTTGGAGGGGTTTCATATGGTATAAATAAAGGTCTTCCAATTTCTTTTTCTTGATTTTTAAATGTTAATGAATTTATCTGATTTTCACTTCTTTCTAATTTTTTACCAAAAACTTTTTTATGTGTATTAGTAAAATTATTCTATTGTGTAATATTATCTAAATTTTGATTATCATCACTAAGACTTGCTTTTTTAAGAGGAGAAGCAACTACTTGCGATCCTTTGTGTGAAATAGTTATAGATTCATAAAGGGGGGGTATTCTTCATGAATAACTTCATTAGTTTGTAATTTTATCCAACTATTTTTGGCTCTACTTATAGTATTAATTTCTCAAGTGTTAATTTGTTTATAATTATGTTCAAATCAAGGGAAGAAATATATATATGTTCTCATTTCATTCATTTGACTATACCATTTAGTTCTTATATGATTTTGTTTTATTTCTGAAAATGTATTAAAAAACCATCTTCTCTTATGCTCATATTCAAGGGACATAAAATATTTTCGTAATTTTTCTTTATTTATTTTATAATCTCGAGTTATCATCATGATTTATGAATCTTCTTTATTATAATTTAATTACATCTGGGATTGAGTTAGAGAATTTGGATTATTTATCTCATTATAACTATTAAGAGGATTATTCCTTTCACTAATACTGGTTGCTGAGGCTACAGAATAAAAATGAATATCTATAATTTTTCCCTTATTAATTCCTTGTAAATTAGTTTCTAATGGACTCAGACTATATCTAAGTGGAGATACGGGTTTGTTGATTATATTTGTATACGATGTAGAAGCTTTAGAAAATGATCTTATGTAAGGTTAAAAATTTAATCTTATGGTACCATCATTCTTTTGGGTAACGTAATCTAAATCTGTGGCATTATTCTCTATTTTTGGTAATGAAACTAAATTTTATAAAGTCCACTTATTCGGTAAGACTATATCATCCCACCTAATTTGTTTTGGTGTACATATTGTAGAATTTTTTGTGTATTACATTGTAATAATAAAGTTTGTCATTTTGGGCTTTCTACTAATGCCTGAGGTTCTAATGTTGTTTTCATAAGTTTATAATAAATTTCATAAACAATAGCTAAAGGTTGTGATCCTTTCATCATATTATAACCATAAGTTTTAATATTTAATTCTAAAGCATGTAGAAGAGTAGGGTCAAATAACGATAATGAAAAATTGGGGTGACAATTAAAATATACATGACCTTCATATAAAGATGATTCTATAATTCCTAATAACGAATCTTTCAAATTTAAATGCCTACCATCTCTTAAACATAATAAGACATTATTATTTAATCTTTGTCTTATTAAGGGTTTAATAGCTACTTGGACAAGTCCTATATGTATAAAAAAATATTTTTGCTTATACTTTTCAAGATTATCTTTTAAAAATAATTTAATAATTCCATATTTTTTATTTAAAGAAAATTCGTTTTGGTTGGTAGAGCATTATTACTCAGTTTCCAAACAAAGTGTTGAACTCCTGGCAATTGCAGAGACCACAACAATTTCCACAACAATTTAAACCAACTCATATCATAATAAGGCTTATTTTACTAAAATTCTTGTTTTTTTTTTAAAAAAAATATTAATAAATAATTCAAATACAAAAATACTAGTAAAAACAAAATAATAATTTTACTTTTATATCTTATCAAAAACACTTTTTACAACCAAACACACACAAAATAATAATAAAAAAAAAAAAACTCCAAAATATAATATTTTCAAATAGAACCTAAATTTTTTTTATTGTGTTCTCTCAAATATCGTGTAACTTTTAAAATCACTATTGAATTCGAGATAATCATTATTAAATTTTGATATAATGATAATTTTAATATTTGGGAGGACAACAATACTCTTTCTTAATAGAATATGATAAGAATTCTAATACATCTCTAATTCTTATCCCGACTTAAACTTGCTCGGGAAATATACAAAAATGAATCTAGTAATCAATCATTTTTGGAAATTGGAATGTGCAAAGATAATGGGAAAGAAAAATGTTACAAATTATTATGTTGTTCATGGTTGTATATTTCTATATTGTGAGGCTTATTATATATAGGTTTTATATATCTAATGGTTATTAAAAAAAAAAAAAAGAGAGAGAAAAGGAAGAAAAACTTCACAAATCTTACGTAAACTTCCACAAGTCTTGAAGTTATCACCTACAGTTCAAAAACCCTCTACTTTTAAACCATATAATTTCTAATTTCTAGCACTAATCATATAAATTAGTTGAATTTCTTTTGAAATGTGCATGATTTCCTAAGGGGAAATGCTAGAATTACAATAAGTGCGCAACTCCAAGGTATATTGGAAGGGACCCACATGTCACATGTGTGAGCCCCACTCCAATGTGCATTGGAGTTGTGTACTTGTAGTGCATGTATCACTTTCCTTTTCTAAAAGGACCAGAGGATACCCGTTTGGCTACCCTCCCAATTATCTTTCTCTTATTTTCACTTCTTTTAAAAAAAAAAAATCAACTTTAAAAAACATTTTAACCTTTTTAACTTTTTATACTACAGTGACAATTTTTTTTTTTTTTTTCATTTTTTCATATAAATTAGGGTTAAATATGTTACAACTCTATGTGGTTTCGAATTTTTATTTTTTGCCCTCTGTACTTCACTTTTTTATTACAGATGATATATGTACTATGGAAAAAAAATAGAGATAGTATCTCCATCCAAAACTAATGGATTTCTACATCATCGACACGTAACATTCTTAAAATTGCAACACATGTTCCCATATGACACGTAAGTCGCCACATCAACGCTGACATGACTGCCACACACACACATATATTTTCAAATTTTAAGTTTTTTTTTTTTAAAAAAAAATTAAATAAAAAATTGTTGGGGTGGCTGAGGTCAAGATGGGGGTGGCCGAACCACCCCATGGCTCTTGGGGGTGGACGAGCCACCTCCATTTGGCTTGGGTGGATCGGCCACCCCAAGGGCCATAGTGACAAAAAAAAAAAAATAAGGATTTTGGCCATTGAGGATGGTTCGGCCACCCAAGACTAAAGAGGAAAAAAAGGGGGGAGGGGTTTGGCCCTTGGGCCAAAACTGGCCTTGGGGTGGTTATGATTTTTTTTAAAAAAAAATAAGACCTTAAATTTGGGGTGATTGAGCCATGTCTTTGCTGATGTAACAACTTGCATGACATCTGAGGACATGTGTTGTAATTTTAAGTGTGTTACGTGTCAATGATGTGGCAATTTGTTAATTTTTGACAGAAAATTAGAAAGAAATATCATCTCCATCTTTTTCATAGCACATATATCATCTATAATAAAAATTAGAGCACATGAGCAAAAAATAAAAATTTGAATCCACAAGAAGCAAAAAGGTCTTAACTCTATAAATTATTTATACTTTATATCTATCAACCAATTTTTACTGTAATTAAAAACAAAAATAAATAAATAAATTCAACTCAAATATGGGAAAGGCAAACAGGCCACAGTGATGCTATCGTAAAATCGCACTGTATTGCGCACATATATATATAAGCTCTGTGACTTGTGCCATCAGTCACTCTCACCCATTGTCGGAGGAATGGCGAGGAAGGGGAAGGAGGTGGTCGGAAAGGCCCCTGCCGGCAAGCGAAAGCGCGGCGGAGACGGCGATGATGACAAGACCGGCGGTGGACGGAACAGGAGGAACCGCGCGGTCCTCCAGTTCTTCGAGGATGCCGCTGGCGAGGATGACTACTCCGATTCCAGCTACGACAGTGACATCGACAATTGTGTGCATCTCTCTCTCTCTCTCTCTCTCTCTCTCTCCTGTGTTTTGTCTGTGCATTGTATTTGTTTTAGGGTTTTCGTGGGGATTTGTAGGATTTTGAGGTATTTTTTGGAGATCGATTGGGGAAAATAAAGTTACTTTCTCATTTTCTTTCACTTTTTTTTGGTTTTGGTGTGCATCTTATTTGCTTTTTGGTGGTTTTCATTAGGTTTTTGAGGTTAATTTTTGGAGCTTGATTAGTAAAAATGGTGCTTATTGATGATTTTTATTGATTATTTTTTTGGGAGAGGGGGGGGGAGAGAGAGGAGGGGATTTTAGAATTTTGTGGGATCAGTTTCGAAGTTTCAGTGGTTTAGGGGTTTTCGTTTTAATATTTTTGTTTGAATTTATAGTTTGAGTTTTGAGGTATTTTACATGAAACGGTGTAGATCCTAGGGTTTTCAGGTTGTGTTTTGGGGAAAATGTGAGTCTGGACATGTTTGGGTATCTGTGTTTTTTTAACTTTTGGAAAGTTGTGCACAAACCATTTCAGCTAGAGTTCAATGGCAAAATTAAGTCACCAAGTGGTTTTTTTCTTGGATGATTTGGGGTTTGGGGGGAGAATGGATTGAGTTATTGGTCAGTCACGTTTTTGTACTGATGCTGTTAAATTTCTGTGGTTTTAGTTGCATAAACGTAATTATTTGCACGATAAATGTTTCATCACGGTATGAAATGAAGGTTTTTTAGCTTTTAGATGTGGTTGTTCAAATGTTGCCCTTTGTGATAAAGAATAAAGATGGTGAAATTTGTGCATTTTCATCACATGCACAGGCATATTTCTGATATAAATGAAGAATTGTGTGTATTTACTAGTTTCTGCTGAAGTCTTTGATCTGAGAATAAGCTTTGTAACACTGTTGTGGTAATCCCTGAATTGTGCCTTGGTTATTATTTACAAATATATACAGTATACCTTAAGGTTTCGGTTTGGTCATTTTTGTAAGTGGCAGATCCAGCGAACATGTTATGGTGGTGTCCGTGTTCAGTAATTTCCTTTTTTCCTAGTACAATATGATGGGGCTATGCTATGTCACCAGTTTTTTTAGCAAGTATGGCTTTGCTATATATCCATACAATTACAAATCGCTGTGGAGCTCACCAGCTGTTTTCTTATTATGCATTGAAGACTGGTATTCACTGAATCACTTGTTCCTGTGATGCATCTTACGCTACTTCAATGCCTTGTTGCATTCTTGTGCGAGAAGGATTGGAATCCACTACATGTCCATCCATTAAATGGATGCCTTAGTTCTAGTATTTTTCCTTTTTCATAGTACAATATTATGGGGTCTGCTATTGAACCAGCTTTTCTAGCAAGTTTGCGTTTGCTACGTAGCCATAAAAGAGTTGTATCTATCTTATTAATATTTGTGAAGCTACCAGCAGTTTTCTTGTTAAGCATTGAAGAGTAGTAATCACTGAATCACTTACTGACTGTCTTGCAGCTTAAGCTACTTTAATGCCTTGCTGTGTTCTTGTGCAAGAGGGATTGGATTTGTTACATGACCATTGACCATCCTAAATAGATGTCTTAGCTGTATGATCATCAACAGGATTGGAAGGACCTGCATGTGTCCCATATTTTATTTAGTTGTATAGAAAAGAAAATATTGGCCCACCAGATGGTTGGTCCTTATTCTGGACCTAATGAGGCCGCATGTAAGGGATGTATTCTGTAGCTTGAATTTTCTTTTCATGATCCAGACTAGAGGACAATCAGATATGCTGGACTTCAAAGCTACATATAGTAGCCAATCACCACTGGCTTACCCCAAGAACCAACACTACCCCAATTCCCACATGATCCAGAATGAGAAATTTTGGGGAGATGTCCCAGGAGGCATGTTGTAGTGATATAGTCCTTTGTGAAACTAGGCTGGGGTCAATTCTTAGTTTTTGTTTATAAGTAATCGAATTATTATTAAAAGGCAAAAAGTGCAACCTAGGTATACAGGGAGTGTACAAGAGAAACACCTAGCTAGAAGGAGAAAAAAAGACCAAGAAAATTGTTAAAACCAAGCAAATTAGGAAAGACAAACGTTACTGTCCAAAGGTAAAGAGTATTGAAGAATAACTCCGCTACCGTCTTTTCGTAATTCTCAAAACTTCTATCATTTCTTTCCTTCCAAAGACACAAAAGGCAAAAAGACGCATTATTCCACACAGCTGCACTCTGGTGCTACCAAATATCTCCCTATAACAAGCAAACAAGTCTACAACTTGTTTATGCATAACCCAAGACCGCCCAACACGATTGAAGATAGTACTCCATAAGGCATGTGCAACGTCACAACGGAGAAGAAGATGATCCACAAACTCCATGCCCCTCTTGCACAAAGGACGGTATTTTATAGTCTAAAGGTCTTATTTCTTCTTTTATTGGTGAGTACACAAGCAACCAGTGCCCAGTTGGTCTTGAATCCACAATCTCATCCTCTGCTTCATTCCCACGGGGAAAGTATCATTTGAGCCAGGACTCACTCGAAAATCTTGAGGTCTTTGGCTAACCAAGGCCAAGAAAAAGTTTGTGGCATCTCCTATTTGTGAAAGTTTTGTGTGTCCTGGTAAAAATTTATGCCTGAGAGTGCTTTTCTCTAATTTTAGGTTGATTATTCCTAAGGGAGAGATTGAGGCAGAAGTTCCCTTTAAAATTTTGTTGGATTGGTGAGGGAAATTGGCCTATCCATGTATGACAGAGGTCAATGGATGTGCTAGCATGAAAAATATGATATGATATGTAGTTGAAAAAGTAGCAAAAATTTAGAAAAAGTTATAACTTTAGATAGAATTCAATATAGTTGAGTTCTAAGAGATTTATCAGTGTGTACGTTGTACCAAGACAAGGGAAATGATCTATGTCTTCAGTTTTTAATGTACAAATTGATATAAAATAAGGTTTCTTGTGCTTTATCTGTATGGCCTGATATTTGTAGTCACATGTGAAGTCATACATTTTTTGTGCGTCACATGCATTTAGAGTATAATTTTCGGTCATCTTGTTTTATTTAGATAAGCATTTTTAACTAATCCCCCCCAACCCATTTCTGGGAACAGATTTTGTGGAAGAAGAAGCTGTTTCAGAGCCTGATATAATGAAGGAACAAGGGAAAGCGCTGAACCTTCCACTTTTCCCCAAAGAGGAGGAGATGAATGAGGAAGAATTTGATAAAATGATGGAAGAACGCTATAAGGATGGTTCTAATTTATTTACATATGCTGAGGATGATTATGAGAACAAAAGATCGATCGAAAGAAATTCTCTTGTACCTTCTGCGAAGTATCCGACCATCTGGAAAGTTAAATGCACGGTATGGTACTTGGAATATTGTTTTTATAATTCATAATGCCAATTTTTAAAGCTGCTCCTCCCCTCCTGTTCTCCTTTCCTTAGTGTTTAACTGCTATTCGTTGACTGTAGGTTGGACGGGAGAGGCATTCAGCTTTCTGTCTCATGCAGAAATATGTTGACTTGAAACTATTAGGTACCAAACTTCAGATATTGTCTGTATTTGCTCTTGATCATCTAAAAGGTTTCATTTACATTGAAGCTGACAAGCAAAATGATGTTAATGAGGTAATATATTCAATGATATTGTGACTACCACTACTCACAGAATTGCTCCTATAGCCAACCCTGTTAGAAGTAGACTAACAGCTATACTATGTGTTTGTAAATTCAGGCATGCAAAGGGCTTTCTAGCATATATTCTACTCGAATAATGCCAGTTCCAAAAAATGAAATTTCTCATTTGCTCTCTGCCCGAAGTAAGTGCAATGAAGTTTCTGAGGGCATGTGGGCTCGGGTGAAGAATGGGAAATACAAGGGAGACCTGGCACAGGTTGTGTTCTCAAGTAGTCTTAATTGTTTTCTAGCTGCTTTTAGTACTTATTTCTTAATTTTCAATTTTTTCTGTAGATTGTGGCTGTGAACAATGGACGAAAAAGAGCAACCGTGAAGCTTATACCAAGAATTGATCTACAAGCGATGGCAGCAAAATTTGTAATTCGATATATTTTCCACATTGGTTCCCTAGTTCCTTCATTTTTCTTTCCCTGGTGATAATTGATGTTTTTTTTACAACAATCTTATGCAATACATGACTCATTTATTGCATAAGATTTTTATGGAATTGCCAAATTCAGTTACACATAATCCTCAGCACTAGGATTTTATATATATATATATATTTTAATTTAAAAAAATTGGTGGATCGCGTAGAAAAAAGACGCAAAAATTAAAGAAGCTACAGATTCCTCTACCAATGCTGTGAATAATCAAAAGTTGGGCAGCAACGTTAGATTTCTACTGTAAAGTATCACTGTTTATGCAGTTCATATATTTGTTTATCCTATAAGATTGATTTGATAGCTTCTTGACTTATATATCAAGGAAAAAAAAAATAGTATTTTTATAGACACACTCTTGCTTTGTTAATTTGTGGAGTCCTACCTTTCTGTTATATTTCCAAGTTTAGGATTTAAAGATGATGTCAAATATTATGGTTTGCAACTCACTGACAATGATACGAAAGTAATCCTAATTACGGTGCAACTATGTTTTATGGTGAACCCTGATAATCATCTCCTTTAGTGAGCATTTTTCTTATTTTTGGTAAAAGCTGCTTCTTAGAAACCTTGCCTCTCACAATCAAACTTGCTTGTTGAAGTGCCATGTAATTATATTGTCAGGGGTCTCTCAAATTGATGGCCTTAACACATTTTAGGTAGGATGTGCTTTAGTCAATTATGATATTTTGGGATCTGACCAATGACGAGTATTTATCATGAAGTTCTTGAAGGAATAAGGTGGTGGTATTTCCTCTACAGTTAAGGTCTGGAAGTGCTTACCAAAAAAGAAAAGAATTTAAGGTCTGGAAGTAAACCTGAAAATTCTAGGGCTTCTCTTTGTTTCTTACAGAGATGGTTGGATAGAAATTAGAAGCCATCAGTTCCTTAATACAACTAAGAATTGTTTTTGTATGTGTTGAATGGCATTGGATTGTGTCATTTATAAACTTACGGTCATTTACTGCTTATGGAGTCTGTTAAGTTGGAAATTTATGTGAAATTGTATTTTTTTATTTTTTTATTTTTTTTTGTGTGTATTTGTTGGAGGCATTGGATTGTTCCATTTATATGCTTATGGTCATTTACTGCTTAAGGAGTTGGTTCAATTGGAATTTTATTTTTTGAGAAGTTTTTGTACTCTGTTGCAATCAGTTCCTTTTTTCTTTTTCTTTTTTGAAAAATGAAGTTGGTACATGTAATATTGTCCATGTATTCAGTCATATCATTCTTACAGGGTGGGGGAGTTAGCCTCAAGAATAAGTCTAGTCCGGCACCAAGATTGATGAGCGCGCGTGAACTTGAGTAATATGCATGATCATGTCTTTTACATTTTGTTTTTTCAAAGCCTCAGCTTCTGATATATATATATATATATATATATATATATATATATTCGTATTTGACCTTTTTAGGGAGTTCCGGCCTCTGATAAGATACAGACGTGATCGTGACACCAACAAGGTTTTTGAGATTCTTGACGGTTTGATGCTCAACAGTGGATATTTATACAAGAAAGTATCAATAGATTCTTTAAGCTGTTGGGGAGTTAATCCATCAGAAGAGGAGCTCCTGAAGTTTAAACCTTCTGAGAATAGTGAATCCGATGATTTGGAGTGGCTCTCACAGCTTTACGGTGATCAAAAGAAAACACAGATTGTAGGAAACCTACGTAGTGGGAAACCTTCTGATAAAGGTAGTGGGAAAGGAGAGGGCTCCTCTGGATCTGGTGGGGGAACGGCTTTGAACTGCATGATCTTGTCTGTTTTGGGTGAGTCCTATACAAACTTACATTGCATTTGTGATCCCATTCATATGGCTTAGGTTTATCTAACTGATATGCATTTATTTTGTCTGCTATTTCAGTAAGAAAGATTTTGGTGTTATCGTAGGCATGGAGAAAGATGATACTTACAAGGTATATAATTTTGTTTTCATGCTTGATTCTCTTATCAGCGACTTACCTCCTAGTTATTGTTTAGATTCTGAAAGAGGGTTCAGAAGGACCTGTTGTGGTGACTGTTCAACTGAAAGAGTTAAAGGGTGGGCCCTTTGATATGAAATTTACTGCTTTAGATCAGCGCATGAAGCCCATTTCTGTCACTGATACTATCAGAGTTTTGGAAGGACCATTAAAGGTTTGATACTAAGATCCAATGGAAATATTTTTATAAATGTAGTTTACTAGATTGTATTTGCCTTTAGAGTATGAAAATTTATACATTTGTTTATATTTGCAGGGTAGGCAAGGGATTGTTAGGAAAATCTACAGAGGCACCATCTTTTTGTATGATGAGAATGAGACAGAAAATGGGGGTTATTTCTGTGCTAAATCTCAAATGTGTGAGAAAATTGTGTTATCCGCTGATGCATGCAAAGAAAAGGTTGTGAGTCTTAAAAAGCAGCCATGGTTCCTTTTCCTACAGCTTTTTTTTTGGGGGTGGTTGGTTAAGAGTGGGGGAAGTTTCGGTTCCTGATGTTCTTACTAGTGATCTATGTTCTCCCTCGTTCAGGGTGGTGAATCAGGTTTCTCGGGTTTTGAAGACTTCACATCATCTCCTAAATCACCACTTTCACCTCAAAAGCCATGGCAAGCTAGGGAAAGCAATTCTGAATGTATGTATTGGTGTAGATATCAATGCCTTAATTTTAAGCTTTCACCTGTAGATACCAGGGTTTTCCCGTCTACTTAATAAATGTTTTCAATGCAGTCAACCGTAGGGATAAAGATGAAATCTTCTCTATTGGTCAAACCTTGAGAATCCGTGTTGGTCCTCTGAAGGGATACCTCTGCCGTGTTTTAGCTATACGTCATTCTGATGTTACAGTGAAACTTGATTCTCAGCACAAGGTTCTTACAGGTTTGTTAATGATGGTCTGTTCTTATCCCATTGGATGTGGTTTGGTCACTGTTATGATTTATCTCCATATGTTGGTATTCCTGCAGTCAAAAGCGAGCATCTTTCCGAGGTTCGAGGGAAGAGCTCTACCATGTCTCTAAGGTACTCTTTTACAACTGTAATGATCCGTTTCGACGTGATTTTGATTAATTTTATGCAATAACCATTCTGACATGCTTCTTCCCAATGTTAAAAGTGAGGATCCTGAGTCCAGTTCTATAAAACCATTTGATCTGCTTGGAACTGAAGACTGCTCTAGAGGTAGGGACCTATTGATTCTTCTTGAAAATTATTTCTAGAACAGCACATTTGTGAAATTTTATACTATCACATTATTGAAATTGTGCATGGGAGAAGAATCTTTATGGGTAACATGACGGTTTGGTTATTAGATTATATATTATATATAGAAATGTGTTTTAGTGTTTGACGTGGCAATTTCTGTTTCATTTAAGATATATACTTCTTTGTACCTCACGGGAATTTTACTCTTCTTTTTTTGTGGTTTTTGGAAGATTGGATGGGTGGAGCCAGAACATTAGCAGCAGGGAGTGATAGTTGGAATTCTGGAGGGCTGTCTGGTGAAAGGTAATTTTGGTTACCACACTTATCAACTCATTCATATTGTATATCCTGTAAAAATTTCGGAAATAGACTAAAACAGATGGAGATCCAGTATCGGGCGACCACCCCTTATCAATCTCTAGTATATATTGGGGATCAAGGACGGACCCAGGAGGCCACCCACCCCACCCCCCCCCCCCCACCCCCACGCAAAATATGTCTTTTTTTTTTAGGGATTTTGTTTAAAAAAAACTTTATTAATGATTCTAGTTTTGTCCTTGTTGGGGTATGGCTTGCAGAATATTTTCTTTTTAATCTTATATTTGTAAGTTTTAAGAGTTTTTTTGCTTCTCCATTTGAATGTCCCAATTTGTATTTTTAATAATGATTATACGCAAATCCATCATCTAGAATTGGAGCATAAAAAATTTGGAGCTACCCTTGTATTGGATGGGTATTGGGCTAATTCATCTTTGCATGTTTATTTATTTATTTTGATAAGTAATCGAGATATCATTAAAAGCGTAAGGCATCCCCAGTTACATACAAATTATACATGAGAAAACACCTAACTAGAAAGAGAAAAGAATCCATTACTTCAAATTTGCATGTTTGTGAAGAATGTATTGCTTCTAATTTTCCAAGATGATGTTTGTGTCTCTTGAATGGCCTTTTCAGAGTGTTCAATTTGAATTTTGAAAAACTTTACAAAATGTGCATGGAGACATGGAGGGAGGTATCAAGTTTTTAGGACAATCAAACCAGCCCTAAATGTTTTGCCTGATTGTTCGAAATCGCTGGCTCTGTTGGTATATGATCTCTTCATATGCGACCTTAGTATAGATGGAAAGTTACATTTGTCTGAATTGGGTCAAGAATGTCATGTGCATTGATGGATCATTGTATGTGACTTGGTGAATGTAAAACAGCAAATGATATGTTTGGGAAATCAGACATCACGTGGTAGAGCTTTGTGTTTTCTGTGATATTTTAAATGTAGGTGCAATAGGATTAGGAATGCTTGTATTATCTTAAATGATGTCATATTTTGGGTTAGAGTTAGGTGCAATGTCCTCCATGATCTTTTGTCTTTTTAACGGAACAGATGGCTTTAAAGGTCCTGGGATATTTTTGAGGATGCATTCTGCCTAGTTGCTTAGAATATTATCTTTTTGAGAGAGCAAGTGGATTGCGTGTCCTTCCTCTCTTGAGGTTGAGTTGAGTTTCTTGGGATACACCCTGTGCGCTTGTTCTTATTTCCTTTGATTTACTTAATTCTTACCTTACCCCAAAAAAGGGAAGAAAAAAAAATGTAGGAGCTGATTTCAGTGGTATTGAGTATAGTGGATGTCCTGCAAAGCCTTTTTACATGAAAATCTCTCAACCACAAGTTAGGTTAGCCTAGATACTGGTGGAAGTGGGGATTTGCCCTTTTAATACATTCCTGCATGGCAGGATTTAGGTAATACACTATCTGACTGACTTCTCTTGATGATTATTTTCTGTAGGCTCTTTTAATTGGATGTGTAATGTTTCTTTTGTTCACATATGGTTGTGTAACAAGAATTGAACACAATTTTTTTTTTAGCAGATTAGACGAAATACTTGCCTTTTCAGCTTAGAATTATGTCTTTTATTATTTGTTGCTGGATGACTGCTCAAATTCACTGTTTTAACAATGAAATACTTGTTTGAAACAAAAAATTACCATAATTCAGTTTCCTATCTTGTCAAGGGTTCTATTTCATGTGGATTATGTAGATAACAATCTGTGTGATTATTGTTCTATGCACCTTGTTTGAAAGAAAAAAGGTGGTACTGGCCTGGTCGTATCATCCTTCTTTCAGGGGTGAGCCCTGCATTCTAACCACCTGATGCATTTATTGACTCATGATTTACCCATCAACTAAAATAAATTTTTTTCTATATTGTTTTTACTGATATTTAGTCGCCAATACCTCAATCTGCACTAGTCATGATGTTTATCATGCCACAAATGGTTTACCCTAAGGTCTCCTTAAGACACATTAATCTTAACCCATACCCATATGTAATTTGTAAAATAAAAATAATAATAATAATAATAATAATAATAATAATATATCTCATGCATCTTTGCTTCTACTTTCGTGCAGGAGCTCTTGGCCTAGTTTCCCTGCCTCAGGCCTTTCGGTTGGTTTTGAACTTGCTCTAAATATTTTAGTTCATCTCTGTCTAATTGCGTGCCTAGTGTGTTGTGTGTGTGAGGGTGGGCATGCGTGTGTGCCATCTGTGACAATTTCTTATTCAATGAGTTTTGAGTTTTCTGATGATTTCAGCTTCAGCCAGAGTCCAGTTGTGTGTGTGTGTGTGTGTGTGTGTGGTGTGTAGGCAGTCAGGTGGGCGTGCGTGCCATCTGCGACAATTTCTTATTCAATGAGTTTTGAGTTTTCTGATGATTTCAGCTTCAGCCAGAGTCCAGTTCTGCGGATCCTTTCAGTTCTGAGGGCAATGATGCCAAAAAGGGTATTTAACTCACCATGTTTCTGAATATGCAATGAACAATAAGTTCATCTGTTGTGTAAATCTGGTTCATTATTTGTCTGTTATGATGCATAGATGTGGAAAATGCTGCTTGGGATAGCAAACAGGCGCCAAATCATAGCAGCGCTAACGAAAGTTCATCCTGGGCTGCTGGAGCAGCTAATCAAAAATCACCCTGGGCTGCTTCAGCAGCTAATAAGAAATCATCCTGGGGTCTTGCAGAAGCTAATGAAAATGTGTCTGCTGCAGCAGTGAATGAGAAATCATCCTGGGGTGCTGCAACTTCTAGTAATAAAGCTGTTGATGATGTTGGCGGAAGGGAAAAAGGTGAAGATGCTTGGAACAAAGCTACTATGAAAACTGGCTCTTGGGGCAGTTCATCTAATAGCTGGGGTAAAGCAACAGCAACTGTCGCAGGCTCTCCAAAAGTTTCTGGAGACAATTTGGCCAAAGGAGACCTCAAAATTGGAACTCCAGCTGATTCTTCAAATGATGCTGCAGCCACCTGGGAGAACAAAACCACGTCTGATAATCAGGGGGGTTGGAGAACATCAGAGGAGCCCTGGAACAAAGGTAAGAGTGTTGGTGTAAATCCAACTAGCAGTTGGGGTGATGCAACTGCTGGAAAGAATCAACTGGATTCTTGGGGTAAAGGTAAAAATGTAGTTGATGCTGGATCTTGTGAAAAGAATAAAAGTTCTGGTCTTGTTTGGGATGGCTGGAAAAGCACGGGTTCTGACCGTAATCAACAGAATTCTTCGGACAAGGGCAAAGGTGCCGTTGCTGGTGAGGGATCTTCTTGGGGCAAAGCTGTGGATAGCCAAGATAAAGGCACTGCTAGTGCAATTCAAGAAGATTCTTGGGGCAAGACCATTGAAAAATCGAGCTGTAGGGATGGATCTAGTGGATGCAAGACAGGCTGGAAAAGTTCAATGCCTGTGGCAGAGAATCAGACTGGGAATTGGGGTAATGCAGATGGGAGCTCGGCACGAGAAGTGGAAAAAACTGATGATGCAAGTGGCTGGAATGAAGCCAAAGTTGTCACTGGAAGTCAAACCCCAAAGTGGGGTAACCTGAAAACTACAGGTGAAGAAGCAACTGGATGGAGCAAAGGCAGGTCTAGTAATCAGGAACAGGCAGGTAGTTGGAACAAACCAAAGGCCTTTGGTGATAATGGAAGATCTTGGGATAAAGATAAAGGTTCTTCTTGGAATAACCAAGATGGAGGTTCTTGGAGTAAACCAGATGAAGGGTCTTCATGGAGTAAACAAGCTGATGAGGGTTGTGGGTCTGGTGGGAGAAGGGGGAGGGGAGGTGGCCAACGAGGTAGAGGTCAATTTGGCAGGGGAAGATCATTCAGTCAAGGACAATCTGATTGGAACAGGGATCAAGAAAATAGTAGGACAAATGATGGTATGTCCTTAAGGAACCAGTCTGGTTGGAACAATGATCAAACAGTTGGTTGGGGCAAATCCAGATCTTCTGATTCGGATAGAAAAGATGATAGTTGGAAGAGAGACAATGCATCTGGTGATAATGATGGATCTGTTTGGAACAAAGGAGGGGGGGCAGATAAGGCGATTGGTGAAAGTGGAGACCAATGGAACAGCTCAAAATCCTCATGTTGGAATGCATCGAACACTGGTTCTGGTAGTGCAAACCAGAATTCCAGTTGGAGTAAAAAATGTGATTCGACTGAAGGTGGGAACCAGAATTCTAGTTGGGGCAAAAGTAATTGGAAAACTGGATCTGGTGATGCAAACCAGAATTCCAGTTGGAGTAAAAAATGTGATTCGACTGAAGGTGCGAACCAGAATTCTAGTTGGGGCAAAAGTAATTGGAAAACTGGATCTGATGATGCAAACCAGAATTCTAATTGGGGCAAGAAAAGAAATTGGGAGTCTGGAAATGAAGATCAAAGTGAGAGTTCTGGTAATTGGGCAAGTGGTGGGAATTCTCAGGGAGATTTTGGAGGCAGAGGCAGTTCAGATAGAGGAGGCTTTAGAGGTAGAGGGGGTTTTAGAGGCAGAGACAGGGGGGGGTTTGGTGGTAGATCAGACACAGGAGGATTTGGAGGAAGAGACGGTGGGGGTTTTGGTGGTAGAGGTAGAGGTAGGTCGGACCGAGGAGGTTTTGGTGGTAGATCAGACACAGGAGGATTTGGGGATAGAGGCCGTGGAAGGAGGGACCAAAGCGGTGGTTGGAACAACAGAAATAACTCTAGTGAGGATAAGCCCTCTGACTGGAAAAATAATGATGGTGCAGGAACTTGGAACAATGGAGGAGGTAGTGATAACAAGAAGTGGCAGAGCTGGAGTGCAGGAAGTGGTGGAACTGGCAATCAATCCAGTGGTTGGAGCCAGCCAACAGAGGGTAAAGATGCTGCTGCTAGTAATGCTGTATCTGGTGGGTGGAACAAAGGAACCGGTTCAACTAATGATGCTGGAGGAAGCAAGGGAAACAATTGGGGTTCAACTAATGAAGCTGGTGGAAGTAAGGGAAACAATTGGGGATCAAATGCTTCTGGTGGGAGCCAGTGGTCTAGCTCGGACAAGTCGACCATCGCCAAGGAAGTTAAAGAAACTAAAGATGCAGAGGGTTCAGTTTGGAACAGAGGAACAGGTTCAAGTGCTGCAGATGGGGGTCAGTCATCTGGTTGGAATCAATCAAAAGATGCAAAAGGAGGAGCTAACGGGGATGGAAAACCAACTGATTCGTGGGGAAAAGCAGCAGGAAGCTCTTGGGGGAAAGAGAATGACACGAGTGGCAAAGGAGGGTGGTAAATACTTTGCTCTTACGTATGTTGAGCTTCTTATGCCTACATGTAGATATTGCTTTTCTGCAAGGGTCTAAATGGATTGTATCTTTCTTTTGGAACCCATTATATGGAAAAAAAAAAAAAAAATGTATGGCTTTTTACGTTTTGAACCATGTTACCGGTGTAGGCCGGCAATGTCTAGATCATCCGTTTGTGGACAGCTTTATTTTGCAGGGTATAAGATCAGTTGTAGTTTTTCTGAGTTGCAAATGCCTCTATCCTTGTGTTCGCCTTCTGGCGTTTTCAGTAATATACGGTAGTTGCACGTGCTATCTTCAAAAAAAAAAAAATAGCTTTATGAGGCTTAAAAAGTAACCAAAAAAAATGATAGCCAAAGCAAGAAAAGACACAATCCTGTATTTCACTTTCTTTTCTTTTCCTCCATTTTCTTTCTATTTTTTTTTTGGGGGGGGGGGGGGGGGGGATGTAGATTTGGTTGTCCTTCAATAAAAAGGGGCAGCCTTTGCCATACGGGCCGACCCTTCTGCTTCTTCTTCCCTTTCTTTTTCTTTTTTCTTTTTTTTTCTTCAATGGAGGGCAGCCTCCACTTGTAATGTGCATGAAGTATTAAATCACGCTTTGAAAAGTGTTTTTCACTTGTTTTATTAAAAACATATGAGAAGTTTTCTAAAAGCTTTTATGTTTGGAAGACGAAAGAAGACGTCTCTAACTCTAAGGAACTAACTCGAAGCACAAATGACTTATGGTTCAAACAAAAACATTACCGTTTTGGACGCTTTGCTTTCAAATGTTTTTAAACTATTATGATGATGTGTCAAGCTGACGTGGCAAACTAGAGTGAACAAACGTCAAGTAGACATCTTGATTGTGTTATTGTGACATATGTTGGCTTTTAATTGGGTATTACGTGACATTGATGTTAAGGACTCATTTGATAAAGATTAGAACCTTAGGGGAGTAAATTCACAAAATTTAAACCTCATATAGCAATTTGATTAGTCATTTTGCCCTTCAATTTTTACTGTTTTCGATTTTACTAAAAAAGAATCCCAATAATACTAGCTCTGATATGTGAATTTAACAGAATAAATAGCCAGTGAAACACAGGCATGCATCTTTAATTAGTTTCCAAAATAGATATTTGATTTGGGGATTTGTCTCAGGTAATATTAAAAAAAAAAAAATAAATAAATAGTAATTTTTTCAACGTTCTAAATTTAATCTTTCCTCTTTCTTTTTCGCAAAAAAGTTTAAAATTAAATCTGGATAGTTAGATTCGTAGTAATGACAAATGCACATTGATGATTTGTTTGGAAGGTGGTGAGCATTGTGGGAGTTGGGAGATATTCCCATTAATTATAGTGCTTTAGCAACAAGAAATTAATGATAGTATTCATTGAGTTTTATCATGTGCAGACAATTGGGTCAGATAAAACGGTCAATCAATCATATCCCTTAAATATTTCAACACAACAGTCAAACTTTGATGCAAGAAAATTGATGAGCTCATTCATCACTCCTTCTCTTTAATTCAACAGCTTGCAAATAAGACTTTTGAACTTTTGACGCTTTCGGAAAGAAAGGAAAACTGAAAGGAGAAAGAGTTTGCCAAACGGGTATGAATTCACACACTCAATGGTGAGAGGACAAAGAGTTCTCCAATGGCTCTCTCTCACACTCACAAGTAGGGGTGCAGGGGACTAGTATGATAAGAGTATTATTGAATTTTTATTTTTTTTATTAAGTACATCACAAACGATTACAACAAAAAATTTGAAATATAAACAAGAAACGAAAATACGCGGGAGCAATGCTTCCGAAGATGCTGATTGTGTCTTTTAATATAACATGATAAAGTAGGCATGCTGATTGTGTCGATTCATGTGCAAGTTCTTTGTGCATTATTTTCTACTCAATTGTATGGTCTTGACAATACTAACATGCATCTAAAGGAATTGTTCAACAGGATGTACCCGAATGTGGTGCCTTCAAAAATTGACACCACAACTAGAGAAGGGATCCTATCCAATTGGCCATTTATATGGCCCGTCTCGGAGCATCTTTAACAACTTCTCTAAAATTCACTTTTAGCCAAAAAAAATTTAAAAAAAAAAAATCTTATATATCAAACTCCTTATTTTCCTTTATTTTAGAGGTTGTAAAACACCAAGCCAATTTCTTTTTCCACTCCATTTTTTAGTTAAATTTTTTATTAAAAATTAAAAGTTTGACGAGCATGCTCTCGAAATCTAACAGTACTTTTATTGCTTTAGTCATCTTTTGGTGGTTATTACTATTTCTAAGTGACTGTTTAGATAGACTTGTCTTAATCTATTCTCTTTTAACTTTAATAACTATCTTGTGCGACCTATTAAAAGAATCGAATCATCTGTTTAACTCATTTCTTAGTATTTATAATTAAAGAAGCTATCTATTTTGCTTTTTAAAACAAGTGAAAAGATTTTCTATTGTAAACTTTTTTTTTTATTCGATTAAAAAAAGAGACAAGTGTACACCAAAAGCGTTTCGTAAATCCCACTTTTGTCAGAAAATCTAAATTAAAGAATGCACTTTTTGTAGTGATGTTGATGGTGAGGGGATAGATTAGATGAGGTTGATGTGCTTCTGTCTTGGTAATAATTGTTTATTTGCACTCCCACCTGTTTATGCACAGGAGAGAGACTGAATAGACATCCATGTTAAAATCTTGGAATCAAAAAATCTTAACTGGACGGTTTGGCAATTTTCTCCGACATGGGGACACATCCCATGTTAAAATACTTGATTATTATTACTAGGAAGTAGGATCCACCCACAAATCATAGAAAAAAAAGATTGATTTTGCAATGAAAAATGGCTTTGAATTGATGTGCCACCTCATCCACCCATATCCTATACTGCATTTCCCTATTTTTATGGGTTTACTTTATTTATCACTTTTTTTTTTTTTTAAGTACTTTAATTATCACTTTTATTCACGTAACAAAGTGTTTCCCAGCTAACTTTAGAATTTTTTTTTTTAAAAAAAAATTGTCACATAAATAAAAATAATCAGAAATTGAAAGTGGTAACGTATCATATCTCTTTTGCATTAACAAAGGCAAAGACCAATATTTAACCTATCAAACGTCAAGTCAAAAAAATCAAATCAAAACTGGTTGAGTCTGAATTAGGTCGTGAATCGACAGAGCTGCTCACAAATAGATTCAAAATTAGCGACCCGTTGTAAAAAGCAATTTAACTTTAAAAAAAAAATTCAATTTCATTTATTAAACGAGTAAACTTATATAAATTTATATAATTTTTTATTTTTCAAGTATTTAAAAAAAAAAAACAAATTCTCTTTGTAATGTAATAGATATAACTTAAATTATTGTAATTATAAATGTTAATATAAATATATGTGCATACTTGGTATAGATTTATGAAATGAAAATTAAATAACCACTACATTTACTTTATAAATGCGATGAATAAATTAATTAAGTAGTTCCGTGAACAGATTATCTGACTCGGTTACGAACTCAAGTTAGAACAATCAATAAGTCCGCTAAGACGGTTCAAGGCCCCACAAAATGGGCACCTTTGCACCATGTAGGGGGCAAAATTGTTGACGAAATTTTTCTTTATAAAATTATATACCTTTTTTTTTTTTTATCTCTTTCAAGATGTAGAAGGGTTACAATAATGTTAAGGATAATAGGACATGATGGTTGGTGGAAACGTACAAAATTAAAATAATTAAAAGGGGCAATAATGTTTGAGTAGAAGATGGGGTGAGGGGCGCCGCGGCACCTCTGAATATCATTCCAAAAAAGTCACCATCGCCACCGCCGCTGGACCCTGTGCTGCCGGCGTAGGTGGTCCCCGTGCTGGTGCTGGTCCCACCAATGTTGGATCCTGGGTACGAGATGGTCTCACTCCTCTCCCTGCACAGTCGTTTCATCACAGATAAATGTCTACCACAATGACATCAATCCAATTATTGTCTTTGTTATTAAGTATACTCCACTTTTTTAAATGTTTGTTCATTTCCAAAAAAGAAGAACAATTTCTTCGAATACGCTTGAAATACTACTACAACCGATTAAATTGACAATTCAAATTTTTTGCTTAATCATTTTCTTAATTATAAACTGCCACATCAATTTATAAAAAAAAAAATTAAAAAACTGTAACAAAAGTTGTAGCACACCTAATAGCACTCAAATTTCTAATTTCTAATTTCAATGAATTGAAGGGCGATTCAGAAATAAATAGATGTAGGTGAGAGTTTTAAAATAGGAATATTATTTAGGTACAAGGGAATAATAGAACAATATGTGTAAATGGAACTAATACTGAATATTAATATTACTAAATAACAAAATTTATTAGGTAGGAGGTGTATAAATTATTCAATTAGGTTTTAAGAAAGTTAGGATAAGGGTTTCTTTTTGTGGTTAATAATTCATTGGGAAATTACTTATAAAAAAAAAAATTCATTGGGAAATTAGCCTTCCTCAAATCCAACAGCTTTGGACAGAACCTATTGTTGAGTACAAATCAAACTCATGCCGTCATTGTTGACAAATAGCACTTCAAATGAAATAGAGAGGAGCCGGTCCTTTTAAATAAAGGATAAAATTGTCTTTTAAAAAAAGTGAAATGACAATATTATCCTTTGTTTTATAAGGGACCGGCTACTCTCCTTTCCATTTGAAATGAAGAATATCCATTTGCATGCCATATGAAAAGATTATAATAATTAAAGGGGAATAGGATACAGCACATAAAAGTCCTGAAAGATTTTATCAATTTTGCTTCAACTAGACAACAGAATATTTCTTGTTCAAAATTCTATTTGTTGAATATAAAATACCAACATCCCATTCATACTTACACCTCTAAACTTAAAAAAAAATGACATTTTGCCTCCTTAAACAACCAATTCATTGTAAGTTACACCCTTCATTAGCTTCTGGCATTAAGTTCAAACTACAAACTTCATTTTGTCTCCTTACATCTCCATCTTCAAAGTTCAAACCGTGTTTGAATTTTGAATACAAGTCTACATTTTACCGTTTGCAGGATTGTAGAGGATCCATCTAAAGGACTAAATAATGAAAAGATTATAATAATTCAAGGGGAATAGGATACAGCACATAAAGTCATAGGAAAGACCCTTTTCCCAATACTGATGCAGCAGCTAGTTGTCTATGACTGGTTGCTATCAAATCAGAAGTGGGCCTAAAAGTCGTGAAAAATGTAAACAGCCCACATTTCCTGGCTGGAAAGCAGATGAAGAGTCATTCTCCACAGAGAAAGAGCAGAGTATGACCTGGGGTGGGTCTCTCCTACTCTCATAGCAAAAAGATTCTTTCATGTTTACACACATGCACCTCTCTTTTCATTTCTTCTCATTTGGAGACGCCAGATTCACCCAAGGGACAATGATATCCCTTTTAAATATGCATGTTTTTATGCAACATGGGCACATTTGACTTTTATTGTATTCTTGTAAAAATAGGAGGGGGTCTCACAAATAAAGACGACCATGCTGGGTGGGTCCTCGAACCAAAACCAATTACCAATAAGACAAAAGAACTGAAAGGCTGTTTGGTCAGCTAGATTCCCAATGGCACATGATCACGTGCACCGATGGGGAAGCCTTTCTGCTCCCAGTCTACCACTCTTATTCTATTGCTATTCGAGTATTCCCATTTACACTATATCTTGAGTTTAAGATTCGGAAAAAAAAAAAAAAAAAAAAAAGCCTCATGCCATGTAGACTAGTGTAAGATGGGTGTAGAGTTGAAGTAAGAATAACATATCCCTTTAGTTTCTGTTGTCATCTTGTATCGACCTTAGTTTATTTCTCTGTCAAATAAATAAAATTCCGTGCAAAACACCTCTTTCACATGAATGAAGTAAGACTTTGCATTTTGCCTAGACGTAGCCCCAACAAATTATTTGCACCAAAAGTGATACTTGATGAGAATGCTACTAACATCCCTTACTACTTAAACTCATTCCTTAGGGTTAGGGCTTATAATTTTTACATAATTCACGAATTCGATACAAAATCAACACAAAATTAAAAGATTAGGATTTAGAAATCTGATCTATATAATTAAATAAATTGGGTTACGATTAACCTATATAGTCTTACAACTATGCTTTGACATGACATGATACGAACCCGACATAATGACAGAAATTTTTTAAAATAACCTGCAAACCCAATACAAAATTTAATGATTAGGATTGAGGAGTTTGACCTCGGAGATATGATCCTTACACAACACACATTTCATAAATTTTACACAAAACACTCACATGAGGTAAGACCCTTGTGGTGGTTAATTAAATCAGTCAAATTAAATTGACTTATATAGTCTTATACATATGTTTCGACACAACCTAACACGCAAACACGAATTGAAAATCCTATTAAGTCTTAGTTTTCATTATTTTATTGATTCTTCGGTGAGTTTAGCAAAATCCCATGTTATGGAAGCAATGAAAAGACATAAAGAGCAAGTGGATATAGGAAATCAATGAAAGTATTCCAGCCAAAACAACTTGTCCCTTTGACGACGCCCAAGAATCAAAAGAAGAGCAGCAAAATCCCCGTACGTTCTAAAATCTACACCAAATGAGATATTGGCAATGTTTGAAATTCCCATTCCCCTCCCTTCCCTCTTTTTCACTTCTCTAAAAAAAAAAAAAAAAAAAAAAAAAAAAAAAATTCAAAACATTCTTAATTTTTTTTACTTTTTATATTATATTAACTCTCTTTTACTACTTTTTAAATAAAAAACTCATTTCAATACAAATTTTTCTCACTTTTTTATATAAATTATTTCAACTTTATATGGAATCAATCTTATTTTTCAATCATTAAAAAATATTCCAAAAGAGAGGGGAAAAAGGATTTCAAACGGGCCATTGTCATAGAAGACGAAAATACCCTTGAACGAGACAAATCGACAGGTAGTTTTCAGTTGTTTATAGCAAAAGGTTTAACAAAGGAGGGTACCTGGGCCCACCGAGGACACCGGCGTGCATGGTTAGCTGCTCGATGAGGCCAGCGGCCTTGGGCTCCACGCTGGAGGCCTTGGCGTACTGAGCGCTCAGGCCCGCTCCTGAGGGAACGAAGAACGCCCCATTTACCATAATGTCCCCGTCCGTCCTCCAGTTCCAGTCCGTCCACTGCCCCTCGTCCGTGTCCACGCGCTTCGTCACCTGTCAACATTCAAAAACCCAAAGTCAGCAGATATCCAGACTCCCAGATCGTCATATGTTGTGATCCACGCGCCTGCAGCGCGGCCGACAATACCAATATGCAAGGAGTGTCCGCGTCCCATGTCCTGTCTGGCACAGACGTTTCGTACGTAATTTGAATGGCTGGCATGCACTCATTTTTCACTGACATTGCTAGCTTTCTTTTCTGTTTTGTATCGCTGTCAGTATTAAATAACCGTTTCAAAACTATCTATTTGCTACACTTTCGCAAACGACTTCTCTTTCTAGCCCCGCCTAAAGTGCACTTTTTCGAAAGTGGACCTCTTCTTATACGTTATTCATTTCTCGAGCACATATTTAGAACTTCTTATCCGATCAAATTTCAAATTCATCCCTGAATTTAAGAGATATTTAAAAAAAACGCACGCGCCCCCTCTGCAAGTGGGAAAATGCACCCGAAAGATCTTCATGAAAAAAACCCCAAAAAAATAACGAAATTAAATCGATACCTTACCTCCTTAGCGTTCTGGTTCGATGGAGCAATATACCGATTCCCCTGACTATTGATGGTAGGATTAGCGCTACCACCAATAGCATACATCTCCCACTCCGTGAAATCATTGTTCACCACGTGTATGTACCCGCGTCTACACCGAGGCATACGCTGCACCAGCGCCTCACCGAAGTGATTAAACGCTATCGTGATCTGCATCCCCGTGTCCAACGCGTAGCGATCATCGTGGCCCAGCAGCATCACCTCGTCGTGATGCGAGAAATAATTATTGGAGATGGTTATCCCAGTGGACCCCATTATCGCGTCGATCAGGCCGTCCGTGCAGTAAGATAAGGAACAATGGTCGATCCAGATCTGACGAGCGCCGAAGATGGAGATCCCGTCGCCGTCGGATCTACCCCTCCACCCGACGTGCGTCGGGGAGACCCGTATATCGGTGTTCCCCGACGGCTTGCAGTTGTGCACGTGGATGTTGTGGATGATGACGTTGGAGACGTACTGCAGTGTGATGCACCCGTTGCCCACGATGTGGACGTTCGCGCCGCGGCCGTCGACGGTCTTGTAGCTGTTGAAGATCAGCTCGTGCTTCAGCTTTATGGTCATGTCCGCAGAGAACACTATCCTACAGGAATAAGGAAAAGATTTTTGTGTGTTTGTTTAGTAAAAAGGATGCTTACTCATCCAAAACATAAAATGTATGGAATAGTAGAGATATGATTGAGTTTTGTACCAGAGGGGTTCTTCTTGAATGACAGCGTGGCGGAGGGTACCGGGGACAGGGTTGGCGGGGTCACCGTCGGAGGAGTCGGTGACGACGTAGATCTGACCGCCTTTGCCGCCGAGGGCGTTGTGGCCGAATCCGATGCCGCAGTCGGCGAGCCTTTGGCGGTTTTTTTGCCAGTCCGGGTCGCATGCCCAACAGTCGTCGATGGGGTTGCCGGTGATGCATGAGGAAGCTTGGTCCTTTGCTTGGAGAGAGAGCATTTGTCTTCGGGAGACAGAGACATTGACGCGCCTGCAAAGGAAAAAAAAAAAAAAAATTGAGATGGGGGAAAGAATACTCTGTTTGCTTGGTGAGAAATGTGGGGGGGTGGGGGGGGAATGGGAGAAATGATGGTTGCCCAGATGAGGGCATATACTATCAAACGAGAAAAAGATGCGATTTTTTAGTAATGGGAAAGCACAAATGGGGATTTTTCATGATTGAGACCAAAATCTTGGAAAATGGAGAAAACCCTGAATGCAAAAAACATGAACTGAGCAAAACCCATGTGGGGTATACCTTTGTACTTCAAGAACAACAGCTTCAGGGTCGGGGTGTTGGTGAGGATGCGTGAGATTGAGGGTGGCTTTGGTGAGGAAGGGGAGAGAGCTCAAGAGGAAACACATTAAGAGAATGCATGTGGTAGAAATCAGCATCCTGCAAGGAACAACAATAATGGCGTTGGGATATTTGTTGGTATTTTTTTTCAAGCCTCTGTAAAAGGCTTTGAGATGTGTGTGGCCCTGCTCTTGAATGCACAGCAACGGACAACTTAAGGAGCTGCAAATTCTGGGAAAATGTGATGGGTTTATATACTAAAAACCAACTTTTAATAATGATTAAAGCAATAATTAAATGCAGAATGTGTTGTTAACTTGTTTTCAGGGTAGGGTTTTGACATTTTGGTGGGGTTTTAGAAAGGGTGAGAAAAGAGGGGACGGCTGGGATGGTCCTGATGGAGATGGAAGAGGTGGAGAGCGAATGGCAGAGGTCTATCTCTCTACTTCTTCCCCTGATCACTCTCTTAGTAACTCACATTCCTACCATAGTACCTTGCTTGCTAATCATTCCAAGGAAGATAGAAAAATTATCATTAACAGAAAGCTAAATCCAAAATGCTGATGTTTTTTTGTTCTTTCTTCTCATCTAAAACTAAACTTTTTTGCCTTTGTCTGCGGATTAAAGATTCTTTGCGGGAAGGATGTACATGTCATTATTCCGATAATCCCCGGTCGAGAGGGTAGACACAATCCCTTTTTACTTTTTGTACTTTTTGTATGGAGTAGTGATTAATGAGAAAAGGTTGATGATTAGAAAATCAAGATTGAAAACTTTAGGTAATTTTCTTCCGTTATAGTCAAAATGGAGACGCCCTTATATATCTTAATGGTATAAAGCCTCCTTTTTTCTCGAAGTAAAGGAGCAAGATAATATTATGATATTAATAAAAAAACAAAATTTGTAAGATTAGTCCCTAAAGTTTGAGTTTATGACAAATAACATCCAATAATTTAAGAAGTGACAAATAACTCATGTGATATGCATGTGTTACACAAAGACGAAGCCAAAAGCTCTTATAAGCAGGGGTCAGAGGTTAAAATAATTTGTTGGTAAGGATCAGTAGACTAAATTTTTATTTTTTACCTTGTATTTTTTTTTGTCTAATTTTTTTATTCTTTTTTGGAATTGAGAGCGACTTTGGCCTATACCAGCCCCCTTAAATCCGCCCTTGCATGTGTAACAAATAATTCTATCTAAAGGTTGAATTTTGGGACCCCCAGAAGAGGCCCACATTTGCTTAAGAACACCAAAAAAAAGAAGAAGAAGAAGAAGGTCCAATACGAAAGGAGGTTCTTCAAGCGCATGTCAATGGATCAGTAAGAAAATGGTCTATCTGGCCTACTTTTAATAAACAAACCATTAAGAGATTGTTGTTGCACGACCACAAAACTGCGGGACGAACACCACGAAGTAGCATTGACGAAAGCTTAAGGAATTGATGAAGCATAATCAAAAGGTTGCTAAACTACCATGATCCCGCCAAACGACGCAAGTAGAGGCCTACGACCCGATCAAAATGTAATTGCTGAGAGCCTATGATGTAGGTAATCTATTATGATCAGAAATCTACGAATTAAGCTCACAAAACATTATTGTCGATAATCTATGGGTCATATTACATTGGGAATTGACCAGTATATGGTTATGTACCCTGCATTATATTGGCCAATAGGCTAGTAAATGATCATGTATTTCAAATCGAGGTAATCTACTATGACTATAAATCTATGAATTAAGCTCACAAAACACTGTTGCCTATAATCTATAACTCATAGTACATTGAGGATTGACCAATATATGGTTATGTACCCCATATTATATTGGGCAATTGGCCAATATATGGTTTTGTACTCCAAACCAGATTATATTGAGCATTTTGCTAGTATATGGTCATATACCCAAAAACACATCTTATTGGATAACCGATCAAAGTAGAATGGACAGCCAGAACAAGGTCATGAACATAAGAGATTCGACAACCCAATATGTGTGTTCAAAATCAATCATGCAATTACAACCACCATACTATTTTAAGCCATCAACAATGTTAATTCCTTTGATGATTGGAATTTTATTCCAATTATCGAAGATATTCATCAACAACTCCAATATTTCCACATTTAGACCGCTTCGGAGATCTCTCAAAGTGTTAATACTATAGCACATCAGCTTCTGAAATGGGATGCTGCCAATAGGATTTTTTGTAGCATTCCCACTAATTGTTCATATATGTATATTGTCGGGATTAATAGTGGAAATGATACACCATTGTAACCTCTTTGTATTTCCCCTTTTCACTTTCCCTTGATTGAATAGGGAAAAAAAAAAACACAATGTAAAACATTAGAATTCTAGGGTTTTTTGTTTTCATATTCTAATAATCCAATTATGTAATTAACACTTTTTCATGAATGAAACATATTTATGTTATGAGATTTTGTATTCTAATGTTCTATCATGGAAATAAACGAACTCACATCATGCAAGAACACGGGTTTTAATGGAATCATGTTTTTGAAGACAATAACTCATAATCTTAATCTATGAAAATATGATGCCTATATTTAGCCTATATTTAAAGGTGTTATTGCTTTATATGAAATACGATTTTTTATTTATTTGTATATGAATGCATGTTCTTATACTTTCTAATGCACCCATTGAATTAAGAGAATATCCGAAAAAAAACACACATAACTACATCAAACCATGAAAATAACTCATTGTACAAGAACATGTGACTATAGTGCAGCGCCTACTCGATATATTTTGAGGCTTAAGGCGATGAGTTTAAGTGTGGCATATTCTTTATTTTTAAATATTAATTATTTTAATATCAATATTATAATTTTATTTCAAAATAAATTTTCTCGCTTTTTGGGATGCAAAATTACGAATTAAGTTTTTATATTCAAGTTTTTCTGACATCTTATTTTCAAATGATAATATGACTAATCCATTAAATATTTCTTGTGACATTGTTAGTCTTACGTAGGATTTTATAAACAATATAAATTTAAAAAATAGAACAATAAAACTTGATTTGTCAAAGATTTCGAATTTACTTTTTAATCTTTACGATATGATTATCTAACACTTTCAACATGCACAATGAAAGACAAACTAGTTCTTCTTAATGCAAGTAATTGATTGAGTTTATGGTAACTAACTTTTTTTTTTTTTTGTCATTGATTAACTTGGAATGATTTTTATTTTTTTTTTAAAAAAAAATGAGATCAATCTTTATTGAATAAATTAAATCACCTAGGGCACAAAATCTCACTATAAATAATACAACATATACAATTTGGAATTTCTTGAACCCAAACACTATCTATGCACACAAAAAAGCCTATTGGGCTATGGTATGAGCGGTTGTATTCGCATTCCTCTTGACATGTTTGATTCTTTATGATCTCAGCTGACTCAACTCAGATTAATTTGATTTCATCCACGATATGTCCAAAGTTGCTCTAATTAGTACCTGTTGTTTTCACCGCATTTACAATTTGTAGGGCATCCCATTCCAAAATTATATCAGAAAAAACCCATCTCTTGGCACAACTCTGCAACATGAAATGCTGCCAAAGCTTCAACCACAACAGGTTTCAACTATAAAATTCTTTGTGGTACTTTGTGCAGCTAAGACTACCCCCTCATAATCCTGGACAACAATGCCAAATCCAATACGTCCATTATGTTTTATCTATAGCTGCATCCCAATTGACTTTATATATACTTGTAGGGGGTGCCAGCCATGTCAAGAGAGAGGCTGTATGGATAGCGCTTCTGGTAGCTAGATCGGTTGTTGTCACCCTCCTAAAGTCATCAATCAACATGTTTGCTTCACGGAGCAGTTGTTGAGGAGGAATAAACTCCCCTCCATGTACCACCCTATTTCTACGGAACTATATTTTCCAAGCCACAACCACCATAAGCTCTAGATCCGACACGTCACAACGCTCCATAAGGGTTTCAAAAAGATGAAAAAAATTGAGACCCCATCCACACATTTTTTAAGCTTTTTGGGTCCATATCCCCATACATCTTGAGCCGAATGGCAACTTCAAAAGATATGCTTCACCGTTTCATCATCTCTTGTACATATTGGGCATAGGGCATCAAAATCCACACCACGCTTTAGTAGATTAATTTTGGTAGGCAGAAGATCATTGCATGCTTTCCAGATGAACATTTTACTAACATTGGGATTTTAAGATTCCAAATGGTCTTCCAAAATGTAGTCCCTGCATCTTGTCGAGAGCTTCCATGTACCACCCTAGTTCTACAGAACCAGATTTTTGAGCCACAACTACCATAAGCTCTAGATCCGACACATCACAATGCTCCATAAGGGTTTCAAAAAGATGAAAAAAATTAAGACCCCCATCCGTACATTTTTTAAGCTTTTTGGGTCCATAACCCCCATACAGCTTGAGCCAAAGGGCAACTCCAAAGGATATGTTTCACCGTTTCATCGTCTCTTGTACATATTGGGCATAGGGCCTCAGAAACCACACTACGCTTTAGTAGATTAATTTTGGTAGAAAGAAGATCATTGCATGCTTTTCGGTTGAACATTTTACTAACATTGAGATTTTAAGATTCCAAATTGTAGTCCCTACATCTTGTCGAGAGCTTCCACTTTGCTAGAGGGCTTGTAAATCCTTCTCCATATGATATGCACTTCGAACGGAGAACTCTCTATTTAGTGCACCACGCCAAAGGAGGGAGTCCTTTACTTGCACAGGACTTAATGGAATTTGGCATATAACTCGAGCCTCCTCTTCTTGAAAAATTCCTTGATAAGAGGTGAATTCCAACACTTAGTATCTTGGTCTATGAGCCCCATTTAATGCCTTGAATAGTGAGTTCTTAGAAAACAATGAAAGTGTAGAAAAAGAGAATAATTCAAAATTTTGAATAAGCCAAGGTAAAAGAAAAAGAGAATCAATGTAAACTTACAAAGAAAGAAGTTTTATAATTGAATAAAATATTTTGAAAACTTTCCATCTTCTTATCATTTTTGTTTTCTCGTTTCATAATTTATATATTTTTAACATTTGGAATAAATTATATATTATTAACATTGAATGTTAAAGCAATTCGTGTCTCTTGCAAATGATCCAATTGGCAGTTGAGATCAAAATTTATTGATGTCCCTTTAAATTCCTATTAGAATTTTGGTTATTTAATACTTATCACACGGCCAAAAAAATATCTACCCACAACATATAGAATATTATTATTATTTTCATTATCACAATTATTTCCAAGAATAAAACGTTTAAAGTTAAAAATGAGTTTTATTTAAGAATGTCTTTAATATTATTTGATTCTCTTATTTAATATTATCAATTTTTTAAGAATTATTTTAAGAATGAAATGTTTGAGAACTAAATGATGTTACTTCATTTTTAATTACTTGTAAAAGAAAAGTAAATGATATTTTCGTTAGTGAGCCATTTGTTAATTGTAAAAAAGAAAACAAGAAAAAAACCAATTGATCCAATCACGTTGAGCCATGTGTAGCATTTTTACATAAGTATTGCCCAGCATTTGGCAATCATCAAATACTATCAAATCAATTATCCACCTGGTTATTCATTTAAAAAAAAAAAAAAAAACTCCATATAGTCCCCTACTCCACGCTAGCCCCGCCATGTCACTAGAAACAAAAGTCCTCGTTTGGTAACCATTGTTGAGAGGAAGTTTTTTTTTGTTGAATAGTAATAAAATGTGATTGATATGATATAAAGTAGAAAATGGTTTGGAATTTTTTTTATGGAATAGTGAAAAAATTTTGTTTTGTAGTGATTTTTTTTTTGTAGTAATAAAAAATAATTGATGTGATATAAAAAGTAAAAAAAAAATTAAAATTAGAATGTTTTGAAGTTGATTTTTTTTTAAATATTTTTTTTTTTAAAAAAAAAAAGAAGAGGGAAAGGGGTTATCAAACAGAGTCAAAACACACTTAGCCTTAGCCCATCATCAAATCAAGGAGCTTCTTCCGCACCTAATTCATCGTTGTTGCCCAGTATTGCCCATTCTTCACTTGTAACAAAAGTAGACAAAACGAGTGATTTTAAACCGTAAAAAAGCATAATGACTAGTTTTCTCACTTTCAAAAACCTAAAGACTGATTTAATACACACCAAAAGCACTTGAACAAATTTTGTATTCAACCATATAAGAAAATCCACCAAATTTAAACTTTAGCATGAGTAAGGGAGACAATTAATTAATTAATTGTTTTGTAACAAAAAAAAAAGACAATATTACGATAATGCTAAAAAAAAAAAGAAAAAAAAAGGTCAATTTATAGTAGTATTATTTAATTAGTCCAATCTCTCAATTCAATGCTAGTGTAGTACAATTCAACTTCCCCTCCCCCTACTTGAGTCGGAATAAGTTTGTATAGATACACCTTATCATCATGATAGCGCGTGAATAAACAAAATAATTAATAATAATATAGTCAAAATTTATTAATTGTTAGTCATACAATTTGATCATAGTTGTTGAATGTTATGATCAAATGCTGTCAAGTGACAAAGATTATGGTGATCTCTAATTGAATGAAACTGACGGATTCCATTGCCAATGGGTCCTTGGTGTTTTATATTTTTGTCAATCTAATCAAAATTATAAATAAACTTTCCTTTTTAGCTTTGGTTAAAACAACATAATTGATTGAATCATTTCAATTCATTTGATTAGAAAAGTTCCAATCACATTTCTATTTTCTTCTCTGTTGTTAGTTTTTGGTCACACCAAGAGACTTGGCTCTCTCTCTTTTGTCGCATTCGAATTTAGACTGTCTCTAGAAAAATCTAGAGGCAATTATTCACGGATCAAAGTCGATTTGCTTTATAAAAAGAAGATATGATTGAACTTCTATGAAACGGTTTCGCGGGATTCTGGTTGTATTCATGTATAGTCGAGTACTGAATATTTAAGTTTCGCTCATTTAATTTTATTTTGAATACAAGTCGAGTTCGAACTTAACACGAGCTTCTTGATTAACTTATTTGTTTTTTATATAAAATAGATATAATGATTTTTATATCTTTTCGTAAATTCATACTAATCATTAGTTAATTAATTATTGTTAAAATTTTATCATTTGAGTTAATTAAATAAATTCATTTTAATCTTAAATAATCTAATATCGAAATTATATATGTGTATATAAATTTATTATGTCCACACACAAACACGAACGCGTACACACCTATATATATATATTCATATATACTCACAAACACACTCATGTACACACAAATCTCTAAAATAAAACTCACAACAACAATAATTCAAGTTATACCTATCATTTTATGAATAAAATTTCATTTTACTTAAGAAGTCCTTGTTATAAAATTAAAATAATACCATTTTTTTTTATTATATAAAAATGAAGTTATACGAGTTTATACAAGCTCGTTCGAGCCGAGTTTATACCAGTATATCTCATTTAATATTCAAACATATTATTGTATTCGAACCGAGATTAAATTGAGTTTAACTGAGCCGAGTTCACGAGCAGTTAGGCTCATCTTATACCCCTATGGCTACCTATACCAAGATAGTAAAAAAAAATTGAAAAAACATTAATAGACAATTATAAATATAAAACACTAACAAGAAATTCAAAATTACTTTAATCTCTATGTCACATCAAAATATATTTTCAACAAAAACACAAAGAAAACGCCTTATAAAAAAATGTTATCAAACCAATCATACATTTTTATCTTATAATGCTGATGTGTCACTTTCAATTGACCTTTGAACCAATATTTATTAAAAAAAAAAAAAAAATTACAGAATTTGTTGGAAGTAATACGTCACTTTTGTAATTTTTTTTCTCCCCACAGTGAAGGTTCCTTGCATAATTGCATTGAAGTGCCTTCGAACCTCTGATTTGGACTTTGGGCTGCGCAGCCCATATGCCTATTCCTAAGGTAAAAACATCAATTTGGTGTTTACCAAACACTTTGACTGAATCAAGATGCTTTAATCCGTCTCACCATATTACCTAAAGTTCAAAATGATTATCACGTTTTCATATATATATATATATATATATTTTAAAAAATATATACACTTTTGTTAAAAAAATAAATAAAGTCTGACCCACGGCAGATCACAAACCCGACCCACCTGTTGGTCACAAACGTGACCCCCCGGTGGCTGGTGGGTCACAAATTGGGTCTAATTTTTTTTTCATTTTTTAAAAGAATGAAGGAGTATTTTAGAAATTTTAATTTTTTGTTAAAAGTTATAGTTGAATTTGGACGGAATAGTTAAAATTAAAAAAAATTAAAGATTGATATATTAAATTGACATTTTCAAAAATTTGTGATTATAATTATCGAAGGAGTACGCGAAAGTGTCAGGATTTCTCGGTGAAGTTTATAAGAAAAATAGTCGATTCACATTTGCCCCATTCAAAAAAGAAAAGGTTTTAGCCGCCAGTGACAAAAAAAAATTAACCAAGGTAAAAAGCAATGGGGGATTAGATAAAAGTTTATCATGATTAAAAAAGAAGAAGAAGAAGAAAGTAGGATTAAAAGCAATGGGGTTAGATAAAGGTGGATAATGATTAAAAGAAGAAATAATTTAAAAAAAGGAAGGCCGCAAATAAAGTTCAATTTCCAAGGTACCAAGTGCATTGCGTGAAAGGGGAGAAACGTTGATGACCTTTTTGATATTACTGCCTTCTTCTTACAAAAAGTAAGGCTTTTCCTCTCCTCTCTATCTGCTTAATTATTCTTCTTAACATGAGATATAGAAAATATTGAGTCAATTGTGTCGTGATTAAGCAGTTGAAAGAAGGATGAAGGTCTCTATTTTATTTGTTTTTTAAATTTAGTCTATTAAACTAACATTTATTTCTAAAGCCGAACCTTAATTGTGTGCGAAGAAATAGCTTTTTATGCGTTGCAGTTGGAATGTATATTCACGGCCTCCACTGTGAAGAAGAAAAAAAAAGGTGAAAAAGCAGCATATATAGTAGGCTTTATAGCTCGATCGATCATCTCAAGATTCAATCTGCCATAATTTGTTGTCGTTTGGACCCTACATTCTCACATGCAACACACTCAAATGTGGACTCATCGTGTACCTAATTCTGTATTTGTCTCCCTATATTCGAGTTTTCATCATCAAATCAAGTGTCTTAAAGTTTAAGGGGGGTAAAACCTTGTGCTAATAGTTTCAAATTCAGGTTGAAACCTGCCTTGACCCCCAAAACTTAAGATAAGGTTTTTTTTTTGTTTGGGTCAAATAGTAACACAAAAAGGGGAGAAAAGAAAGCTAGGCACTACAACAATGGGAGGCAGGGAATCTATAGGTATGTGTCATCATTTTAAGCGTTTTATACGGCTTACGTGCAATCTTAAACATGTGTGTATAAGTTTTTAGGCACCATTTTTTTACAAGCCGGTTTTCAAAGACAAGTTCTACTTAAAGTTTGTATCATTTGGCATCAGAGCCGATCACCGTATATTTTTAGCGTACAAGTTAAAATAGGGTGTAACAAATCATAGGAACTTAGTAGTTTGCCCTCCCATGTCGGCTTCATCGTTACGCCAACGAGGGTAAAATTTGACTAACAATTTTACATATCAAAAAGTTAGAAGAATCATTTTTTTTTTAAATTAAAAATGCCCCATTTTAAATTTATGAACCGAAAGTTGGAGATGCCTTAAGTCCGACTAGACTTTGTTACTTAATTATTCTTTGTCTTTTTATTGGATTAACATTAATTTGAGACTCTAATATACTCGTAATGTAAATTAATCTAGTCTTGGTATGAATACAATTCAGGGTCATTGACTATATTGGATAAATACAATAAACAAAAAGAAAACCCTTTATTATTGACAAGGAATCTACGTGTATTTTGTCTTGGTAGGAGGAAAAGCTCGATCCGATGCATTCCCTCGAGAAAGAGAAACAGAAATTTGGGCTGTGTATTGCTTTTGCAATTTTTGATGACTCAGAAAGTCATTTGAAAAGGGAGGAAAAAAA